>OU343220.1:158122343-158477384 GCA_910596185.1 Chrysanthemum makinoi
GCAAGTAGATGGTGTCGAAGGTACCCATCACCAAAAATGAGGATCCAGCGAACTAGTACCAAACGTTCTCCCCTTTACTTTCCCACCACTAGAATCATGCCACAAGTCTAAATCACCAACTGGATGGAGAGACTTATCTGACCCATGCTTTATCAATAGCTTCTCTTTGTAAGTTTCCTATATCGTTATCAAAATGGTTAAATCTCACATCAAACAGTTAAAAACACATATAATTCAAATGAAATGAACAAAATATACCCCAACTCTTTGGCCCGGGTAATGTACTCCCCATTTTGTGAATGTATCTTCAAAAAGAACTTGAAAGGTAACAGGGCCGTGTTCCTTTTCCTACAAAAACAATTTATTATAAGTTAATAAAAATTGGTAGAAACAAGAGCTGATGTAAACATTTAATAAAGTAATACATATAGAACACTTACCTTGTTTAACCTATGTTGAGTCATGGTAGCTGATCCACATGTATGCTTCCCTACTGATCCGTCTTCTTCTGTGTTCCTGTTTTTTAATGCTTTTCTTGACTTCTCTCTCCATTTCGGGCTATTCCATACCCTGTTAATTAGATCCTGCCAACGATCGTCTCTCATCCAGTTTGGCCCATACGACACGAGGAGAGAGTAATTTTCTCCATCAAAAACTATGCCAGTGGCCTCAATATACTTTATCTTGGCCTCATCACGAGCTTCAGCCATGAACCCACGAAAGTTCTTTCTTAGCCATGCCTCCCACGCATCATAAACTTCTTTCTCTATGCATGAATCCCATCGATATATAGTCTGCAGAAATAACATTTTTTAAGTTTAATCCTCAAAAATAACTTCTTATTGGTTTATTGTTTAAGACTCTAAAATGTAATATGTAAGAACCTTGAAACGAGTCCACAATTCATTCCGAGAAGCTTCATCAACTTCTTTCCATGTAGCCCAAGACCCGTGAAATGCGTTCCTCAAGATTTTGGAGATCTAACGAACAACACCTGGATTGTTAACAAACCTACAGAAAATAAAATATTAGTACATTATTTGAAGTATTTGGTAACTCAGTTTAAAAGAAAATAAGTACACTCCTATACAAATCAGCAATCAATCCAAACAGCCCTATACCCCTAACTTGCAGCTTAAAAATAAGCTAGCAATTAAGCTTAAAACTTAAAACCAAAAATAGTAACCTCAAGAGGACCTAGCAAAGATCTATTTAACCAACTCTCAGCTTAATTGGACAAATTAAGAGTTGTTTAAGAGCTGTTGAAAAAGCTGTGACAAGATCAGTTAATACTGATCTTGTGCACAGAGCAATTTTGGTAAAACGGACCTCTTTTGAAGAGCTGATTTCCCTTACTTCAAAAATTCACAAAATATTTCTAAAAATATCTCAATATAGACCACCAACAAGAGTTATTAAATCCAGAATTTCAACAAGTTTGGACTTGAAATGAACCTTTTAAAAATCTATAAGTAAGAGCAGTTAGAAATCCAAAGTTACTTTTTTTTTTACTTTTTTGAAAATCCTACAGTTTGACTTTTATGAACTTGTACTGATTCCTATTGATGCTATATGATGATTTAAGATGAAATGAGACTAAATTAATCAATACTAACTACTTCTACAACTAAATAATTGATAATGCATTGTGCAAGTGTGAATACATACTCGTTTTCAATAACCCAAATCTCTTTTCGTTGTGACAGGTGATCCGGGGAAGTCTCTGCTGCATTTGGGCCACGTCGTGTTTGTGAGGTGTTGGTTGCAACTTCAGCGGCATCAACATGAGGCTCAACATGAACATCGGCTTCATTTTCTAACCCTACAACATTCGGTGAAATAGAGACCCTAACATGTGATACAGATTGCCTGCTAGTGTGTCTACCCTCATCACCTCTGCTTGATCGGTTAGAGGGCCTGACTAAGGACTGTATGCTTAAGCCCATATCATCTGCTAGAACATCACTAATATTACCCCGACCTGCTGAGCAAGCTAAACTAGTACTACCTTGACATGCATAGGAAAGTTTCTTTGAATTACTAGTACTTCTCTTCTCCAAAGTCCGCTTCATGTTCACTAGAAAATAAATGAAACAAATAGTTAGGACTCAAACATAAATAATGGTCATGATAGTTAGTAAAAAAAAGGTAGCAATCTAAATAGTGGTCATGTTCACTAAAACATAAATGAAGTTAACGTGTTGTGTATGCAAATTGGTGTCATAATAACTATGCCAATAGCAAACCAAACAACCTATTTAGATGTGCAAGTTTAAACTTGTTAAGTTCAGAAAACTACATACATGATTATAAGCAATTTTTGTAGACTTGTTACTACACAACAAAATGTCCTTCTCAACCAGATTATGCGCAACATCATTAATCAAGAAAAAAACATTTATATCCTAAATACAAATACATGATAATAAACACATTTATATCCTAATTAAACTAAGAGCTGTTAATACTACCTCTAGTACTAAAACATATATCCATAAAAAAACCATTGACCAAATGCTCAATAAAACCACTTCAGCATTTAAATGAAACAAAAAAACTAGATAAATGGTCAAAATCAGCAATAGAGTGGTCAAAATCAGCATAAAATGGTCAAAATCAGCAATAAAATGGTCAAAATCAGCAATAAAACGGTCAATATCAGCATAAAATGGTCAACATCAGCAATAAAATGGTCAAAATCAGAAATAAAATGGTCAATATCAGCATAAAATGGTCAAAATCAGCAATAAAATGGTCAATATCAGCATAAAATGGTCAAAATCGGCAATAAAATGGTCAAAATCAGCATAAAAAGCTTACATTACACCTCATATTCAGATATTTATAAAGCTTAAATCAAGATACTATAAATTCAATAAAATAGCTCAAATAATAACATACATTTACATGTTATATGCACATAAGTAGAGTTTTTTTACACATAAATTAAAACTTGAAACAATAATTACTAGAAGGAGAGAATTGTACCTATTAGTCACAGATTTCTTTGTTCAGATGAGTGTGTGGTGACAGAGAAAGAAATATGGTGGGTAGCTATGGTGGATGGTGTTTGTTCATCTTCCAGATCTGTGTGTGCTTTTGATAGAGTTTGAAGGGGTTATAAGTGTGTTTTATGTGGTAGGCGGTAAAGTAGGGCAACAAATACTTTAGAGGGAATTTTAGTGGGAATTTTTGGGACGGGAGGGAACTAAAAATTGGGTGGGAGGGAAAAATTATATCAATATATTTTCGTTTATAAAAAAACAAAAAAGTGAATTAGTTGTAAATAGAAAAGTAAAGTATTGATAATCGTCAGGGACGGAGCTAGGGGGTTCCCGCGGGTGTCCGGGAGGAACCCTATGGATTTTATCGATGTAGTGTTAATTTTTGAAAATAAACACGAATTTTTCTTAAATGTATCTTAAATGCACCCCGGTCCTTCTGAAATGTGACTCCAAGATACGGTTCAAAAGATTTTGTGCACCCGGTAATATTTGATCATGGCTCCGTCCCTTATAATAGTAAGTTATTATATCATAAACAAGCTAAAGTGAATGAACGAACTAGAGTGAATGGACTAAATACACCTAATAAATTATTACATCCAGTTAAACATATCGGTCATAATCTAAATATAATGCTTATGACATAGGGATTTATTTCATTCATTGATTTCACCTGTGAGATTATATGTTTTAAGTTATTAAGGCACAAATGAACATAAACGAGCTAAAGTGAATGAACGAACTAAAGTGAGAAAGAAACAAAACATAATTATAAACGTATGGATACAAATAAAAACCACACACGAGACAAATGTAATGGGAATTTTCCATGTCGGCAAGACATTCAAGGTATAATGGGTCGATAGACTAATGTGATCAACTTTGTTAAGTCTTATCTCGAATGAAAGTAGTACGTAAAGTAAAGTGTGTTGATTGGCTATGTGCGACTTTCTTATTCTTATATTGAATGAAAGTGGATGTGTATAGTGAGTTGATGCTAGCTATAAGCCACGCGACTTATATATATATGGCAAGAAACGCAATAGTCGTTTGTTTAAAAGGAGAAGTCGCACTCGATGAAGCAACTAATTGATGTCAGCATCACAAGGAATATATCGGTAGCCGGTGCATGAACCCCTAAGTGTTACACATAAATAGCAATCCGTAAATAATTTTTATACACTAAATTAGTTCATAAGACAATAGAATGTATGTAATTCTTAAAACAAGTGTAGTACATTAAAATATATAGAACCGTAAATTCCGTCGGGTAATTTAACGACGAATTATCAACGGATCTTCGCTTTGCGATAATCCATCGATTTTATTCACTGAATACCGACGGTATCTCCCATCCGTCATTAGTCCGTCAGAGATCTTCGGATTTAATGACCAATTATTGGCGAATTTAGATGCGTTGGTAACTGTCAGGTCGAGTTGTTGGTATTCCGTCGACGATCTCCGTCGAATTAGTTGGTAATTCACCTAACTCTGGACGTTGTTTCGTCGATAAATCCGTCATTGTTTCCCTGTTTTCTAGTAGTGTGTACATTGTATATGTCGTATTTAAAGAACACACATATATCTGTAAGTTTGTGTATATTGAATGAATAATAAAATAATACTAAACGAATAAAAAATTGCGGAAGCAGAGAGTGGATCGGTTAGCTCTGATACCATGTAAGTTTGTGTATATTGAATGAATAATAATGTTTGGTACATCAAGATTATATAGGATATATAACGGGCCTAATATATAATGGGCCAAATACAAATACTAATATAATACTAATAGTCTAACAATATCGGGTTCAAAACGACGTCGTATTGAAAGAGAAACATAGCTTTTTTATTTCATTGGTTTTTTAAGTAGTAGACACTAATTTAAAGAAATTCTTCATCAACGTAAATAAGGACTACCAACGTTTCTTTTAAAGTTTGGTAAGAATATTTTGGGACGGGTTGTTTGATTTTACATCGATAAAGTCAATGAAATAATTACTTAGATGATCAAGTAATTTTTTTTATGTTAAAACCAACTCTTCTAATAACCACAATCCAAATACAAATGTCGTAGAGTAAAAAAAAAAAAAAGTTAACAATGCAGATCAATTATGTTTTCATCGTCATCCAAACACTTGAGGGGTGTTGATGAAAGAACAATGTAATATTTATCGTAACTTGCATTACGAATATACACTTGAACATATAACCTTGCAAAGTTTCTATTCAATGGCCTATATGGGATCAAAACTTATTCCTTCTACTAGAGCATCGAAATGGCATATGTGATAACTTAATTTGCCTTGACCTTTTTTTTGAAGCTAGGATACAACCAAAAATATTCATTCGATAGTTCATAACACCGTGTACAATAAATACATGTACAATATTGTGCATATGATTTCTACACAAAGATTTAAACCACTAGGGTTTCCATCCTATGAAGAAACTCATTTTCATTATTAAGATAAACCAAGTATCTAAAGTTGATTATCTTTATGGACAGCATCTCTACATTCATAGTATGATTGATTTTCCACAATTCAACATTTGGTAAATTTATCATTATGATTAACAGGCTTACCATGATCCTGTAACTCATATTCCTCAAAGATATTAAATATCAGAGATATCCCACGGATCTATGAATGATAATTCCATCATATTAAGGTCTATCATTTTCATGTTTAGCCTCATCATGATATTTGCTAGTGCATTTTAGAAGATTGTGTATTTTGTAATTCAATCTTTCAAGATCTAAACAAAACTCCCACTTGCCTTTAACAATTTAAAGATTACCTTTAAATAGTTTAGTAAGTAAAGCAACAATACATTGTTCTCTTTTGGGATATTACAAAAACATTGACAGTTCCTAACATTAGTTTGTTACAACTCACTTTGTAAGTAGTTTAACAAATTCATAACTTCATTTATAAGACTTAATGTGATTCATGACATTCCATAAACAAATGGTGTCTTATTAATCTTCTAGGTTGGAGTCTTATTGAGTATATTCAATCTATACTCAATCTACTAACCTTGATAACTTTTGGAAGAAACTATAGTTATCTTGAATCAAATAATGCCAATGGATTTTGATTCTTCTAACAGAACATACCATAAAACTATGGTATTTCCTTAGAATTAATATTGTAAGAAAATCTAACAACATTTTAGATAACCATCTACTCTTTTGGCTTACCTATTTACCAACAAAGTAAAACTTAATGGTACAATAGAATTACCAAGTCAATTGCATGTATTATAACATAAATATTCTTGACCAAGTCAAAAAACATAACAGTTATAATCCCACTATACGTTATAAGTCATTGATCAACTCATTGACTTCATGCATATGTCTTAAAACATAACAACTTAACGTCTTACTTTATATTGTAAGTCTTGTATTAAAAGACTTCATGTTTGTGACTTTACTAAATCATAAACATTTATAATTAAAGTAATTATGAACATCACCTCAGGTTTCAATTAATATTTCAAGTTAATATTTACTACATATATTTAAGTCATTCAACGAATACTTAAATTCAAAGTAGTATTAGATTACTTCATTTAATTATGTCATTCCATAAAATGTTCAGCGTAAGAAATCGCAAAATCATCCATGCTCGCTCCTCAAGACGCGTGGATATTTTACCTTGGGCTACAATCTAGTTCACGTTCTCACATAACATAAATTGTAACTACAAGTGTTTCTTAAATATTGAATGACATAAATATTTAAAATAAAGTAGTCTTTGTTATCATCTTGACACATGTTCTTAATAGGGCAATCATACATATATAAATGTATACTTCCTATTAGAGCGTTATTCTCTTACTTCTGATGAAGAGAATTCTTTTTAAATCATATTAATATGTGTTGTATCTTGCACACAATAAGATTTCTCCCACTTGTGCATGGAACAACATCATGTAGCATATAAACAACACGAACGTTAGTTTATTTGATTAATATGATTTGTGTCATAGATATAACAAGTAGATGTAGAACTATATTGTTTAGTAAGAAAGCGTACACCCATATCCTTAAAACATAAGTGTCTACAATTGGAAAGTAATTATCTTTGAAGATAATACGGGTTACTACAGGAAATAAGGCTTGTAGCTACCACAGAATTAGAAATCATTAAAACAACTTCTTATTCAGTAATGCAACACAAATGCTCCCATTGAATCTGACAACATTGTAAGTGTTGCATAACCCGTGAAAACAACTTGCTTGCTTTTTACTTTCCTACACCTTTGAAGAACCATACATAATTATTACTAAGGTACTAAAAGGTGTATTCTACTATATGAATGATAGGTTATCCATCAATGTTATTAACTTGAAAAATTGGGTATGCAATTTCTTCCTCAACAAGCCTACCATCCCATAATGTATGTAGTACCTTTACAGGCTAAAGCAAAACAACTAGATAAAAATATGCTAGTTTGCCTTTTACCAATTTTTGCTGTAATTAGTCTAGCTTCTAATCTAGTAACTCATATACATGTTTTCCGGTTAACCAACATTCATGTTGTTACAAAGGATTCATTCACCAAATGAGGGTAATGAAATCTTTATGGAAAATAAGATATGCAATTCATTGCTAAGAGTTACATTAGAATTTAGACAATTCAAATGTTCCTATTATACCTTTCACATTCATGAAAAGGAATAGGATTGAGTCTCATGCTTCTCCCATGGACAAGAGACTTCGTTTGTCTTATCGATGAAATTATTCTCTATCAAACATTTGTTTGAAAGCTAGAATGGATCAATTTACTAATCAAAGACTAAACCACGTTTACGGTTAAATGTTGCATTTATACATTCAAAAGAATTACAAAATTCAATTTTAGTATTTTAGATAATTAACCTTTTCAATAAACAATTAAATACCCAAGGTTCATATTCATATAACCAATTAATATTTATTGAAAACTAGGATCAAATTGTCATAATTTCATTACATCGGTTGATCCGCTAGTTAATGAACCTTATACAAAATAGTAGAGCATTTGCTCAATTGCCAATTTCAATTGCAATTCCTAGATTTATGGGATTTACATATAGCCAATATCAATCGCCATGTAAACATGTTTTATCCCATCTTATGCCTTGAGTTGCCAGCTCACTACAAAACTCAATTAAGTTGTCCAACTTAAGAAGCTGCAAAAATCGTCCATGCCCGTTCTCCGCGACCGTGGACATTTTACCCTTCGATTAAGATCTAAGTCACGTTCTCAACGAAATAGAAAGTAATCTTAGGTGTTTCCGTTTCGTTGGATGGCATATAACTTAAATTAAAGAGTAATAGTTTTGATGTTAAATCAAATATGTACAAAGATGTCATGCATTCATCTCAGTAGCATAGTTTTATTAAAACATTTATATCTTGTTTTAATGAATAAGCTTTTCATCATCAAACTTTAATTGAGGTATTGGGTTCACCAATCAAGGAATTCAGTGTTAATTATCATCCATTATACCGTACTTTTGCATAAGTGTAAACACTTAGTGTTTGGGATAATTACACGAATCGGTGGCGCATGGAATTAAAACTAATTAAGCGCCTTAAGATGAGCTTGCACATTTAATGGCTTACTAAAGTAGCTCCACCTCGAACTTACAGAGAGGACGGAGGACCGTGTCAGCTAATGCCAAAGCACAACCTTAGACATCCTTTCAGTGTGGTACTGCGCTTCTTTAAACCCCTCTTATTAGTTCATTCTCATGGGTGAGCCTTTCAGACCATTTGTACCAAAGTCATCAATCAATTAAGCGATTATGATTACTAGTCTTAAAAATACATGTTTCACCATTGTTTAGGTCGTTTATTTTTCTTGTAAAAATACCCTTGTTACACATAACAAACAAGCAAGTATTTATAAAAAAATAAACAATGAATGCTTAACAAATAAAAAGTCATGCATATCAAATAGCCACATGCAAACGGTTTTGATAAATCCTATTAATAACCAATTCTAGATTTGACAATATGCATATATTTAATTAAGACTTTCACCCGTTTTCATCTATGTACAAGGTGAACCACATGCATCGATTCATCGATTGCTCAAGTCAAAATTAAATACATACCACATAGCACATAATTGATTAAATAATAATTATTTAGGTCTTCCCCAATTTTAGATCTATCAAAAATTAGTGTATATCACTTAAACATGAAAGACATACAATAAGCGGATCCATGATAAAACATGCAGATAATTATCATGGACATAAAATTACACTTAACAATTAATGCAATTAGATCAAAGTTACGCATATACACATAAAGTTGCATGCATCTTAGGGTTTTAATCCAATTAAAATAATAGTTTACAAAACCCTAATTAGGGCACCAAAATACTCAAAATTAGGGTTTAGGTTTTGCAAACCCTAGATCTAAGCATACAAATAATAAAACATTCATGTTTATTTTAATTATGTGTTTCAAGATATTAATTACTTGTTATACAAGGCTCATGATGCCACTGTTGAGTTTATGATATATAAAACATACAATAAACATATAGACATCAAGAGTACACAGCGGAAGACTTAAGATCATAACAAATAAATTAATTAGCCTGAAGTATGCGTAACGCACTTGCGAATGTCAAATCCCTCGAGCAAAGCAAAACAACCCTCGAGCAAAGCAAAGAAGTACTTATTGGTGTAAGAATAATGTCTTACAACCACGTTCTTGTACACACGAATTAACCAAACGAATCAAGCGATTGCTAGATCTAACACAAGTCCTCGTTTAAGAAAAACGAAACCAAACTCCCTTACTTTGGGGTGTTCGGCCGAAATATGGACTAGAGAGAGGAGAGGAGAGATCTAGGGTTAATTCAATGCACAAGTGTGTGAAACCCTAGAACCTACCCCTCCTTATATACTAGTAGGTAAACTTAGGGAACAAGTTAGGGGATTAGGCTTTGTAAAGCCCTATGGCCGGCCATGATGGAAAGCCCAAAGCCAAACCCATAACTTTTCAAGTTTTCCATTTCTAGTCCTTCTCTTTTCATTTAACGGTCGTTAGTCATTTTTCCGTTAAATACTTAACGATCGTTAACCGACTTAATGTGTAATAACTAATCGTAAACATAAACATTAATTATTAACTTTAATTCTCATTCGCTAATGTGTGCAATCCCGTGGTCACGAGTTCGAATCCCGACATTCACATGTTTGTAAATATATACATTTCCAAACCCCACTTGGATATGTTTACAAAGCGTGAAATGACATTGGTTAGCGTCTAGCAACACGCCAATGCCCCCGGTACAACTCGTGTATGGTTTTCTGGAGAAAACCAAGTTTGATGATTCATCATCATATTCATCCTTTTGTTTCTAATACCATGTTAATAAGAATATGGATCTCACTCATTTCTTAATTAACTATTTTGTTTCTCGCTTTATGTGATTGATTAAGATTACCAATTCTTACAACATATTCGAGAAGACCTTGGGCATGGCCATGCAAACATCTTAACAACCCTACGAGGGGCCGAGAGTATTATACTTCAAATATATTTGAAGGAAACAAATCCCATTTTGACTACAAGCAGGATTCATAAATTTCGCAACACTTCGGAAAACAACCCTTATAACTACCAGCCACGTGATAGCGTTAGATTGCTTCAAAAATGCACTACATCCATGACATATCTCTTGTATCTCAAGTCAGAGGATAAATATCCATGATATACTTAATGACAAGATCCATAAAGTATCATCATGTGGTGGGATAAGTCCTATATTCAATTCATTGAATATCATCTGAAATTAGTCATGCTACGCATCAATATACTTTCAAGTATATTCTAACTAATACTCAGATTTGTCTTAATTCAATATCATTCCCATGTTATTGATCGACAACGGACTATTTAGAATAACTTAAGTTATTCAAGGATTTAAACATGCAAATACAGGACACAATATTATAAATGAAATTAAACGTATACCTTACTTTAATTCATTATAAATAATAATTGTTTAACATCCTTTATCCAAATACTAAATAGATCAATGCATGATAATACTAGTTAATGAATTTTGCCACAAGTCATGAAAAACATACTTGTTGACAAGGCATAATTTCAATTAACTTTGATCTATAAGAATTTTGAGAATACTTATTTCAAGAATTCAATAAGTGAATTTCTTGTATATGTTTACACATATCTTGATATTGTCATATCATTCCATAAGGTACGTGATAACCTGAACCACCCTTTTATGACAATTATCTTTCAAAACTTTAAAGTTTTAAAGTATTCTTTATTCTTTAATGTATAATGCAACTATGCTCTTAGTTGAGCATAACTAGTCAACATGGTCATCATCAAGGATACCGTGACTAGATATGAGTGTCATCTCATTTATACTAGCATCATTGTGTACAACAATATGCTCTTTAAATATCCGTAAACTTTTGAACAGTTATAGTGTAATGTTGGTGCCTACCAAAACTCAAGTTTGTTGGCAATGACAATTATGAAACAATTGTCATATAATCATCCATAGAATCTAGGAGCATCTCCAGATTGTGGAATGTGATTCTAAATCCAAACATATTCTTTTAAAATATTTATTACACTAACAACTTTCAATATTGTCAAATCATCTTGTAATCAAGCATGACACAACAATCTTACAACATGATGTATATGATGAATCTTCAAGTTAGACTTTAAGATCTCATTATATATCCATCATGTTCTATTAGACTCATTTATTTACCGCATATGTTTATAGTAATAAACATATATTCAAGGTTGTATGTCTTATTTCCAAATCTTACAAACGAAGTTTCATTCCCAACTAAAACTTAATTTAAGTGGAATGTAGTTGCCCATACAACATATAAGATTTAAGAAAAAATAAATAATACTCCCACTAGCTTTCAGGAATACTTATGAGCAATCTTATTTTAATTATTAAATCAAACATGGATTTAATATTAAACATAAGAAACATCTCCTAGATGCTTGCATATATCCATTCATGGATTCTTGCAGTTTGTACATATCCAAGGATTATTTGAATTCATAAAACTTCTTTGTATTACTCATCGTCCTCGCAAAAAGTAATTTCACAACAAAGAGTTATGACATTCATTGTCAAAATTTCATATCAATGAAACTTAGTATGACAATTATAATCTTTATAATTCTATTTAATGTATATAGGAAAGAATATTCAATCATAGTTAATTGCTTAAGTATGATTGATATTATTATCACTAGACATACATTAAATACATGTACAATATTGTCCATATGATTTCTACACAAAGATTTAAACCACTAGGGTTTCCATCCTTTGAAGAAACTCATTTTCATTATTAAGATAAACCAAGTATCTAAAGTTGATTATCTTTATGGACAACATCTCTACATTCATAGTATGATTGATTTTCCACAATTCAACATTTGGTAAATTTATCATTATGATTACAGAGCTTACCATGATCCTGTAACTCATATTCCTCAGCATATTAAATATCAGAGATATCCTTACGGATCTATGAATGACAATTCCATCATATTAAGGTCTATCATTTTCATGTTTAGCCTCATCATGATATTTGCTAGTGCATTTTAGAAGATTGTGTATTTTGTAATTCAATCTTTCAAGATCTAAACAAAAACTCCCACTTGCCTTTAACAATTTAAAGATTACCTTTAAATAGTTTAGTAAGTAGAGCAACAATACATTGTTCTCTTTTGGGATATTACAAAAAACATTGACAGTTCCTAACATTAGTTTGTTACAACTCACTTTGTAAGTAGTTTAACAAATTCATAACTTCATTTATAAGACTTAATGTGATTCATGACATTCCATAAACAAATGGTGTCTTATTAATCTTCTAGGTTGGAGTCTTATTGAGTATATTCAATCTATACTCAATCTACTAACCTTGATAACTTTTGGAAGAAACTATAGTTATCTTGAATCAAATAATGCCAACAGATTTTGATTCTTCTAACAGAACATACCATAAAACTATGGTATTTCCTTAGAATTAATATTGTAAGAAAATCTAACAACATTTTAGATAACCATCTACTCTTTTGGCTTACCTATTTACCAACAAAGTAAAACTTAATGGTACAATAGAATTACCAAGTCAATTGCATGTATTATAACATAAATATTCTTGACCAAGTCAAAAAACATAACAGTTATAATCCCACTATACGTTATAAGTCATTGATCAACTCATTGACTTCATGCATATGTCTTAAAACATAGCAAGTTAACGTCTTACTTTATATTGTAAGTCTTGTATTAAAAGACTTCATGTTTGTGACTTTACAAAATCATAAACATTTATAATTAAAGTAATTATGAACACCACCTCAGGTTTCAATTAATATTTCAAGTTAATATTTACTACATATATTTAAGTCATTCAACGAATACTTAAATTCAAAGTAGTATTAGATTACTTCATTTAATTATGTCATTCCATGAAATGTTCAATGTAAGAAACTGCAAAATCATCCATGCTCGTTCTCACGACACGTGGATATTTTACCTTGGGCTACAATCTAGTTCACGTTCTCACGTAACATAAATTGTAACTACAAGTGTTTCTTAAATATTGAATGACATAAATATTTAAAATAAAGTAGTCTTTGTTATCATCTTGACACATGTTCTTAATAGGGCAATCATACATATATAAATGTATACTTCCTATTAGAACGTTATTCTCTTACTTTACAGTCAAGAGAATTCTTTTAAATCATATTAATATGTGTTGTACCTTGCACACAATAAGATTTCTCCCACTTGTGCATGGAACAACATCATGTAGCATATAAACAACACGATACACGTTCGTTTATTTGATTAATATGATTTGTGTCATAGATATAACAAGTAGATGTAGAACTATATTGTTTAGTAAGGAAACGCATACCGACTATCCTTAAAACATAAGTGTCTACAATTGGAAAGTAATTATCTTTGAAGATAATGGGTTACTACGAGGAAATAAGGCTTGTAGCTCCAATGAATTAGAAATCATTAAAACAATTCTTATTCAGATGCAACACAAATGCTCCCCGAATCGACAACATTGTAAGTATTTCATAACCAGTGAAAACAACTTGCTTGCTTTTTACTTTCCTACACCTTTGAAGAACCATACATAATTATTACTAAGGTACTAAAAGGTGTATTCTACTATATGAATGATAGGTTATCCATCAATGTTATTAACTCGAAAAATTGGGTATGCAATTTCTTCCTCAACAAGCCTACCATCCCCATAATCGGTATGTAGTACCTTTATAGGCTAAAGCAAAACAACTAGATAAAATATGCTAGTTTGCCTTTTACCAATTTTTGTGGTAATTAGTCTAGCTTCTAATCTAGTAACTCATATACATGTTTTCCGGTTAACCAACATTCATGTTGTTACAAAGGATTCATTCACCAAATGAGGGTAATGAAATCTTTATGGAAAATAAGATGTGCAATTCATTGCTTAGAGTTACATTAGAATTTAGACAATTCAAATGTTCCTATTATACCTTTCTCATTCATGAAAAGGAATAGGATTGAGTCTCATGCTTCTCCCATGGAAAGAGACTTGTTTGTCTTATCAAGAATTATTCTCGATCAAAACATTTGTTTGAAAGCTAGAATGGATCAATTTACTAATCAAAGACTAAACCACGTTTACGGTTAAATGTTGCATTTATACATTCAAAAGAATTACAAAATTCAATTTTAGTATTTTCGATAATTAACCTTTTCAATAAACAATTAAATACCCAAGGTTCATATTCATATAACCAATTAATATTTATTGAAAACTAGGATCCAAATTGTCATAATTTCATTACATCAGTTGATCTGCTAGTAATGAACCTTATACAAAATGGTAGAGCATTTGCTCAATTGCCAATTTCAATTGCAATTCCTAGATTTATGGGATTTACATATAGCCAATATCAATCGCCATGTAAACATGTTTTATCCCATCTTATGCCTTGAGTTGCCGGCTCTCACTACAAAACTCAATTAAGTTGTCCAACTTAAGAAACTGCAAAATCGTCCATGCCCGTTCTCACGACGTGTGGACATTTTACCCTTTGATTAAGATCTAAGTCACGTTCTCACGCAAATAGAAAGTAATCTTAGGTGTTTCCGTTTCGTTGGATGGCATATAACTTAAATTAAAGGGTAATAGTTTTGATGTTAAATCAAATATGTACAAAGATGTCATGCATTCATCTTTGTAGCATAGTTTTTATTAAAACATTTATATCTTGTTTTAATGTATAAGCTTTTCATCATCAAACTTTAATTGAGGTATTGGGTTCACCAATCAAGGAATTTAGTGTTAATTATCATCCATTATACCGTACTTTTGCATAAGTGTAAACACTTAGTGTTTGGATAATTACCACCGAAGTGGCGCATGGAATTAAAACTAATTAAGCCTTAAGATGAGCTTGCACATTTAATGGCTTACTAAGTAGCTCCACTCGAACTTACAGAGGGCGAGGACTGTGCACGCTAAAGCACAACCTTAGACATCCTTTCAAGGTGACCGGTATGCGCACTTCTTTAAACCCCTTTTATTAGTTCATTCTCATGGGTGAGCCTTCGCACCATTTGTACCAAAGTCATCAATCAATTAAACGATTATGATTACTAGTCTTAAAATACATGTTTCACCATTGTTTAGGTCAGTTTATTTTTCTTGTAAAAATACCCTTGTTACACATAACAAACAAGCAAGTATTTATAAAAAATAAACAAATAAACAATGAATGCATAAAAAATAAAAGTCATGCATATCAAATAGCCACATGCAAACGGTTTTGATAAATCCTATTAATAACCAATTCTAGATTTGACAATATGCATATATTTAATTAAGACTTTCACCCGCTTTCATCTATGTACAAGGTGAACCACATGCATCGATTCATCGATTGCGCAAGTCAAAATTAAATACATACCACATAGCACATAATTGATTAAATAATAATTATTGAGGTCTTCCCAAATTTTAGATCTATCAAAATTTAGTGTATATCACTTAAACAAGAAAGACATACAATAAAAGCGGATCCATGATAAAACATGCAGATAATTATCATGGACATAAAATTACACTTAACAATTAATGCAATTAAATCAAAGTTACGCATATACACATAAAGTTGCATGCATCTTAGGGTTTTAATCCAATTAAAATAATAGTTTACAAAACCCTAATTAGGGCACCAAAATAAAACCTCAAAATTAGGGTTAAGGTTTTGCAAACCCTAGATCTAAGCATACAAATAATAACACATTCATGTTTATTTTAATTATGTGTTTCAGTAATTAATTACTTGTTATACAAGGCTCGTGATGCCACCGTTGAGTTTATGATATATAAAACATACAATAAACATATAGACATCAAAAGTACATGGAAGACTTAAGATCATAACAAATAAATTAATTAATCGAAAGTATGCGTAACGCGTACCTCTTTAATGTCAAATCCTCGAGCAAAGCAAAACAACCCTCGAGCAAAGCAAAGAAGTACTTATTGGTGTAAGAATAATGTCTTACAACCACGCGTTCTTGTACACACTAATTAACCAAACGAATCAAGCGATTGCTAGATCTAACACAAGTCCTCGTTTAAGAAAAACGAAACCAAACTCCCTTACTTTGGGGTGTTCGGCCGAAATATGGACTAGAGAGAGGAGAGGAGAGATCTAGGGTTAATTCAATGCACAAGTGTGTGAAACCCTAGAACCTACCCTCCTTATATACTAGTAGGTAAACTTAGGGAACAAGTTAGAGGATTAGGCTTTGTAAAGCCCTATGGCCGGCCATGATGGAAAGCCCAAAGCCAAACCCATAACTTTTCAAGTTTTCCATTTCTAGTCCTTCTTTTTTCCATTTAACGGTCGTTAGTCATTTTTCCGTTAAATACTTAACGATCGTTAACCGGACTTAATGTGTAATAATTAATCGTAAACATAAACATTAATTATTAACTTTAATTCTCATTCGCTAATGTGTGCAATCCCGTGGTCACGAGTTCGAATCCGGACATTCACATGTTTGTAAATATATACATTTCCAACAAAAAGGTCATTAGACGGAATTAAAAAAAAAATGTGTTTGTTTACATTTGTAGATTGCAGTGAATCATTACATCAATTACTACTATTTTGATTCATTAGAGGCCTCCTTTTTTCATTACATCTTGAAATGTAAACAAAATTACATAAATCTCTTTTTAGTAACTGATGACGTATAGTCTATATTCGGATCACGAACCCGACCAAAGCCCAATACTAATAAGCCCAGCATGAACTAGGCCACGCCGATAAGTGTTTTAGGCCCACGAAGGCCCAAACCAAACGTTATTTACATAATACGATATCGGATATCTCCTAATTATGGAGATAATCATTCCCTAACCGATACGCAGCGGGATAAACGAAAGGTTGAGGAACACGGAACCAATGAGGATTCCGTGTGTATATAAAGGGAATCACTTCCCTCGTTAAAGGTACGATCTACAAAACCCTAATTCTCCTTTAACCCTAAATCGATTACTTACTCTCACGCCGGAGGATAATCGTGGAGACAATCCCATGTAAGCCTAACGGTGTTTTACATCTTCTTAGTGGCAGGTCTCAAGCAACAAATCCTCAATTGGTACGAGAGCCGGAGCTCAAACAAGGAACGCCCAAATTTTGTATCAACAAGTGGCGCTATCCGTGGGACCATTCACTAAGAACTAAGAACTAGGATGACAAAGCATGGAAATCACGGCGATGTAACGGATCTTTACGGGAAGAAGCCGCATGCGGTTCAGCCTTCCAAGCAAACTTCTGGACAACCAAGTGTTGCTAAAAACCGGGATCGGCCAAGATTTGGTCTTCCCTTTAGTGGAACGGCGGGGACAACCTGTGCGGGACCCGGTAATCGCTTCTTGCTAGCGCAGAGATCCATCACAAGACCCTTTTGCCACTCCATTCCAAAACGGTGGTGGAAACAAATTTCACAAAAGCACTGATGCACCTCGATAAAAATAAGGGTATAGTAGTGAAACCCGATACTCCTACTCTAGCGGGGTTGTGTCGAACTACCGTTTTATGAGTTCGTATCACAAAACTACGAAACCTTGGCTACTCTTATGGAAAATGAAGCAAAGAGGAGGTCAGTGGAGTCGCATGCCTACGATTTCGCCCGAGTTTGAAACATCCCCATCGCGTCGGAAGAGAAGCAGCGGGGGATAGCCTATGCACCCCCAGTTTAACAATGAGGGTGGGAGGAGAATTGAGGATGATGAGACATCCAACTCACAAAGATCTGAAGAAAGTGAGGAGGATGAGCAATCCGGTGTCCATGCCGGACTTGGTAGCCGAAGAATTCGGACGACTTGGCGCTTACGATACTCCCCAAGTGATAGCCCTTCAAGTCCAGATTCTCGGCTTGCCAGTTACCGTGGTCGGCGTAAGAAAGGAAAATTCATCCTCGACAATTCCTCGGACAACGAGGATAGCGATAAGTGACATTGGAAGTCCGAAGCGGATACAATGACCAAGTGGAGGAAGATATATCTCTCCATGGCGCCGAAAAGGTGGATGTGTTCACTGACGCATCGTGATTTCTCAGAGAAAAAAAGGAGGCGCATGCCTGCCAACGTGAAAACCTATGACGGAACAGGTGATCCTGATGACCACCTAAAATTTTTTGAATCAGACGCTACAATTGAAAACTGGCCACAACCTGTATGGTGCCATATGTTCAACTCCACGCTAGTAGGAAGCGCGCGGAACTGGTTCAACAAGCTTCCATGCAGAAGCATCAATGGTTTTGAAGAATTGAGAAAGGCGTTCCGCCTAAACTTTACTCAACGGAAAAAGTGTGCAAAAAACCCCATCGAACTCGCCAGGGTTAAACAGCGCCAAGGGTAATCCACAAGCGCTTTTATGGAGCGCTTCAAAGATGAATGCATGCAAGTTAAAGCGTCCCCCGAGGTGCTCAAAATCTCAGGGTTCATGAATGGGATCAGCAACCCAGAACTTATCAAAAGGTTGAATGACAAGATTCCCCAATCCTTTGATGAGGTTATGAAACGCACACGGTCCTTCGTCCAAGGAGGAGCTGCTGCCAAGGCGGATAGCAAGAAAAGCTACTCGAGCTACCGGTCACAGAACAACCCGGGAGACAATCCACCTAATCGACCCGTAGTAGTAACCGTAACGAGGAATCACCGCAACCAAGGAGTAGGTGCGACAATGACAAATATATCCCATCGACAAAGACTCCAAAGGAGATACTCGCAAATGAAGGCGCGAACTTTCCAAGACCGCCACGGATGCGCACTCCTGATGATCGGCGAAAGGGGGAGTGGATACTATGACTATCACGCGCGAGAAAGGCCACACTACCAATGAATGCGTCCAATTGCGTACTCATTGATAAGATGGTAAAGAAGCGATTGGACCATTTGGTCAAGAACATCAAGGACGGAAGGATAGACGGAAGAATGGGAACAAGAAAGCGATACCCAAGGACAAGGCCGACACCATCTACATGATACAATCATGGCGCGGGTTACTAGGCGAAGGTCATAAGAGTTTTCAGCAATCTCTTCCCCACCTTAGCGGACAACGCATGGTAGAGCCACTTCACCATTGAGATTAGTGCGGGGGGTCACGACATCCACCGCATGTACATTGATAGTGGAGCATCTGACGTGATATCATGTATGAACCACTTCAAGCGATAGGCACTGGTTGAAATACGCAGTCAGTTAAGCCCGGCACGGGCGCGGTTTTATGGGAGAAAAGATATGGCCCATGGGCAATACGTCTACTAGTCAGCGTAGGCAATAAAGAACACTCGCAATGCCCGGATGGATTTCATGGTAATTAAATCTCCTTCGCCATACAATGGCATTATCGGAAGACCAGGGATATCCGCTATGCTAAAGCGCAGTACATCCATGGATGCTTAAATTCCCAGTTGAAGGTGGTATTGTTACTCTTTACAATGCCACTGCGTTTATAGAGAATGTAACACGATTACATGCTAAACGACACCTATCCCGAGCGGCAAACCAAAGTCCCAAATCGAAGGTTGCAATCCACCTGACTACCCGAACGGGAAATATCCATCGGAGGGTCACCGTCGGACAACGGCAAAGCATTTCGGTGGTGTGCACTCTTGCAAAAGAACCGGACATTTTGCATGGGAGCCAAAGCACATGACCGGGTACCACGCTCAATCACGAACATAAGCGAGAATCGACAAGGATACTCACCAATACGCCGAAGAAGCGCCGTGCTCAGGAGCGTAGTAATCGGGCCAACGTAACAAGCTAGTAGAGGCGGGAATCATACTAGTCTACTACCATGGCTTTCTAACCCGAGTAATGGTAAAAGAAGAACGACGGTAGCTGGCGAATGTGCGTGGACTTCACAGACCTCAATAAAGCATGTCCACAAGATGCTACCACTGCCGAAGATAGGAAAATAGAGTCTTTGTGCGGATATCCACTAAAGTGCTTTTTAGATGCATACAAAGGATATCATCAAATCCAGATGGCTAAGGAGGACGAGGAAAAAACGGCCTTTCACACAAGTCAAGGCGTTTCAAGTTACTACAAAATGCCCTTTGGCTTGAAGAATGCGGCCACCTATCGGCGGTTAGTAGATAATGCTTTCGAAAAGCAGGTGGGCCGCAACCTAGAGGTCTATGTTGATGACCTGGTCATAAAGAGCCATACTGAAGATGAGTTAGTGCGATATATTGAGGAAACGTTCAAAACTCTAGAGATCAACATGGAGTGAATCCCAAAAATGTACCTTCGCCATCGAAGGCATGTTCCCTGGATACCGATAGAACCCGACGGTATAAAACCGTGTCCGAAAAGACTAATCGTTATTGAACTTCCTTCACCGCAAGACGTTGAAGGAAGTCCAATCTCTCAACGGAAAAGCTGGCGGCTAAAAGATTCCTATCCAAGTCAGCAGACAAATCATTACCACTTTTCAAAACACTCAAGAAGTGTATAAAAAAGGGTGATTTCCGATGGACTACGAGGAAGAGGCCTTCACACAGCTTAAACAACACAACAGCGCTCCCCACACTTGTCGCACCCGACTGGGGAAGAGTTGATTATGTATTTATCCGCAATCGATGGAGCGACAACAGTTGAGGTTACTAGGATAGGACTCAGAGACAAACTCCAAAGATATTTTGTAAGCAAAACGCTCAAGAAAACAGAGATGAACTATAGCGCAATGGAAAAGTTGGTCCTATCATTAGTCTTGCGCTAAACGCGCTAAAGTATGAGTACTTCAACCATAGCAGTGATTACCACCAACCGATCAAGCAAATCATCTCCAAGCCTGACGCATCAGTGACGGCTGCAAAAATGGAGCATATTGCTAGGTGAGCACAACATCTCCTACCACACGTCTGCAAAAAAGAGCGGTACTAGCGGATTTCATCATCGAAAAACCGCATTAATCGATGATGCACCCGCACCAAGCAAGAAGGAAGGCTGCCGATCCATGGATCTTGTTCACGATGGATCTTCATGCATAGGCGGGTCGTGAGGGGCAGGCCTCATTCTCACAAACCCGAAAGAATGGAATTCACTTACGCGACTGTGTTTTGAATTCACAACAACAAATAATGAGGCGAGTATGAAGCCCTAATAGCGAGGTCTACGCATTGCGGCTCGAATGGGTGTAATAACTGGAAGCAAATTTAGATTCCGGGCTAGTAGCCAACCACGTGTTGGGCATACGTGGCCAATGAGGACAACATGATTCAGATGCTCGACAAAACCAAGGCGCTAATTAAAAGCTTTGGAGGTTTACCATCAAACGAGGTTCCTATAGGGGAAAACCGTAAAGGCGGATGTTTTACTAAGCAAAATTGCATCCACAAGCTTTGCACACTGTCCAAGCAGTGTTGGTGGAAACGCTAAAAATCAAATCCATCTCAGAGATGGAAGTATCCACGGTAATAGAGGAAGACGGCCCTACGTGGATGACACCGATAACGACATTCCTAAACAAAGGAACGTACCCCAAGATCGGGAAGCTCGTAGGATATGGCGCCTGCCACGAGGTTCGAACTCGAGACAACATCTGTCTGCGACGCTCCTTCCTGCAACCATGGCTACGCTAGCGTTGGCCCCTACAAGCAAATTACGTATGCGAAATCCACGAAGGTTCATGTAGCATGCACTCGGGACCACGGTCCGTGGTGGCAGCGCCTTGAGGTCGGGATACTACTGGCCAACCATGCACTGCGGCGGGACTTAATAAGGAAGTGTAACGATTGCCAAGTTCATAGACCCGTTCAGCGCCAACCACAAAGAAGCGAGCTAACACCAATTACGCACCATGGCCATTCTACAAGTGGGGTATCGACATTGTGCCCTTTCCCTCAAGGGGGTGCCGGAGGGTTAAAGTTCCTCATAGTCGCTATAGACTACTTCACCAAGTGGATCGAAGCAAAGGCGTGAAGTGACCATCACCGCAACCGGGTAAAACGCTTTGTCTGGGAAAATATTGTATGCCGCGTGGGCTGCCTGGGAAATCATCTCGAACAACGGAAGCAGTGCGACAACCCTTTCAAGGATTGGTGCGAGAAGCTGAAAATCACATGACTTCTCGCGGCCGTTAAACACCCACAAACCAAAGGCTTAGTAGAACGTGCGAATCGAAGCCTAGGTGAAGGAATTAAGGCATGCCTGGACAAGCACAAAGGAAGGTGGGTGGAAGAACTTTCGCATGTTCTATGGGCGCACCGCACTTCAATAAAACGACCGGGGGACACCCCTTCTCTCTAGTCTATGGGACGAAGCGGTCATACCAAATGGAGATCGGAATGCCAACTATCCGCATCGCTGCTGAAATCAATGTGGCAACCAACGACGCGCAGCGACGTCTCAACTTAGACTTACTAGAAGAAGCGGCCAGCAGCGACCATACGTGAAGCAAAATCAAAGTCAAGGATGAAAGGATACTATGACGCTAAAGTGCGAAGTGTTTCATTCAGAGACACAGGTGACTTTGTTTACCGTGCCAACGACGCGAGCCACGCAGAAGAATACGTGCAAGCTTGGACCAAAGTGGGAAGGACCATACGAGGTTGCTGAGGCATTGAACAAAGCGGCGTACAAAGCTACGAGGCTTGATGAACGTGAGCCGCGCACATGGAACATCTAGAACCTTAAGAGGTGCTACTTATAGGAATGGCTACGTTCTAGCGCAGACGCTCACGCACTTTAGTGAAGTGCCCAATAAACATCTATGTATTCCTTTTTGTCTTACTTAGTATAATGTCTTATTTATTTCTCATAAAACTTGCAAGTATCAATAAACGCGTCGTGGTTTCTAGCTAACTCCGCTGACACATTTTAATTGTTATTTCCATATCTTGCGTATGTCTTAACAAGTTTTATTTATTGCCTACATGGCGTGCATGCACTAAATAAAACCTGATGGTAAAAGGATGAGTTCACCTACTAAACAACTTCGTTGAGTAAAGAGGGTTGCAAACCCATCAACATTGGAGCACGTATCCTTGTTAAACACCTTGTTCTCAAGACGTTGGAATAAGTTTGTGCACATCTCCACGGCAGTGCGCAACTGTGCATATGATGCCGTTTAACAACTTAGGAACCAAAGACATTTGATTCCTTGATATGATATTCTGATGCATATCACAACATACACAATTATGCTAGAAATTATCTCTTAAGTATACTATGATCTTCATACATGACTATAGATTCCTTATATTATTGCTTACATAACGAGTTTGTTTCTTAGACAATGTACCGCGTTCTTTCATGAAAAGACAAGTCACTAAGTACAACTATGACAAGCCACTAATATTCAACAAAAGTAATATTTTATTAAGTACCATGCGTACTTACAAAAGATATTTACATAACAAGGTTCTTCTCTAAAAAACTATTACAGCGTTTAGAGATGAAGTTCCTACGCAGCTCGCGACATCCTTAACCTCACTCAACCTCTTTAAGAGGTCGGAATCTTGGCGACATTACTGCTTGCAACACTATCGGTATCCCATGGTCTGGGGAGATGCCGCGCCCATACCACAGGATAGCCTTACCCTTAATCCGCTTCTTTTTGGCAAGTCCGGTAGCATGCGCTTCAACACTTCCTTCAATGAAACTTCTTTCTAAAGCAAAGGATTTAGAATGTCCCTCAGGCGAGCAAAAGCAGGCACTTGAAGCTGCGAGACATCATGCTTGAAAAATAGGTCCGAGCTGCATTCAAGATTATCGATCGATGGCGCTAAGGTCAATCCTTCCATAATAATAACGGTTATGGGATAATATTGGTCGCGCTCCATTTCAAAATCATTGGGTACTCAAAGACTTCATCTTCTCCATGGCGACACTAGTTCATCATATAAGTCACTGCGCGATTACACCTAGCCGGGTACCTTTTCACAAGTACCTTCAACAGATCCGCCTCATGAAGTTTCTCCACAAATGCTTTGCATCACGCACTCTAAGGCACATTGGACCACTCCCGTAATCGCGTCCACTACCTTTGACTCGGTGTGGTAAGGAGCAAAGAAGCCGCTGAGCCATGGTCGATAAGCAACCAAGGCGCTCAATAGCAATGCATGAGATGGGGATATAATCTCATCATACTCCAAATTGAGCTACGCAGCCTTCATCTCCCGTGTTTCCAGAGACCCGCTCACAAAGGTGCACCAAAATCTTCCAAGCTGCGTGGTCAAGGTGTCCTTGCTCTTCTCAGATATTTTAGTGCCCGAGGCAGAAGCCTTGTACCGATGACTCATAGCGCTCTTGGCTTATTTGGCCCGCTCCGGCGCCATTTTTTCTGCTTCACCGCTTTCTCAGCTGCACATCGAGCTCTCGGCCTTGGCACTAGCCAGCTCGCCTAAAGGTGAAACAATTTTCTCATCTTTTGAGCACCTTGGCTACTTTCACCAAAGAATATGAACCCGGCTTAGCTCTCAATTGCGGCTTTGCGAACACACTGTACATTCAAATCTTCAACCAATTGACCCACCGGACGCATCCCGCAGACAAGTCCTCATCTTTGGTACGTGTGCTCCGGGCCACCGCACAGACTATCGCTGGGGAGACTCAAGACTGTTCAAACTCGCATACACGGATGAGCATTATCGGTTTCCCATATAAACAGCGGTTGGTGCGCAAAAACATTAACGATATTACTATCGTGGGCCAGCGACATTAGCGAGAGGGGTGAGATGGCCAGCATCATCCGGAGGATTCCACAAGTGAAGACCACATGACGCGTTTTTCTCGATGAGCTAGCGTCATCCTCTTCGAGCGATCTTTTGCGCTTAAGCCCAGATTCTTGCTCCTCTTCTTCTTCCTCCTCCACAGGCTGCGCCACTGCTATGGGTGGTGGCTGCGCCACGGGGGATGGCACTATGGGGTTTGGTACACTTTGCAGCGGCGTCGCTTCCACTGCGGCGAGGAGCTAGTCCCTGTCTCTCCTAAATTCATTGCCGAGGGCATACGCCTGTGGTGGTATCCAGGAGTGGCTCTTCTCCTCTTTTCAGCGGCCGTGTTCCTACACTCCGCACTTGAATCGCTTCGCTAGTTGCACAACCGTAGCAGATCCATCTCTGCTAGCATAGAAGACAACAAGTACACAGGTTACATAATGTGCAAAAAGGAAAAGAAAGTTCTTACATTAATTAAGAAAGGGGAGGCGAAGGGATGAGCACCCACCTGGCCATTAGCGCTAAGAAGATTGGCATCTCATCTGACATTCCAAAGTAATTACGGCTAATGCCCATATGCACCAGAAATTCCTCGGGATAGGAACTAATAAGGATGCGGTTGGCGTTTATCGGTTCCCGCATCTCTACAACATATGATCCAGGCAGGGGCGCCATCCTTCGGCAATGTCCCCGGGTATAAAATTCATAACGCGTGGGAAGCACACGTCGTCTACCCGAAAAAAACTCTCTCTCCAGATTCGAGCGCTTCCAGTTTCTCTGTATAACACGGTAGCGCCCAGCGCGTTTAGCGATGAGACCCACCGTGCGACCCGTTGTGTGGTAGAACGCACGGAATAGGTGGATAGTCGGGTTAATCGGCAATTAACCTCGAAGTTGGTAATCTTCACGTTTGGGATAGGTGTAATAGCGGTAATAATTCAATACGTCGTACAGAAATAGGGATATGGGCACACGTTGATTCGCAAACTCAAAAAAACGTGTGTACACCCCTACTTTCCCTTCGGGGAAATCTGCAATAGATGCCCGGGCAAGTGGTATAAAATAATCCGAGGTGAACCCTAGAAGTTCATCGTCAGTTATATCGGAGGTAAAATCAGATAACTGTTTGACCATGGTATTGTTTTCTTTCAATGCGCCACGCGTGTTAATTTACCTTGGGAATAGGCAGTTTTACGTTTTGCAAATGAAAGGTTCGTTAACAATGGCGATTGAGTTCTTTCTGTGAGAAACACGGTAAAATGAGGCACGGTTATATAATGTTTCATCATCCACGCGCGATGAGTAATAACGTGGATCCCACTATCATCAACATGTGGTTTAGATCACTTGATGTGGCGTTCTGCAGTAATTTCCCCGATTACGAGGCGTCCATTTTAAAATAATATGTCTAGATACAATGTATATGCGGGTATATTTTTGGCTTCTTAGCTACGCTTCGTAGTTTTCATTGTCTGCAGTTATTAGTCTATCCGCAGTCCTTCATGCGCATACTAGGGGGGGGACATGATGACGTATAGTCTATATTCGGATCACGAACCCGACCAAAGTCCAATACTAATAAGCCCAGCATGAACTGGGCCACGCCGATAAGTGTTTTAGGCCCACGAAGGCCCAAACCAAACGTTATTTACATAATACGATATCGGATATCTCCTAATTATGGAGATAATCATTCCCTAACCGAATTACGCGGGATACGCCGAAGGTTGAGGAACACGGAACCAATGAGGATTCCGTGTGTATATAAAGGGAATCACATCCCTCGTTAAAGGTACGATCTACAAAACCCTAATTCTCCTTTAACCCTAAATCGATTACTTACTCTCACGCCGGAGGATAATCGTGGGAGACAATCCCACGGTAAGCCTAACGGTGTTTTCTGTCTTCTTAGTGCGCAGGTCTCAAGCAACAAATCCTCAATTGGTACGAGAGCCGGAGCCCAAACAAGGAACGCCCAACGTTTGTATCAACAGTAACCCACTATACTAAAACAAACTTTCAATTAACGAGTATTTTAGTCTCGTTCGTAGTTTATGTAACTCCTAGAACATCAAGGGAAACAAAACCATTTGCTTGTGAATGAAAGTTAGTTCCATTATTTGTATAATACAGTAGTTGTTTGTACTTTGTGATTTATTATATGAAAAAAAAAATTCTAAAAGACTGCAAACATTAGACATTTTTAGACCATAAAATAATAAAAGTATTAATAAGGGAAAAAAAATTAAACGACCACAAATCTTAGACATTTTTAGACCCTAAAATAATAAAAAGTTAACAAAGCATAAAAATTATCCTTTGCCAATATTAAGTGATGATAAAGTTATTAGCATCACTCCGAATAGACAAAGAACAACACAATACTTATATCAACATGTTAACTACATCTACACCTCATTATATAAGCACTTAAATTTTCTTCTCAATGAACTATGTGGGATTAAACCAACTCTTCTATCAAAAAGACATACAAGTTAAAGTTTGCTAACTCACTAGTCCTACTATTACGATGGTTAACATGCACGACGTCACACCTTCTCAACTTATAGAAGACACAAATATCTAGTGTAACTGCCCATCCCACGTCGCCAGGAGATATAAGACATTTGAGCTCAATATAAGATTGAAGTTGTTGAGTATCCTTCTACCATCGTTTTTAGCTGAAATGCAGAATGATACCCGGTAGCTAGTCTAATGATGCTTTCGGCATTGGAGTTACGTATAGTTTGTCATCAACTTAAAAACCTCCAAAATTTTGAGTTGATATACATGGCTTCCAAAAAGAACAAGAGACAAGGTTAACTAATTGCTGAAATAGCCAAACCAAACTTTTAAGGACGATTTATGCAATTTACTATATCAATTTAGTTAACCAATACGCACCTTACTATTTAAGGTGACAAACTTTCTTTTGAGTCACCTATGTGAGACTAAAACCAATTCTTTACTCACAAAAATTATCATAAACACATAACAAATAATTTGCCTATATTTCAAATGTTAACGACTAAAATTAAAAATTCAATCGTTCAACAATTAAGGCATTTAAGGTGTATTGATCACCGTATATTAGCAGCTTTATCAAGAATCTTTCCTCCGTTCTTAATTAGGTTTTGATGTACGAGCGTTTAAATTTATTAGTTCACAAAATTATAATCAAGATGAGTATCAGTCTTAATAAGTTTACGCTTTCACACAAACTAGAAACTTGTATTAAATAAGTAGTTTTCAAGTACACCAATTGGCATCACTAAGGCCTTGTTTGTTTTTTCAAAGAAGCTCTTCTTTGCCTCTTTTGTCTGCAGGCGCGCAGACGTATTCCTTGAAGACTGTTTGTTTTTTTTCAGACATAAGAGGCTAAAATCTCTTATTTCCTCTTCTACCATGCAGACATAATTTATCTCTTCTTTTCACTTCTACCTCTTCTCACAACCCCTACATCTCTTTCTCAATATCTTACATCTCTTACGTTTAGTCAGTCTTTTACGTTGGTCCGTTTTTTCACGTTTTGCGTTTTTACGTTTTGCCATTTTTCGTTTTCGTCTTTTTTTTACGTTTTAGATCCCGTTTTTTTTTTACGTTTTCCTTTTTTACGTTTTCGCCCTTTTTACGTTTTAGTTTGTTTTTACTTTTAGTCCGTTTTTCTTATGTTTTCGTCCGTTTTTTCGTTTTACGTCCGTTTTCTTACAATTTCGTGTTTTCTTAAGTTTTAGTCCGCTTTACGTTTATGTTCGTTTTCATGTTTTCGTCCATTTTTATGTTTTCCTATGTTTTTATGTTTTATCCTTTTTTTACGTGTTCATCCTTTTTTTACGTTTTCGTCCGTTTTTTTACGTTTCATCCGTTTTCTTACGTTTTTGACCGTTTTCGTCCGTTTTCACCTTTTTTTTTTTACGTTTTCATCTATTTTTTACGTTTTCGATCATATTTTTACGTTTTCGTCCGTTTTTTATGTTTTCGTCGGTTTTTTTCGTCCATTTTCGTCCCATTAAGTTATCGGTCATTTTTTTACGTTTTCATCAGTTTTCTTACGTTTTCGTCCATTTCTTTACGTTTTCGCCAAATTTTTACTTTTGTCCTTTTTACGTTTTTAAGTCCGTTTTTCACGTTTTCATCCGTTTTTACGCTTTCGTTAAGTTTTACGTTTTAATCCGTTTTTATATTTTCATGTGTTTATTTTACTTTTCCTCCATTTTTCATATGATTTTATAAGTTTTGTATGCGTTATTTTATCTTACCTAACAAAGCGTAAGATAATGTAAGAAAACGAAAGAAAACAGCGAAAACATAAAAAATGACGGCGTAAGCGGTCGAAAATGTAAAAAAGCGGCGTAAAAAGCGTAAAAACGGTCGAAAAAAAAACAGAAAAACGTAAGAAGATAAAACGGACGAAAACGTAAGGAAAAAGCTTAAGAAAAAGGATGAAAAGCGTAAAAATGCGCGTAAAACATACAGCGTAAAAAAGATGTAGCGTAAAAAACGAGAAAACATAAAAAACGGTAACGTAAGAAAATGGACTAAACAAAACATTAAAAACGACGAAAATAGAAAATGGAGGAAAATGTAAAAAACAGACGAATATGTAAAAACTAGTGAAAAAGAAAAAGGAAAAAAAATTACTTTAATAGCACAAAAATACTAGTGAAAAAGAAAAAAGAAAAAAGAAGAAAAAGAAGAAAAATGAAAGAAGTATTTTAATAGCACAAAAAACAAACGGTCTTCTTGTTGCAGATGAAGAGCTTAAATGTACCTCTTCTTCTGCAGACATGGTTTGCAGATGAAGAGGTAAAAGCTCGAAAAAAAACAAATGACACCTAAGTTTTAATTAACACCTTTTAGTCCATGCCAATTGAAACCATTGATGTGTCCCTCTTAATACGAAGTATAAAGCTTTTAAACAAAATCAACATACCGTAGATTGGAATCAAACTAAGACACCCGTGGGTTGCTCAACATAGGACGATGTTCAGCTAGTCCAATAAAAGTGACCATATATCTGTTACAAATCAAGTTTCATTTACTCGATAAGAATACATATAAACATATACTCGTAAATGAAGCCCTTGGAGTTGGTCTAACAATATTGATTGTCTAACAAATGGAGGAATAAGGTGGTAAACGCTCCTGTTGCCTCCCTGTCAGATGTTAGAAACGAAGATATTTTTACCTTTATCCAACGAATTTTGAAACTTTGGGTTGCAGCGAGGTGCAAAAATTTATCCTTGGATAGGAGCAGATGGATTTCTAGCCCTATTTTCTTGCTAGGTGGTGGTTAGCTTTTTTCTTTGGGTTTTTTTTTCTCTTTATTGTTTTCCTCGCATGTTTTTTTTCCTTCTCTGTAATCTTTCTTTGTACAACTCTTGTTGTAGCTCCTTCTTGGAGCCTTTTTTTCATTCCTCACAATATTCAGCTTTTCAAAAAAAAAAAGAAAAAAAAAAAAATGAAAATTAAATGCTTCCAAGCCTAATTGGGTTAAAATGACCGTTCTTTAAATCTGAGAGATCCAAAGTGTTTTTATAAATATTTTTACAACGAAAAAACATGAAAGATATATAAAAAGTAAACAAAGTTACAAATTACCCACGGTATACACTAGACTCCCATAAAAGTTAGGAATCTAGTTGATGTCGTATAATACACCAAATTCAACTTGCATAAACAATATGGACCTCATTATATAAGGTAACATACTTTCTTCTAAGTGACCGATATAAGATACGAGGTATGATCAAATGAGAAATATAATTAAGATGAGAAGAATGAGAAAAAATCACAACCACAAATATTAAATGCATCTATAAAAATAGATGCATCTCCATATTTTTTTTTCCTTATTTAAAATATGTGGCTATAATTATTTCTCACTCTTCTCATAGATACAACCGATTCTTTTTTGTCTCATCCTATATTAAAAAGTCACAAGTTATGAGCTTTAACCGTAATTGTAAAGCTCAACACAATCAAATTTACTGCAGATGATCTAGCACATGAAGATGCCTCATGTGACATGTAGTCCAGAAAATGTGTATAATTTAATGTCATTCTTATTAAAAAAAAGTAAATGTTATTGTATTTGTTTCAATAATGACATATACTTCGATGGTTCAAGTTCCTTCTTCCATTTTGGTTGATATGAAAGTTCCAAGTTTTAGCCAATTTTATGACTCGTTTCTCAAATTAACTATTTGCTTAATGTTTGTGTATAAAGTTTTACTATAAAAGAAAGAATATCACATGTTCTTTGTACTATCACGACTCGTTTTTCAAATTCACCTATTTTTGTAAATCATCATATGCGTTTTTCAATACTTTATTTCAAAATAGTAGACACCAATTCATAATAATTTGTCACCACCTTGTTATAATAGCAACCAAATATGTTTCTTTTAGAAGTTCGGTCAAAGAATTTTAGGCATTGTCCAAGTTCTATTTTAATATACTTAAATGAAAGATTTTTTTTTGCGAAAATCATAAAAGAAAAAAAAGTTTAACAATCATACAAATTACCCATAGTAAATCTTAAAAATTTACTAAAATTAAAAACTTAACAATCATACAAATTATCCGTAACACCGTCTATACAGTCATAATGTGTATATGACTATACTGCAAACTGTACGAGCAACATGATATTTATGTCAATTTACATGGCAAATACACACATCTCTATATAAGATAACAAACTTTCTCTTTATTGACCTATGCGGGACTAAAAGCCAAATTTTTACTCCCCAAAGTATCAAAAGGACATACTCTTTCAAATGTTAACGACCAAATCTATAGAATCAATCGTTCAATGATCATGGCATTAAAGGTGTATTGATCACCCTATATAGACAACCTCATCTATTTCTTGAACTGTTGTGTGTGCGAGTTTGATATGATTCACGGAACTATAATCAAAACGGGTTTCCGTCTTCAATGAGTTTACACTGCCACACAAATTCGCATCAATTGAAGTGTTTTCGACTACACAAATTGGCATTACTAAATCTTCTTTTACCTCTGTTTTAGTCCATGTCAATTGAAACCATTGAATTCCCTTAATTACCCGTGGGTTGCTTAACATATATAGGATGTTCAACTAGTCCATTGAATTTAAGCATGTCTGCTACAAATCAAGCTTTATTCTTAGACAAGAAAATATAAAATCTTTGATGCTCAGTATCTATAATTTTGTTATGACTGTTTATTTTCTTGAATTGATATCGAGTAATGAATGAACAATATTTTGTTGTCCATTATTCTGGTCTAAACTCCACAATATAAGGATTGTTGAGTCTTGAAACTTACTTGCTGAAAAGGAAATCAGTGAGTTGAAGTGTTAAACACTTCGACCTAGCTAGGCGTTAAGGTCCGATCCTATTGTCTATATTTACAGAACCATTTGCATATGTATAAATGATGCCCAAAGCTAACACACATATATTAGAGCATTTGGTGCAAGGTGTTATAGCTCCACCGTTATCGCTCTACCATTCCTATATGACGGTGCCATGTTTGTACACTCCTCCGGCGTTATAGCTCCACCGCCAACTACATAACGTATGTTACTATCTTTTTTACTTTTCTTTTTGAATGTAAAAGTGGAGTAAGTGAGGGTTTTTTTGGTTGTGCGTTGTATGAATGTTATTGGGAGGGTGTAGTTTTGGTTTTGTGTTATACGAATGTTATAAGGCAAAAACTGACGTGGCGGAGTGTATAACTGCACCTAACGCTCTTTGCTTGAAACGAGCGAGTTAGTGACCCAAATCCCAAATGATTTACTTAGTGTTGGGTCAAAAAAAGTAGGCGTTAAATCATTATGTTTCGATTGACTTAATGAATGAACTACTTAGAGCTAACAAAGTATACAAACTACCCAAAACAAAAGAAATTAAAAGGTTAACAAAGAATACATATTACGCAAGAGATAAAAGGGCTTCGGTCAAAGAGTTTTCCAAAACATTCAATATCTTACGTAATATCATATACCAAATTGAACTTGTGCCATCCCTATGTATTTCATTACATAAGGTAACAAATTATCTTTTCGGTGACCGATGTGGGATTAAACTAACTTCACTTTTTTATTAGTTATAAGTGTCAAAATATCATACATGTTATATATGCTTGAACTGTTGTTCATAATTCGAGTACAACCAAAGTTTACTAAATGTGATCCATAAATGGACGTATGAATTTATTATATATGACATTCACGTTTGATAGTTATATGTAAATTATTGTATATGTTTTCTAATAATGTCTATAATTCAATCGTTGTACGATTGTTCTTTCTCCTTTCTTAAACTCCTCTCGTTCAGGTTCAAGAAGTCGAAGCGTGTGGATGTGCTCATGGAGAAGTGGAAGATTCCTATATCTCTTGTTCATGATGCTGGTTAAAGGTTAATCTTGTGTTTTATTCCTAATTGATTTTATTGTTGGTTATGTTGGAATTCTAAGTCAAAGAGAGTTAATTCTAAGTCTTCTAGAATCACAAGTCATCATCATTGTCATCATCCATTCACAAGAGTTAGTGTGGCATTAAGTGTGTTAGTGACACATTATACCTAACCATTTTACCTACTTATTCCACTAGACCAGAAGCTGCTGGGTTTGTAACTGGGTATAAATAGGGGTGTTTAGCAAGAGGTTAAGCATCACAAACACATACAAAGCATTGTATAAACTTAATAGGTGTTGAGCTATTTTCCTATTAATAATCAAAGAGTTATTTTGGTTATCAGTGTGTTTATACAATCCAATCTTGAATTGGTATCAGAGCTTGAGAAAAGGAGCTTTGAATACATACTTGGTGTTCTAGAAACATGCCTGATGTGGAAGATGAAGGCAGACCTATACCGGTGAGGGTGAAGGAGGTCGGGACAACCACCGTTGCTTGTCCAATGCTATCATCCACAAACTACACTGTCTGGGCCCTACGAATGAAGGTAGTACTCAGAATTCATAAAGCTTGGTCAACTATAGAACCAGGAACAGAAACAAGTGATGAGAAAAACAACCTCGCAATGGGATTGTTGTACCAAGCAATCCCTGAAACCTTGATAATGCAGATTGGTGATGTCGATAGTCCGAAGGTGCTATGGGAATCAGTCAAAGCTCGTTATGTTGGAGCTGACAGAGAGAAGGAAGCACGGCTTCAGACTCTAAACTCTGAATTCGACCGATTAAAGATGCACGAGACCGAGACAATTGATGTCTTCGCCGGAAAACTCGCCGGAATCGCTTCGAAGTCTGCTTCGCTCGGAGAAACGATTGATGAGTCGAAGCTTGTAAAAAAGCTGCTAAAGGTGGTACCGCGAAAGTTTATTCACCTTGTTGCTTCTCTTGAACAGGTGCTGGATCTGAAAACATTGGGTTTTGAAGATGTCGTGGGTCGTTTGAAGGCGTACGAGGAGCGGGTACTTGGTGATGATGGTGTAGACGAGCATCAGGTGATGTTTACTCGTTCGAGGGGTGGTGGTTCTGGTGCCGGATCGAGTAATGGTAATAGTGCCAGCGGTGGTGGTGTTTCTGGTTTTATGTCGAGAGAGAAGAAAGGGAAAGGGAAGTGGGGTTTTAATAATAATGAATCCGGGATATTTAATGGATCCGGTTCATCAAGTGGATCCGGTTCAAAAGCCCAAACCACTAATAAACCCAACAATAAGCCCAAACAATCTAATAACAGACCCAATTTCAATTCCGACTCAAACCGAAACCAGAAAAAAGATCTGTCAAAGATTATATGCTACAGATGTGATAAATCAGGCCATTACGCGTCTAAATGTCCGGACCGACTCCAAAAATTCCAAGAAAGCAATTTTACGGAGCAAGAAGATACTGATGAAACTGTATTTTTACATGAAACAATATTTTTGAACGAAAAGAATGTGATAGCGTCTCGATACAACGCACAAGAAAATGATGTGTGGTATTTGGACAACGGGGCAAGTAATCACATGACGGGAAATCGATCGTTTTTCTCCGAACTCGACGAAGGAATAACCGGAAAGGTGAAATTCGGTGATAATTCGTGTGTCGAAATTAAAGGGAAAGGCTCTATTCTTTTCCAAGGAAAATCGGGACAACAACGATTGATGACGGAGATTTATTTCATATCGGATTTGAAAAATAATATTTTCAGTCTCGGACAAGCAACTGAAGCCGGGTGTGATATTCGGATGAAAGATGACTATTTGACGAAGCATGATGACGACAACTGCTTATTAATGAAGGTACAAAGAACTCCAAACCGCCTTTATAAAATAAATTTAACAATTGGAGTACCTATTTGCCTTCATTCGAGACTAGGTGAAGACACGTGGCGCTGGCATGCAAGACTTGGGCACATCAATTTCGAGTCAATGAAAAAGATGTCCAAGAAAGGTCTAGTCAAAGGGTTACCTCATTTTAAAAATGAGAATCAATTGTGTGAATCTTGTTTGGTGGGCAAGCAAACAAGAAAGTCATTTCCATTAATGACGACGTACAAAGCAACACGACCATTGGAGCTCGTTCACGGTGATTTATGCGGTCCGATCACACCGTCAACGAAAGGTCAAAATGGGTATATTTTCACACTAATTGATGATTTTTCACGATATATGTGGATTTTTCTTTTGAAGGAGAAAAGTGAGGCGTTTTTACACTTCAAGAAATTCAAAGCTTTGGCGGAGAAGGAGCTCGGAAAGTCTTTGAAGGTGTTTCGAAGTGATCGAGGAGGAGAGTTTACTTCGCTCGAGTTTAATTCCTTTTGTGATATAAATGGAATCAAACGACAGCTTACCGCCCCATATTCACCACAACAAAATGGAATTGTGGAACGAAGAAACCGAACACTCATGGACATGACACGAAGTATCATGAAGGCGATGCATGTTCCAAATTATCTATGGGGAGAAGCTATAAGATACTCTACAAATTTGATCAACCGCGTTTACACAAGAGTCCTTGGTGATACAACTCCATACGAAAAGTTGTATAAAAGAAAACCGAATTTGGAGAATGTTCGTATCTTTGGGTGTCTAGCATATGTGAAAGTTGAACCGGTGAATCTCAAGAAGTTGGATGCAAGATCAAGACCACTACTTCATCTTGGTTCTGAACCGGGTACGAAAGCTTATCGGCTTTTTAACCCGGCTACACAAAAAATAATCGTAAGTCGAGACGTTATTTTTAACGAGACCAAATGGTGGAATTGGGACAAAGAAGCAGGTACCGACAATGAAGAACCGGGGTCATTCATAGTTCCATGGGACTATCCAGAAGATAAGGCTATAAACCAAGGAGATAATGTAAGCAATGATCAAACTGAACCAATTGAATCGGATCACGAGATTGAAGACGGAGTGCAGGTTCAAGACAACGAGCAACCAAGTCCGGTCAACAATAACGTGAACAATGTCCAAAACCAAAGGCCCACGAGAACAAGGAGACTTCCAACTCGACTGCAAGATTTTGTGCTTAATCTTAATAATCTTGATGAACTTTTCCTAATAACCAATGACGAACCAGTATCGGTTGAAGAGGCGAAGAAAGAACCAGAGTGGGTCAAAGCCATGAATGCAGAGATCAACTCGATCAACAAGAATAACACTTGGATTCTCGTAAACAAGCCTATGGGGGTGAAGGTGATTGGACTCAAATGGGTGTTCAAACTGAAGAAAAATGCAAATGGCACCATCATTAAATACAAGGCAAGGTTGGTTGCTAAAGGGTACGTGCAACAACCTGGTATTGATTTTCAAGAGGTATTTGCACCGGTAGCTCGAATCGAAACCATCCGGTTTCTCATTGCCTTAGCCGCAACAAATGGGTGGGAACTTCACCACTTAGATGTCAAAACGGCTTTCTTACACGGAGAGTTGAAAGAAACTGTTTATGTGTCACAACCGGAAGGCTATATAAGGAAGGGCAACGAGCATAAAGTGTATCGCCTTAACAAAGCACTTTATGGTCTAAGACAAGCACCTCGAGCATGGAACACGAAGCTTGATGGAATTTTGAAGGGGATGAAATTTCACAAGTGCTTGAAAGAACCATCGGTGTACCGGTAGCGAGAAGGAACTAACTTGCTAATTTTAGCAATTTATGTTGATGATTTATTTGTCACAGGTACAAATTTGAACATGATCAAAAGGTTCAAATTCGAGATGTCCAAGAACTTGGAGATGTCAGATCTTGGAAGATTGACTTACTACCTGGGCATTGAATTCAAGCAAGAAGAATCAGGGATTACGATAAACCAAGAAGCCTATGCTCGACGCATTCTGAAGGAAGCTGGTTTACAAGACTGCAATCCAACTCATATTCCTATGGACCCGGGAACCAAATTGTCGAAGGCCGAAGATGAACCCGAAATCGACCCGACACAATATCGACAGGTGGTAGGATGCCTTAGATATCTCTTGCAAACAAGACCCGATATGGCATACTCGGTTGGAGTTATTAACCGATACATGCAAAGTCCAAGAGAATCACATGGCCGTGCAATTAAACGCATTCTGAGTTACTTACGGGGAACAACGGGATACGAAATTAAGTACGAGAGGATGAGTCAAAACAGAATCATTGGTTATAGTGATAGTAGTCACAATGTTGATCCGGATGACGGAAGAAGCACAACTGGTCACATTTTCTACTATGGGTTATCTCCGATAACCTGGTGTTCGCAAAAGCAAGATACCGTTGCTTTATCATCTTGCGAGGCAGAGTTCATGGCAGCTACCGCGGCTGCTTGTCAAGCAATATGGCTTCAGGATTTGCTTGGAGAAATTATGAATAAGACGCAAGAGAAGGTGGTTCTTAGGGTTGATAACAAGTCTGCTATCGAACTAACAAAGAATCCCGTTTTTCACGGAAGGAGTAAACACATTCATGCGAGGTTTCATTTCATTCGCAATTGTGTTGAGAACGAACAGGTGGAGGTGGAGTACATTCCCGGTGAGAAACAGAAGGCGGACATTCTCACGAAACCACTGGCTCGAACCAAGTTCAAGGAAATGCGGAGCTTGATTGGAATCAAAGACATCTCTAGAAGGACTTAGAGATTCGGGGGTGATTGTTGGAATTCTAAGTCAAAGAGAGTTAATTCTAAGTCTTCTAGAATCGCAAGTCATCATCATTGTCATCATCCATTCACAAGAGTTAGTGTGGCATTAAGTGTGTTAGTGACACATTATACCTAACCATTTTACCTACTTATTCCACTAGACCAGAAACTACTGGGTTTGTAACTGGGTATAAATAGGGGTGTTTAGCAAGAGGTTAAGCATCACAAACACATACAAAGCATTGTATAAACTTAATAGGTTTTGAGCTATTTTCCTATTAATAATCAAAGAGTTATTTTGGTTATCAGTGTGTTTATACAATCCAATCTTGAGGTTAGGAATATTGTTATTTCGAGTTTGGCATGTCATTCTCGTGAGTTTGGTTTGAATCACAATTGGTACGTGTAGTTTGTAAAAGTAAGTGTGGCCAGCCATGCTCCTTTACTTATTTGGTTTACTGAGTAATATATTTTAACAAGCAGAAAGAAAAAATAATAAGAAAAAATAAAAATAATAATAATAATAATCCCATAGAAGTACTGATCGGATGAATCAATATATTTATTTGATCCCATAGAAGTACTAATTAACTCAAACTCACAATATAATAATAGAGTTTAGAACCATTACAAACATTTTAATCATCACACAAGAAGTAAAAGTGTAACATGAAGACATATTAACAACATTAAACTCCACAAAACGCCTACATAAGAATACGAAGTAGCTAGTGAATCAAACATGTGGTACGGATAGAAGTAATCACTTTGTCCCATGTAACAGGCGGACCGTCATTGTCATCTGATGTGGTGGATTCATACCTCACTACACCAAAATCATCGTTTGGGACGGGAGAATTATTTGGGTCGACTTTGTCGTCCCAAATTGCACGTAGGACCCACACCTTTTCAACAAATACAGCAGTCAACAAAATTGTTTTGGGACGACGCAAAAAGGCACGACAATGTCGTGCCTTTTTGTAATTATTTGTTTTCTAGTGATTTAAAATATTTTCAACAAAACATTAAAGTAAATTAATATATCCCGCCTTTTTTTTTATCCCGCCAAACGTTTTGGGACGACATTGTCGTCCCAAACTGTAATATATATATATATATATATATATATATATATATATATATATATATATATATATATATATATATATATATATATATATATATATATATATATTTAATTTTATAAACCAGTTTTTAATTAAATTATTTAATTTTAAAAAATTATTTTTATTTAATTTAAATAATTTTATTTAATATAGAATTAAAATTAAATAGTTTATATTTATAATCAAATACTTTAATTTAAAATTAAATACATTTATAGAATTAAAAACATTATTTTTCCCGCCAGTATTTGTCCCGCAAAGTTTTCCTTATATATCCCGTCAAAACATAAATAACCACAAAACACACGTAACAATAAAATGGCTGATTACACGCCGGAAAAAGAGTGGTCACTGGTTTTATCGTCCATATATCTCTTTACTCGAGTTCTTGATACGTATGGGTCAGAAATTTATGATGAATATGGTTCTTATAAGAACATAGACCCGTTGATGAGAGACCGCATTCTGGAATGGTTAAGGAAAGAGCGATTCTACAGAGTGTATTTGGACAGTGAAGCTAATTCTGCATTATGGAATGGAGGAGCAAACCTACTGGAAGCTGAAGCAATGTGGGAGCAGTTCGTCAAGCAAAGGAAGGAAAAAGATGAAGCTGAAAAAAGCCCGTTCGATTATACATTTGATGATGCGGGAAATAGGGTAACAAATCTTGAAGCATTGTTTGAACAGTTCGTCAAGCAATGGAAGGGAAAAGATGGTGCAGGTTCTAGCAGAGCGGGAAGTAGCAGGGAAAATAATTGAATGGCCGAGTTGTTTTGTTTGATCTGTTTCGTTTTGTTGTCAAGTTGTTTCGTTTGAGTTGTTTCGTATGTCGTGTGTAGCATATGGTCTATGCCGTGTTGTGTATCATATCGTTTGAGTTGTTTCGTTTGCTTGCCGAGACCACCTCGTTTGATGTGTTTCGTTATGTTGTCAAGTTGTTTCTTTATTCATGTGTAATTTAGTATTGGAAAAGGGGTGTTTGGAAACCATAATCTTGTTAACTTAGAACATGGTCAAATTGAAAGGTACATAGTAATAAGTGATATGTTAACTTAGAACATGACCAGCTTTACAAATCCAGCATGTGCTTTGATTTATAAAAATACTTGACGGATACATATTACAAGAACAACGACAACAACAACAACAACTACCAGAACAACAACTACAACAACAACAACATCAACAACAACAACTACCAAAACAACAACTACATCAACAACAACAACTAAAAGAACAACAACAACAACTACGTACAACAGCAACTAGAACTACAAGAACAACAACTACTACTACATACGAAGATTATCCATGTCACCTAACAGCTCACGAAGTAATGCATCCGACTGACATGCGTGGTCGTCAGGAATCCTTTCCATTTCAAGTTTGGCCTCCAGCAACCTTACTCTTGTCTCTAGCACATGTTTTTGTGTTTCCAGCAAGCTTATCCTAAGATCTTTTTCATGGCAGCTCGAGCACTCTGTTGGTGCAGAGATTGTTCTTAAGTACTCGTCAAATGCATCCTTCCACATAAAATATCCGCACCCATTATCTTTTAAAGAACTGGCGTTACACAATAAGAAAATTCTAAGAGATTACAACCCAATTATTTGTATATTTACATAAATAAGAAATGTATGATTGTTCACCTTTGACAGAGGACATGAATAATATTGTTGTCCAGATGAATATTCTCTATGCGATGTTCTTAATTTTATATTTCCTGCTCCACAAGAACACATGAAAGGATTAAATGGCTCCATCTCAGGTTTTGAAATTTGTGCGAAGATAAGAGGTTGTGAGGTTGAGTGGTATTGAGGATAAGATCTGGTGGCTTTTGGTGGGATAAGATCTCAAGTTTTCTTTATGTGATATATAGAGCAGATCTGGTAGATTTTGGTGGGAAATTTTGGCGCCAGTATTTTTGGAGGGAAGTTTTGGCGCCATTATTTTTGGAGGGAAGTTTGGTTGGATGTTTTGATGAGATAAAGAGTTATAGACTACCCAGTATCACCTTGACTTGTTAGTATAACGATATCACCTAGACTCGTTAGTGTTACATATCATGTATCACGATACTATCTCGATTCATCTGTTTTAACATGTCATGTATAACGACATTATCTTGACTCGTTCGTTTAACATTTCATCCGTTTTAATTTATATAAAAAATTTATAATTAATTTTAAGAATCCAAACAACCTCAGAAGTAGCAGAAATTTTAAGAATCCAAACATTATCTTGACTCGTTCATTTAACATTTCATCAGTTTTAATTTATATAAAAAATTTATAATTAATTTTAAATCATTTTCAATCAATTTTATAACTAATTTAAACTTTATATAACTAATTAATTAATTTTTAAATTATTTAAAAAGTTTATAACAAATTTAATTTATTTAGTATTAATTAAATAATTTAAACACATTATATTATACATAAAATAAAGGGAAAAAAAGACAAAAAGGGACGACAATGTCGTACCCTTTTTTTACCCAAAAATTTCACGAAAAGTTAAATAACCCGCCAAATAATTCGGGAAAAAAAAACAAAAAGGGACGACATTGTCGTCCCTATTTGGTCGTCCAAAAAAAAAACAACAATAATTGCAGATCTCAGTCTTCTCTATCTTCAACACTTAGAGAAAAAACCCACCCAAAAACTGCTATCACTCCCTCGTAAAAAAAGAAAAAAAATCGGGAAAAATCACAAAAAAACGCAATTTTCTTCAAAACACTACTATCACTCATAACCATCAATTACGCACGCACCACTGTGCACAATTTGTATAATTTTTGTTATTTTGTAACATTTAAAGGTATTTTTTTTTTGATAAAATTTGGTTTGTTAATTTAATTTCTTTAATTATGGTTTGTTTACAATGGTTTTATGTTGTGTTTGTGTTGGTTAGATGGTCCACCGCAACAGCTCACCACCACCGTGAACCACCACCAACAACCGCAGCAGTTGCAGCTCCACCACACCACCACCACCTTTTGTGTTGGTTAGTGATTTTTTTTTTAATTTTGTTAATGTGTTTTGGTACGACAATGTCGTGCCTTAAGTTTTTATTAATTAATTTGGTACGACAATGTGTTTTGGGATGACAATAGTTTGTTTAACTATGGTTTTATGTGTAGTGTTTGGGACAGCCGGGACCGTGGACAGCAGGGACAGCCGAGACCACCTCTTTTTCTCTTTCTCTTTTCTTCACTTCGTGTATTTCAGCCGCGAAATAGGTATATATATATATATATATACTTTTATTACTTTGTCGATAATGTATATGCTTTTATTACTTTGTCGATAATGAAAATGATATGTGATATCGGAAAAAATGTCATGTGATATGTTATTAATTGTTACTTATAAACTTAAAGTGACCGTGTTAAAATGAAAATGATATCTGATATATATGTTATTAATTGTCGATAATGAAAATGATACTTGTGTTACTGTTTTTAGGATTTTAGTGATTAATTTTGGAAATTCCCCGTCCGAAGTTAATCATCCTATAGAAAACCCGTCCGAAATTAATTTATTAGAAATTAATTTCGGAAAGTCCCCTGTTTGGGACTGCTTTTTGAATGTTTTGTCTCATTTAGGATATGGATGCGTATAACTGTTTTACTATTTGAGAGAAATTCGACAGTATTTCCCTTTCACTCCTACGAATATGTCTTTAATGCACATATTTGGGGAGTTGAGGGGAAATGCTGCCGAATTTTTTTCAAATAGTAAATCAGTTATACGCATTCATATATGAGACGACACATTCAAAGAGTGGGTTAGGATTGCCTTCCATAGTTGCACTAGGTAAACAGAACAACTCATAATTACGTCTTTTCATGTTTGAATATGTATGTATATATACAAATTAATTTTTTTGAATATGTTTTTTTACAACGAAGTCATGACAATTGATAAGAGTTGGACCACTGTATCCAACCGTAATTCCCCAGAATTTTTAAATGGTCTTTTTGCATTCATCGCGCATTGTAAGCCATTGGTAAACCCCATCACAAAAATGATTCATTGCCCATGTGTTCGTTGTGGTAACGCTCCAACTAAATTGGGTACGCTCAAAACTCTTGAGTCACACATATCTAAATACGGGTTTGACACACTTTATACCCCTTGGAAATATCACGGTGAACCACTTCCTCCACCCGTAGTACATAACATACCACAACCACCTTCACTTGAACACATGAACATGGATGCATTCTTCCAAGATATTTCTGCTGATAATGTCCCAACTCCACCATCTCAAACAACAGTTTCTCAACCAGATCAAACAACAGGTCCTCAACCAGCTCAAACCAGTGATCATAACATTACTAACAAGTACGAAGAGTTACTTGCTAGGTCCACCAAAAAGTTGTACCCAGGTTGTGATATGACTACATTGAGCTTTACGTCAGAGCTTTCGCACATCAAGGTCTTACATAAAATAACTGATGTCGGGTTTAACAAGATTCTAGCTCTTTTGCAAAAGGCATGTCCCCCTAGTAAAGGATTCAATTTCCCACCATCATACTATGAAATCAAGAAGACATACAAAGATATCGGGTTAGGATACGAATCGATCCATGCTTGTATAAATGATTGTTTTTTATTTTGGGGATCAGATGAGAACAAAAGTCTCAATAATTGTCCAATCTGCAACGAGAGTAGATGGAAAAACCAAAAGACAAAGGGGAAGAAAGTTGCCAACAAGGTGTTGCGTTACTTTCCGTTAAAACCTAGACTACAATGTATGTTCAACACAAAAGACATCGCAAAGTGGATGACTTTGCATGCTACTGGACAGTCTAAGGAAAACGGTAAGATGAATCACCCGTGTGATGGTCAAGCATGGAAAAATTTTGACATAATGAAACACGAGTTTTCGTGACCCTAGAAACGTCCGATTAGGGTTGGTGCGATGGTTTCAATCCGTTTGGCAACATGAGTCAAGGTTACAGCATGTGGCTGGTGATATTGACAACATACAACACACCCCCTTGGATGTGTATGAAAGAGACTTCTTTAATGTTGATGATGTTAATTCCTGGCCCTAAATCAACTGCAAAGGACATTGATGTTCTCTTTCAGCCTTTGATCAAAGAACTCAAAGAGTTATGGATAGGAGAGTGGACTTTAGACGCTTTCACAGTACTCATTTCAAAATGGCGGCGGTTTTATGGACTATCAATGACTTTCCATTTCGAAGTAGTTTGTGCGGGTGGGTTGGACAAGGCTACTTTGCATGCCCCACATGTAATCAGGACACTCCATCGCTTTCTGTGAAGCATAAAATCGCTTATGTTGGGTATAGAAGATTCTTACGCGTAAGTCATCCACTGAGGAAAAAACATAAGGAATTCCATGGTAAACCTGAAAAGAACCCTCCTCCTAAAAGCTTTACCCATGAGGAAATCATGATTCAAATTAGTAAAGTCTTTAAACGTGTCTCAGGGAAGCATCAAAATACTTTAAAAAATAACCCTAAACCAAATCGACAAATCGAATTGAATTGGAGTAAGCGTTCTATCTTCTACGAACTAGAGTATTGGCCCGTTCTTCTACTAAAACACAATCTCGATGTCATGAACATCGAAAAGAACGTGCTTGAGAGTGTGCTGAATACCTTGTTAATGAACGACACGGGGGAACAGAACCCAAGAGGAATGGGAGATGTTGGTTGACTGGTGGTTAGACCCGAAACGGATGGCAAGATCGGCCACAAATGCAGAAAATCGATCTAAAAACAAGATTTTAACTCACCAAGGTCGACAGTTGTTCGTTCAAGGACGCAACATTCATGTAAGACTCGTTATAATTTTTGTGATTTTTAAAGGTTTTTATATTTTTTATATTTACCTCGTTATCAATTTATTTTATATTGTATGTATAGAGGGTCAACAATAACAATCAAAACGAAGACCTGCTTGAAACTTGGAGGAGATGCCATTCAAAAAACGATGGCACATTTGAGACGAGAGAGAACGAGATGGCTTACGTAAGTAGTTTATCTCTTAATATGCGTCATTATATTAAGTTACTTCTCATTTATTATTTTTTTCCTAACTTTTTTATTTTATTTTATTTTTATTTTATTTTATTTATTTTTTATTTTTTGAAATTACACAGAATGAGATGAGGGCCCTTCAAGAGCAAGTCAGAGCCGGTCTCATCCCGTACTTGAGCAGCTTGGAAATATTGCTGCGTGTAGTTCCGAGTGACAACCGCCAGAACTAGGCAGGCAGGGGCAGGAGGTAACCTGGTGGTGGCTCAACCGCTCGCAGGTTCACACGTGGGCATGTTGCTGAAGATTACGTTACTAGGGAGCACATGGCGAGCGATGAGGAAACCAAGGCTGCTCAAGAACGGGCTCGTCAGAGCGAGAAGCTGCCGTGGCTAGGCGAGAGTCTGCCACGGCTAAGGAAGCCGCTTGTCGCGGCCCAAGCCGATTGGGACATACCTGGATCTTACCTCTAGAATTTTTTCACCCACTACAACCAACAAGGTAATCCATTTTCACCTCCCTTTCCCTCGGTACCCATTCCTGGCCCTTTTCCCCCTCCCGGCCCTTATGGTTTCCAAGATTCCACTTTCAACCCCAATAATGCATTTGCCGGTTGTTATCAACCCACCTTTCCCAACTCTATCACGTGCCCAGGTACTAGTTCGAACTATGCAATGCCGCCACCAGACCTTAACCGGTACAACACACAAAATAATCCTCATTTGGGCCAAAATGATCATGTTGATAATAATGATTTGAATAATAATGATGATGATAGTGGGGATAATAATGAGGCGGCAACGAGTCGGGCAAGGCCGATTGGGCGGGCGAGTTCTTTGAGTAGTAAGCGGGAAGTTAGTTTGTGAATTTTAGACTTATTAATATTATGGAATAGTATTGTATTTGTCGAATGTTATCGTGGATTTATGTTAACTTTATAACTTTTGGACATGTTAGCTTTATAAGCTAGTGACTTGTTAGTTTGAGACATGTTATTTAGGAAATTTGCGCCTTGTATAGTTTAAGAGTAGTTTACTTTGTATAGTATTTGTTAAATGGTATCGTAGAATTGTGAAATGTTATTCGATCCGTTTAGTAATTTGGTATTGTATCATATTGTCGATTTGGTATTGTGGATTGTGATTGATTACAGGTTGCATTTGTTTTGGTAGATTCTGAAAAATCTGCAGTTTCCTGCATTTTTTTTTGCCCACCCAGGAAAATTAGGGACGACATTATCGTCCCTAATATACAAAGCATGTCGTGCCATTCTGCACAACGTGGCCACGTGTTTTTCCACGTGTATATACAATTTGGCACGACATTGTCGTGCCTTTTTGTAATTTAATTAACGTTTTTTCCTTTTATTTAAAAAGATTTAAAAAAAAAAAAAAATGTACGACATTGTTGTGCCTTTTTGCAAAAGGATGTCGTGCCAAAGCGATTTTCGAGGTTGAATTGCATTTGGGCCCACAACATCTGTCGTGCCAAAGTGTAAAGGGAATGTCGTGCCAAATTTTTTTGGGTCAACACAATAGGGTGTACCAAAAAGGCACGACATGTCGTGCCTTTTTTTCTTTGGGTCGACATTCTATGCATTTTTGGGACGAGAAAGTCGTGCCAAAACGTTTGTTTTTTTGTAGTGCCTATTGGCAGTTTGGACGTGACAGCGGGTGGAAATAATGGCGACGTTGTACTAGGCGGAGGAGATAGCGAACAAGTGCGTGAAGAACTTGTGAGATCGATTGTAGTTCTTGTAAGTTGTAACTCCTAGAATATCAAAGAACTCTTTAGATTGTTCGTAGTTTATGCAACTCCTAGAATATTAATTAAAGAACCTTTTAGATCGTTCTTATTTGTATAATAGTAGTAGTTTGTACTTTGTGATTTCTGTTATATGAATGTATTAACAAGTCAATTTCTATGTAAAATCATTAACAAGAACAAAACCATAAATGTGAGACATTTTCTAAAACGCAAGATTAAAAGACGCAAAATAATAAAAAGTTAATGATTCATATATAAATTATCAATGCCATTGCAAAATAATAACATACAATTTTTATCAACTTGTCATCAACATCTAAACCTCATTATATAAGCAAACACATTTTCTTCTGGATGACCTATGTGGGATATAACCAACTCTTCTATCAAAAATAGAGCTGGCATAACAGGTCACACGAACCTGTTAAGACACGAACCTGTTAAGGTCAAACACGAACACGACCTGTTAGCTTATCGTGTCATTTTTCTCAAACACGAACACGACACGAAAATAAACATGTTAACCTGTTAAAGATCTGTTAAGAACCTGTTAACACTTAACATGCATAGATAAACCTTAACAAAGGCTGTTCCTTAACATTACAAAAGTTAAGGCTGTTCCTTAACAAAGGTTGTTCCTTAACCTTAACAAATGTTGTTCCTTAACATCACAAATCTTAAGTCTTAACTAATACATAATGATAATAAACCTTAACATTACAAAAGTTCAAAAATCTTTAAGTGTGTCGGGAATCGGGATTGTTGACTGAGTTTGAAGCACCTGATTCAGGACCACCATCAAGCGACATCGACATTATATCTTCAGTGAGCTCTTCAAGAGGGACTTCATTTGAACCTGCAAACAACCAATCTTTTGTGCAAATAAGGGCCTCAAGAGTTTCTTTACTAAGTGAACTTCGATGTTGATCTAATACTCTTCCGCTAGCACTAAATGTAGACTCCGCTAGCACTTACGTTTTCTCTTGGCTCCTACATCCTTTTCCACGGACTCGACCTCATCAGGTTGTGTAAACTCATTATTTTTTGGGTCAATTTCGAGACATTCAGAATCCATCTACAACATCGAGACATTCAGTCATTACAAGAAATAACCAACAAGAGTAGCAGGTCATAGGGGTTAAAAAAGTTTCGCCATAAAAACAGCTACATAACTTAAACTTCTAGGCTAGTACACTAGCAAAACTTGTACTAAGATTAGAGCCTAAAATAACAAACAACAATCACCACAATCAGTTAAGTCATATCTGTTACATGATTTTACATCCCACGGATTTTATTTTTCGCAGTTTAGTTACTCTAAAAAGGCAATCGTGTCTATGCATTTGTGAAAAAGAAACAAGAATTCAAAGTTTCAAACTACTATATTTCATGGTTCTTCACACCAAAGAAACAAACAAACATGTTATATATGTATACTAATTTTCATATCAGAATATGGACATGATTGAATGTTCATATACTCAAATCGAAACTAAAATATTAATCAAACAAAAGGCTGCTATTATTTCCTAAGTTCAGATTAGAAGGCCCATTCCCAAAATGTAACAAGATCAGGTCCCGCATCGATTTTCAAGGATTGAGCAGACGGGCGTAGGGGCGCGTGATGTATGGGATCGGAAAGAGGAGAAGGAGAGGGTTGTTTTGGTGAGGGTGGTGAGGTGAGGTGACCGACGGTGGAGTGGTGGTGGGTGGTTGAAGCAGCGGTGGCTATGGAGTTAAGAGGGAAGAGAGAGTTTTCTCCTTTTTCTTATTTTGATATGAGTTAACTGTATGAGGGAGGCGGATTAATAAATGAGTAGGGTATTTTATTTTTAACAGGTACTAACAGGTCTTAACAGGTCTGACCTGTTAAGACCTGTTATGTTAACATGTCTTAACAGTTAAGACACGAAACCTGTTAAAGGTCAAACACGAACCTGTTAAGACCAGGTCGTGTCGTGTCGTGTTAACAGGTTTCGTGTCAAAATTGCCAGCCTTAATCAAAAAGACATGCAAGTTATATTCTCAACCTTTGTTATAAAGCTAAAAAGAACCAAATATATATGCTAATTCAATAATCATATTATTACAACGGTTAAGATGTATGAAACACAGTTATATCAACAATCTTCTAAGGAATCTTTGTATTCATATGAGTTAAGTGTGTTGTTTAAGCCGGCCACCAGCATTGCTAAAGGAGAAAGGGTTAGGATATATACCATCCGGGTTACACACATTTTTTGCCATTCTTTCTTCAATTTTGGTCTGTAGGATTTGAATCAAATTTAAATGAGCATCTGTTTTCAATCAGTGTACACTACCACTTACACAAATTGGCATCACCAAGGGCATTTTCGACTACACAAATTGGCATAACCAAAGGCACTTTTCAATGGCCCAATTCTTGTCAGAAAATTCTAACGGATTAACGGCCGACATGCTAGTATACTTAATCTAAAATGTTGGTGATCACCAACTATAGCAAAATTGAAAATTTCATGTGTTCTCTGCACATAATATGCAAAGGTCCAATCTTGAGTATTGTACTAGTTGTCCTTTGTTCATGTGATCTATGTTGCAAATTTTAGTTTTAGTTTTACTCGAATGAATTACTTTAAAACGAGTGTATTCCAAAATATTCATCTGATCTATCACTTAATAACTCAAACTCACAATATTATAACAGAGTTTAGAACCATTACAAATTATTAGATCATCACACAAGAACTAAAAGTGTACGATATGAAGACATACCAACAACATTAAACTCCATAAGATGCCTACATAAGAACACGGAGCAGCTAGTGAATCAAACATGCGGTACGGATAGAAGTAATCACTTTGTCCCGTGCAACAGGCCGACCGTCATTGTCATCCGACGAGATATAAGTTGGCGTGGTGGATATGACTTTGGAATAGGTGGATTCATACCTATAGGTGAATCAAAATAGTAAAATATTCCAAGTTGTTGGACCATGGTGGACCGAAGGCGGAGATTGTGGTGGTTAAACGTGACAGTGGGTGGAAATAGTGGTGACATTGTACTAGACAGTGGAGATGGTGAACTTATTATCTTTTCTAATATTAAAAAATAGTAATAAAAAGTTAACAGAGCATATAAATTATCGTTTTCCAATAGTACGTAATGGTAAACTTATTACCCTCACTACAATTGAAAAATAATAACATAATATAAGTATCAACTTGTTACGCAAATCTACACCTCATTATATAAGCAAACACATTTCTTCTAGATGACCCATGTGGGATATAACCAACACTTCTAGCAAATTATATTCTTAACCTTAATTTGTTATAAACCTGAGAAGAACCAAAAATGCTACTTCACTAGTCCTGTTAATTATTACAAAGGTTACAATGTATGAAACACAGTTATACCGTTTGGGTTATATGTAGCACACATGAACTTACACGAGTTTTTTGACTAATAAAGTCAAACTCGGCCTAAATGAGACACTTTATTTTTTCAATTGCATGTTTTTTACAGTAATTAATAAAGAACCATGCTATTGATGTGACTATCATGACAGACTATCCAATGTTATTGCAAAATTGTAAATTTCATGTTGTAACTTGCAATTATATGTTGGCAATATCTTCAACCAAAAGTACTTAATTAAACGAAACTTGCGGTTTTCTCAAAAACGATTTCATTAACAAGCAAGGTCTATAACAAAAAATATAATCGAAGTGTAAACTAATAACTAACATTTTAGAACAATTACAAATGACTGAATTATCAAACAAGTGCTAGAAGTGTAACATGAAACCGTACAACCAAAATTAAACTCTCCAAAATCCATACATAAACAAGAAGCAGCTTTTAATTCAAACGTGTAAGGATATATACTAGTACTTATTTTGTCATGTGCCAGCGGGCCCACCACCAACAACAGGCAGCATGCGGCATGCGCTGATGGATCGCCAGTGTAGCCGTCTGCTCAGGGCCTCAGAATTTTTAGGGCCTCAAATTTTGTCCCGTTAATAATTATATGCATGTGTACACATATTTTTCACGAAGAAAAAAGTATTTAGATGGAAAAATATCTTAAATGAGTAATATGTTATAACGTTTAGATAACTAATTATATCTTATAAACGATGACAATTTATATATAATATTGCTTAACGAAATGCCTCATTATATAATTTCTTACGGGGCCCTCAAAAATTTCGCCGATTCATAGGACGGCCCTGTCGCCACCCGATGAGATATAAGGCTGGGGATAACTGGATATAGAGGTGGCCTTCCAAACCGGTTCCAAAACAAAAACCGAAACCGGTCAACACTGGTTTTTCTAAGAACCGGTTCAGTTCTTAAAGAAACTGTCGGTTCTTAACCGGTTCTTGATTTTTAGGCTAGAAACCGGTTTCTCCAAACCTGTTTCTAGCCGTTGGTGGCATAATCTTTACAGTAAGCATGAAAACGAGAAGCCAGATTGTTTTTTGACCACACATAGAGCAAGAAGTGTAAGAAGATCGAGTGTGATTATTACGATTTTACACATGAAATTATAGCTATGATCTGGTGGTTGTCTTCTTAATTCGGGCTATATGGAAACTTAATTAATTTTATTAAAACATGATAGCTACGCAAAAAAATTTGGACTGATGAAGCACTAGAGTACACAGCGGAAGACTTAGAATCATAACAATAATTAATTAACTGAAAGAATGCGTAACGTACCTCTTGCAAATAGCTAGATCTCTTCAATGAATGTAACAAAGTGGTTTAACGAGTTATCCCTTACCGTTTTATAACTCAAACCAATTGATGTAACAATAGTGTATTACACCACGTTCTTGTACACACGAATTAACAAACGAATAAAGATATTGCTAGATCTACAAAACCTTGTTTTAGAAAAACAAAACCAAACACCCTATAAAAGAGGTTGGCCGATTTTTTGCAAGAGAAAGACAAGAAAGATTTAGGTTAATGTGTGTGCACAAAAGTTTTGAAAAACATTAACCCTAGCCTTTATATATAGTGTACAAAATATTTGGGAACAAGTTAGAGTTTGGGTTGTGTAAACCCACCCTATGAGGGGATACCCAAATCTTTTCCATTTTAAGATTTTTCACTACTAGTCATTCTCTTTACATTTAACGGTCATTAGTTATTTTCCGTTAAATACTTAACGATCATGTAGAAAACTAGAAGGGGGGTTGAATAGTTTACCAATTAAAAACTTTGTTTTGAAACTTATTGTAAAGATCAATTGATATTGATCTTAGATATGTTAATGAAATATGCAAGCAATATGTAAGAAGTAAATAAGGAAAGAAATGATCAAACCACAACAAGTTGTTTATAGTGGTTCGGTCTACAAGGACTCTTTTTCCTTGCCCTACTCCACTCCTCGAGTCTCACACTCGAGAGTTTAACTTCACTAGTCAACAAGCTCCTTTCACCGGCGGAGAAAACCTTTACACTTCGCTTACACTATTTCCGACACTAAGCTAGATGTCGAGTTCTTTCCAAGGGTACAACCACTCCCACACACAACGTATTTTGAGGACTAAAATACTAACCACTCACACTCACAAGATTATGATGGTTTAATACAACAATGAAGTATGAATCAACACAAGATCATACAACACTAAACAAACAAGACTTCCAACTTCTCGTTTGAAGCTTGAATGTGACTTGATCTTCTTTGCTACAAAAGAGATCACTAATATGATATGAAACTGAGTTAGAAAGGTTAGAGAGAAGATATGTATGAGAGTATGTTAGAAAGGGATGAGAAACTACTTGGCTTGGCATTGCTATTTATAGCCAAAGTGGACGAGGGCGTCCACGGACCACGGAACCCTTAAAAGGGTTCCGCCCGTGTACCATTTTGGTACCGCCGGTCTGACAGTCAAGATATCAAATCTTTGCTAAAGTCAACTCTATCTAAGTGAGATTGTGCAAGATATGAAGAGTACAAATCCACACAAAATATCTAATGAAATCTTCCAATGATTTCCATGATGCATCACATGATGTCATATGTTGTATTTCTATTTTTAGAAATATGCAAGTACTTAAGTAGTGTTTGGTTTTAAGAACCTAACACATTCTAAAAACTACTATCATACATAATGATTAGAGTTATATCAAGATGTTACTAATCATAAATGTAAATGCTTGAATGATGAATATATTGTTTGAAAAAGCTTGTTTTAATATCTATTAAACTTGACAAGCTTTAAGCTTTTATACAAATTAAATTTACTTTTGTCGTTAACAAAACTTAGGTAAAGATCAAAAATATAAATAACGTTTAATGACGATATTTGTATTAACAATCTCCCCCTTTTTGTTGAGGACAAAATATAAATTTTATTTTTATAAAAGATACAAAGTTTGTGCAAGAGTTATAAAGATATTAGTTTTAGAACTTGAAAAGAGAAAGATAATGCAAGTGTATGATGTTTGACTATTTATGAAAGTCAAAGTGTTCACTAGTTGATGTATGATGTTGACTTTTCAGAAAGTCAAAGTATGCAGTTGACTTTTTAAGAAAAGTCAAAATGTAATCAAGTTCTATATTTTCTCCCCCTTTTTGTCTCAACAAAAAGTAGAGGCGATTGCGGAATGTAATGAGCCCGAGCCATTATCTCCCCCTTGATCAAAGCTCCCCCTAAATTGGGTGCATAATGGGAAGATACATGGATTGTGAAAGTAAAAGCTACAAAAAATGTTAGTAATAATGATCATTCACAAGCATTTCCAAACACTATGTAAAAGGACCAAGACTATAATAAAAACACCATTCATTAGTTAAAAATATTTATGAATAAAGATCATGAAATGGGAGCACAATGATGTGTTTTAGTACAAGAAGAAAAGAAAAGAAAATAATCCTAAGAAGAGAAAACTAGAAATGCTAAACTATAACCATCCTAATTTGATGGTGGATGAGAAAGAGCGTTGAGACGCTCAAGGATATGATTGAGGATGAACCTCATTTCTTCTTGAAAGTCAAGGACCATAACCGGTGTCCTATCAACGGTTTGGGCCGTTTGCTCACAAGTTGAGCAACCCTGCCTAGGGGGTAGTATGTTTGGGGAGGTTGTGGTGGTGGAATGGTAGATGTGTTGGTGTTGGTGGAAATGTTTGGGGTGGTCATGATGGAGGCAAGCAAAGCACTTTGCATTTGCATTGTCTCACTCAAGTGAGAGTCCACCATGCCTTTGATTTGGTGGAGGTTGTGGAGTTCCATTTGAATCTCCTCTCTAGTGGGATTGGCATCCCATATACACTCCTCAATGTCCTCAAGATGAGGGGAAATTGATGTGGGGAGTGAATGATCCCCATACAAAGGACCATGAATGTCTTTGTGAATGGGGTGGAAGAGAAGAGGTTTAGGCCCTAATGGGGCGTTTGGGTCAAGGAATGACCGAGGTGACTCATGAGCCATCCGCTCAATTGAGCCAAATGATGGCAATGGTGGTGGATGATTTGGCCTAGGAGGCAAGTCATCCAAGTCCTCCAAGAAAGGATTTGGTGAAGTAGGTGGAGTGTAAAATAACTCTATAGGAATGAGAGTTGGAGACCTTGGTGAAGGTGGTGAGGGTGTTTTGGATGTTTGGATGGGTGCCGGTGGAGGTGAAGTTGGTGTTTTTGTTGGTGGTGAAGTGGTGATCACAATGTGTGATTGAGTAGGTGTGGCTAAGGTGAGGTTTGTATCATCTCGGATGGGAGATGAGATTGTGAGTGGAGAAGACTCGGATGAGGAGCTAAGGTGAACGAAGCAACAAGGCCTCACACTAATTCTAGCGGTCTTCTTGCAAGGTTTTGGAGATGATTTTGTCATTTTTGACTTTGGTTTGTCTTTGCTAGATGATAGTAAGAATGAAGAGGGTGTGAGGATAATCATGGTAAAACCTCTCAATTTATAGAAGTGAAAAATCATGGAGAAATGTGTTTGATTTGATGTTAAGCCATTGAAGAGATGAGGTTCCTAATGATTTGGAAGTGGGTTGAATGCTAGTCATATCACCCAAGTCAAGCCATTCAAGAGAGATGGAGTGAAGAAGAAAAGATTTGCAATAAATGTGTTCTAGTGAGTGGAATTTCCTAATATTCAGATCACCCACGGATTTGAAGGTACCAAAAATTTGGTTCCTTCCTTTATGCAAAAGGGCTCCTTGGGTGGATTTTTCAAATTTTGAATTTTGGTGGGAAATGGATTTCTTATATTCCTAAGTGAATTATACTAGTTCTAATAGAGTATAAGCAATTTAGGATTGATTTATAAGCATTGGATGGTAATTTGGAATCACGAAATAGTCGAAATTGAGAAAGTTACCTGAAGGATCCACGGCACCAAAACTTACACCCGAACCCTAAAAAGGGTGCCGTGCGGTCCGCTTGTACAGTACGGCGGTACCAATTTTCATAACGGACGGTACCAAATTTATGGTGCCGTCGATCCGTGAAGTGCTTGAAAAATGGACAGAGTACGTTTTTAGGTGTCGGGGACTTTTCGAAACCTGAAATTCTTCTCAAAACATGTGATACTAAACATTTGTAGTTAGGAAAAGCAGATAACATATATATAAACATAGTGGAACATGTATTTTGAGCAAGGCTTATTGATTTTCACATTATAGTGAAAATGGGTAAAATTTGATAGCATACTTGCGCTATCCCCTGCATGAAATTGTTAGCATTCACCATTGTTTCAGGTTATATTATCATCCTACATAATAAAACAACCAAATTGTATCAAACATTAATGATAATGTATTGTTCCAAACGCTCCTTAAAAGTACCCTTATTTGTCCAACTTCTTGTAAATCTTGTTCATCATCCTACCAAGGCATTTGAACATTCCCTTAGTTTGCTTGAACTCCGCTGATTCATTCTCTATGTCGGGAAAAGACGCATAATACTCATGAGGCGGAAGACGAGAGCTTGGAAGACCATCCTCGGAGCTATTTGATGATGATGATGATGGAGTTGGAGGTTTTGCTCTCTTGCCTTTTGTCTTAGCAACTCGTGCATCACTTAAAGGTACAAAGATGTGAGGAATGAGCTCATAGTGAAGGTGCATCCCTTTTGGTGTTGGTGGAATTGGTGCAAAGTTTCTATAGAGACGGGTGAGGAGCATCCGGTATGGAAGAGCAACCGATCCTTGAGTTGGAATATCAATCATTCTCCTAGCGATGTAGTAAGCTAAATTGAATGGTTGACGGGTGGACAAGTTGTAGAGCATATGGCAAAGGCAAGCGTTAATGTGATCCCTATTTCCTATGGTGCTAATGACGTTGGCTCTAAGTAGCTCCTCCCATTTCTTAAATTCGGGCTTAAGTTCATTTAGCTCCATTCCATATGGATCTCGGTTTACCTCCTTTCCCTTTGGGTAACTCGGGTTGTATCACCTTTGGGTTAAAAAGGTGTTCACAGATGACATCCTTGTCGGCCAAACGGGTTTGGTAGGGCAGAGAGCGGTCATTGATAGCATCAAGAGCGGTGAGTGACCATTTATCCGAGTAGAGACAAATTCCTCGGTTGGGAATTCCTAGCACTTGAGCAAAGTTGGCTAAGGTGATGGTGTAGTCGTTTTGATTAATTCTAAACCTAAGACAAAATTCATCATCGTCTTCATCATTAAAGCCGGTCACACTAGCATAGAATTCTAACACAAACCTAGGACAAATTGGTTCATTGATGTCAAGAAGACAATCGAATTGAATGGCGGCTAGTTCTTCACGGAGATTTGTGTTTTCAAGGAAGGATGAGTGAATGGTTCTACCCTCATGGAAATACCTTGATTCTAGACCCCTAAATATTTCTACTTGTTCCTTGGTAAGTCCTTTGGTTTTGTGGTGTTTGGGAATGTAGTTAAGGGTGTCTTTGTGATCATAGAATCTTGCGGCTACCATGGTTATTCAATGATGTTATCTTCAGTGATTAGTGAGTTGGAAGATGACAATAATGAGCTTGGTTTAAGTTATACACGTTTTGGTAAATTGGGTTTTGAGGAAGAGGATGATTTGTATATAGCAGTTTTGATTCTGTAGACACCACGGACGGGCGGTACCAAAATTTGGTTCCGTCTTTGTTATCGTTGGTGTCGTGGCTACGATAGCAGGTACAAGACATAATTGTTTTGTTTTGACTATTCTAATGTTTTGGGCTATGTTTATCCTACATGTTTGGTTCCATTAACCCTAAACCAAGTCTAAGAAGATTAAAAGGTTCTCGTTTAAGAGGCTTAGTTAAGATGTCGGCAATGTTGTCTTCGGAGGATACTTTCGCGATTGAAATGTTTCCTTTTTGAACATTGTCGCGAAGAAAGTGATGGCGGATTTCAATATGATTTGTACGAGCATGTTGAACGGGATTCTTGCTGAGATCGATGGCTCCTTTGTTGTGGCAAAGTATCACAATGTCGTTGAGATGAATTCCGTAATCTACTAGAGCTTGCTTCATCCAAAGAGCTTGTTGACATGCTTTTCCGGCTGAGGCGTACTCGGCCAGAGTTGAGATGGCCAATGCCGTTTGCTTCTTTGCAAACCATGAGGTGAGACAATGTCCAACAAAAGTGCAAATACCACTTGTACTTTTCTATCGACATAGTCACCGGCATGATCCGAGTCGGCATACACTATGGTTTCTACACCCGTTCCTTTGGGATACCATAATCCTAAACACGTTGTTCCCTTAATGTATCTAAAAATCCTTTTTAGGGCTTCTAAGTGTGATGCCTTTGGGTTTTCTTGAAAGCGAGCACATAGACAAACACTAAACATAATGTCGGGTCTACTAGCCGTAAGATAGAGTAGGCTACCAATCATTCCTCTATATTTAGTGTTATCTACGGATTCACCTTCCTCATCCTTGGTTAGTTTAGTGTCCGAGGACATGGGTGTCTTAGTTGGTTTGGAATCTTCAAGACCAAATTTCCTAAGCATGTCTTTTATATATTTAGATTGGTTAAAGAATATGCCATCTTCTAGTTGTTTTATTTGAAGTCCTAGAAAGAAATTTAACTCACCCATCATACTCATTTCAAACTCGTCGTGCATGATTTTAGAGAAATCATCACATAATTCTTGACAAGTTGATCCGAATATAATGTCATCAACGTATATTTGAACAATGATAATATTTCTTGGTAAAAAGAGTATTATCTACTAATCCCATAGTATATTTGTTATCAATAAGGAAAGTCTTAAGTCGGTCGTACCAAGCTTTTGGTGCTTGCTTAAGACCATACAATGCTTTCTTGAGTTTGAAGACATGATGTGGTTTCTCAAAGTCGGTGAAACCGGGAGGTTGAGCAACATACACTTCTTCGTTAATAAACCCATTAAGAAAGGCACTTTTAACATCCATTTGAAATAATTTAAAATCATAGGCACATGCATAAGCAAGCAATATTCTAATAGACTCAAGCCTAGCTACCGGTGCATAAGTTTCATCATAATCAATCCCTCTTGTTGATTATAACCTTGCGCTACAAGCCTAGCTTTGTTTCTAGATACTATCCCATTTTCATCCATCTTATTTCGAAAAACCCATTTTGTTCCAATTATAGTTTGATCTTTAGGTTTTGGAACTAATTTCCAAACATCATTTCTAACGAATTGGTTTAATTCTTCTTGCATGGCAATAACCCATGATTCATCTTTTATTGCTTCATTTATGGTTTTGGGTTCAATGGTGGATACAAAGCAAAAATAATTACTTTGATTTTGGGCTTGTGACCTTAAGGTTCTTTGATTGAGTTGTCCTATGACTTTTCCTAAAGGATGACTTTTAGATTCTTTGATGTTGACAATTTCTTTATTTAATGGTTCATCTTCCTTGTTATTATTAATTATTTCTTGACCTTCTATCATTTGACTTTCAACTAAGTCATCATCTACCAAAGGTGATGTCTTAGAGGAGGTGGACTTTCGTCGAATGTTATGTTCAACGATTCCTCGACTATCATTGTTTCTTTGTTTAGGACAATGTAAGCTTTACTAGTTTGAGAGTAACCAAGAAATACACCTTCATAAGACTTTGGGTCAAACTTGGTGAGATAATCCTTAGTATTAAGAATAAAGCATTTACAACCAAAGACTCTAAAATATCCTAACGTTGGCTTTTTACCTTTATAGAGTTCATATGGTGTTTTGTTTAAGAAAGGACGTATTAAGACTCTATTCAAAATATATGTAGAAGTGTCAAGGCGTTACACCAAAACTTTTGAGGAATGTTTTGTTCATTAAGCATTGTTCTACTCATTTCTTGAATTGTTCTATTTTTACGTTCTACTTCTCCATTAGATTGAGGTGTTCGTAGAGCGGAAAAGTTATGTGTTATACCATTTGTATCACAAAAGTTTCCAAATTGAGTTTCGTTGTCAAATTCACGACCATGATCCGTCCGGATCGACACAATTTTGAAACCTAGAAGATTTTGAATTTTCTTGCTAAGTATTTCAAATTTATCAAAAGCTTCATTTTTGGTTTTCAAAAACAACGTCCAAGTAAACCTTGAATAATCATCTACTATGACCAAAGTGTATAAGTTGCCTCCATAGCTTCTTATAGCGGATGGTCCAAACAAGTCCATATGTAATAATTCTAGACACTTAGATTTTGGACACCATATTTTTAGATTTGTGACTACTATGTGTTTGTTTACCAATTTTTCAAGCGTCGCAAAAGTGTTGGTCATATTTAAGTTTTGGTAAATTCCTAACCAATTCTTTTGAAGATAGGTTTTGTATAAGTCTCATATTAGCGTGACCTAAAGGTCTATGCCAAAGAGATGAGCTATCATCTAATGTTGTTAGGCAAAGTTTGTCATTATATGTTTTATCTATTTTCATGACATATATGTTATTTTTCCTAACTCCTTTAGCTATGGTGATACCATCTTTTAGTATTTTACTACCATTTTCATCAAATAGCACTTTATACTTTTTATCACATAGTTGGCTAATACTAAGTAGATTAAATCCTAACCTATCCACATGAGCAACATTTTCAATAGTTAGGGAGTTATGAGCGATCGTACCTTTGCCAATAATTTTGCTTTTGAGATTGCTACCAAAGTTGACATTACCTCCGTCATACTCTTGGTATGATGAGAAGAGACTTTTGTTGCCCGTCATGTGTCGTGAGCAACCACTATCTTTTATCCATTCATCAGGTTCCAATCCAACTTTCAAGCATACCTAAGAAGCAAATAACTCAAGCATTTGGTCCCCAATATCTCATGGGTCCATTTGGGTTACACATACCATTTATTTGATTCATGTATGGAAACGATGGGTAAGAGTTCCATGGCATGTAATCTGGAGTTTGATATGGTCTAGGAAAGTTTTGATTCCAACCATTGTGTTGGTAGTTGGGTTGTACGTTGTGGTTGCTCTTAGGAAAGGCGCGTTTGGCAAAAGGAGTTTTATATCGTTGTTGAGTAGTTTTTTTATCTAAATTCATTTTGACAAGTCCTACTCTGAAGTAACATTGGTTTTAGTTTAATACTATTATTGGTTTTCTTTGTTATTTTAACAAATTCAGTGCGGTCCGTATTGCGAGCATTCTGTTCTGCTGAAGTACCCACGGCACCATTTTGCACAACGGACGGAACCCTTATTTTGGTTCCGTCGGTCCGTCTGTATCTGCAGCAATTTTGATAGAATGTTCGTCCTTTTCGGCCGTTTTATTTTGACTCTTTGGAATTAATACTTCATTAAAACCTAGCCCATTCATGTCTCTTGGTGTTTTATGAATTTTAACTATTTCATCGGCAAGAGCGATGTTCTTGTTAAACCTTTTAAATTTAGAATTGTTTTCTATTAAAACATCTTGTGTGAGCTTTAGTTTTTCTATTTCAAGTTTAAGCTCTTGACATGATTTACAATCATCGTCATTTGCTTTTCCTTTTTCTAGTCGTTTTGCTTTTTCTTTTAACTCATAAACTTCATTTTCCAAAAATTCCTTTTTGGTTTTTAAAAATTTATTTTTAGTTATGATTTTTAGACTTAGCTCACACAATTGATTATATTGTTTTTGCAAAGTGTCATCATCAATAGAAGAATAAGAAGAGTCGGAAAGTACCTCATTTGACTCATGTGCCATTAGAGCGATCTCTTCCTTGCTTGATTCTTCATCGTCTTCACTATCACTCCAAGCACCACTTACAAAAGCTCGTTGAGTTTTGCTTTTAGGTGGCTTGGGACATTCTCCTATGAGGTGACTTGCATCACCACATCTAAAACATTTTCTTTCACCTTTACCCTTCTTGTCATCCCGATCCTTTCGGAATGGCTTCTTTTCTTCTTGAGGTTGTCTTACGAACTTTCCTCTTCTTCTAAAGAACTTCTTAAAATCTCTAACGGCCATGGCATATTCCTCATCTTCTACCGCTAATGAGCAAGATTCGTCATCATCACTTGATTCCGCTTTTTCTTTTAGAGCAACGGATTTGATCTTCTCCATTTTTCCTTTGATGATCTCCGAATCTTTCTCCATCACCATTTCGTGTACTTTGAGGTTACCGATCAACTCGTCTAGTGACATTATTGAGATCTTTTGATTCCTCAATGGCGGTCACTTTAGCTCTCCATTTGGGATGGAGTGCTCTAAGAAATTTCCGGACAAAGTTCTTACTACGAAAAGATTCATCAAGTGCTTTAAGTGATGTAATAATAGTGTTAAAGCGAGCAAAGCCACAATCAATGGTTTCATCTTCAGGGATAACAAATTGTTCATATTGTTGAACAAGAAGATCAATTTTGTTATCCTTGACTTGTGAATTACCTTGATGTGTAACAATTAAAGATTCCCAAATATCTTTGGCGGTTTCACACATAAAAATTCTTTCATATTCTTTTCTAGGTAAAGCATTATAAAGCATCATTTTAGCTTCATTATTTTTAGCAACTAGTTTCTTTTGTTCATCAACGGAAATATCCTTTGTTGTAGAACTAAAATCCCTTTAACAATAATAAACCAAAGATCTATATCTTTTGATTTTACATATGTTTCAAAACGGTTTTCCAATAGATAAATCCATTGGTTTCAAAGAGTGGTGGTCTTTGCATAGATTGCCCTTCTTTAAAGTTTTGAGAATCCATGGATCGTTTCAAGTTTATAAAATACAAGTTATTTTAGAAATTCTTGAGCAACGAGGCTCTGGTACCAATTGTAGAAAACTAGAAGGGGGTTGAATAGTTTACCAATTAAAAACTTTGTTTTGAAACTTATTGTAAAGATCAATTGATATTGATCTTAGATATGTTAATGAAATATGCAAGCAATATGTAAGAAGTAAATAAGGAAAGAAATGATCAAACCACAACAAGTTGTTTATAGTGGTTCGGTCTACAAGGACTCTTTTTCCTTGCCCTACTCCACTCCTCGAGTCTCACACTCGAGAGTTTAACTTCACTAGTCAACAAGCTCCTTTCACCGGCGGAGAAAACCTTTACACTTCGCTTACACTATTTCCGACACTAAGCTAGATGTCGAGTTCTTTCCAAGGGTACAACCACTCCCACACACACCGTATTTTGAGGACTAAAATACTAACCACTCACACTCACAAGATTATGATGGTTTAATACAACAATGAAGTATGAATCAACACAAGATCATACAACACTAAACAAACAAGACTTCCAACTTCTCGTTTGAAGCTTGAATGTGACTTGATCTTCTTTGCTACAAAAGAGATCACTAATATGATATGAACCGAGAGTTAGAAAGGTTATAGAGAAGATATGTATGAGAGTATGTTAGAAAGGGATGAGAAACTACTTGGCTTGGCATTGCTATTTATAGCCAAAGTGGACAGGGGCGTCCACGGACCGCGGAACCCTTAAAAGGGTTCCGCCCGTGTACCATTTGGTACCGCCGGTCTGACAGTCAAGATATCAAATCTTTGCTAAAGTCAACTCTATCTAAGTGAGATTGTGCAAGATATGAAGAGTACAAATCCACACAAAATATCTAATGAAATCTTCCAATGATTTCCATGATGCATCACATGATGTCATATGTTGTATTTCTATTTTTAGAAATATGCAAGTACTTAAGTAGTGTTTGGTTTTAAGAACCTAACACATTCTAAAAACTATTATCATACATAATGATTAGAGTTATATCAAGATGTTACTAATCATAAATGTAAATGCTTGAATGATGAATATATTGTTTGAAAAAGCTTGTTTTAATATCTATTAAACTTGACAAGCTTTAAGCTTTTATACAAATTAAATTTACTTTTGTCGTTAACAAAACTTAGGTAAAGATCAAAAATATAAATAACGTTTAATGACGATATTTGTATTAACAGATCGTTAGTCGAGTTTTGTATAATAATTAATCGTAATCAATTAACATTAATTATTAACTTTAATTCTCATTCGTAATGTGTGCAATCCCGTAGTCACGAGTTCGAATCCGGACATGAACGGTTTTATAAATATATACATTTCCAACAGCTCTCACTTGGATATGTTTACAAAACGTGTAATGACATTGGTTAGCGTCTAGCAACACGCCAATGCCCCGGTACAACTCGTGTATGGTTTTCTGTAGAAAATCCAATTCTTGATGATTCATCATCATATTGATCCTTTTGTTTCTAATACCATGTTAATAAGAATATGAATCTCAATCATTTCTTAATTAACTATTATGTTTCTCGCTTTATATGATTGATCAAGATTACCAACTCTTCTGAACATATTCTAGAAGACCTTGGGCATGGCCATGCAAACATCTTGACAACCCTACGAGGGGCTCAGCAGTATTATACTTCAAAATAAATTTGAAGGAAAAAATCCTGTTTTGACTACGAGCAGGATTCATAAATTCGCAAATACTTTGAAAGCAACCTTATAACTACCCGATTATATAGCGTTAGATTACTTCACAGAAATGCACTACATCCATGACATATCTCTGGTATCTCAAGTCAGAGGATAAATATTCATGATGTACTTAATGACTAAGATCCATAAAGTATCATCATGTGGGTGGGATAAGTCCTATACTCAATTCATTGAATATCATCTGAAACTAGTCATGCTACGCATCAATATACTTTCAAGTATATTCTAACTAATACTCAGATTTGTCTTAATTCAATATCATTCCCATGTTATTGATTGACAACGGACTATTTAGAATAACTTAAGTTATTCAAAGATTTAAACATGCAAATATAGGATAACATCATAATAAATGAATAATAAACATAACAAAAATACTTTATTTCATTTCAATAATAATGTTTACAATATCCTTTTATCTAAAATACTTAGTCTCAGATGAGCATGAAACTACTAGCTAAACGAAGTCCAAACTTATCAGAAAAATGATTAAGTTTTTCACCAGGTAAGGCCTTCGTCAAAGGATCTGCTAGGTTATCATCTGTGTGAACTTTGAGCAACTCAGTTTCACCTATCTCGACTTGCTCTCGATCATAGTGATATTGTCTAGGATAGTGTCTGGTGCCCTTCATTACTCCAGGTTTATGGGCAAAAGTAATTGCAGCAGAATTGTCACAATATACTTTAATAGGATTTTCAATCGACGGCATAACCCCAAGCCCCGAAACAAACTTCCTTATCTAAACATCTTCCATGGCAGCCTCAGACGCCGCTATGTACTCACTTTCTATAGCAGACTTACGCAAGTGTTTATGTCTTGCTTCTCTTCAATCCACAGCACCTCCATTGATGACAAATATGTAACCCATCTGAAACTTCGTATCATCTTTGTCACATTTCGGGATGCATCGCAGTAACTGTTACAGAAAGTTCGCTTACGGATTTCCCCATACACTATGAACATATCTCTTGTAACCCTAAGGTACTTGAGAATACGTTTAACAGCAGTCCAGTGAATTTCACCCGGATTCTGTTGATACCGACAGGTCAAGTTTTGAGCAAACGCCACATTAGGCCTTGTGCATCGCACCGCTACATGATAGATCCTACAGCCGAAGCATAATGGACTTTCTTCATACGCGCCACCTTTGTAGGTGTTGAAGCACAGCCTTCGCTGCTCAAACCATGATTTACTTGCATTGGCAAAAATCCCTTCTTGGAATTTTGCATATTGAATCTCTTTAATATTTTGTCAATGTAAGCACTTTGGCTTAAACCAATTAGTCGCCTTAATCTATCCTTGTAGATCTTGATTCCGAGTATATATACTGCTTCTCCTAAGTCCTTCATCGAGAAACATTTACCAAGATAGGCTTTCACCTCATTTACACTTGGTATATGATTTCTTATGATTAATATGTCATCGACATACAGAACAAGAAAAGTAAAATGACTCCCACAAACTTTGTGATATACACATGGCTCATCAAGATTCAGAGTAAATCCAAAACTTTTAATTTCTCCATCAAATCTTTTATTCCATTTCCTTAATGCTTGCTTTAGTCCATAAATGGACCTTTTAAGCTTGCATACACGGTTAGGAAATAGTGGATTCACAAACCCCTCAGGCTGTGCCATATAGATGTCTTCATCTAGACGACCATTCAGAAAGTCGGTTTTGACATCCATCACCAAATCTCATAGTCATAGTGTGCAGATATAGCTATGAGAATCCTAATAGCTCTTATGTCCGCTACAGGAGAGAATGTCTCCTCGTAATCAATGCCATAGGTTTGAGTAAAACCTTTAGCTACCAGACGAGCCTTGTAGGTGTGTACATTGTCATCCATGTCAGTTTTCTTCTTGAAGATCCACTTACTTCCAACGACTTTAGCATTGGGAGGAAGGTCAACTTCAATCCAGACATCATTATCTTTCATGGATTGCATTTCCCCATTCATAGCAATCTGCCATTTATCCTTTCAGGATCACCATGGCAACCTTATAGTTGGCAGTGTTCATTAAGATCCCCAACCATATTTTACTCCACCTCTACGTTAAGACATAGACGGTCAGGTGCACGTATAGTCATTTCAGACCTACGAATGGGAACAACTTCAGGAGGAGCGCCTAAGCTTTCAAGCTCTTCTTGAAGTTGGCTAGTATTTTCAGAAGGTGTTGTATCTTCTTGATCATATTCCAGATCATATACTCTCCCACTGAGTTCTTGAGATATGAGATTCCTTTCAAGGAAATCTCCATACCTAGCCACTATGACTTTGTTCTCAGCTGGGTAGTAGAAGTAGTAACCCATAGTTTCCTTAGGGTATCCTACAAAGATATACTTAACAAATCTGGGTTGGGGAGCTTATCTGGTGAGTCACCTTTAATAATCGCCTCACATCCCCAGACCTTTAAGTAAGAAAAGTTGGGAGCTTTTCCTGTCCATATTTCATATGGAGTCTTAACAACCTTCTTCGTTGGAACCATATTCAAAATGCGAATAGCAGTTCCAAGGGCATAATCCCAAAAAGTAAAAGGAAGAGTCGTAAGTTCAAACATTGATCGTACCATGTCAAGTAAAGTATGATTTCTCCTTCGGATACACCACCATTTTGTTGTGGAGTATAAGAAGATGTGAGCTGCTGGATAATTCCACACTCAGCTAAGTAATCTTTGAACTCTTGGCTTATATACTCACCACCTCTATCGGATCGAAGAGCTTTAATCTTCTTACCGAGTTGTAATTCTACTTCACTTTTGAAAATCTTAAATGTTTCAAAGACTTCATGTTTATGTTTAAGTAAATAAACATAACCATAACGATTGAAATCATCCGTAAATGTTAAGAAGTAGGTAGCACCACGTTTTGACACATGTCTAAGTGGACCACACATCGGTGTATCAATCCAAGTAGATCAGAAGCCCTTTCCACTTTCGGTGAAAAAGGTTTCCTTGTCATCTTCCCAGCTAAGCAAGACTCGAATTTGTCAAATGATTCATCATTGACACTTTGTAAAAGCCCTTCGTGTTGCAGCTTTTCCATGCGTTTCTTGCCTATATGGGCAAGGCGACAATGCCAAAGACAAGAAGAGTCACAGTTACACTTGCTCTTCTTATTGCTAATGCTATACAACGAATTATTTTCATTGGATACACAACCATCCATATCAATTTCAAACACACCAAGTAAAGGAATTGCATTAAAATAAAAAACATTATTAAAAGAAACTAAAATTCTATAACTGGTAAAAGTGTGCATAAAACCAATATCTTTTAACAAAGAAACTGAAATAACACCCTTAACAATGGAGGGTGCATAATGACAATTATTTAGTTCAAGAATTAAGCCCGAAGGAAACACTAAATCAAAAGTCTCTATGGCTTCGACAACTGCACGCTTTCCATTTCCAATGTACAAGTATCTTTCTCCAGTGTCAGCCTTCCTTGCTCCTCTAAGTCCTTGCGATGTATTACGTATGTGAGTACCACATCATGTATTATAAATCCAGGAATTTTGCTTACGAGGAAAAGAAAATAATTCAAACATAAAAATACCTGATGAGCTAGGCACCATCTTATTTTTATTCTGAAGGCACTCATTCGAAACACCGGATAGTTCCGCTTCCAATGACCCGTGACATAGGTGGCAAGTGAATCCTTCTTAAGATTCTCCTTTTTCTTTGCGTGGTTCTTCTTATGAGGTGGGATGACAACTTGTTTCCTTTCCTTTTTCCTTTCCCTTTCTTATCTCAAGCTTTGGCTTATTCACCCTACCACCTTGTATTGCTAGTACATCAGGTGTAGGAGCCTTCTTTGATAATCTCTTCTCGAAGTCTACAAGCATTGCATGTGACTCATTCACTTTCCCGCGGCAATGCATGTTATATTGTCGCACAAAATCACTAAATCGTTCCTGATTAAGGGAGTGATTGATGAGGCCGACACACAAATCTTGGGAGTAACCACAACCGAGCTTCTCCAGTTGGTCCAAGTGATGTTTCATCTCGTGGACGCGGGTCGTGAGACAGATTTAACCTCCCGCTTCAGCTATGAACCTTTTCAATTAGTTCATACAGCTTCACCTGTTGAGTAGGCTTCAAACATGCGTTTGAGTTCATCTAGCATGCTCATAGGCGATAGTGCTCAAATTGTTTTGCAATTGGCGACATCCCAAAATCATAAGACATGTCAGCTTCTCATATTCAACAACACGATACCCTTTTTCAAGAGCAAGAGTCGTGGAGAGAGGAGCATCGTGCGAGGTGTAGTCAAAATATTAAGTCTTTTGGCAACACGAAGGATGATCCTAAGTGCACGATGCCAATCATTGAAATTTGGGCCAGTCAGTTTGTCTCTTCCAATCATATCTTTGAAAGCAACACTCATTAAGCTCATAGTGTTTTCAGGTTGATGAGCCATCTACATAAAAAGTTCAAAAAACCATAATTAGTATTTTGATAATTTTCCTTTTCAATAAAATTAAATACCCAAGGTTTATATTCATATAACCAATTAATTATTATTGAAAACTAGGATCCAAATTGTCATAATCTCATCACGTCAGTTGATTTGCTAGTAATGAACTTATAAAAAATGGTAGAGCTTTTGCTCAATTGCCAATTTCAATTGCAATTCCTAGATTTATGGGATTTACATATAGCCAATTTCAATTGCCATGTAAACATGTTTTATCCCATCTTAGAGTTGCCAATTCTCACCGCCTAACTCAATTAAATTGTCCAACTTAAGAAACTGCAAAATCATCCATGCCCGTTCTCACGACATGTGGACATTTTACCCTTTGATTACGATCTAAGTCACGTTCTCACGCAAATAAAAGGTAATCTCATGTGTTTCCGTTTCGTTGGATGGCATACAACTTAAATTAAGGGTAATGATTTTGATGTCAAATCAAATATGTACAAGGATGTCATGCATTCATCTTCGTAGCATAGGTTTTATTAAAACATTTATATTTTTATTTTAATGTTTAAGTTTTTCATCATCAAACTTTAATCGAGGTATTGGATAACCAATTAAAGAATTACCTTTAATTACCACTATATCCTACTGCTGCATGAGTCATAAGACCCAAGTTATTCGGTTAATTACTACAGTGGCCAGAATTTAAAGTATTCATCTTTTAAGCATTTTTATACTATCTCATAGAATACGGAAGCTCCATTAAGACAAATCCAGCTGGAGAATTCTCAAGTCAAGGCGAGCATATTACACCCCTCATCTTTAAGTCACAATTTAATGCGTATCAACCTTTTTATACCCATCACAGCTTTGTCATTAATGGGTGAGCCGTTCTTAACTATTTTGTGCAAAAATCAATCAATTAAACGATTACTATGCTTAAAAATACATGTTTCACCATTGTTTAGGTCAATTTATTTTTCTAATAAAAATGCCCTTGTTACACATAACAAACAAGCAAATATTTAAAAAATAAACATATAAACAATGAATACATAACATAATAATAAGTCATGCATATCAAATAGCCACATGCAAACCTTTTGATAAATCCTATTAATAATCAATTCTAGATCTGTCAATATGTACATGTTTAATTAAGACTCTCACCCGTTTTTAGCAATGTACAAAGTGAGCCACATGCATCGATTCATCGATTGCGTAAGTCAAAATTAAAACATATACCACATAGCACGTAAGTGATTTAATAATAATGATTGAGGTCTACCCTAATTTAAGATCTATCAAGAATTTAGTGTATATCACTTAACAAAGTAAAACATACAATAAAAGCATATCCGTGATAAAACATGCATGTATTCATCATGGATATAAATCACACTTAACAATTAATGCAATTAACCAAGAGTTATACAATTTAATACACATAAAATTGCATGCAAGCTAGGGTTTCTAATCCATTAAAACCGGTTTACAAACCTTATTAGGGCACACAAAAAATGCCCCCTAAAATTAGGGTTTAGGTTTAAACCATAGATCTACGCATACAATTGATAACACAAGCAGCTTTTATTTGTTTTATGTGCTTCAAGAATTAATTATTTGTTATACAAGGCTCGGATGCCATGTTGAGTTTAAGATATATGAAAATAATAAAAATCATATAGACACCACTTAGTACACACGAAGACTTAGAATCATAACAATAATTAATTAACTCCGAAAAGAATGTGTAACGCACCTCTTGCAAATAACTAGATCTCTTCAATGAATGTAACAAAGTGGTTTAACGAAGTTATCCCTTACCGCTTTATAACTCAAACCAATTGATGTAACAATAGTGTGTTACACCCTCGCTCAATACCCATTAACAAACGAATTAAAGAGATTGCTAGATCTTCAAAACCTTGTTTTAAAAAAACAAAACCAAACACCTTATAAAAGAGGTTGGCCGATTTTTTACAAGAGAAAGACAAGAAAGATTTAGGTTAATGTGTGTGCACAAAAGTTTTGAAAAACATTAACCCTAGCCTTTGTTTATATAGTGTACAAAATCTTTGGGAACAAGTTAGGGTTTGAGTTGTGTAAACCCACCCTATGGCCGGCCACTCCTAGCCCCCAAGGGATACCCAAATCTTTTCCATTTTAAGATTTTTCACTACTAGTCATTCTCTTTACATTTAACGGTCGTTAGTTATTTTCCGTTAAATACTTAACGATCGTTAGTCGAATTTTGTATAATAATTAATCGTAATCAATTAACATTAACTATTAACTTTAATTCTCATTCGTAATGTGTGCAATCCCGTGGTCACGAGTTCGAATTCGGACATGCACGGTTTTATAAATATATACATTTCCAACAAAAACATAGAAACTTTACTTACCGTCATGGTTGGTGGAAGATTTTTCACTACTAGTCATTCTCTTTACATTTAACGGTCGTTAGTTATTTTCCGTTAAATACTTAACGATCGTTAGTCGAATTTTGTATAATAATTAATCGTAATCAATTAACATTAACTATTAACTTTAATTCTCATTCAGAATGTGTGCAACTCAAGTCACGAAGTTCGATTCTGATTACGCACGTTTTATAAATATATACATTTCCAACAAAAACATAGAAACTTTACTTACCGTCATGGTTGGTGGCCAAGTCCTTAGCAGTAGTGACTACAGAGGTAATGAGAATAACAGCTGCAAAAGCTAGAGCAAGAAGAAGGAAAGTCTTTGAAGCCATTTTTACTTGATAATTAAGAAGATATTATAAGTAAGAAGGATGAGGAAACTAGTGTGCAGGGCCGGCCCAAATGGGGTGCATGGGGTGCCATTGAGCCGGGCCCACTCCTTTCAAAGGGCCATATTTAAAAAAAAATTATATGTATGTTAAATCTAAAGATGAGTAAAAGCTTATTTGGATTTTTTGGTCAGTAAAAAAAGCGTTGAAGGTTATTAACTCTAGTTGGGCCCACTGCATCCAATTCCATCTTTCCAATAAACTTCATATGTGCCATTTTGTCATACTTTATTTTTAAGGTTGAAAACATTTATCGTCATAATATTATGTTATTGCATTTTACTATGACTTTCTAGGGCCCATTTTTATTCTCGAGCCGTGCCCCAAATACTTTTACATTCTCAAAGACGGCGATCGCTAGTGTGTTACTGTGTCTATTTATATGGTCAACCGGTTTTTAACCGTTTGATCATTTTTTTATACCGTTTTGGAACCGATTCGAACCTAAGTATGGCCCTCGTTTTGTGACCCCTGACCGAAAACCGAACCAACGTTTTAACCGGAACATGTTCATTGACTTTGACCAAGGACCGGAACCGGGTTTTGGCCACCTCTAACTGGATATGACATTATCGTAGCTGGAGTGATACCCAGATGTAAATCAAAATAGTAAAATCTTTGTCGAAAAAAGACATATAGCGGATTTTCTTTGGGTTGCACACTTAGGCCTAGGCCTTAAAGTCCAATCTTTTGTTTATCCTAGCGTATCACGTGCGGACAACACGCATATATTGGTCAAAAAACCATCGTGTTTATGGGAGCAAATGTGTTTTTATGTGAAAACTTATAGAAGATACTAATATAGTGTAACAGCCCGTCCCACGTCGGTAGGATATATAAGACATTTGAAGTTGTTAAGTATCATTTCACCGTCTTTTTTAGTTAAAACGCAGAAAGATGCCCGATAGTCCTTTGCTTTCTGTTGGAATCGAAGCTTCAACAAACCCGAAGATCGATATTGCGGAACCTAGAACACTTCGAAGAAGTTCGACAAGCTGCAACACCAAAGGAACCCTTTGGATAAACGAAATCGTAAGTAATAAACCACAAAGATTAGCTGAATGATTAATGTATTATTAATATCAATCGACAAAGAAAGAATCTTTCACCCCTCATCTCTATTTATAGTGATGAGGGGCATCCTAACCGACCTAGACATAGGGCCGCAAACCACAACCCCACTCAAACATGTAACTTGCCTTGCAAGACAAGTATTCAAACATAAAGAAAACTACACTTAACTACCGCCTACTTTAATCACTTAATATTATGTAACTAGACTTGACAATAAACTAACAATTTCCACCTTAGTGGCAAGACTAGTTAGCCCCTCACACCAAGTATCTCCATGCAATACTTGAACTTGATGGAACCACCTTTTGTAAACGCTGTCACCAGATTATCTTCTCGCGCCTATCTTTGCCACTTCAATCTCTAGATTCAACGATCTCCCCGATAAAGTGATACCTCACGTTGATATGCTTCGCCCTCTCATGAAACATTGCATTTCGAGATGAATTGCACCTTGATTATCACAATTCACAACCACCTAATCTTAGGTTTACCCCGACTGATTAGCGCACCTTTAAGCCAAATGCTTTCAATGCCATATATATCAGCCTCTCGTAGTAGATAAGATAATGCAATAACATGTTGCAGTTGCTTTCCAACTCACAACACAAATTACCCAAACATCGCATTCCAAGTTATTCACCTACCCCTGTCGGTCTTTAGCATAATCTGCATCCATAAAAACCGTCAACATCTAAGTGTTTTCTTGACCATATACTAACCTATGTCGGTAGTGCCCTTCAAGTACTTCACGCCTCCCGGTTTTACCGATTCGCTAAATACCGTTCACATGCTAACAATAACATTTAATACTGGTTCTGCAGTATACCATCAAGTACATTAAACTCCCTACAAAGATTCTGATATGGGACCTTACCATTCTTTCCACATCCCGGCCACTCGACCGGACAATCCTTCAAAGATACCTTGAAGTGTGCCCCAATGGCAAGTAGACGACTTGCCATTATCCACTCGAATTTATTCCGAATTTTCGCAGACGATCCCGACCGACACCTTCGTGGTTCGGTTACCCCTATCCCTCGATAATCTCCATACCAAGTATCTTCCTAGTCGGACCCGCTTCCTTCATATCAAACAAATTCGTATATCATTGATCTCGACTTTTACAAGCAATCAACATATCATCTACATACGCACAATAGATAAATGTACATACCGTGTAAACTCCTTGAAGTAAACACAACTATCATAGTTGCTACGGCTAAACCCATTGCTGACCATATACACATCAAACCTTTTGTACCACGCTTGGAGACCGCTAAGACCGTAAAGGGATTTCTTCAACAAACATACCTTGTCGCTCGCTCTTCAAAACCGTGGTCAGCCATGTAAATGGTTTCTTCAAGATTACCATACAAAAACCGCTTCACATCAAGTTGTTCCAACTCGTAATCTTCACAAGTTGCCAATGATAGAATCACCCTAATAGATGTATGTCGAACCACGGGTGAAAATACCTCATTATAGTCAATCCCAGCTGTAGTGTAAACCACGAAGCTACAAATTTGCTTTGTACCTTGGTTTCTAATACCTTCAATCCCTTCTTTAATCTTATACAACCACTTGTACCACCAACTTTTTGACCATGTGGTTGATCGATCAGCTCCCAAGTATGATTCTTCTTTAAGGAACTCATCTCTTCCTTCATAGCATGAACCCACTCATCTTTTTCTGATGAATTAATCGCCTTTGAATGTGATAGGTTCATGTGTATCTTCTTCCTCAAGAATGGCAAAGGCATAAGCCGTCATATCATCTTCATCCCTAAACCCAGATGGTCTAGACAATGATACATTACCTTCATCCCTATACCGCAGTAGTATAGTAGTTGTTCTCTTAGCTCTATCACGCACCGTAACATAGTTGTCCGTATTCTGCTGTTGAGGCCTTGCATTTTCCTCGCATCTTCGTGACTGTATTGTCCCTCATCTTCATACCTTGGATTTTCCATAGTATGAGGAGTCACGCTTGGTTCGACCCTACGCCATGAAGTTCCACCTCAAACTCAACTTCTTTTCCTGAATCTACAAAGACCAAAGACCCTTTAGAGTATCCTTATACATAAGACTCTCATTAAACACCACATCCCTCGCTATGATTATCTTCGTTTAACATCATCCAACCTCCATAATCGTATCCCTTCACACCATCGATACCCCAGAATATGCATTTTATAGCTCTAGGCTTGAGCTTCCCCTATTCACGTGTGGAATAAGCAACACAACCAAATATCCCGACATCTCGTAATTCGCCGGATGTCCCCACCATAAATCTATAGGTGTCTTTTTCTCCAAGGCTGTAGATGGAGACCTATTGATCAAATATGCTGCCGCCATCGTTGTTTTCGAATGAATCTGGCAAACCGATCAATCAAGAAACCTAACCTTGTTCGAGCGCCCTGTTCATTGTTCACCATACCATTCTGCGGAGTTCCTGAATCTGTTAAATGTCTTGCTATCCCGCCTCCTTGCACAAGTTAGTGAATTCCTCGACAAAAACTCCAAACCATTATCTGTCGTAGTTTCTTCAGCTTTTCACCTGCTGTTTTCTACCAACTACTTCCTTCCACTGAACTTGCTAACGCCTCATTCTTGTGTCTAAGAAAATAAACCCAAACCCCTCCTCAATAATCATCAACAATCGATAAGAAGTATCGGCAACCACTCATCGATTCCACCCGAGAAGGACCCCGTGAGATCTCGCATGGACATAGTCTATAACTCCCCTCTCGGTGCTTCGACCTCGACCAAAACTTACCCTGGTTGATTTTCCAAGAACACAATTTTCACAGAATTCGAGCTTACCTAGACCTTTCTTCCCCAACACCTCTCTTCCAAAGTTATGCAAGCCTCAAGCTTCACTAATGTGACCCGCGCTATGCCACACCCGGTGCAAGACTCTCCTTTCTTGTATACCGACACAAGCTTCACCTGATTCACCAAAATGCATCCAAGGAGTACACACAATTTTTTCTTCATAGTTCCTGACAAAACCATTAAAGAACCCTTGATCACCTTTACTCTTCCATTATGCATTTACCGGTGATAGCCCTCTCGATCTAGAGTGCCCAAAGATATCAAATTCTCTTCAACTCTGAATGTAACGCGACGCTTCAAGCACAAAACTTGAACCATCTTTCTTTGTACTCACCTTCCCCGCCTGATGGCGCATGCTCTATTATCACCGAGCAAACTGTACTCACCATTAAACTCCTTAAAATCAAACAAGAAGTCCCTCCGGCGCCATGTGATAGAACCACCAGAGTCCATGATCCACTCTAAGAACCTTTCTTCACTCACCGCCATCAACAAGTCACCATTGTCATAACCCTCGAATGCACCGTAACCCCCGTCCCGCATTCTTCTTGACAAAGCCGTTGATTTCTTCTTGTTCCTTTTTGGACAGTCTTTCTTTAGGTGATCCTCAGAATAGCATATGTAACACTTGAGTTTATAAGTTCCTTTACCTTTTGACTTTGATCGCGAACTACCACGCCCTGATTACCCCGATGATCTGACCTCCCCCTTACATATAATCCATCACCATCATCCTTTGTATCTGTCCTCTTCTTCAACTCCCGTGAATTAAGGGTAGACAAGACATCTTCCAAAGTGAGCGACTCCCTTCCATAAAGCAATGTCTCCACAAAGTTATCATATGATGGTGGTAATGATGTAAGTAACATGAGTGCCTGATCTTCATCCTCAATATCAACGTCTATGTTTGCCAAGTCACCAATCAACTTATTAAACTCATCTATATGTTCAGATAATTTCTTACCAGAATCCATGTAAAAAGTGAACAACTTCTTCTTCAAGTACAATTTATTGGCTAAAGACTTTGTCATATACAAAGTTTCCAACTTTAACCAAACCCCGCAGCAATTCCTTTGTTGACTTCCTCAACACCTTGTTATCCAAGCACAAGAGTAAGGCACTGTGCTTCTCTTGTAGACATTCCTTTCAACGCCGCTAGCGCTCTTTTCGCCTGCCATGGTTTCCGGGAATGGATCCAACGCAGCCTCCCAACCATGTTGAATCAATAGACACCGCATCTTCACACGCCACAACCCAAAGTCATTAGACCCGTCGAATTTTTCAACGTCAAACTTCGCTATTGACGACATATTCTTTAAACCTTATTGCTAAAAGATACCTTCTTGCAAATCGATTTAATTAGAAACCCTAAACCTCGACATTGAACAAGCACCAAAGTCGACACCTTGAAAAACCCAAGAACCTCGACAATTAACTTGAACCACAAAAACCTTTAGACAACAAGAAATCTTCTTTTACTCGTTATTAAAATAAATGACAAAGTTTGGTTTCCAAAAAACACCTTCACGTGGGTTAGATAAATCAAACCAATCACATGTCTTTGTTTTTCTTTTTCTTTATTAAAAACCCCACGTCACTTTGTATACCACGTGAAGATTTTTAAACCAAAAACAAAACCGCCAAACTTCGTCTTCTTCCCTCGATGTAAAACCTCAGAACTTCCAAGAAAACCAAAAACGTATTCCTTCACGCACACTCCTTGTTCTAGCAACGATCTTTCGTGACCACAAACAAACCGTAGCTCTTGATACCACTTGTTGGAATCGAAGCTTCAACAAACCCGAAGATCGATATTATTGCGAACCTAGAACACTGAAGAAGTTCGACAAGCTACAACACCAAAGGAACCCTTTGGATACAAACGAAATCAGAAGTAATAAACCACAAAGATTAGCCGAATGATTAATGTATTATTAATATCAATCGACAAAGAAAGAATAGAAGATGGGATGTTTGAGACCTTCACCCCTCATCTCTAACCGACCTAGACATGGGCTGCAAACCACAACCGACTCAAACATGTAACTTGCCTTGCAAGGCAAGTATTCAAACATAAAGAAAACTACACTTAACTACCATCTACTTAATCGACTTAATATTATGTAACTAGACTTGACAATAAACTAACACTTTCCATTTTCAGGGGCTTTGCATACAGTTTTTCATTAACTTTAATCATGAATCCCAAAAATGTATCTCAAAAAGTTTGGTCATAGAATTTTTGATGTCTTTTAGTTTGTTTTAATAGACTTAATCTGATGAAAGATTTAGCTGGATTTAATGACTAAGTAAATATTCAAGTAAAAAGCCTAAAAGATTTTTTGAACATTCACAAATGCCATAAATAATTTAGAACAAAATAAAACAAACAAAAGATAAAAAATGAAAAAAATAAATAAATAAATAAATAAAAATAAATAAATAAATAACAAATCATACAATTTATCTTTTCAATTATAGATAATCTCTATACATTTAGAGGTGTTCTATAAATCAAAGAATATCATTATACTGACCTCAATTTACATAACTGGTATATGCCACATTATATAAGCTATCAAATTTTCTTTCCAATGACCTATGTGGGATAAAAACTAACTATTTTGTATCATAAAAACTAACTATTTTTATGCCAACAACAACAACAACATTTGGCAGCAGGAAAAAATTTGTGGAGGTGATGGACCGTCATTATTGCCACCCGAAGAGATATAGTAAGTTGGTGAAGTTATACCTATTGGTGAATCATAATAGCACAAAATTTTGGTGGGGGTGGACCGAAGGTGGACATGGATTAGCTCGCCGTAGTTCATGTGACTCTAGTGCATATCAAGAGGAAACAAATCTTCATATGTATAATCGTTGATGTTACTTTGTGGTTTATCTAATATGAATGGCGATACTTCAGAAACTTGTGAGGCTTATGTAGTTCATGACTTAGAAAACTTAATTAACATAGAAAAAAACTACTAATGAGATAGGGCGTGAACAAGAGTAGATTAACTTTGGGTTGGAAACTTGGACCTAGGCCTAGAGATCCAATCCTTTTATTCATCCTAACGCAAAAATATTATCTTTTTATTGAACAGTTTGACTTGAGTTTTATGGAATGATCCTTATATTCATCCTTATGCCAATCACGTACATTATTGTACATATCGAGTTTAAATAGCACGCATACATTTTCAAAACGACGTTTTATTGAACGCGAAGCATTGCTTTATATTTCATTGGTTTTTAAAGTAGTAGACACTAATTTTTTTAAAATGATTTTTTTTTCACACCTATACCACATATTTCACAAATGCCTCCAGCAAAGCTTGGACCTACAACCTACAGGTTGGTGGGAAACTCACATACCACTAGATCAAAGACTTTAGGTAGTAGACATTCATTTATAAAAATTCTTCGTCAGCGTAAATTAGGACCACCAACGTTCTTCTATATAGTTTGGTAAAAACGAATTACTTAGATGATCAAGTGATTTTTTTATGTTAAAACCCACTCGTTTAAACAACCGCATACAAATGTGATAGAGTTTTCTAAAATATAAATAAATAAATAAAGACACAAATTTAAAAGAAAAAAGAAAAAGTTAACAAAGCATATCAATTATCCTTTCATCATTGTCTCACATTAGTTTGTCTCACATCATTCTATCCGGGGCCTTATTACTCATAGCTGTGCTTGAGGTAAATGTGGTACTTCAGTCACATTCCATTATACTCAAACGTTTGTTGTGATTAATACAATTTACCGGGTAACCCTTTACCTCAAAAAACAATTTGCTTGCAGTTTTAATAACTACATTGTTAACAAATTGATGAAAGAACTATATACTAATATTAATCACTTGTATTAACATCAAACATTTGAATATATAACCTTGCAGAGTTTCTTTTCAATGGCCTATGTGGGATCACAACTAATTCCTTTTACTAGAGTATGTGATAACTTAATTTGCCTTGACCTTTGTTTTGAAGCTAGAATAAAATATCAACTTGATAGTTTATCAACCTTTCTATTTTAAGCTATGTTGATACTAGTACGCTACTATTGTGATTCACTTCCATAGAAAAATTGCCAAGTTCATGTTTCAACTGCCTATGTGAGACTGGAACTCTTTTCTATTACGTTATATGCCTTGACATCTAATTTGAAGCGAAATATAATCACATTTACCAAGTAATTTGATCGTTCAAATGTCTCAAGTCTCAAAGACCTATGCATTGGAACAGTGATATCAACAACCTTTTCAAGTTTTACTTAAATTATGTATTTTGCGCTTCACTTAACTTAGAGAACCATGCTATCAGTGTTGGTACCATGAACAACTTCTATAACTAAACATGAAAAGAAGTAGAAGTGAATGCAGAAATACTAACAACATTAAACTTAAAAAAAATCCCTATATATGAACAAGAAGTTGTCTATGAATCAAACATGTAGTAGGGATACATATAATAATTTTGTCATGTGCCAACGCTAGTAGACCCACCACCACCAAAACGGGCATCACTGACAGGAAGGAACGTACACGAGGCGATAGACCGACCACCAATATTGCCACCCGAATAAAACAGCTACACTGGCACACAAATCATGGTACATCAAGTCTCAACTTGAATAAGCGATACATAACACACTATATAGAGTAACAAATTTCCTTTTGAGTGACCTATGTGGGATAAAAATTAGTTCAGTATTTTGTTAATCAAAATGTCATGCAAGTTGAAGATGTCTGATATGAAACCCCAAATTATCGCAAACTCTTTTCTAATTTGTTTCTCAAATTAAATATTTGTTTAATATTGACTTCTTATGTTTTACCTTAAAAGGAAATATACTCACGGGTTATTCTTATCGATGCTACTATGCTATTTCCTTTAAAAAATTAGTGCTTCATTAGTTTAATTTCCTTTAAAATTTTGGTAAATAAGCCCTTCAGTTCTACTTTTTCGAAATAAACACACATTTAACCATGTACATTGTACATATCGTGTTTAAAGAACACGCATATATCGTGTTTAAATGAAGGAGATACCAACTCTTCTAATAACCATAGTCCACATACAACTGTCGTAAAGTTTATTAAAAAAAATAAGGACACAAATACAAAACGAAAAAAAATTTACAAAGCAGATCAATTATCCTTTCATAGTGATTCAAACAATTTGGTTGCAATTTTAATAACCAAATTGAAGACTACCATGAAAGAACAATGTAATAGTTATCGAAACTCTTAGGCTGGTCACAGTGGGACGGAACAAACCGGTTGGGCATGCAACTCGACCGACATTAAAGTCGATCGTTGCCACTGTGGGGTGTAGGTCGAGGATCGGTCGAGGCAACCCAAAGCGAAAATCGGTTGTTTTTTCAACCGATTTGTACACGCACATTTTAAAATTTTTACCGTTTCATTATTTAAACAAAAAAAACTTTTTTTAAAAAAAACTTTACCACTTTACATCCTATAAATACCAACCTCAAACACACTTCTAAACACACAATTTCAAACACAATTCAACCTCAAACTACTTTTCAGCACAAAATTATTATGGCTTGTCGACTACACAAATTGGAATAACCAAAAGCATTTTTTTAACATCCCAATTCCTGTCTGAAAATTCTGATGGATTAGCATCCGACATGCAAAAATACTTAATTTAAAAACTCAGCATAAATGAGACATTTATTTGTTCAAATGTTTTTCACATAATAAAGAACCATGCTATCGATTTTACTATCATGACAGACTATCCAACTTTTACAGCAAAATTGCAAATTTCATGTTGTAACTTGCAATTACGTGTTAGCAAATATCTTCAACAAAAAGTACTTAATTAGACGAAACTTGCAATTTTCTCAAAAAGATTTCATCAACAAACAAGGTCTATAGCTAGCGTTGTCTGAGTCCATTTCAATATACTTTAATGAGAAAACTACTTGAATGAAAGTATTTTCTTACGAAAAAACTCAAAAGAAAAATGTTATAGATAATAAAAAGGAAACAATCATACAAATTATTCACCTGATCAGTATATAGAGTCAATTTAGATTTCCAATATATAGCTCACTATATAATGAAGCAAAGTTTCTTTTAATTGAGCTATGTGGGACTAAGGTGTATTAGTCATCGTGTATTTAACAGCTTTGTCAAGAATCTTTCCTCCGTTCTTAATTGACTTTTGGTGTACAAGAGTTTAAATTAGTTCACAAAATTATAATCAAGATGAGTATTCATCTTAATTAGTTTTCGCTTCCACACAAACTCGTATAAAATAAGTCGTTTTCAACTATACAAAATAGCATCACCGAGTTTTATTTTCCATCTTTTAGTCTATGCAAATTGAAACCATCAATGTGTCCCTCTTAATACTATGGAGTACAAAGCTTTTAACACAAGATCAGCAAAACCACCCGTAGATTGGAACCTAAGGTACCGGTGCATTGCTCAACAACCAATTCATTTTTCTTTTTCTTTTTCTTTTTCTTTTTGATCAAAAAGTCATTTAAGTTATGAGATTTAATTGTTGCTGTCAAACCCAGCACAATCGAATTTACTAAAGATGATCTAGCACATGAAGATGCCTCGTGTGGCATGTAGTCCATAAAATGTGTATATAATTTAATGCCATTCGTGGGAATAGTGTATTCAATGATCCATTTGTGGGAATAGTGTATGAAAACAGCAAGAAAGAAAAGAGAGCAATGTGGATTGAAGAAATCAACATGTTTTGTGATGCTACTCTGACAAAGGTGCATATGAATGTTAGAACGATTTTGTGTGCTGCAAGTTATGGATGGAAGAAATATACACTCGGTGTACTAGATAAAGACATCTTAAGCTTGTTTGATACAGAGATTTCTAAATGTCTAACGCATCGAAGACAGATGAGAAGGTGGGAAAACTTTGTGAATGGAAGACCAATTCTACCACTCTTACCACGTTTAGAATAATCAACCTTTAGGAGAAGATTGTTAGGAATTTAGTAAGTGTTTATTATTCTCATATGAATCGGTCTTGTAATAAGTTATAGTTTTAGTATTTAATATTTTGTAATAAAGCTTTGTAGGAAAAACTTGAGAAAAATCCCAACAAAGCTAAGTAGAAGTAGTGTAGTAGGGAGAATTGTAAAAATATTAGATTTCTCTTCACTTTTAAGAGACCTTGAACATTTTCCTCATTTCACTTCCTATTCTCTCTCATTGACGTAAAATTTTCCTTTTGACCCGGGACGGGAAAAGAAAGACTTTTTTCTACAGCGAGCTTTCTTTCGTAAAGCCAAAGACACCCCAAGACAAGTTTCAACTTTTGGTGGTTTGATGTTGTGACTATTTAAAAGTAGTTTGGTAATTTTTTAGTTAGTGTTTTAGGCTAAGGTTTTGATTTGAGATTGAATAAGCATGTTTTGGTGGCGAATACTTCTATAAAAGAAAACGCGTTTTGACCAGAAAACTTTTAGACGTTTATTCCACCTAGACAACTTCTAGTCTAGATAAACTAATTAAAAAGTGTTTTTGAACTTTTAAAACCTTGCAACCAAAAGCGTTTGAATCGGCTCTCTAGACCATTTTTTATCATTTTACCAAAATAACTGTGAATATTAACTAAACATTTACCAAACTATTTCATTTACTCAATTGTTATTATTATCTAATTATATTGGAGTCGAGAACTTCTCAAAAACAATATAACGGATATAATAAAAATCAACTAAATTGAAAAAGTTACAACTTAACAAAGAACCACCACATCTAAGCAATTATTTTTCTTATTATACGTAGTATATATTTTCGTGATCCCTTAGAATTGTTTTGTTAGTTTATTATTTAGTTATTGTTTGCCTTAAATTAGTTTCCCTCTGAGTTTGGTTGTAGTTTAAAAAATAAAAAAAGAATTAAGATACCTAAGCGTTCAAAACGAGACTATAACTTGATTGTCAATTCACCTCTCCGTGAGAACGTAACTTGGGTAATTTGATACTTACCGACATACTATTAGTATATTGGTACTTATTCGATTATTTCAAGATTTTAATTGGTGCGTCACGATCAGTAAGCTTTCATGATCCTATCACCTAAGCTATAATGTCGACTACTAACTTCTTATCTTCCCCAGCTAAATATGTTATATGTGGTGAACTAAATAAAGAGTGAAGCTAGGTGTGTTACTTGTATCTGTAGTATTTGTAATTTCTCGTACAACTGTACTTGGTGTAATGATGAGACACATCATAGGCGACAAAGGATAACAAACTGATTAAAGATCAAAGAAAATTGTGTATGGATATAAAACTTGAATCTTTTTTCCACTAGCAAAAGAAAAAATGGATATAAAACTTGAATCTTACTGTTATTAAAAGTTTACAAGGATATAACAAACTAATTAAAGATCTAAGCCAAATTAGTAATAGTATCAACTGAACATGTCGCTCGCCTCATTTTCTGAATTTACATATGAATCATCAGCACAATCGTAATGAAATGCAAACTCGCACTCCAAGCACTTAAAGATCATCTTATACTGCAATTTTTCATCGCATTCAATGCAGTTACCATGACGTTCGATTCCTTGAACAAAGGCCGCCAAACGATGTGAGTGACCTTTGATCTCCAGCGTTCTTCCAAACTTGACATTGAGAAACTTAAAGATACATTTCTTGTAATTGATATATGTAGCTTGCTCAGGTTGAAGTTTTAAAGGCGCACAAGCGGCGTGCATAGACTCGTCACATGTAGTGCAATGATAGAACCACTCCCAAGGGTCAAATTCATCCTCACAAATGTCACAGAAGTATTCGCTAATATGGTTCTCAGCTGGTTCGTATCTTAGGCTGAGTGGATGATGCTTATCATACTTGTGTCTAATCACTCTAGGCAATAACAATGCACATCGTACATGAATGTATATGTAACAAGAGGGACAATGGTATCCCAGACTCTTGTCCATCGAATATTTACACGCTATGCAATACCTCTCTCTTAGCTTAGCTGAAGGATTTGTTTTTGAGAGAAGATGACCTGAATGAGCTTCATGCGTGATTTCTTCAGGTATGTAAGCACAATTAATACATACATAATATCCACACATAGTGCATCCATACGCGAAACCATTGGAAGGTAACTTGCAAATGGGACATTTGAAGACACCCAGTAACTTACGAGGGACTTTTGGCAGGAAAACAAGCTTATGATTAGGATGGCCCGCATAGTCTTGTACTTCAGGGGGTAGCTTGGCGCACCACTCATGAAGAATAAAATCACAATGGTGATTAGATTGGGAGCACTTGTAAAACGGTACTGTTGTGATTGGTCTCACACACCCATCACATAATAATTGGATTTTCTTCATTGGATCGTGAAGAGGGACCACTTCGTTAGCGAGAGACGTTTGGGTGTCGAAGAAAGTTAGTGGGTGTTGATGACTAGCATGGTTGAGCATTTCGCCATCGTGTTTCTTATCAATAGCACCCTTTTGATCGAAAAATTTGTGCTTCAAAAGGTTGTCACTTTCATCAGAAAATGGGCAATGAAGCAAATTCGGATGTTCATCGTCTTTGTAATTTTTAGAAGTTTTTCCAAGGTCTGATCAATGACATATTTCAAATTAAACTATGTTCATTTGCTTCCAAACTATTAGAAATAAAAAGAAGAAGATTCAGATAGCTCACTTGATTGCAGGAAGATGGACATAAACGCTTCTCTCTTTGAAGTTGCACAATCAACATGAACATAATATCGACATTTATCACAACTGTATAACCACAAATGAAAATTGAATATTCCATCACAGACTCTGCAATAGGGATAGAATCTAGCCTTTTGCTCAGAAATGGAAAACGAATAGGCAAGGTTAAGTGGATGGGGATGAGTGAAAGTCTCATTAGTATGATGTTGGATTAGTAACTTGGCTGGGAGCAAAGCACAGTCCACGTGGATCCTATACCTAGGACAACTGATACACTGAAAGAAGTGCCCATCATGTTTTTCACCACAAGCAACACATACGGTTAATAGGCGGCCAAACATACGTTCTAGTTGGTGATCAGGGTGACTAGGGTGGTTTATCTTTTGTTGAGAGATAGTAGCACATATTATGTCCATGGTAAGTCTGCAGGTAGAACAATAGTAATTAAAGAAACTTTTCCACTTAAAACTACATACATGACACATCCATTCATGCTCAGAACTAAAAGTATTGCGTTGAAATCTCTCCGATAAGGTAAGATTGTGGCCTGGGTGTAAAGGGTGATTGTTTTGTATTTCGGGTAGTTCAGCACAAAATTTGTGCAACGAGTAGTCACATGACTTGCACTCGTAGTAACACAAATGAAATGAATAGATTTTTTCCTTACACATGTTGCATTGGCCACCATGCTTTTCTTCCTCGTAAAAATCATCTTCATCTCCATCTTCCTCCTCCTCTTCCTTATCAATGTTTTCACTTTTGCGATCCGGGTTTAGATACACAAGGCTGAGTGGATGATGGTGAGTAAAGTGATTTAGCTCCTCCATCGCAGCTACATTACTTTTGCGATCCGGGTTTAGATACACAAGGCTGAGTGGATGATGGTGAGTAAAGTGATTTAGCTCCTCCATCGCAGCTACATTCATGTAATAAATGTGTTTAGTTTAAGACAAAGCAAAAAATATATTGCGGGAGTATATTTTCACATTGTATTGTGCATATATTTGTGTTTTGCATGCTCAAATCAGATATCGTATCATAGTTATATTTCAAATTCCAACTTATCAATACATATCATCCAACCAAAAAGGATATGTAAGATGCATAAAAAATTAAAGAAAATAAAGACATACCAGTTTGATACTCCTATAAAATTTTAAACGGATTGATGTCTGGTTGTAACGGAAATAAGAGCGGAGTTGCACCTTTATAGTGGAATGAAACAGAATATGTTTGGTTACACGAAAGGAATATAGCATTTGATACAAAACGTCATTCCTTTAAAAGTCACACCTTGCTTCTCAACATAGTGTGTGTTTTATTCCATTCCTTAGATTGAACTATAAGCAAAATTAACTGACTTAAATGGTATAATATATTTATTTTATTCGAAATGTAACTAAAATGTATGAACCTGGTAGTTTACTTATTTTGCATGTAGGTCGAATACAATTTTGTCTATGCATTTGAATGGGATATCTTATCTCGTATGAAAATTATAGAGAATATAAAAAGTCTAACAAGTAAACACAACATGACAAGTTTTTAATTATTACTACGTATTATTATTTTTTATTATTATATTTTTTTTTCACTCCTATTTTTACTTTTTTTACTTTTCTTACTATATCATTCTTTTCCAACATTAATATAACAATTTCTTTCCAACAAACTTAGATTTTAATAATATAAAGTTTCTAATAAAAGATGATTATAATTTTTTTTTTTTTTTTTAATTGATGATGGACAAAAATTCCACGGGTTTACCCTGGTGCAGGGGTATGATCTGTCTACATTTTACCTCCCTCATACCCTGCCTAGGCGGGATTGGGTTTGTTGTTGTTGTTGTTGTTGCGTGATGGACAAAAAATATATTTGATAAACGACACTTATGAAGAATATTTTTTTTATTGATAAAAAAAACTTTTTTTATTGATTAACAATGTTTATGACGAACAACTCGTTTTATTGATGAGCAATAACTATGATGAACAAAAATCATTTTATTGATGAACAATCTTTGTGATGAACAAAAATCTTACTATTGATGAACAACTTGTTATATTGATGAACAATGTTTACGATGAACACGATAATTTTATTGATGAATGCCTATTTTCATTGATATACAATGTTGATAATGAATAACTCATTTTATTGATGGACAATGTCTGTGATGAACAATAATCTTCTATTGATGAACAACTTGTTTTATTGATGAAAAACGAGGACTTTCACCCGCACGTTACTGTGGAGCGTCTGTATACGATGTGTTGCACGCACCGGAAATAGCTGTTCTTTCGGGTTTCCTTAAAGGATTTTTATTATAAATGCAACAGTTACTGTCAATAAGTCGAAGTCTATAACATTCGTCTTAGTAACATATATGATCTTCTAAAAATTTGATTTTGAGCCATCTTAAAGTAGTAAACTGATGTCTTGTTTTGTGTATCCAATAATTAAAGGGCAAATTGTCTGAAAAGGCATTGAACTTGTCACATTTTTCTTTTATGAGCATCGAACTTTTTTTTTCCTATTGTAGCACTGAACTTGCCTAATTTTTCTTTTGTGACACAAAATCACACTCAAAGTGTAATTAACCTTCTTAAACCCATTTTAAGTGTGATTTTGTGTCGCAAAAGAAAAATTAGGCAAGTTTAGTGCTACCCGTTTTAAGTGTGATTTCGACCGTTAATTTTTTTATTGCACCGCTAGTCCTTTTTGTCTGTTTTTAACGACCGTGATTATATTATTGCACCGTTAGTCCTTTTCGCCAGTTTTTTACACGTTTTCGTCCGTTTTGTTCGTTTTTACACGGTTTTGTCCGTTTTTACACGGTTTCGTCCTTTTTTACACGTTTTCGTCCATTTTTGCATCGTTTCGTCCGTTTTTACACGTTTTCGTTCGTTTTTGCACGTTTTTGCACGATTTTTTTTAGTTTTTGCACGTTTTCGTCCGTTTTTACACGTTTTCGTCCGTTTTTACACGTTTTCGTCCGTTTTTACACGTTTTCGTTCGTTTTTACACGTTTACGCACGGTTTTTTTCGGTTTTACACGTTTTTTTAGTTTTTGCACGGTTTCGTCCCTTTTTGCATAGTTTCGTCCGTTTTTACACGTTTTCGTCCGTTTTTGCACAGTTTCGTCCGTTTTTGCATGCATTCGTTCGCTTTTGCACCGTTTCGTCCGTTTTTGCACGTTTTCGTCCGCTTTTGCACGTTTTCGTTCGTTTTTGCACGTTTTTACACGTTTTCGTTTGTTTTTGCATGGTTTCGTCCGTTTTTACACGTTTTCGTCCGTTTTTGCACAGTTTCGTCCGTTTTTACACGTTTTCGTCCGGTTTTGCACAGTTTCGTCTGTTTTTGCATATTTTCGTCCGCTTTTGCACGTTTTCGTCTGTTTTTGCACGTTTTTTGCGTTTCGTCCGTTTTCCACGTTTCGTCCGTTTTTACGCGTTTTCATCCGCTTTTGCACGTTTTCGTCTGTTTTTGCACGTTTTACACGTTTTCGACCATTTTTACACGTGTATAACGAATGAAAGCGTGCAAAAGCGAACGAAAACCTGTAAAAACAAATGAAAATGTGAAAAAACGGACGAAAGCGTCCGAACACAACGAAAACGTGTAAAAACAAATGAAATCGTGTAAAAACGGACGAAAACATGTAAAAATGAACGAAAACGTGTAGAAACGAACAAAGCGTGTAGAAACAGACGAAACCGTGCAAAAATGGATGAAAACGTGTAAAACGTGCAAAAACAGACGAATACGTGCAAAAGCGGACGAAAACGTGCAAAAACGGACGAAACTATGCAAAAACGGACGAAAACATGTAAAAACGGACGAAACTGTGCAAAAACGGACGAAAACGTGTAAAAACGGACGAAACCATGCAAAAACAAACGAAAAAGTGTAAAACGTGTAAAAACGGACGGCGTAAAACGGAGACGGCGTGTAAAACGGATCGAAACGTGTAAAACGCAGTGCAAAAACTAAAAACGTAAAACGGACGAAAAACGTAAAAACGAAAAATGGTAAAAACGGAAAAACGTAAAAACGGACGAAACCGTGCAAAAACTAAAAACGTGTAAAACGTGCAAAAAACGAACGAAACGTGTAAAACGGACGAAACCGTGCGAAAACAGACGAAAACGTGTAAAAACGGACGAAAACGCGTAAAAAAAGACGAAACCGTGTAAAAACTAACAAAACGGACGAAAACGTGTAAAAAAAGGGCTAAAAGGACTAACGGTGCAATAATATAATAACGGTCGTTAAAAACAGACGAAAAGGACTAACGGTGCAATAAAAAAATTAACGGTCGAAATCACACTTAAAATGGGTAGCACTAAACTTGTCTACATTTCCTATAGTAGCACTAAACTTGCCTAATTTTCTTTTTGTGACACAAAATCACACTTAAAACGGGTTTAAGAAGGTTAATTACACTTTAAGTGTGATTTTGTGTCACAAAAGGAAAATTAGGCAAGTTCAGTGCTACAATAGGAAAAAAAAAAATTCAATGCCCAGAAAAAGAAAAGGTGTCAAGTTCGATGCCTTTTCAAACAATTTGCCCATAATTAAAAGTCACTCGTCATTTGCATCTGAGAAAGCAACATAGATGTTAGGTTTTAGCAAAACTTGAAGCCTTAAAACGCCTTTGAAGACTTATAGTAGAAGATAAATTAAAACTGCACTTTATGTATGATGTCTAAAGAACACATATTAGTTGGTGTTAAAGAAAATATCATAAGAGAAACAAGTCATTGTAGACAATACTTTATCAAAATTCGTCATCAACATTAATAATGAATGAATTTGTAAAAAATAATAATAAAAAATTAAATTGGGCGTTAAAAAAGTTTGTTAATAGACTAAATTTTCTATGTAATAGCTGTTACAGACAAAGAAACAAAATAATACAGATTATCCTCTAAAAATAAAGTCATGATATTATCCTCTAAAAATAAAGTCATGATAACATGACCTGATAATCCATATTTAGCAACACATTTGAGAAATCTACACCTCATGATATAACCGAGCATATTTTCTTTGTTGAGACCTATGTGGGATTAAACCAACTCTTTTATCAAAAAGACAAGTCGTTTTATAGCAAAATCAAACCAAATTTGCAAATTCCTTTGTCCTACAATTACGACGGTTAAGTCATGAGCATTGCTAAAAAAAGGATACAAGATACACTTACACTTACATTAAAATTTGGTAGATACCGTCGGGATTAATCTCATTTCCACTGTTAGTTATAGTGATGTTTATGGTTCATAGGGGTTAAATTTAGTGTACAACATTATAACCAAACATGATTAAGATAAGTCAAGTTTAGTTAAATAGTGCGAAGTCTTTGTTAAGCTACTTACAGATTTGATGAAAACGCATCGACGACAGAACCCAGCTACTTGAAGTCCATGCTAATTAATTAGAACTATTGATATCCCTCTTTGAAATTTAAATACAATATCAACAAAAGTACACTATTTTATTGTTTGGATGTTGATAAATGATAGAAAAGATTTTATAGTTCGGCCACTATATATATTGTCTATGTTAGGATCGGACACGACAGATACAAACACAATAAACTGCCACAATTAAGAACACAAGGATTTAAGGTGGTTCGGTCTAATCTGACCTACGTCCACGCTGGGTAACTAGGAGTATTTTTATTTCTGTTGTGTTGTTTTTGTTTACAAATACAGATCAATCTCTTAAATAGATATTGAGATGATAACAGGTCAAATAAACATACCGTAAATTATGGCTGTACATTACGGCTGTCAATTTCGGCTGTCAATTACGGCTGTTAATTACGGTTGTCCATCAATCACGAGGGACATGGTCGGCTGAAAAACTTGGCTTCCTGTTTTTCTAGCACTACCTTTTTGACCAGCCTAATAGATGGCTTCACACTCAACAATCTCCCACTTGAAGCCACGAAACAATCTTCACCTATGCTTCAACTGTGTATCTGTATTTCCGTAAAACTTTAGCTCATTCTTAGTTACCCTTGCCTTCTCTTCAATTAACCTGAAGGCCAGTTGAAGCTATGCAAAGCTTCAACTTCTCTAAGGTAACAACCTTAGTTAGCATATCAGCTGAATTTTCAGTTCCTTTGATCTTCTTCAACTTCAGAGTGTCATCATTAATTTTTTCTCTGATGAAGTGATATCTCAGCTGTATGTGCTTTGTCTTCGAATGGAAGACAGGATTCTTTGCAAGATGTATTGCACTTTGATTATCACAAAACAGTGCACAATCAGCTTGTTCTTTGCCAAGTTCTTCAAGAAAGTTCTTCAACCAGATAAGCTCCTTGCTTGCTTCAGCAACTGCCATATACTCGCTTTCTGTGGTTGAAAGGCAACACTTTTCTGGAGTTTAGACATCCAACTCACTGCAGTGCCTCCCACTGTAAAGACATACCCTGTGGTGCTTTTGTATGAATCTTTACAACCACCAAGGTCTGCATCTGCATAACCCCTCAGAATGATATCTTTCCCCTTAAAATGCAATGCCATCTTTGAAGTTCCCTTCAAGTATCTCAACAACCATTTAACTGCTTCCCAATGTTCTCTCCCCGGATTGGACATAAAACGACTAACAACCCCCACAGCATGAGCTATACCTGGTCTCGTGCATACCATTGCATACATGACGCTACCAACTGCAGATGCATAAGGAACTTTAGCCATTTCTTTCTTGTCTTCATCTAATTTGGGTGACTGATCTTTAGAAAGCTTAAAGTGACTTCCCAAAGGTGTGCTTCTGATCTTGGCATCTTTAAGGTTGAACTTCTCTAACACTTTCCCAATGTATTTCTCTGGAGATAGTGTCAAAGAACCATCGTTGTTTCTGAAAATACTCATCCCGAGTATTTGGTTTGCAGCTCCTAAGTCTTTCATTTCGAACTCTTCAGACATTTTCCTCTTTAACTTCTTGATCTCTGACATGTCTGAACCGACAATCAGCATATCATCTACATAGAGTAGTAGAATGATATAAGAACCCTTAAACCTCTTGATGTAACAACAATGGTCATTGTCACATCTCTTGTAACCAATCCTTCCCATAAAGTTATCAAACTTCAAGTACCATTGTCTGGGCGCTTGTTTCAGACCATACAAACTCTTCTTCAGTTTACACACCAAGTTTTATTTGCCTTTAACCTGAAAACCTTCTGGTTGTGTCATGTAAATGTCTTCATCTAGGTCACCATGTAGAAAAGTTGTCTTGACATCTAGCTGCTCTAGATGCAAGCCTTCTGCTGCTACAATACTGAGAACAAGCGGGATGGTAGTCATCTTCACCACTGGAGAGAAAATTTCATTGAAATCAATTCCCTCTTTCTGTTGAAACCCTTTGACTACTAATCTGGCTTTGTACCGTTTAGTACCATCATGTTCATCCTTGACCCTGAAAACCCATTTGTTCTGAAGAGACTTCTTCCCAGATGGAAGCTTCGTTAGAAGCCATGTCTTGTTCTTCTCAAGCGACTTCATTTCATCTTTCATTGCTAGCTCCCACTGCAATGAATTTTTCAACCCCATAGCTTCATAGTAATACTCGGGTTCACCATTTTCTGTCAAGAGAATGTAGTTGACAGATGGTGAGTATCTTGCTGGTGGTCTAGTGACTCTGGAAGATCTTCTTGGTTGACCTTGAGGTGTGACTGGGGATTCTGGAGTTGGAGGACTGGTTTCTTCATCTTCAGAATCATTACTGGAATTACCCCCTGAGCTTCCACTGACAGTTGAATCATCCCCAGATTCAGGGATTTCGACTGAAGCTTCTTTCTTCTTTTCATCACCTTCAAATTCAACATACTTCTTCTGAACTTCTGGACTTTTGTTGTTTCTGTCTTTGTATAACTCAGCTTCATTAAAGGTGACGTTCTTGCTTCGGATTAACTTTCTGTTTTCACTATCCCAAAGCCTGTATCCCATTTCGTCTGACCCATAACCAATGAATGTGCACTTCTTGGTCTTTGAATCAAGTTTATCCCTGTCACCATCATTTAACAAACTGTAAGCACTACAACCAAAGACTTTCAGGTGTTTGAGACTTATTTCCTTCCCTTGCCACATTTCTTCTGGCAATTTAAAATCCAAGGGAGTACATGGTGAACGGTTGATCAAGTAGGCTGCAGTGTTAACTGCATCGGCCCAGAATGTCTTAGGTAAACCGGCATTCAATCTCATGCTTCTAGCCCTTTCATTCAGAGTTCTATTCATTCTCTCAGCTACACCATTCTGCTGAGGGGTTCCTGGAACCGTCTTGATCATCTTTATCCCTTGCTTGGCACAATAGTCAACAAACTCCTTGCTTATGTATTCACCACCATTATCCGACTTCAGGCACTTTACCTTCAAATCAGTTTCATTTTCAACAGTAGATTTCCATATCTTAAAAGCATCAAATACATCAGATTTGTTTCTAAGAAAATAAACCCATACCTTGCGTGTTAAATCATCGATAAAGGTTACATAGTAGTTTTTGCCTCCTAGAGATGAAACTAGTGTTGGTCCAAATACATCCGAGTGAACAAGCTCCAACTTCTGAGCTTTCGGTGTCTTCCACGTCTTTACAAAAGCAACCCGCTTTTGTTTCCCGAGAACACAAGATTCACAAAATTCAGTTTCAACTTTCTTCAAGTCTGGAAACTTCCCCTTCTGAGCCAACATCTTCAATCCCTTATCGCTCATGTGTCCGAGTCGTTGGTTCCATAAATTAGATGGACTCGGATTGGTGGTTACAGCATGAACATCATCACCAGGTATCTCTACCATGTATAGAGTGCCTTTCTTCTTTCCTTTGGCAATCACCAAGTTGCCTTTGATCACTTTCCATTGTCCACCCCCAAAGTGAACATTAAGCCCCTCATCATCCAACTTACCAACTGAAATCAACTTCCTCCTCAAGTTTGGGATAACCCTGACATCTTTCAATGTCAAGGTGGTTCCCATGGAGGTCTTCAAATCTACGTCTCCAATACCCGTAATATCAAGCACTTGATCATCGGCCAAACGAACTTTTCCATGATTACCTTTTCGTAGGTTCTTGACCATATCTGGGCATGAGACAGCATGGAAAGAAGCACCCGAATCCAATCCAGGATTCCACTGAATTCTCAACAAAACAAATGAGAAAATCTCCTGATTCTTCAGAGGATACATTATTTACTTCTTTCTTTGCAGCTTGTGGTTTTGGGCATTGGTTTCTAAAGTGACCTTTTTCTTTGCAGTTCCAGCATTCAATATCCATTCGGTTCTTGGACTGCCCCCTTTTTCTAGACCTTGACCTGCCTCGATTTTGTCTTCTATCATTCCTTCTTCCTCTGCTTTCTGTATGTAACAAAGAACTTGAACCGGAAGATTCTCCATTACTTCTTCTTCTAATGTCTTCATTTAAAATCAAGTCAAGAATGCTATCAAACGTTAGCTTAGTAGTACCTGATGCACTACTAACGACTGTGACTGTGCCTGACCAGCTGTCGGGCAAAGACGATAAAAGGAGAAGAGCTTGTACTTCATCTTCAAACTTTATTTCAACAGAGATTAAACGAGAGATAATTGAGTTGAACTCGTTTATGTGAGCGGCAACAGACATACCTTCCTTCATCTTGGTGTTAACCAATTGTCGGATGAGAAACACTTTGTTTGAAGCGGACGGTTTCTCATACATGTTGGACAAAGCTTTGAATACACCGTACGTAGTTGTTTCATTGACAATGTTATACGCAACACTCTTTGCCAAAGAAAGCCTAACGACACCCAAAGCTTGTCTGTCCAGCAACTTCCAATCATCATCGTACATGTCATCCGGTTGTTCGCCCAACATAGGTAAATGCAATTCTTTCTGATACAATAAATCTTCAATTTGCATTTTCCAAAACCCATAATCACTGCCATTAAACTTGTCAATCTTGATCTTACTATCATCTGCCATTTTAACAAACAAATTACCAAATTGCTACAAGCCAAACAGGTTATTACTGCTAAATGGCAATTATACGAGCGGAAGCAATGAAATAGAAACACGATACTTATCTGTTTCAAGTGTTAAATGGCGATAAACTTGTGCAAAGATCTTGATTAAAATGTGAGGGACTTCTTTTGTCAAGGTAGAAAACTTGTGGCCTCCCTTTAAAAAAAGAATGACTTCTTTTTTCTTTTCTTAAAAGAAGAAAACCTGTTCCTTGTCTTCCCCAAATAAAAATGTCGGTCTTTTATTCTTTCTTCACCCAAGAAATCACAGACTCGGTCTTTTATTCTTTCTTCACCTAAGAAATCACAGACCATGCCTCCAAAAAATCACAGCCTCCTTATTTTTTCTTTAAAAAGAAGACCACGCTGGTCTTTTCTTCCAAAAAAAAAAAAAAAAACACGATCTGTTCACCTTCGGTCACCGGCGATTCCGATGGGTTGTGATTCCGGTGGAGGTGGTGGTTGGCTGGTGGCTGGTGGCGGCTGGCGGGGAAGCGAGCGGCTGTGGCTGGTGGCGGCTGAAAAAAAAGCCCTAGCGAGCTACGGTAATCTGATGGAGCTGATGGTGATGGCGACCAACCCTGGTCTCGATATCTTCCAACAGGTAAGCTCCTTCACCTTCTCTGATCGTATGTGTCAATCAAGAGCCAAAGCTCTGGTACCAGTTGTTAGGATCGGACACGACACATACAAACACAATAAACTGCCACAATTAATAACAAAAGGATTTAAGGTGGTTCGGTCTAATTTGACCTACGTCCACGCTGGGTAACTAGGAGTATTTTTATTTCTGCTGTGTTGTTTTTGTTTACAAATACAGATCAATCTCTTAAATAGAGATTGAGATGATAACTGGTCAAATAAACACACCGTAAATTATGGTTGTACATTACGGCTGTAAATTTCGGCTGTCAATTACGGATGTCCATCAATCACGAGGGACATGGTCGGCTGAAAAACTTGGCTTCCTGTTTTTCTAGCACTACCTTTTTGACTAGCCTAATAGATGGCTTCACACTCAAGAGTCTAAACTCCATAATAAGGATTGTCGACCCTTGAACTAACATAGGCCTTAAGGTCCGATCCGTTTGTTCATCCTTACGCAAATCATTTACATATAATGTCCAAAGAACACACATATATTGGTTTTAAAATGGTCAGGTTAAAAAATATGTTTAGAGAAAAAACGTAAATGACTCGGTAATTTTCCATGTAAAGCCAATTTAAAAAACGCCCCAACTATTCCGTAACAACTAACAACGATTTGTTATCATAAATATTTTACGACTAAAAATAACAGATGCAAAAACAAAAAATATATTAGAAGTTAACCAAGTGTACAAATTATCCGTGGTATAAATCAATAAATCTTAAAATAAAATAAAATAAAATAAAATAAAATAAATAAATAAATAAAAAAATGTGCAAAGTACCCATGATATAGAAGAGACTTCAATTAAAGGCATGTGAAATCTCTTCCAAGTCATGAGGTACAAAACACACCAAACAAAACCTGCGTAAGAGATATATACCTAGTTATATAAGATAACAAATTTATTTTCAATGACCTATATGGGATCGGAGCCAATTCTTTTTGTTGTTATCATAACGTAATACAACTTATATGCTTTAACCATTGTTGTAAAGCCGAAGAAAGCCAAGTTTACGAAAGATGATCTATCACATTAAAATTGTGATACATGTTTAAAAGTTATATGTGAAATTGTTTTCGTTAATTAATATAGTGATTGATATGAAATTCCAAGTTTGTGCACATTCTTTTATGACTCAATTTTCAAATTAACTATTTTCTTAGCCTCGACGTCTAAAGTTTTATTACCCTACTTGTATCATTTCACGAAGATGAATTCACTTTTTATGTGTTTTGTGTGTGTTAAAAACTCATATGGCCAAGCATAGGGGTGTTCATTGGTGCGGTTATCTGGTTGTTCGGTTTATTCAATTCGGTTGTTTTAGTTAAATTTTATTTTTTGAGGAAAACTGAAATCTGAACCAAACTGAATTCAAGATTGGTTAAACCGAACCGAAAACCAAACTAAATAATCCAAATTACATAACTTTAAGTATTTATTTATTTATATAGATTTTTAACACACAAAAAAATTTCAAGCTTATTTATACTATGAAAGAGTTTTAAAATTCATTTTTTTGTAAATAAATATATAAAAAAAAACATATATTTTTATGTGAATTCGGTTTCCAGTTTGGTTTTGGATTCATTGTGCTAAAACCATATCCAAACCGAAAACCAGATATTTATTTCGGTTCGGTTCGATTTTAGAAAATTCGCTTCGATTTTAAAAAATTCAATTCGGTTATGAATTCGGTTCAGGTTATTTCAGTTCGATTCGTTTTGGTTTTCGGTTTTTATGGGTGATCTCAAATTCTGCACACGCCCAAAGCATACACACATCACTCAGTTTACACTTCTATGTTTTAAACATGGGATTGCTTAATTTGTAAGATAAGGATACATCTTTACTAATATATAAAGCATTTGGGACTATTTCTTTAATAGTAAGGCTTAAAATTTAGACATACTCACTTGCTTTTAGTGGAAATATATATGACTTTTACTAACAATTCAAGAGTTTTTTAAGTAACCATTGTAAGTTAAAAACTTAATTAAGAAAATAGGTACTTTTAAAAATATTTAACATAATATTTAATTATCTTCTTTTTCATTATGAAAAAGCATAAAAGCCCATGAGAACCCTTTAGGAGCCATTGTTCTCCATCCGCATAAACATACATTCTCATCTCGTTTATTCTGGTAATCGTATACTCTTTCATCGCTGTACGTGTCATCGCCCGGGGGATATTATGTCTTCCATCTCTTGATGATTGAGAGTTTGGGATGTCAACACAATTCCACCATATCGCCTAAACGAACATGGTCAACATTAACTGCAACCATCACAACCAATACAATCATTAAAACCAATATCATAGCTAGCTAATAGCTAACTAGTGAACAATATGAAAACCATTGAAATCTTTAGTTCACACGTAAGAATGTATCCTATGTTCGTAACTTCGTATTGATCGATTGCTCCAATGCACAGTAAATACCCCTAAAGGAAGTCAATGAAATGTACTTTAAATGACATCGTTAATCGAAATAACATGTTTTCTTTGGTTCGTTATCGGTTTATCCGAGTGATCGGGTCAGACGTAAGAGAAGATCGAGGACAACCAGCAGCTGAAGATGATGGCTAATTATTTATTAGTTTATTATTCTTATTATACTAGTATTTGATAAAAAAAAGTTACTACGTATATCGAATTAATGATAATGGAGTTTTGAATACGTTGGAAACGATCATTGGCTAAAAAGAAACCCAGATTTCGTAAGCTTTTTTGAATTAAAAAGGAAAAAGAAAATAATTAATTATTAATTTAAATACTTTTAGAAATACCTACTTTGTTAAATACTTTTTGAAAGTAATATGGTGAACAAAAAAACTCAATAATTCAATACCTTGAACACATAAATAAAATTTATTACATTCTTGTAACAACTCCAATATTTATTCCGCCCATTAAAGATGTAACAACTCATTTAAGATGTTAGAGCCTATTTCAAAAATGTGTCATCATAAAAAAATGTACTTCGAAAAAATTATCGCCAAAAAATATAATCATACGGGTACCCGCCGCCGCAACGCGCGGATACCCGGCTAGTGTTACTTAAAAGGCCTTTAATAAACATGATTACATTCTACAGAAGTGGAGCTTAGCCAAAATGACGTGCTTTATTAGGATTTAAAGGGCACGCAAATTAAACCTATGATAATCAAATACTTTATAACTCTAGTAATAACATATTTGTTCTTCACTTTATAATAAACCATGTTTCGATGCTATGGTGATCGACTTCCATAACGAAATTGCCTCTTTCATACTTTCATCTTGTAACTTTTAACTGTAGGTTAACAAACAACTACCCTAAAAGTCATTGGCGGAGCCAGCAGTAAACTTCAGGGGTAGCGGAAAAAAAAAAGTTAACCATAATTTTTTTTTAACCGTACATTTAAATAATTAAAAAAACACAATAATAAAATAAGTTAAACAAATACCTAATACATCTCAAAAATCTCCTTTTCGGTCTTTCATAGCTTGAAAACGAACCATTACATCCTCATTCGTTACTTCGTCAAATGTCTCTCCTTCAACAGCACATACCATAGCATTGTTCAAATATTCATCCCCCATTCGATTCCGCAAATCCGTTTTAATAAGCTTCATTTTAGAAAAGCATCTTTCAACAGTTGCGGTTGAAACTGGTAAAACCAATGCAAGCTTCAAAATCCGATAAAATAAAGGAAATGAGAGATTTTTTCCCGTATCCACCATTACCCGAGCTAGGTGACAAATCCCATCCAAATTCAAAAATCTATCATCTTCCTTTACCGAGTGATAAAACACTTTAAGCTCACCCAAAATACACCCCTATCGTTCATATTAAAATCAACCGGATACATCTCACAAAAGGCTACTATCTTAGATATATCAAACTTAGAAAACCCATTACAAGGATTTAAACCCGACATATTTTCTATCAATGTAGTTGGTACCTCATTGAACCGGTTCCCAAATTCTTGAATTTGCATATCCAAAACCGTATTAAAAACCTTAACCTCAAAATGATGTCGATTAGTAATGACATTCTTCCGGCTCCTTGGGTTACCATAACTTCCCATCATATCCAACACCGTAATACCATTTTTTCACAAAAGAAGTCACTTTTTTCAACATGTCATCAAACCCATTTTGTCTTAAATCATTCAATGCTAGTTTTGTTCCTTGAATCAACCTACTCGATTCCAACAAGTCTTGTCTCTTTTTTTGAAGATGTTTTGAGAGACCATTTGTGTGGCCTAAAATTTCTTCCATCAAGTGTGCATAAAAAATGAACTCAAATTTTTGAAAATAGGATAGAATACCTTTTGCACTAGTTCATTGTTGAATGCTATCTCCTTCCTCTTTAACATAACAAAGGACGTCGACAACTTCCGGATATAATTTAAGCACACTTATGATTGTTGCATGATGAGATCCCCATCTTGTATCACCGGCTCGCCTTAGGGAACTCTCTTGGTTTAATCCTTTTCCGGTCTTAATTTCACCTGAAATAATTCCTTCTTCCACTCTCTTTCTTTTTGCCTCACGTATCATATCTTTTCGTTTGCAAGAATCGGAAACTGTATTAACAACCATGCTGAGGTATTCATAAAAATCTTTAACACCCTCATGCTTTTTTGCAACCGCCACAATCACCAACTGTAGTTGATGAGCAAAGCAATGTACATATTGGGCCGATGGATTATCTCTCAAAATCATAGCTTTTAAGCCATTAAACTCTCCTCGCATATTGCTTGCACCGTCATAACCTTGACCCCTAACATGTTTAAAATAATAATAAACAATTAACAACATAAGCAATAGACTTTAACATAGTTGAAAGATTTAAGATACAAACTCAGTAACTTGTGTAGTTGTGTAGACTTTTATTTTATTAAATTGATAGGTTTTGTATGTTTTTTATGGTGGAGAACAAGTTGTCATCAACATATCACTTATAACTTTTTAAAGTGTGTTTAAAAATGGGTCTTGGAGTTATTTTTAAACATTTAGTGGGATTGGGCCTTAGAGTTTTTTTGGAGTTTTTTTAAAGAATGATATGGGTCTTGTCAAATTTATTTAGGGGTAGCGAAAATTTGTTTCAGGGGTAGCGAAACACGAAATATAGTACGAAAAACGTAAAAAAAAAATTTCCACTACCGGATAAAAGTTCAGGGGTAGCGACCGCTACCCCTGAACTACAAGTGCCTCCGCCCATGCTAAAAGTGACATCCCTTTCGATTCTACTTTATTTTTTGAAAAACACACAATAATATTTATCACACCTACTAAACTAAAAAAGTTAATAAAACAAATTAATTGCCCTTACAGGATGTCTAAGACAATTTTGACAAACAAATTGTATGAACCCCCTGAAAGAACAACGTAACATTCATTACTAACTCGCAAACTAATTGCCCTCACTATATAATCTTGTAAGGGTGCGTTTGTTTGACATCCATCTCTTTAAGATTTGGGATTGGTGACAAAATAACATGTTTGTTGCAAAGTTGGGATTCAAAACCGGAACTCACCCCAATAGGCTCACATATTTTTAAAGAAAAAAGAGGTTAGATGAGTTTTCATTTTATAGTGGCTCCCACTAAAATTTCATCGCTCATTTGTTGAGCCTTACTTAAAAAAAATATATTAAATATAAAAGTTAGATTAATTATTTAGTTAATATATACTTTAGTTTTTTTTTAATTTTATTTCTCACTTCAAATCTAAATCTTAAACCCATTTGCAAACCAACTGAGCTCTAAATTTTCTTTCAGTGATCTATGTGGGACCCATTATCTTTTTTCAAAGAGCATAAAAAAGACATATATTGTCAGGTCTTGGGGTGGTTCTTGACCCATTGTATTGGGTTTTTTGTCTTTGGTATTTTGTTTATCATTTTCTTGGTTATGCATCTTGTGGTATTTTTCTTGAGTCCCTTTCTTTTTAATTAGCTTGTTGAGAAGAAGGGATGCCATTTCTTTGTATTTGTCTTTGTTTGGTTCTCTTAATATATTGTTGCCTTTCAAAGAAAAAACGTACGTGTTTGCCTTGACCTTTGTTTTAAAGCTGGAATACAACCAAAAGCTACATAATAATTAATTCGATTGTTAAAGGTTATTTATTTCTTTAATTTTTTTTGAAAGGCAAACTATTGTTATGAGACCTCGAAAAAGAGAGTAAAAGATACAATATATGGCACCCTCACCTCAACTAATCAAAAGAATTAAAAGACAATGAGGCCCGAAAAAACATAATACAAACAAGGAAAAATACAAATAAAACTAAATGATACAACTAACAACTAACGCAAGGAAAACTAAAAATTAAAGGACCCATTGACATAAATCCACGAGCTAAGATGAAACCCACATTACACTAGAAAATTATGTCAATTATATATCTCTACGGAGGAAAAAATCAAAACCATTTTTTCACCACTATAAATACCCAGTTAACACCCAATTTTTTTCACACTTTCATAACTCAATCTAATCTATCATATACTTTCATTTGCTAAAAAAAATGTTGAGAGGCAACAACAACGATGATTCTTCCTTGAATCTTCTTGGTGGGTGGAATACCTCAAACGCGGGTTCATATTCAAACCCGAATGCGGGTTCATCATCACCCAACATCTCTTTCCAAACTCACTCGGCTTGTCAAGCCAAGAACTTAACCTACAACATCGACGATTTCTATATTGTGAACAAAGCCAACAAAACACACTAAACACCAATTTCCAAAATTTACAATTCTCACAACATTCACAAACCGAAACACATGAGATTCCCAAAACACCTACGTCTCCTCCAAACCAAAAAAGTCATGGTAAACGAAAGGCCAAAAAATCCAAAGACCCCGAACCAATCAATGAGGATGAAGAAATTCCCGACTTCGTCCCTACACGTTGGCAAACAAATGAGGAAAAATTACTTGCCATATGTTATGTAGTCGCTAGGGAGGATCCGCTTGTCGGGCGTGCACAAGATCGCGATACGTTTTGGCAACGAGTAAAAAATGAGTTCAATAGACTCAATTTTCAAAAACGCAACAAGGATATGATAATGTAAGTTTATGTAATTGTGTATATTGAATGCATAATAATGTTTGGTACATCAAGATTATATAGGATACATAATGGGCCGAATATACAATGGGCCACTACTAATACTAATACTAATACTAATAGACTAACACTCCCCCGCAGTTTGAGCGGGAGGAGACCAAACACTCAAGCTGTCACGAAAATCAGTAAACAAGGCAGATGGTAACCCCTTGGTAAAATATCAGCATATTGAAATCGAGAAGGAACATGCAGAAGTCGAACTTGACCAGTAGCAACCAAATCACGAACAAAATGAATATCAATCTCAATATGCTTGGTACGCTGATGCTGAACATGGTTAGAAGACAAGTACACTGCACTCACATTATCACAATAAAAAATAGTTACAGATGACAATGGTGTATGAAGCTCACGTAGTAAATTTCGAAGCCAACATGTCTCAGAAACAGCATTGGCAACACCCCTATACTCAGCCTCAGCACTGGAACGAGAAATCGTCGGCTGACATTTAGAGGACCATGAAAGTAAGTTGTTGCAAAAAAAAACACAATAACCTGATGTAGACCAGCTAGTGGTAGGGCAACCAGCCGAATCAGCATCCGAATAAACGACCAACGACTCAGTAGTAGAAGAAAATAACTGTAAACCATAAGCCAAAGTCCCCTGAATACCGTAATATCTGCTTGAGAGCAGTGAATTGAGGTTCGCGAGGATCATGCATATATAAACAAACCTGCTGCACAGCATAAGTAATATCGGGTCTAGTGAAAGTAAGATACTTAAGAGAACCTGCAAGACTCCGATATAACGTAGGATCAGAAACCGAATCACCATCATCACCCAACTTAGACTCAGCGTCAACAGGAGTCCGATAAGGGTTACAACCAACCATATGTGCACGATCCAAAATCTCCATAGCATACTTACGCTGTGACAAAAACATCCCAGAAGAGTTACGCGTAACTGACACACCCAAAAAATAATTAAAAGCACCCAAATCTGTCATAGAGAACTCCTTATGCAAAGAAGCAATAATCCGCTGTAATAAACTCTCATAGGAAGCAGTAAGCACAATATCATCTACATATAGTAGCAGAAAAGCAGTATCATCACCCTGTCGGTAAATAAATAAAAATGAATCACACCGACTCGAAGTAAACCCAACAGTAAGAATATAAGCATCAAACCGTTGAAACCATGCCTCAGGCGCCTGCTTAATACCATAAAGAGAACGTTGTAATAAACAAACATAAACCGGATGCTCAGGATCACGAAAACCAGGTGGCTGATGCATATAAACAGTTTCAGCCAAATCACCATGCAAAAACGCATTCTTGACATCAAGCTGATGAACAAGCCAATGTTGAGAAATAGCTAAACTAAGAACAGTCCGAATGGTGCCCGACTTAACAACCGGACTAAACGTCTCATCAACATCTACTCCCTCCACCTGTGTGCTACCATTAGCAACAAGACGTGCCGTGTACTGACTAAGAGTGCCATCAGCCAAGTACTTATGGCGAAATAACCACATACACCTAACAACATTGACACCCGCAGGACGAGGTACACAAGTCCAAGTTTTATTCTTAATAAGCGCATATTCATCAAACATAGCATTTTGCCAATTTGGATCATCAAGACCATCCTTATACGACCTAGGTGACGGAGAAACAGTGGACACATGACCAACATACTTAGGATTAGGACGAGTAGTCCCGACACGGGAACGTTTGACCATAGGATGAATAGATACAACACGTGGTAACGTTGGTGGGTCAGGGACAGGTGCGTGAGGGACAGGTGGCATTGGCGTTGGTGTAGGTGGGGCAGGGGAGGTAGGTATGTTGACTGGTTCGTGAGGTGTAGGTATGTCAACTGGTGGTATAGGAATCGGGTTTAAAGTAGGACCAATTGGGGTGGTGTTGATAATGGTGGAAATGAGATTGGAAGAATCTTCCAAAAAATCATAGGAGGGGGTGGGTTTGGACGGATGGGTTTGAAACGGAAAAACCGTTTCATCAAAGGTAACATGACGAGAGATAATAATTTTGTTGGTATTTAGATCAAGACAACGATAGCCAAAATGATTGGCAGCATGTCCCAAAAATATGACAGGTGTAGCGCGAGGTCCTAATTTATGGTTGGTATTAATATGTGGGTAACAAAGGCATCCAAAAACACGAAGGACACTATAATCAGGTGTAGCACCAAAAAGGCGGGTAAAGGGCATGCCATTGTTAATGGCACGAGAAGGTAGGATATTCAATAAATAAACAACCATATTAAGAGCTTCAGTCCAATAGTTTGGTGGTAACTGTGCTTGAAACAATAAAATACGAATAAGGTTATTGATGGTACAAATCATGCGTTCAGATTTTCCATTTTGTTGAGAGGTGCGGGGGCAAGAAAATCTAAACTGAATGCCATGGGTTGAAAATAATTTATGAAAGACAGTATTATCAAACTCACAACTATGATCACACTGAAACGATTTAATTTCACACTTAACTGAGTACGAACATAACTACGAAACAACTGAAATTTAGACAAAACATCAGATTTATTCATTAATAGATAAACCCACACATACTGAGAAAAATGATCAAGAAACAAAACATAATACTTGAAACCAGAAAGACTCGGAATTGGGGAGGTCCACAAATCCGAGTGAACAATGTCAAAACAAGAAGTAACAGAACTAGACGAACTAACAAACGGAAGCTTCACGTGTTTACCAAGCTGACAAGCATGGCAAAGAACGGGAAGCTTCTCTTTATTACAAGAAATAGAATCACTAGACACAAGACGCCGCAACACTTCACTTCCTGGATATCCAAGTCGTTGATGCCACGTATACTGACTGGTAAGATATGCTTGAGGAATTGGAGAAGGCTTCGTAACAGGGTAAAGATCACCTGTGCTATCACAACGGAGGAGTACCCATCGAGTTATGAATTCCTTTACAGAAAACCAAAAGGATCAAATTCAACAGTGCAATAATTATCACGAACAAATTGATGCTCAGAAATAAGATTTTTTACGATATGATGGGTAATTAAAACATTATTTAAACGAAGAGGACAAAAAGGTGTAGACAAGATACTATGACCGGAGTTGGTAACAGGAATGAAACGCCCATCACCAACCGCGACAGACGGATAAATGCACTCATTAAGAATATCACTAAGACAATGCACATAATCATTAAGATGAGAGCTCGCACCTGTATCCATATTCCAATTTCCAGCAGACGGGTCCTGAAGAGTGTTAGTAGCAAAAGCATGCGGCAAGAGAGTCGCTTGACCCGAACCCTGTTGACCCGACACAAGTAGTTGACCCGGGTTAAAAACTGAACCAAACACCGGCTGTGGTTAACCGGTCAAGACCCTTGCGGAACCCCTTGCGGCTGTGGAACTGCTGGCGAACGTGCGCAAAATTGAACCCCCTGTGGTTGTTGTGAACCGGTCATTAATGAAACTGGTTGTTGTGAACCGGTCATCGAGAAACAAGAACTCCCTGGCATCTGTGAACCTCCGGTGTGAACCTGCGCATAATTGAACTCTGGTATTGGACCTCCTGCAGTGAACTGAACCCCCTGTGATGGGGACAGTCCATAAGAATTGAACCCCCAAGGATATGGTTGGACGGTTGCGTGGTATATAATGGGGCCGATGGTGGACTTGGATACAAATGGGCCAACGGTGGATTTGGATACAAGTGGGCCAATTGTGAACCTTGGAACAGGGAGGGGGCCGAAGTGTGGTATGCAATAGGAGGTGGATTAGTTTTGGTTTGTAAATTAGTAAATCCCAGTTTAGCCAATAATTGTTGCAACGTATCCATATCTATAGAACCGGAACCACGAGGAAGTATTGTAGATTTTCCATGAACGCCATTATGAAGATACCGACACGCCTCACCAAAGCGGCAATGACCTTTAGCAAACAAAAAACAAGGTTTGTTCACTTTTTCCAACGGATTAGACGAACACCGAGGAGTATTATTTTCCAACAAGACCATAGGAGAAGCGGATGTAGCATCCACAAGCGGGTCTTGGACTTTAGACTTCATGCGCATCTCTTGCGTGGTCAACAAAGAACGAACCGTCTTGAGATCGGGAAAGGGTTCCCGACTAGCAATAACGGTTGAAATCACATCATACGTGTTAGGTAAGCCTTTAAGTGCAAACTTAACAATATCATCGTTACTAAGAGGAGAACCAAGACCATTCAAAACCAATGCAATTGACTCAATTTTCTGAAAGTATGCATCAATTGTTAAGTCCCCAAGCTTTTGATTACGTAACTCCGCCTTCAAAGCCATAGCTCGAGGGCGTTTATTGTCTTGAAAGATCCTCTCAAGACACATCCACACCTCTTTAGCAAATTTAGGATTAAGTACAACCAACCTTTTTTGAAGATTCGAGGCAAGTGTGGAAAAGATCTAAGACCTGATAACGAAGTCAACCTTAAGCCATTCCGCATCCTTAGTCGTGGGTGGAGGAGGTGTAGTAGATGAGGACGCGGGTGGATCAACGAGATGATCCAAGATGCCATATCCATGACAAAGGTGATAAAAATAATATACCCATGATGAGTAATTCATCTCATCAACATCAAGCTTAATCGGAACAAAAATAGTCAAGTGATTCATCGCCATAAGTTTATCCGATAACGTGAGGACAGGTGGGGGGAGTGGTATCCGTAGTTATTGTAGGGAGTGGTTAGGGTTTAGTAACAAAGGGTTTAGTAAATCGAATCAACACAGTAACAAAGGGTTTAGTAAATCGAATGTGTAAGGGTGTATTGAATTGAACAACACACAGGTTTATGGTTTAGTGAATCTTTGGGAGAATAAATAAAGAAGGGTTTAGTAATCGAATCAACACAGGAACGAAGGGTTTAGTAAATCAAATGAAACAAGGAAGGTCGACAACACACTTGGTTGAAAAACAATTAAACACACCTCGACAACACACAAGGTCGAGAAACAGTAATGCTACGTCCTTGGGTCAAAAATTCATCATTGTGTATATTAACCCCCCTAAAATAAATATTGTATAAGTTGGCCCTTCTAACAAAAATGTTCAAGTTCCGTCTCTGGATAGAACTACCACCAATATTGCCACCCGACTAGATATAACCTCGTGGTGAATATGATTTTGGTATATGGAGAGTGATACGTCGAGAACTTGTTGATTTAATTGATGGCTCGTGATTTTATAGACGTTTTAGAAGGTAGAGTTTGTAACTTTATATTGATTGGTAATCCCCGAGTCATCAATAGATATGAATTCTATTGATATGTTGGTTCGTGATAATATTCATATGAATGTGATGATACAAACTATATTTGGGTTGGACTTTGGGCCTTTACATCCGATCAATTTGTACATCTCTTGATGGTTATTTTTCTTTTCAAAAAAATGTTTTGTTTTGTTTTTTTTTAGTACATCTCAAAAGTTAAAACAGTAGCCACCAATTTATAGATTTTTTTTCCTCAAGTTTTATAATGAATGACCAAAAATGTATTTCTCAAAGTTTGGCCAAAAAAGTTTGAGCATTGTTTTGATGGCTTGATGAAAGAATTGCTTAAATGACCACGTAATTTTCAATATAAACGAAATAAGAAACAAACTAAAAGATGGAATAAAAAACAAAATGCTAAATAATACTTTTACGGACAAAAAAAATTAAAAAATAAATACAAGACAAGACATCTAATTTAAAATTTGAAAAAGCTAATAACTCGTAATTAAATCCTTATTATTTAGTTACGAACCTTCATATCACAATGAATAATAGAGTAAAAACCATTAATACACTAGAAAGAATAACATAGTCTTAGTATCAACTAGTAATCAAAATCTACACCTCATTATATAAGCAAACAAATTTTCTTCTCAATGACCTATGTGGGATATAACCAGCTCTCTTATCAAAAAGTAGGGGTGAGCAAAACAAAATGAAAATCGGAAAAACCGAACAAAAAAATCGACTGAAACTAAAAACCGATGTTCGATTTTTATTTTTCTAGAAACCGAAAAATGCGGTTCGCTTTTGGTTTTCGTCCAAAAACCAAACCGCAAAAGGCAAACCGAACCGAATCGAACCGTTTTATTATATAACAAATATCTAATTAATATAATACGATTAAATAACTAAATAAATCAAATTTATAAGTAAATAAATCAAATTTATAAATTCATATTCATTTTGTGAGTAGACTTATAATATATTTATCTTAACGTTTATATTTATATGTGTGTTTTTCGTGTCACATGTTTTGTGTGAATATATCAATAAGTATTCGATAATTATTATACTACGTGTCTGTTCACTTATATGTGTATGTCTCATTTATATGTTTGTAATTATAGAAGTATGCAATAAACATTATTATGCTTAGAAAAAAAAGTAAAGAAGAATAACTAATTTTGTACGTAAAATAAGTTTGTTGGTATAATTTGGTCATACCCAAATATTAACGGTTAGAAACCGAAAAAACCGAAAAAACGAACCGAAACCGATAACAAACAGAAAAACCGTACCGCCAAAAACCACACGGTTTCGGTTTTGGGTTCTACAAAAACCGAACATTGTGGTTTGGTTTCGGTTTTAGCCAAAAACCGACCCAAACCGAACCGTGCACGCCCCTATAGAAAGACAGGCAAATTGAATTTTTGACATTTGTTATAAAGCCGAAAAGAGCCAAATGAGATACTTTATTTGTTGTTGATCACCAACTATAGCACACATTACACGAGTTTTTTTACTAATAAAGTCAAACTCGGCTTAAATGAGACATTTTATTTGTTCAATTGTTTTTCACTTAATAAAGTACCGTGCTATCGATGTTACTATCATGACAGGCTATCCAACTTTCATAGCAACCAATGGGGTGATTCAGTGGTAAGGGCTTAGCCTTTTAGGACGAAAGTGTCTAAAGGTCTTGGGTTCGAACCCTGAGGAGAAAATTAATCCCCCATTGGCCACAGAGGTTCACCTGCACCGATTCCAAGCTATCTAAAAAGGTAATCACTCTGAGATTAGTCGGCTCGCAATGTCGAGTCGAAAATCCAAGTATAACAAAAAAAAAAAATAATAAAAAAGTAAAAACTTTTGTAGCATAATTGCAAATTTCATGTTGTAACTTTCAATTGTATGGTAGCATATCTTCAACAATAAGTACTTAATTAGACGAAACTTGCAATATACTATTAATTAACATTTTAGAACAATTACAAATGACTGAATTATCGCACAAGTGCTAGAAGTGTAACATGAAAACATACAAACAACATTAAACTCTCCAAAATCCACGCCTAAACAAGAAGCTGTGTCCACCAACAACAGGCAGCGTCCCATGCGTTGATGGACCGCCAATGTTGCCACCCGACGAGATATAAGCTAGTGGTGGATTTGACATTATCGTAGCTGGAGTGATACCCAGGTGTAAATCAAAATAGTAAGATCTTGTGGTGATGTAAAGGTGGAGATTGTGGTGGTTTAAACGTGGCCGTGAACGGAGGAGATGGTGAACAATTAGTGCATGAAGTACTTGTTATCATACAGTTAGTGATTATCTTTGGGTTGTACACTTGGGCCTAGGCCTTAAAGTCCAATCTTCTTGTCTATCATTGCGTATCATGCGCACACAAAACATATATATTGGTCGAAAAAACGTCGTGTTTATGAAAAATTTGTGTGAGCGAAGGTGTTTTAATCTCAAAACTTATAGAAGACACTAATATATATAGTGTAACTCCGTCCCACGTGGGTAGGAGATAAGACATTTGGGCCCTATATAATAAGATTGAAGTTGTTGACTATCCTTCCACCGTCGTTTTTAGTTGAAACACAGAAAGATGCTCGATAGTCCATTGCTTTCTATTTTCAGAGGCGTTACATATAGTTTTTCATCAACTTTAGTATAATCATCAATGCCGAAAATGCATCTCTGAAAGTTTGGCCATAGAACTTTAGATGTCTTTTCGTTTGTTTTAATAGAATTAATCTGATCAAAGATTTAATTGAATATAATGACTGTAAATTTTCAAGTAAAAAGCCTTAAAAATGTTATAAACATTCACATAATCCATAAACAATTTTAAAAAAATAAAAATAAAATAGAAAAAATAAAATAAAAAATAATTAACAAATCATACAATTTATCCTTTCAGCTACGGATAATGTTATAAACATTCACATAATCCTTTCAGCTATACATTTAATATCAACTTACATAACCGATATATGGCACATTATATAAGCTATCAACTTTTCTTTCCAATGACCTATGTGGGATTAAAACTATTTTTTTTTAATCATAAAAGTAGTTTGGTTAAGATATGTATCTTTTAAATATGAAATTGAAAGATACATATCTTTCATACTCTATACTTTCATAGTACTCAAAAAGGCAAGGTATGAAACTTTCATATATGTATATGTAGACTTCACCTTATATCTAAACTCATACTCATTGTGATTCATGACAACATACCAAACGCACCTGAGACAAATATGTAATGTACTCAAATGAGTTACTTATATGGAAGTGTATCCCAAAAAAATTAATCGATCACTCAGTGACTCAAACTCAAAATATATTAGGCAACACTTTACAACAGTTACAAATGATTTAATCATCACACAAAAACCAGAGGTGCAACATATACCAACAAGACACAGCTTTTGAATCAAGCATGTAGTTCGGATATGGTTAATTATTTTGTCCCGTGCCAGCGGGCTCACCATCACCAACAACATTTTGCAGCAGGAAAAAAAATTGTGGTCGCCGATGGACCGACCCGAAGAGATATAAGGTTGTGGAGGTGTTATACCTATTGGTGAATCATAATAGCACAATCTTGGTGGTGTTGGACCGAAGGCGGACATGGATTAGCTGGCCTTAGTTCATATGAATATCAAGAGTGAAAAAAATCATAGGCTTGTGAATGAGTGTCGTTCTAAAATCTGTATAATTATAATCGATGTTCATACTTTGTAGACTAGTTTCTCTAATATGAATTAGAGATACTTCAGAAACTTGTAATCTTAATTGACATATATAGAAGAAAAAAAAAACTACCAATTGCAATAGGGTACGTGCAAACAGGAGTAGATTAACTTCGGGTTGGAAACTTAGACCGAAAATGTATTCCTTAAAGTTTGTTCAAATAATTTAGACGTCGTTTGATGATAAATCCATTAAAAGAAGTACTTAAATTACTTTTGCCATGTAAAACTAAATTAAAAGAATCCCAGCTACTAATGTCGTAAATTTTTTACAGCAAAATATAAAATGCTAAAAAAGTTAAATCTATTTATATAATAAAATAAGCTTTTGTACAAGTTCTACTAAACACGGTGCATTAAAAATTGGTTTAATGTCATACCTTATTTAGCTTCAAAGTACAAATGTTTTATGCATGAGGTTTTGAAAGTGAAACTAACAAACTCATAACCTTTTAGTTAATGTGTAGTAAATACATTATTCTCCTTTTCTCTCTCTCTCTCTCTCTCTCTCTCTATATCAAAACATTCACTTCCAAAAAACAAAACACGCTCCATATATCAAAAATCTGTTCCATAAATCAAATAAAATCAATTGATGATGAAAATCCAGACAATCACTTGCTCCTTACGTTTTGGTCTCATCTATTTTTGTAACCCGATTGTAAGAGATGTTGATTTGGCAGCCCAATTTGATTTTGTTATTTTGTAAATCTGTAAGTGATCTCTTTTTTCGCATTTACGTTTCAATTTTGTCTCAATTTAAGGGATTGCTTATGAAGCTGCTTATAGAACCTACTAGCCTATAAACCCGTGATAAATCACGGGAAGCTTATAAAAGGCATAAAATAAACACCAACACATGAATTTGAACGGTATGTGAGCAAAGAATAAACATGACGAATTCACATTCCAAAATAACATGAAAGTAATGTTTTCATTTAATTGTTGAAATAAACAACCGTGGTAGGTTTAAATTTTTTGTAACACTTCATGATAAACAATGACGTCCAACGTACTATATATTTGACATTTTCACCATTCACCATTTCGGCTAATTACCTTAGACACAATGTCGTAAAACTGACCTTGTGTGAAGATATGCTTCGTCAAAAAAAAATTCAACCTTCGATAAAAGTTGGCCTTAATTTTTGTTATAGTCAAGGCAAAACAAACAACTACCAAAATAGGTTTCGACGAAAAGAAGTTCCACCACTTGTTGAATCATTATTTTTAAAATCGGACCGGACCAGCCGGTCAAGCCGGTTTAACCGCGACCGGCTGTTTGGTCGGTTAAAAACAAAAAGTTGAACCGCTTATTATAAGAACCCACAATTTTCTGAAAAAATCGTAGTAAACCAACCGGTTCTTTAAGCAAAAGGCTTTTTGATCTAGTTTTTAAGTGAATGTGGTCACCCTTTTATAGAGTTTTCTCCTTATATTTTTGTTCTCAACCAAGTGATGTGGGACAATTAGTTTTGTTTCTTTTTACTACGTGTTTCATACTGGTATTATGCTATTAACATAAAAAAGAACTTATGAAATTAGTTGAAGGCTTCTCATGGTAAACCCCAAACAAATGAGCAATCTTAATTATATACCATGCTTCACGAGTATCGTTTCCCAGTTCTATTTTTCATCCGCAATTTGATACTTATGCAAAGAAATATTCGATTTCACTGATCATAATCATTTTCCTGCATATTTCATATAGATATCTATATATTTGAGTATCTTTATATGTTTTGTAGTAACTTTTAGTAACACGTACATTACATAATAATGACGTCCTCCGGTTCTTATAACCGGTCCAATTGGTCGAACCGGTTGAACATCGACCCGGCAAGACGGCCGCTTCGATGCCCGATTCGATTTTCAAAACCTTGGTTGATTCAGCATTTGGCTGGTGAAAAGAAAGTTTGACCGAGCAAAAGTGTATAATTAGAAAATGCCAGATAATTGTACACATGCTAAGCATATCATAAATAAATATAAATATACTATGAAAGATTCGGGAATAGACCATAAACCACAAGACTAAATCGTTTATGCCTGATTGTGCTTCCATTAAAAAAACCCATCTATTTAAGTGCTTTTAACGATGCCTAAATCATGGTGCAAACCAATCAAACAAACCCGTCTATTTGGGTTGATCAATATAAATTTTGGTCTTCGTCCTTGTGGTTTGCGTTGACAGCAGGGTTTCGTCCTTTGACCAAAAAAGTTGCACCGTTCGTCCTTAAGTGTGAAATGTTATGCACCGTTCGTCCCTCCATCCAACTGGGCCCACCAAATCCCACTAACATCAGTTAAGTAAGGTTTTTAAAATGGTATTTCCGTCATTTCCCAAGTACATTGCATTTTTACCCACTACTTTATCTTCTTCCTTAACTTCATCTTCAAACTATAGCCACCCACCATCATTTTCTTCCACATATATCAGCTACCACCACCTTCATATCCAAAAACCAATCATCACCATCCCATTTTAGCACCACAATCATTTTCACATTCACTACCCACCACCAAATCTACACATTCATCATCAAATTAAAATACCATGTTCAAAAACCAATAACCCACCATCATAATCTACACAAACCCATAAACAAAAGCTCAAATAAGAAATCTTAACTTCAAATAAATTATGAGCTTTTTCAAATAAGAAAAAAGAAGGAATAGAAAAATAAAATAAGCCGAGACATAAGCTCGAAACGAACACCCTCTTGGGGCTGTGACCGACAGAAAACAAAACAAACACCCCTGGTGGTATCTTTCCAGTAGAGGACCAGGATTAAACAAACACCTTTGTAGGTTGTTTTGGTTCACCGAGCACAAATAAACACAACCCTCTTGGGTTGGTTTGGACCGTGCACAAACCAAACACCAAGCGCACCCTAATCGGGTTGTGGTGTGGGTCTGTATAAACAAACCAGGGCGCACCCCTGTGGGGCTGCTATTACACATAAACAAACACCCCCTTAGGTGTTAAGTGAACCAAATCAACACCCTATGAGTTTCTGTGGTGGGTTGCAACGATTAAACCAAGCTCACTCGAGCTGGTGCCGAGTTGGTGAGCTAACGAAGCATAAACACAAGGTAACTAGCAGAAATGACCCACATAACTTACCCACTCACTGAGTTGACTCACTGAGTCGACTCACTGAGTCGACTCAGTGAGTTGACACAGCCAACGAATCAAAGGTCTATCCACACGAGTTGTATAAAAAAAACATTTTCAAAATCTTTTAAAGCACGAAACCCTTGTTAAACTTCTTTGTATATACAATCGGTTAAAAAAACGAGTGGTGGGGGATTTGCGGTATGTCTCAGAAACGACCCAAATGTGCTCCTTTTTTTGTCCAAGTACTCCAGAAATACTCTCGTTCTCTTGATCTACGCGTCGATATCAAAAACTACATCGCCGGAATTTTGGCCGGAAAACGGTGCGGCGCCAGAAATTAGAAATCCGGTGAGTGTGTGTGATATTGTGAGGGGAAACCCTAAAAAATCTTTTATATGCCAAAAGAAAAGACTTAAATTACTATTTTACCCTCATGGTTAAGTGACTTAACTGACGTTAGTGGGATTTGGTGGGCCCAGTTGGATGGAGGGACGAACGGTGCATAACGTTTCACACTTAAGGACGAACGGCGCAACTTTTTTGGTCAAAGGACGAAACCCTGCGGTCAACGCAAACCACAAAGACGAACGGTGTAATTTACTCTAATTTTAATAATTAGGGTTTCGAATTATGTGTTGCAAATTACAATTATTTTGATGTGCTATTTTTTTAATCTTCAATATAATAGTGTTTTGATTCAGTTTATAAAGAAAGGTGAAGGACCAACATTGGTTGAATGTGAGACATACAGGTTCATAGGACACTCTTTGATGAGCTTCGTGACCCAGGTTCGTTGATCATGTCTATGAATCTCATGCTTTTAACTTTCTTGGTATCGTCTTATTTAAAAAGGCCGTTAATCATGACTTCTTTGATTGTATAGTATGAATAATTATTGCATGTTCATGTGAAATAAATTGTTTCAATATTATTTAAAACTGATATGCCGTTAAAACTAAATCATTGTCGCATACATAATGCTAATGTTATCATACAGATGGGAAATTGAGGCAGATGGTTGTACATTATCAGAGAGGTATATATTATAATCATGCCTGACCACGTGTATATAAATTTGTATTTGATTGAATGATTAATATGACCTATCTATCTAAAAGACATATTACAAAATTGCAAACAATCCAACAACTGATACGTGATTCGCTCAATATCAAGCAGTAGAAAACATCCCCAAATCAAGGAGAACCGTTAAATGCATTGTGATCGAGTCATGGAAAGGGCAACAATTCATTCACAGGTCATCGTTATGAAGAGGTACCTACAAAATTTTGATACATAATTTCATTTCCTGATTCTGTTTTTTATTAAAGAGGGTAAAAGTGTGTGGGTTGGTGGACGGGTCGAAATAAGTCAGTTCTAAAATTCATTCAAAAGGGTTGGGTTGAGTGGTTATATCTCGAGTCCATATCAGTGGTAATGCATAATTTCTATTTAGTTTTTCAGTTAAATATTGTGCCGATTAATTTTGATATGTGTGATTCGGTTGTTATAATAATTTTTTTTCAATTTGATATGCAGGGATAATTTATATATCTGATATCAATAAAAGAGAACAGTTGAGAGATTCGAAAGATGTTTTCCATGATATAACGGTTAGTATGTGTTATGCATTTTTTTAATGAATCTGTTTAAAAAATTAGGGCCTCTTTATATCTGTTTATAGGGTTTTAAAAAATTAGGGTTTTTTATATCTGCTTCGAATAATTGTGTATTTATCGTTGCATACGCTTTATTTGAAGGTCGCATAGAAGCTGTTCGATGGAATGATCAAAAGAAAGGAAATTTTGGGAGGTAATCATTTGTGCTTGATTTAGTATTTAATCATTTGTGCATTGTTTTAGTATTTTAATCATTTCGCTTAGTTTAAGCTCTTCAAGATGAAAATTCCATTTTGGAGTTAAAATTATTACCTTGGAAGCAAGAGATTAGGCTAATTTAAATTTAATATTTTAATATAATGTGATATTGTGACAGAAATCCAATGTGCCTCACTTGATGGACGCAATTGTGACAGAAATTAAGGTATTTTTCTTTATGTCACTCGATCAATTATGGTGTTGTTGCTTTTCTATAAAAAAATAATTACTCAACCCAACCCTTTTGAATGATTTAGTATTTAATCATTTGAGCATTGTTTTAGTATTTTAATCATTTCGCTTAGTTTAAGCTCTTCAAGATGAAAATTCCATTTTGGAGTTAAAATGATTACCTTGGAAGCAAGAGATTAGGCTAATTTAAATGTAATATTTTAAAATAATGTGATATTGTGACAGAAATCCAATGTGCCTCACGTGATGGACGCAATTGTGACAGAAATTAAGGTATTTTTCTTTATGTCACTCGATCAATTATGGTGTTGTTGCTTTTCTATAAAAAAAATAATTATGTGAATCATTAATTTTGTCTTTCTTAGGAAAACAAAATCGGTGTTTCAGTTCCAGCATACCGGAAAGTGAACGGTGCGCTTATGCTATTACGACTCTGCATAAATCAAGGTAAAAAATAATAATTATGTCATTGGTGTGTGTAGGCTAGGATGTAGAAGCAAAACGACATGGATCATCATGGCAAGAAGGATGGTTATGTGGGTGGTGAGTCGTGATTGTGAAAAGTACTTTGAAGGCTTAAGGAAGAGGAACATTGGGTACTACATAGTTAAGCTACAACGATTGAGTTATTTGGGGCAAATGGGCAAATTATTTGTAGCAAGGCGTAATTTTTTAGCCTTTTTGGCATATGGTGTATGGTTTTGAGTTTGGACTAATGTGGGATGATTTTGTTATGGAGCAAAAGGAATTGATTCGGTTGAAATGTGAGGCAAGGTTGAAAGGTGGATTTTTAAGTCAACCCTAAAGGTGAGATGTTGTTCATCATTTGGATTCGTGGTACGACTCCTTACTCTTATTGTTTGTCGTGATTTTTTATCTTAAAATTCATTGCAATGCTTTAGTTTTGAAATGTTGACAACATCATATTCTAATTTATTTTTTTTTTTTTTTGATGTTTAGTGTCAATGCCATGGACCCAAAATCAAAGAAGATTTTGCAGATCTTGCATTTGAGACAGGTAACTTCCATATTATTTGTTCTGGGACCCTATTTCTTTTTTGTTTTTACAGTGGTGGTTGATCATACGGTGTTAGTTGATACTTAATAGGCATTAAAAAAAGCCATGTACTGTTTCATCATAAATATGTTGTTTTTAGTGACTATTTTGTGTAGCCCGTCTGTGTTTCTAATCAAGATTTAAAATGAGTTCTAATCTTCTTAAAAACTTGATGTTAAATGATGAGAGATTGTCGTTGCCGCTCGTGACACAAACAAACAAGGAGGTAATGACATGCAAACTTTTAGTGAGCATTTTTCTGTTTTCGACCAGTTAAGATTTAGCAAGTTAGTGCAATCCACTTCCGAATAATGTTGGGGTTGGTTTTGCAACATTATCAAGGATAGCCAAATAATTCATATTGATTTTCATACTCGAATAAGTACTAAATCCCATAACAGTAATCTGGATGATCTTTCGACTTTACACACGTATGCGTCACTTTATTATGTTTGGGTGATAGCGTATTTTAGGCATTTTTCAAGTTTCTAATAATGTTTTTGCTATTTCTTGATGATGTTTATTACCAACGAGTATGGTAATACGATATATATTTTATGTAACCGTGGATTCTGGCCCCTATGTCACACGACATTCGAGATTTGTTGGTTGTTCTGATATTGGTTTTTCATAGGGCATATGTCACACATTGTTTTTATGTAACCAAAAACCAGATGGTTTATAATTGAGAAGTATGGTTTGTTTAGCTAAAAGCTTGGTGTTCCATCCACTAAGTCATTAATCTCTTAATCTGGCTATCTACAAAAGTTGTGCCTGGCCCACACCAAACACCTATATACAAAAGTGGTATCACTTGTGTTTTCTTGAAAGATAATGCATATTTAATCAGTCACTTTTAGTAAATTTTGTTAAATTGTAGGATATGATAGCTTTTTAGCATACTGTTTAACTGAACTGAGCATAGTTTTTTTCTTTATTTTTTGTTAAATGTTTGTATCTGAAACAACGCCATTGGTTTTTTTTAGACGGGTGGTTCGTAGCCAATGGCAAATTGTATTCTTATAGTTAGTTATTAGTGTGCTACTACTTTTTAAGCAACTGGTCACTATATCCTCAAACTAAAATGGACACATATATGTATATGATAAATCTTAGAGACAATTGATGCAATTTATTATTTATAATTTTTGGGGAAGTTATGCATGTTCAAGATCATCTAATGCAATGCGAATACCTATTTTTTATGAGCTTCTTTTAAAAAGGGTCGTTCACTACTTTGCACCATTGCAACATATAATGTTCTCTGAATATGGTGTTTATTAGTTTTACTTTGTAGTTTGTGCTGAATTCTCCGGTATTTTAAAGAAGTCAGGGGAAGCTTTATGAATGATGGCTACAATACATAGACTACAATAAGGGTTGATAAATACCAAGGTATATATTGAAACTTTTTAGTCACCTGCTAATATATTTAGTATTTTAGATACATTTATATATAATATGCTAAAATAATATAGGATTGGTGGGTTTAGCTTCATGCTCATTTCTACATGTCTTTAAACAAATCAGTAGTAATAAAAAGTTTGCCTCGCCAAAATAAATAAATGAATGATAGTTAATGTGTACTTGCGTGATGCTTATTTTCACACATTCTTGCGTTAATTTTACTTAAGTGACCAAATATTCCTGCTTCAAGTTCACATATGAAAAAAATTGTTACTTTTAATCTTGAAAAGTTTAAAAACATATCCCCGTGTAAGTGAAAGGAATCCATTAAAAGTAATTTGTGTATGTAATTCATGGAAATGTAAAAAGTGTATAGAGGTATTTACTGAAACTAATAAAGGAACTATTTACTGAACATGTAGCTTATAGAGATTGTTTGAGAATGCTTAATGAACTATAGCTTATAGGTATTAAACTATGAATAGATGGGTCGGGCCGTCCTTTAAACACCCTTTTCTCTCTTTCTCTTCTGGTGGTTAAAAAGATTTCATTATATAATATAGGTCGGCAAGTCAAGACGCTTCAACAATAAGAAATACTCAAGAACTTAGACAAGAAGTACCTGCAAGAAAGTTTAATTGGTTATCCAGACCATTAGGCCTCACTGGGGTGACAAAAACAAGTTTACTACCTTGGTCACTTGACTCTTTTTAGGTGAAGGGTCGTCTATGATGTAAAAAAATAAATATATTCCCTGTTACGGGTCAAAAGTGATCTATACGGGTCAAAACTGATCTATACATGCTTTTGGACTAATTTATATCAATAATTAATAACCGTCATTTTATGGTTATAACACAAGTTATAGTTGACTGTAATTTAAATGTTTATGGTTGTGGTACATATATATAGATGATGCTGCCAGAGAGATGAACGATACACATGGCACATGAGGTTTCTTGGATAACTGCTGTAAAGGCAGTTGTTGCTATCCGTGTCGTTATCGTTGGAGGATGGTTGGTAAGTTCTTTTGAATTACAGAAGCACCCATGCTATATTTCGGGTTAGATAGTCGTTGCATATTCAGTAATGGACTTCTCTTAACTGGTTGGTCTGTGTTGTAGGCGGAGAGTAATGGACTTCTTTGATGAAGTAGGCGGAGTGGTTCATCATCTCAAAGTGCAGAGTTAGCTGGAAAAGATGCCGATTATGACATGAGTTTGGCCATACTCCTACAAGTTTACAATTTCATGATCAGAAGGAGCTCTTTAGTGGCACGCACATGTTCATGGCTTAGAGCCTCTATTTTACGATTATATCATTACTCACCTAAAAGAAGAATAATTCTACCCATTTCCTGATCTGAAGCACGATAAATCTTAGAGACAATGGATGCAATTTATTATTTATATATTTTGGGGAAGTTATGCATGTTCAAGATCATCTAATGCAATGCGAATACCTATTTTTTATGAGCTTCTTTTAAAAAGGCTCGTTCACTACTTTGTACCATTGCAACATGTAATGTTCTCTTCTTGGTGTTTATTAGTTTTACTTTGTACTGAATTCTCCAGTATTTTAAATAAGTCAGGGGAAGCTTTAATGAATGATGGCTACAATACTTAACTACAATAAGGGTTGATAAATACCATGGTATATATTGAAACTTTTTAGTCACCTGCTAATATATTTAGATACATTTTTAGTCACGTGCTAATATATTTAGATACATTTATATGCTAAAATAATATAGGATTGGTGGGTTTAGATTAATGCTCATTTCTACATGTCTTTAAACATATCAGTAGTAATAAAAAGTTTGCCTCGCCAAAATAAATAAATGAATGATAGTTAATGTGTACTTGCGTAATGCTTATTTTCACACATCCTTGCGTTAATTTTAAGTAAGTGACCAAATGTTTCTGAGCCAAGTCCTCTGAAGCACGATAAAGAAGAATAATCCTACCCATTTCTTGAGCCTCTATTTACGATTATATCATTACTCACCTAAAAGAAGAATAATCCTACCCATTTCCTGAGCCAAAGCATGAAGCAGTCATTGCTATTGGTATACATTTTATTCATGTAGAAAATGTGAATGTTCCTAAATTTATAATTTAGTATATCATATGTTATATAATGATAAGGATCAGGTGAATGGTGGGATGTAGAACCCCATGAATGTTATTAGAGAAGCCGCATTAGCAAAAGTAGCTACAAATGTTTCGGATGCATATACCATCAATAGTTAACCCGGTGATCTATAAAACTCCTCCAACAAAGGTAATACTTCTTTTTAATTGGAATTATAATTAATATGGTACTTTGATCAATAATTTTATTGCTCGGATTAACAATGTAGATACAAGGTCATCATACCAATTGAAAGGAGAGACAAGTCACCTTCAAGTGATCAATTTAGCCATACGTCAACAACTCTTTGTCATCATAACCACCATTAATGTGGTAAGAGATGATGCTTCGTACGTAAAACCATTCACAACAAAAGTTCTCATGATTGGGACAGTTCAAACCATAGATGTACACTTGCATGTTTGCTTGTACATTGTGGATTTCTTCGTACAAGTCATCATTGTTTAAAGGTTATGTGTTTCACACTCTTATTCCGAGGTTGAAATTACACTGTCTGATAAACGTTTACCCCTAAAGATCATAATGATTTACAGTAATATCTTGTGGCCGTTTCATTTGCTATGACAATAATAAACAAAAGCCGTGGCCAATCTCTTTCAAAGGTGTTCATGGAATGAACATAGGCTACTCGGTTCGAGCTCGGTTCGACTCCTATGTATGGATGGTCTTTAAGGGTTTTTATGAACTATTGGGTGTACGCCGAATGGACATTGACTATTATATTGATTAGTGCTTACAGATGTCATTTGCTATTCAATACCATCAAATGTGGAAACGACAACGCACGGACGCCAATTATTTTCAGTGGCCGTTTCATTTGCTATGACAATAATAAACAAAAGTCGTGGCCAATCTCTTTCAAAGGTGTTCATGGAATGAACATAGGCTACTCGGTTCGAGCTCGGTTCGATTCCTATGTATGGAGGGTCTTTAAGGGTTTTTATGAACTACTGGGTGTACGCCTAATGGACATTGACTATTATATTGATTAGTGCTCACAGACGTCATTTGCTATTCAATATCATCAAATGTGGAGACGACAACGCACGGACGCCAATTATTTTTAATGTAAAAACTCAATTGATTGTTGAATAATTCAACTTTTTATATCATTATTTCTTTTTTATATTAATGACACAGACGTTCGTTGTTTTCTTATTATCTCATTTATCTATTTCTTTAAAAACTAACCCGGTGTCAACGGGTCTCTTAGCTAGTATATCTATATTATGTTACACGTGATTTCAAAGGTGTTCATGGAATGAACATAGGCTACTCGGTTCGATTCCTATGTATGGAGGGTCTTTAAGGGTTTTTATGAACTACTGGGTGTACGCCTAATGGACATTGACTATTATATTGATTAGTGCTCACAGACGTCATTTGCTATTCAATACCATCAAATGTGGAGACGACAACGCACGGACGCCAATTATTTTTAATGTAAAAACTCAATTGATTGTTGAATAATTCAACTTTTTATATCATTATTTCTTTTTTATATTAATGACACAGACGTTCGTTGTTTTCTTATTATCTCATTTATCTATTTCTTTAAAAACTAACCCGGTGTCAACGGGTCTCTTAGCTAGTATATCTATATTATGTTACACGTGATACGTGATACAAAGATGATTTCAATAAATGATTCGTAATCATTCGGAATACACATGTAACATAATACACAAGACCCAACTTGGAAAACCAATACATATCTCACTATAAAGTAACAAATTTCCCTTTCAGTGACCTATGTGGGATAAGAAGTAATTCTTTCTTTTTGTTATTCAAAAGCCGATGATATACCACTTGAAGATATCTCATATAGTCCATGCTTTTAGTAGTGACATATAATTCAATAGTTCTACGAGGTGTTTGTATGCTACTATTGTGATTCACTTCCATAGAAAAATGCCAGGTTCATGTTTAAACTTCTAATTAGTATACGTTAAACATCTCCGTTAAAAGTAATTAGTGCTTCATTAGTTTAACTTCTTTTGAAAAATTGGTAAATGATCCATTCAGTTCTACTTTTTCGAAAAAACGCACATTTAATCGAGCTAAAATATCATTTTTGACTTGTTTAATTATAAAAACTATGATGTGGTAAGCTTGCTAAACGTAAGTTAGCATTAAAGAAAATGCTTAATAAGCTGATTAAAAATAAAGTTGCAAAGGCCAAACCTATTATCTTTGTATGAACAGTTGGACTTATGTTTTATATATGGTCTGATCCTTATATCCTTACACCAATCATGTACATTGTACATATCGTGTTCAAAGAACACACATATATTGGGTTAAAATTGATGTCGTATTGAAAGAGAAGCGTTGCTTTTTATTTCATTGGTTTTTAAAATAGTAGACACTATATATATTTTTTTGAACGGCGAATTTTACAAGAAAAAACTAGCAAGGAGCTACAACATTACAAAGAAATAAAATGAGGGGTTTTGAGCCACTCAATCTAACTAAACGAAGCTTTACATCTAAAACGACACCAAAAAAAGAACTAGACACCACTTCATCAAAAATATTCTCCTTTGAGGGAAGCTCACGACCGAAAAACCTGTGCGAAAACTCCAGATATACCACCACAAAACATAGCAAATACCTTCAAAGATCTACTTATGTTTTAACGACAGTCAGAGATTCAATACCATTTGCTTGTGAATAAAAGTTTGTTCCATTATTTGTATAAGAGTTGTTTGTACTTTGTGACCTGTAAAAGTATTAACAAGTAATTTTTTATGAAAGGGCAGTCGGTATGGGTGTGAATTAACACGTCAAATGCAGTGTTTTGGGACAAAGGCACGCCTAAACCATACCACCAAAAATGCTAAAGTCCAGCCAATTGTTTCTCAGCCAGTTGAATGGCTCACGCCAAAAGGGAGAAAGTGACCAATTACTTTTCTTTAAATGTATTGTGAGTGCGTGGGTATTTTTAGTAAAGTATTTTGTGAGACTCAATAACATGTTAGTGGTGTGTTATGAGGAAGTATGTTTGAATGATTGGTGTGTTATTGAGAAGGAGATTATTTGGTGCTGGGTTGGCATACCGATAACGCGTTAAATGTTACAAAGACACCTAATGCTCTAAAAGTATTAGCAAGAAAAAAGAAAAAGAAAAAAAAAAAAAAAAAGTGTTCCAAATGACCATAAACGTGAGACAATTTATAGAGCGTATAATAATAAAAAACCCAAAATAAAAAAAAAGTTAATAAAGCATATATAAATTATTTTTCCCAGTGGTATAATGGTCACGTTATTACCATCACGACGGCTGAAAATAATAACATAGTATCACCACCAACCTGTTATCCAAATCTATACCTCAATATATAAGCAAACAAAGTTTCTTCTCAATGACCAATGTGAGATATAACCGAAAGACATACAAATTATATATATTACTCACTCCGTCTCAAAAAAAGTTTACAAACAAAAAATGAGGAAATTATGATATATGTAATTAACAGCAATTTTCATTTGCTTATCTTTATTTTGTTGCTTACTAAAGAACAAATCCTCACCATCCATCAAGTTTAATCTAATGTTGGGGATTAACCTAAGATTAATTAGATAAACCTAATTCCATGTTTTTTTCTTATCTTTTTATCTTTCTTTTTTATTCATATTTTTTTGTCTTTTTCTTTTAATTCACATTTTTTATAAAATTCACGTTATTCACGTTTTTGTTTAATTCGCTTTCATACGTTTTAGTCCGTTTTCATACGTTTTCGCCCGTTTTCTTACGTTTTCGTTCATTATTCATACCTTTTCGTCCGTTTTCATACTTGTTTTTACGCTTTCACACGTTTTCCTCCGTTTCCATACATACTCGTCCATTTTCTTACGTTTTCGTCCGTTTTCATACGTTTTCGCCCGTTTTCTTACGTTTTCGTTCATTATTCATACATTTCGGCCGATTTCATACTTGTTTGTACGTTTTCATATGTTTACGTCCGTTTTCATACATGTTCGTCCGATTTCTTGCGTTTTTGTTCGTTTTTAAATGTTTTCGGCCGTTTTCATACGTTTCTGAATATAACAAGTGATATTTTGTGATATTCAGATGATCACAAGTGATATTTTGTGATATTCATAATAAAACTTGTGATATTCTAAATATCATAAGTGATTTTCAACTAATGTTTTGTAACATGAAAATCACAATTGATATTCAGAATATCACAAAGTGATATCCAGAAAATCACAAGTGATATTAATAATATCACAAATTGATATTCAGAATATCAAAAAGTGATATTCAGAAAATCACAAGTGATATTCAGAATATCACAAATATATAATTTGAATAGCATCTACATAGTTTGAGGGTATTTGTTTAACCTTATTTTATTTGCTTATGAGCTTATGTGATTTCGGTTTATGTTTCACAAGCTTAATTGGCTTATTTTGAAACTTATAAAAATATTTAAGTTTACATTTACCACGTATGAAGAGAAAATGGTCAAATTTTGGTTTAGAGTTCATACATATTCGTCCGTTTCCGTCTGTTTTCATACGTTTTCGTCCGTTTTTAAATGTTTTCTGCCGTTTTCATATGTTTCTGAATATCACAAGTGATATTCTGTGATATTTAGAATTTCACAAGTGATATTCTGAGTATCACAAATGATATTCTGAGTATCACAAGTGATATTCTGTGATATTCAGATGATCACAAGTGATATTCTCTGATATTCAGGAAATCACTTGTGATATTCTATTTAGAATATCACAAGTGATTTTCTGAATATTACAAGTGATTTTCAACTAATGTTTTGTAAAATAAAAATCACAAGTGATATTTAGAATACCATAAAGTGATATCCATAAAATCACAAGTGATATTCATAATATCACAAAGTGATATTTAGAATATCACAAAATGATATTCAGAAAATTACAAAGTGATATTCAGAAAATCACAAGTGATATTCTGAATATCACAGAAAATCGCTTTTGATAGTCAGAAACGTATGAAAACGGACGAAAACGTAAGAAAATGGACAAATACGTATAAAAACGGACGAAAACGTAAGAAAGCGTAAAAACACGTTTGAAAATGGATGAAAACGTATGAACAATGGACGAAAATGAAAGAAAGCGTATGAAAACGGACGAAAACGTAATAAAACAGACGAAAACGTCAGAAAACAGAAAAAAAACGTAAGAAAACAGAAGAAAACATAAGAAAACAGACGAAAACGAAAGAAAACGAACGAAAACGTAAGAAAACAGACAAAAAAGTATGAAAATGGACGAAAATGTAAGAAAACAGACGAAAACGTATGTATATGGACGAAAACATAAGAAAACGGACGAAAACGTATGTAAACGGACGAAAACGTATGAAAACGGACAAAAACGTAAGAAAACAGACCAATACGTAACAAAATTGACGAAAACGTATGACAACGGACAAAAACGTAAGAAAACAGACGAATATGTAACAAGACTGACGTGAACGTATGAAAACGTAACAAAACAGACGAAAACGTATGAAAACGGACGAAAACGTAAGAAAACGGACGAAAGCAGACAAAAACAGACGAAAACGTATAAAAAGCGAAAAAACGTATGAAAACTAACGAAAACGTAGAAGAAAAAAAATGTGAAACTAAAAAAAGGATTAAAAAGACGACAAAAATGAGAAATAAATAAGAAAAATAAAAAGAAAAGAAAAAGACAAGAAAAAAACATAGACTTAGGTTTAGACATATTAAATCTTAGGTTAATATACACCATTATATCAAATTAGATGAAAGGTGGAGATTTATCCATAAGTATACAAGAATTTTTGAATATGCAAAATAAAGTATCTCATGTAATTAATGTTAGTTTTGATTAATAATAAGTCATTTTTACCCTCATTGATAATATAGAAATTAAAAAAAAAAAAAAAAAAAAAAAAAGTAATTATTGCAAGTTTTAATTATAATGATAAAGTAGAAAAACTAGTAATAATTATTGTGGATATATAAAAACTGAATATTTATTTTGTGACAAACGTAAATATTAAGGTGTACATTTTTATTTAAACGGAAGGAGTATCAACCTTTGTTATAAAACTGAAAAGAACCAAATATGATAATTCAATAGTCCTATTATTACAACGGTTAAGATGCATTTTTCAATGGTCCAATTCTTGTCGGAAAATTATACAGTAGTAAATTAGCAGCCAGCATGCTTAAATACTTGGTCTAAAATGTTGGTGATCACCAACAATATATGGCACGCATGAACTTACACGAGTTTTTTGACTAATAAAGTCAAACTCGGCCTAAATGAGACACTTTATTTGTTCATTTGTTTTTCAATTAATAATGAACCATGGTATCGATGTTACTATCATGACAGACTATCCAACTTTTATAGTATAATCGTAAATTTCATATTGTAACTTGCAATTTATGTTAGCAAATATCTTCAACAAAAAGTACTTAATGATTTTATCAACAAACAAACAGTGTCATTTTAGAACAATTACAAACGACTGAATTATCACACAAGTGCTAGAAGTGTAACATGAAAACATACAACCAACATTTAACTCTCCAAAATCCATACATAAACACGAAGCAACTTTTGAATCAAACATGTATGTAGTAAGGATATATACTACGGTAGTACTTATTTTTTCATGTGCCAGCAGGTCCATCACCAACAACAGGCAGCAACCTATGCGGTGATGGACCGCCATTGTTGCCACCCGACGAGATATAAGCTGGTGGTGGATATGACATTATCGTAGCTGGAGTGATACCCAAATGTAAATCAAAATAACAACGGTGGAGATTGTGGTGATTTAAACGTGGCCGTGAACGGAGGTGATGGTGAACGTACAAGTGCATCAAGAACTTGTTATCATGCAACTCAAGACCTAGTAAATATTAAAAGAAAACCATTAAATATAGCATGATTATCTTTGGTTGCACTGGCAGAGACAGAACTAGAACCAAATATGATCGGGTGCACAAAAAAGCTTCAATAGTAATACTAAAAACACATTTTGATGGACCGAGTATATTTAAAATGAATTTAGAAAATCTTTTATATTTTTATTTATTTTTTATTTTTTTATTTTTTCAAAAATCAACACTATATCCAAAAAAATCCATGAGATACCCTTGTCCGGGCATCCGCGAAAACTCCTGGTTCCGTCCCGGTGCACAGGGCCAGGCATTGAAGACCAATCTTTTTGTCTATCCGTGCGTATCGTGTGCTTTTATCTCAAAACCCAAAGAAAACACGAGTATATATAGCGTAAGAGGCCGTCCCACATTGATAGGAGATATAAAACATTTGAGCCCTATATAAGTTTGAGGTTGTTGAGTATCCTTCCACCATCGTTTTTAGTTTATACGTAGAAGGATGCTCGATAGTTCATTAATTGCTTTCCACTTTCAGGGGCGTTACATGCAGTTTTTCATCAACTTTAATCATGAATGTCGTGTCTTTGAAGGTTTGGTGACGTATTTTAGTTTGTTTTAATGACTAACTAAATTTAGTTGACCTGATCACAAATTTAGTTGAATTTATTGACCAAGTAAATTTTCAAGTAAAAAGGCTAAAAGATGTTATAAACATTCACAGATGCAATAATTAAGTTATAGGGGGAGATTTTTTTTTTTTGAAACTTTGCTTTTATTTACAAACCCAAACACCAAAAACAGTGAATGGAGGTTACATACAGGGGATTACAAGATATTAAACTCACTCCAATCAACCCAAGTGATTGTACAATTCCTTGTTCTATGTTTATACCATAAGTATCCTATCGTTTTTATGTCTTGGAAGATCTTGTCCACGTTGATCGTCCCATCGGCGAACATGTGCTCGTTGCGAGCCTTCCACAAACACCAGCAGGTCACGAAGATTATCCCCTTCAAAACAGAACCCCGTCTTCTACTTAGCCCCATCGTCTTATGTACTTCGAATAAATCCTTGACCGTAAAGAAATAAAGGGGGCTGATTTTACACCAGCGGCTGATACGGTACCAAACATTAGACGTGACCTCGCAGTGGCAAAACAAATGGTCGACTCCCTCCTCCTCGAGCTCGCATAAGCCACAAAGAACCGAGATCATATCACAATTACGTCTTCTCAAAGCCACAGCGGTTTGAACCCGGTCCAACGCTACCCTCCACATGAATATATTACATTTTTTAGGGACCCATTTAGACCACTTGAAGACGAACCTGTTACTAAAGTCACGATCACTAAGTAGGAAGTCTTTGACAGCCTTCACACTAAACCCGTCCCTATTCCTTCCAATTCAAGTCCAATTATCCTCCCTGTTTGTGAATTTAAAGCCGTTAAGCATTTGGTTGAGGCATTCCAATTCAGCCTTCTCTATGTCGGACCCAAGGCTGCCCCTTCCAGCGCTGAAGACTCGAGCGCTATCCCCCTCCAAGACCAATTTTTCTGCCACAACACACTTCTTGTTTTTCTCGGCTTTGAATAATCTTGGACATACCTCCTTAAGAGCTACGTTAGTGAGCCATGGGTCGAGCCAGAATCTGATCGTATTCCCGTCCCCACACGTTCCTCTAAAAACTTGATTTAACCTTACCCCCGCGGCCGAAATCTGGGACACTGACTTAACTATGGTGTTCCAAACCCCCGAATAGTACTTATAGGCTGGAATAGGAGTCCAGCAGCTTTTGGTATCGTGAAGAGCCTTGATCACTTTCCTCCACAGCCCGTTTACATCAGTTCGGTACCTCCACACCCATTTAGCTAGGAGGGCCGAGTTGGTGTCCTTTAGGTTACAAAGGCCCAAACCACCCACTTTATCTCAAAAGTCAAAACCCACAAAATCCATACACATAAACAAGACACAACTTTTGAATCACACATGCATTACGGATTTGGGTAATTATTATGTCCCGTGCCTGCGGGCTCAGCTCTCCACCACCAACAACAATGGGCAGCAGCGAACAATGAAGGAAAAAAAAATCACGGACGCCGATGGACCGTAATTATTGCCACCAGAAGGCGTCATACCTATTGGTGAATAATAACAACACAATCTTGGTGGTGGTTGACCGAAGGCGGACATGGATTAGCTGGCCCTAGTTCATGTGTATATCAGGAGTGAAAAACATCATATGCATGTGAATGACTGTTGTTCCAGAATATGTATAATTATAATCGTTTTTTATAGGGTGAAAGCTAAAGATACGCAATATATTTTTGCAAATTAACAGGTCTACGTAACACATTTTTCAAAGTTAAAGAAACATTTTTCAAATTTTGAGCAATGTCGCTAACTTTTCATATGAATTGACTGAAATACCCTGACCTTCTTCCCTTTTGAATTTATTCTTGAATTTATATATATGTTTAAAAGAATTTTTTTTTTTTTTTTTTTTTTCATATTTTATCCCAATTCTCAGAAAAACATACATTATACTTTAATCCATTTGTAAAATTAAATATATCAATTGGTTAAACTTCTACACCACAAACACAAACACGAAAACTGGATTTGTTTGTGTAGATTGAATGTGTTCCTACCTTCGTCTGACATCATCATCACTAATTCATACAAACAAATCTTAATTTCTCAGTAATTAAAATCCACTTGGGAATTTATTTTTTAAATGAATAAAATTTGGAAATAAGATCCAAAAGGGTATAAGAATATGGGTTTAAATTGAAAATTTTGCAAAATGATGGGTTTTGGTAATTATTGTCAGGATTTAATGCACATTGTATTGGGAGATGATGAAAAGTCGAATAACTCGATTTATTTATGTAGAACTAGACGAGTACCCGCGCCTAGCGGCAGCGATGTCTAGTTTTCTGCAAAGTTCCGACGACCCATAAGTTTCTTTCAACAAACTGTATTTGTAGCATTAGAGAATCGTTTTCGAATAACTACAATTCTGATGCGTGGTTGCATAGCAGCATAAATATATAGTTTTTAAAAATTATGTGGAGTCGATCTAAGTGTGTGAGTATATTTTCTAATAGGATTGTTTTAAGTTATTAAGATTTTTAGTGATAATAGATTCAAGCATTACAAAAGCAAGAACCGGTATTATGCAGTTGACAATATTATATTGTAGTTTAGAGGTATAGCCAACATGTGTGACCGCTTTTCTTGTTTTGTCGAATTTAGACAGCATGATAACTATTTTTTTTTTATATGTGTAGCGTTTATCATTTGGTGTGTGGCTTTTAAAATTGTAACTTTGCAAATTGGATATCACCATATAAGATTATTTTGTACTATCAATTTGTATAGATATTTATGCATTGTTCAAAGCTATTTGTTTGAGGTCCAAATAATTATCGCTAAAGATAACAATACTATTTATTTTTTGTGATTTTAATAAACTTACATAACATTATTGATACCTGACAAAGGGCTATACAATATATATTAACTTTTAAACGACGATTCATATATGTTAGTCCTTTAAATGGTGCAAGAGCAACATTTTTTAAAATAAATTACATGTGTCAAAGCAAAATAAACCAAAACTACAATTACTTGGTCTCTCATTTAAAAAAATTGTCACGGGTTCCACAACTACTTCATCATTTCTCATATAATTTTGTCAAATTTGAAACCCGATTTCAGCCGGGTGGTTCAACTGGTTGAACCGTTAGATAAAAAACATGTCGATTTAAATCGAATCAAACCGATAGGTTGGGTCAAAAAAATGTCAAATTAAACCGGTTCACGCCGGGTTTGAAGCGTCGAGGTCAACCGGTATCGGTTTCAACGGGTCAACCCGGTATCGGTTTCAATTGATTGTTTTTAATTTGGTAGATTTGCTTTTAATTAGGTGTACAATGTGAATAAATTATTGTACTTTTAGGTAATGGGGTGTTTTAATAAGAGTATTAATTATATTATTTATTTCTCTCCATTGACCATGTTTTCAACATTCAACTTTCAACATTTTTCACTTTTTCCACTTTGATTATTTTTCCATTTTATATAGTACTAGACGAGTACCCGCGCCTAGCGGCAGCGGTTTCTAGCGTCAGATAATTAATGATTTGTGATACTGTGGTGAGTGTTTTGTGTAGCGTTTAAAATAGAACGTGAACCGATGAAATGTAATTGCAAACGGTTGTATTATACGATAACTAAAGTCTTGAAAATTCTTTTAACATCTATCAAACAACATATAAAAACATTTAATGAAAATGAAAGTAAACATTACATCATTATGAGATAAAACTAACAACACACGCGTAAAACTAACAATGATGGGATTAATGGTGCCGTTGTTAAGAAGAATGCAAGTACCAAAATTAGCATAAATGTGATTAGCCCAAAATAAAAAATAAAAAAATTGGCTAATTTTGGCTATTTTATAAAAGATTTAGCCACATTTAGCCCCATTTTTCTTTTTGAAATGGGCGTATTTAGCCTATTGAAAAGTTAAATGTGCACTAACGGACACATATTTTCTCTTAATTGTAAAACATTATAATCGTTTTGAAAAAAAACTTATATATATAATATATTTATATAGCGACAAATCGTTTTGTGTTAAAAACGTTTATGGGTTCTAAACGAAAAATAATAAAAGTTTGAAGATTTGGGGATTAAACATAATGTTTTGAAACCCGGTACGACACGGTGGTTCAACCGCGTTGAACCGTTCCGTCAAAAACGGTCGATTTAAACCGAGTCAACCCGTCAGCGCCAGTTGGTCAAAATGGGTTGAAGCGTAGGGTCAACCCACAGGTTTTGAAGCGTCAGAGGTCAACCCAGTTTTCAATATGTATTAATAGTTTCAAATTTTCACTTTTTACTTTTGGTTTTCCTTATATATAGTGTACAGGGTACCCGCGCGTTGCTACCCTGGACGATAACGGAGAAATAGATCTCGATGAGACCGATTCACTGTTTGTATCGGTTTCAATGAGTCATCTCTAGTTCATTTTCGGATGGCCGTTATTGGTTAGCTCCGAATCGGGTGGCGGACATCAAGGTTTCGGTTGAACCCGTTGGTCCGATTCGATTTTCAAAACTATATGTACCATCAACTTGTTAGCTTGTATGAAGCTTTGTGTGTTTTATTAATTTGTATAATGTCTATAACAACATGTACTTTTTATTTTAGGGTGTTTTAAAAATAATATTAATTAGTATGTTTAATTATTTTATATTTAGAATTATGTTGTAGCTTGTTTAAATTGTACATTGTGAAAATTTTATTGTACTTTTTTCAATAAGATAGTTTTAGTGATAAAAAAAAGTTTATGGGTTATAAACGAAAAATAGTAAAAGTTTGAGAAATTGGGGATTAACATAATATTTTGAAACCCGGTTCGGACCTGGGAGATTCAATCGTTGAAGCGGTTAAAAAACGAACAATATAACCGGCGTCAACCCGATGGGTTGGGTCGAAAAACGGGTCCACCGCCGGGTTGAAGCGTCCTGTCAACCCGGTCAACCCGGTTTTCTATGTGTATTAATAGTTTCCTTTTGAAACATATGTAGGTATTAATAGTTGAAATTACTTTCTTTTTAATTAGAGTAAACTCCAAAATGCATCCCTGTGGTTTACCTCGTTTCGCACCATACATCCCTCTCGCAAAAGTTTCAACAGATACATCCCTCCGTTAGTAAGTGGCAAATGCCAAATACATCCCTCTGTTAGTAAATCTGTTAATGAGACTTTGCAAATATATCTAGTTATTTCACATTTGTTAAGAGATATTTATTAAATGTCTTGTGGCAAGGAACAAATTGCAACAAAGTCCTTAAATTATTTACAAATTAGTCATTGTGGTTAGACTGGGCAACGTTTGGTCCACGCCAAGTAGTGGACACGTGGCGTTGACCAAACGTTGTCTAACCAAGGGACGAATTGTAAATAAAATAAGGACTTTGGTGCAATTTGTTCCTTGCCACAAGGACAACGTAAATATCTCTTAACAAATGTGAATACGAGATATGCAACGTTAGTCTCATTAACTGATTTTACTAAGATTTTTGCCAACTTTACTAACGAGAGATGTATCTGATGAAACTTTTGGGAGGAAGATATTGTGCGAAACGAGGTAAACCACAGGGATGTATTTTGGAGTTTACTCTTTTAATTATTTCAACATTTCATTTTTAATTTTTTTCACATTTCACTTTCTTGACTTTTCACTTTTCAATTTGACCATTTTTCTATTATAGATAGTATAGAAGATAACAAGATTTGTTTGTGAAAACAGATTTATTTTTAGAAATGGATATGGATTGTGCATAAATAATTAAATATATGAAAAAAGTGGGATAAAATCTGGGAAAGCTATGATTTTTTTTTTAAATAAATATAAATTCAAGAATAAATTCAATGGGGTAGAAGACGAGGGTGTTTTCGTCAATTCGCGCGGAAAGTTAGCGACTTTGTTCAAAATTTGAAAGTATGTTATGCATCTTTAGTTTTAAAAAAATGTGTTACGTAAACCTGTTAATTTGAAAAAACATATTGCATATCTTTAGCTTTCACCATTTTTGATACTTTGTAGTTTCTCTAATATGAATCGGCGATACTTCAGAAACTGGTAATCTTAAAAAAAAAAAAAAAAAAAAAAAAAAAAATAGTAATAAGGTTGCAAATAAATGAGATAGGGTGCAAACTTGAGTAGACTCAAATAGTGAATGACCGAAAGTGTGTTCCTTAAAGTTTGGTCAAAGAATTTAGACTTCGTTTGATTTTCTTTTGATAGATTTAATAAAAGAAGTACTTAACTAAATGACTTTTGACATGTAAAACTAAACTAAAAGAATCTCAAGTGTTTTAAACACCTACTAATGTCATAAATCTTTTACAATAACAAAAACATCAAATTCTCTATTTTCCCCAAAAATCAAAAGTTGGTCTCATAAATATTAAAAAAAATATAATAATAATAATAAATAAAAAAACAAAAATAATAATAAAAAAATAAAAATCTCAAAATATATCTTGGAGACTCTTCCTCCCAAATTTTGACACGTGAGACATTTTTTATTAATAAATCACATTTGCAACTAGGCGACTCTATTATATATTTTACATGTGTCACATATTTTATTAATAAAGTACAAGTAACTCAGTCGTCTAAGTTGTCTATAATTATTTATTTTGTGAAGGTTTTTCTTTTCAATTTCTACTAGTTTAAGACCCGTGTAATACACGGGTTGTTAAATAGACTTTAGCAAATTTAACATTAATTGACATATATTATTAAACAATGCAATGGGATTAATGAATAGTTTCAAACCTTAACAATGAAATTGTGAAAGTATTCTTTAAGTGTGTTTGACAAAAATAATTGTTCTTTGAAATTGAAAATTGAGCTCTAGATGAAAATGGACAGTCAGATTATAAAAATATATTACTTTTATAAGCTACATGAAGTAGCATTTCATTTGTAGAGATTATGAAAGATTATTTTTTATAACTTTTTATAAGTTAAATTTTGTTTGTCAAACAAAACTTATGTTTTAAGTAGCTTATTTTTTCAAAAATTAAGCATAATATTTCAATAATCTCATGTGAGAAACCATTGAACAAAATGAGAAATATGCGAATTATCGAGAGGTTACAATCATCAAAATAACTAAATACATTTAAGTTTAAACTTATGTGACATCGCTTATGTAGCAATTTGATTAAGCTTGAACGACATCCAATTACATTCACATCTTGAGCTTCATGTTGACTTTCAATATTAGTTTATGTGAGATTCGGTTTTAATGGTCATTTTTTTAGCTAGAATGATTAACTAATGGAATGTACAGTAGTTTGAACATTTAAAAATCATTTCGGTTAAAATCGATAATATTTTTCGAAAACTTAAAAAACCTTACATGGCCAGAAAAACGGAACTTACATTCAAAACTTGACTTTTAAACCGTTTGAGAAGAAAAAAAACCTATTAGTTTGTATGTCAAATGACTGAATCATTTAGAATTAGGCTCATTTTCTAGTATGAATCACAAGATTCTAGCCTTCAAAACATACTTTGGCGTTTAACATTTTTGCGTAATACACATGTTGTCTCGATTAATTTTATTTTCTCTGCTGTTAATGAAATAAAGGGAACCTAATAAAATTTAAATTTAAACGGTAACAATATCTTTCTTGACGTTCGTTTAACCAATTAGGCGACACACACTGCAAGTTACTAACATTTTAATTGTTGCTATCAAGTAAAAGTACTTTAAAGTTTAAGACCAATACTTACCAAGTACCCGATCTCAAGCAAGATTGTTAACACACATAATAAACATGGCATAAATTGAATACACGCAGTAAACATGGAGCAATACGACAACTTCAATCAAGAAGTTATACTGTTATCAATTTTCTACCAAGTTTATCAGACCTGGTACAACTTTTGTTTTCTTTCTCATTCAAAAAAGATAGAGTATAACCAATGTATAAAGTATGTACGAATAAGATATATGTGATAAGCGCATAACTATTTTGTGCAACTTTTTACAGTTTACACTAACTGCAATTTAAATAATACAAACTCCTAACAATAGTCCAACCCGACACAATTCTCTACAATTTCAATTAGTATCATGAATTACTCAAAAAAGTTTCACCGTGAAATGACACATACATTGCTCAAAGTAAAGAGTACAAACTTGAAGTATCTGGTCATATCTGAAGCCAAAAAGTAACACAAACAACTTTTTCTTCACTATAAGCTCAAATGTTTCCCACGTGTTCATTAAACCTCAAAGGTTTCACGAATATACCCTTGAACTGAAAAAGCAACCACATATGAAGTGAGTATTCATTTGATCCAGTAACATGTCTTTGTAAGATAAGTTTTACAACAATTTATGACAAAGGAAGTAATTTAAAAAAAAAACCACTTTTTATGGGTTTTTTCATAACATAAAGTCATCTAAACAACAGTTTTAGCTTGTTTCATTAGTAAAAACTATGGACTATATACCATTGGGAGTGTTTGGCTAAGCTTAAGCAATTAAACTGATAGGATTTGCATTTTTCCAAAAACCCATCTATACTACATAAAATGGAAAAACAGTCAAATTGAAAAAGTGGAAAAGTGAAAAAGTTTAATGGTCAAATGAGAGAGAAATATATTTGTATAATTAATACTCTTATTAAAACACCCCATTACTTAAAAGTACAATAATTTATACACATTGTACAACCAATTAAAAGCATATCTACCAAATTAAAAACAACCAATTAAAACACCACTTATTAAAAAGTACAATGAAATTTTCACAATATACAATTTAAACAAGCTACAACATAATTATAAATATAAAATAATTAAACACACTAATTAATGTTATTTTTAAAACATCCTAAAATGAAAAGTACATGTTATTATACACATTATACAAATTAATAAAACACACAAAGCTTCATACAAGCTAACAAGTTGATGGTTTATATAGTTTTAAAATCGGACCGGACCAACGGTTCAACCGAAACGGTGTCGCCATCGGTTCGGCTAACCAATAACAGCCATCCGAACTGAACTAGAGAGGACCCGTTAAAACCGATACAAACGGTGAATCGGTCTCATCGAGATCTATTTCTCCGGTTAATCGTCACCAGTACTCGCCGCCGCAACGCGCGTACCCGCTATATTATATATAAAGGTAAAACCAAAAAGTAAAAAGTAAAAATTTGAAACTATTAACACATATCGAAAATCGGGTTGACCCGAGACGCTTCAAACCGGTGGGTTAACCTGTTTAATTTGACCCATTTTGACCCAACCTGTCATATTGACTCGGTTTAAATCGACCCGTTTTTCAACGGGAACGGTTCAACCGGTTGAACCACCCGGGTCGAACCGGGTTTCAAAATGTTATGTTTAATCCCCAAATCCTCAAACTTTTATTATTTTTCGTTTAGAACCCACAAACTTTTTTTTAACACAAAACGATCTGTCACTATATAAATATATTATCTATAAGTTTTTCTTCGAAAACGATTATAATGTTTTACAATTATGAGAAAATATGTGCCCGTTAGTGCACATTTAGGGTGCGTTTAGTTGGAGAACAAATTCTCTTATTTTCTATTTCTAGTTTTGTAAAAATTTGGAAGGATAATTAATCTCCACAAAACACTTGAAAATATAGAAAACGCGTTTAGTTGATGTTTCTATTTTCTGTTTTGAAGAAAGGGAGCGAGGGTTGAGGGTTACAAAGGAAAACAAAGGAAAACAACTAAAATTTGTTTTGTAATTTTCCTTGTTAAGTTAGGAAATAGGGGATTTGTGTTTTGCAAAATATTTTGTTGGAAAACGTTGATTTGAACGCGATCTCTGTTTTCCTTGTTTTCCACAAAACATTTTGTGGAAAACAAAGGTATTTTCCCTCAACTAAACGCAACCTTAACTTTTCAATAGGCTAAATACGCTCATTAAAAAAAATGAGGCTAAATGTGCCCAAATCTTTTATTGTTGATACAAAAGTTGGGCGTTCCTTGTTTGGGCTCCGGCTCTCGTACCAATTGAGGATTGTTGCTTGAGACCTGCGCACTAAGAAGACAGAAAACACCGTTAGGCTTACCGTGGGATTGTCTCCCACGATTATCCTCCGGTGTGAGAGTAAGTAATCGATTTAGGGTTAAAGGAGAGTTAGAGTTTTTGTAGATCGTACCTTTAACGAGGGATGTGATTCCCTTTATATACACACGGAGTCCTTGTTGGTTCCGTGTTCCTCAACCTTCGGCGTATCCCGCCTAAGTCGGTTGGGGAGTGATTATCTCCATAATTAGGAGATATCCGATATCTATTCCGTGAATAGCTTTGGGTTTGGGCTTTCGTGAGCCCAAACATCTATCGACGTAGCCCAGTTCGTACTGGGCTACGTTAGTATTGAACTTTAGTCGGGTCCGTGACCCGGATATAGACTATACGTCATCATTTACAAAATAGCCAAACGTAGCCAATTTTTATTTTATTTTGGGCTAATCATATTCACGCTAATTTTGGTCACCATTAATCCCATCCTTATTAGTTTTTACGCGACAAGTAACGTGTGTTGTTAGCTTTAATCCCATAACTGATGTAGTGTTTACTTTCATTTTCATTAAATGATTTTATATGTTGTTTGATAGATGTTAAGAATTTTGTCTAGACTTTAATTATCGTATAGTACAACCGTTTGCAATTGCATTTTCATCGGTTCACGTTCTATTTTAAACGCTACAAAAAACACTCACCACAATATCACAAATCATTAATTATCTGACACTAGAAACAGCTGCCGCTAGGCGCGGGTACTCGCCTAGTTTTAAAGAAGCATATTTGTAAGAGCTCGTTTCACCCCAGTATCAAGAACCACTTTCAAATAATCTTACGCAAACGCATTGAAAGTGTATATGGCTTTTTTAAAAGAGAAATGATAGAGCGACCTAAAGTTAGGCCTAAACTTAGACCTAAAACCAAGTGGCATCATTCTGATGGGTTGTAATATAAGTGGGTCACTGTCTGTAGCTATCACGATGATGCCACTTGGTTTTAGGTCTAAGTTTAGGTCTCTCTATCATTTCCCTTTTTCATAATATAGGTTACAAAAACATAATAAAGCTTTTTTAAAACGTACTTGTTAGTTGTTCCTTCAAAAAATAGTTTTCAATAAATTGTATGAGATTGTTTATGTGTTTTATAAGCTTTAATCAATGCAAAGAGCAGAGTTTAATTTAATTCATTTTAGCATAAGATGAACAGTTCTCAATAGTGTGCTTGATATTGCTATATGATTTTATAGCTTTAAAACAATGCAATAAGCAGACTTAACTAAAGCATCTTATACAGCCCCTTTACACCCCCTTAAAAAATCAATCTCAGACACCCCCTTACACTTAAATAAAGAGCTTCATCCAAACACTAAAGAATGCTTATTTTAAAAGCTTTGAAACAATGCAAGAAGAAGAGACTAAAATAAGCAATAATAAAAAACTAATACACCAACAAAATCTTAATTTTAGTAAGTTGTTTTTATACGCAAAACCAAAATGGGTGTTCGATCCTATAAAACCAAAAATATCAATCAAAACAAACCTTGTTCACTTCCAGTCTTATGGCCGAAAATCGATGTAACAACTACAACAGCACTCCTCAAAACAACACTTGTGCACAAAAAACTAAGCTCAATATTTTTACACATTAGCAGTTTTTTTTCACTCAATCTGATAACTCAGGCTATGAATTGAGATCAAACATGAGTTGGATGCTTATTAAATAGGATACGCAAGAAAACATACTTCGCAAATAATGATAGATCACCATATCATAATTAGGGGCGACTATCAACTATTTTTTTATTGGAATAGACTATCAACTTTTAAGCAATAACTTACATGAATGATGGCCAAAATCCAATGCTAGCTATATATAGGCTAGGGTCCATATTCAGGAGATTAATAGGCATTTTTTTTCCCATAAGCGATTCAAAATTTTGTACAATTCCTTAACCTCAATACAACAAAAAAGAAGATAACTAAAGAAACCTGTAAATGATGCAAATTCAATTGTCTGATGATCGGAAAATGACAAACTTGATCATGAAGAAGACCTGTAAAATATTGAATGAAGAGAAATAAGTAAAAGATGTTAAAACATTGAAATGGAGACTTTATATGGAATTTTTAATTTTATAAACAAAATATAACATAGCAAAAATAATGTATTTAATGTGCATTGAGATATATTATACCAACAAAATTGGACCAAACATACATTCATATTTAAAAAATGAAAGCACATTAATTCAGGTTGCATAACGTTTTCCATGAACCTTGGGAGTGAGTGCTTTTTTTTTTTTTTTGGTTTACCTTTGGTGTGAGTTTCGTCTTCTTAAGACAGCTCATGATATAAGTGACTCTTTCACCACATTCCTCTTGATTCTCCTGTAACCAAAATCAAGTAAAATCCAAGTCATGAAAAGTAAATGATCATTGTTAATTTGTTATGGTTTTATTCTTGGAATGATTCAAGTTTTATTTCTTAATGAAAAAAGTGTGTCAGGTACATGAGCAACAAACATACAGTTTTATTAACAGCAAAACGAACAAAAAAAGAACCTAGAAAGCCTACAACCAATTTCATTATCATATTAGCAGGAGAAGATGAGAATGAAGGATAACTTACAACAAATTTCATTATCATATTTGATTATTAATGGTTATTGAAGGATAACTTACAACAAAGAAAGGACAAACCTTATCATCTAGACGTTTCATCAAACACTTGATATGCAGCTAACCTTCACAAGAACAAACTGATAAACTTTTTAAGACTGTTCCATTCTAATTCAAACGAATAGGATTTAAATCAACTTTATAAGATTATTTTATCAGATTTAATTAAATAAGAATGCAAACAAAAAACATATATGAAAAAACCTGATTCATTTTAGCTCTCAATTTAGCCCTCATCGAAGCAGCTTCACTCTTGATTCTATTGATTAAAGCAATATATTCACGGAATGAAACACAAAACAATCCAATCGACCTCCGTAATTTAAAACTCAAAATAGCAACACAAAACAAATAAAAAGTTAGAAATGATACCTCAAAAAGCATGTGATATGGTAGTTCTCCAGCGACTGTAGAAATTGATAAACCCTAACTGAAGCATATCAACTCTATTTGATTTTGTTGCAGATCTATCACTTTAAATTGAGATGTTTTAATATTTTGAATTTCAAAAATATTACTGAATGTCAGAAAGTACATCAGAGACAGTGCCAGGGACAGTGTCAGCCCTGACGACACCAGTGGTCTCATAAAGTACAACGGTCTCAGGGACCAGATAGTGACATCAGGTAGTATAAATACGCATACAGTAGTTGAAGGCAGAGGTATCATTTTTCTCACACACACATTTATACTATACCTTTCGGTAACACATACTTACTCTACGCCGGTCGGGTCCTGGGATAAAACCCGGGGCGAGACTAACGCGTTGTTCATCTTAGCAGGTATCTAGAAGGCTTATTCCTAAGGCTGAAAGATAACTGCGACAACCCACAAAAAATACTTCGACATTGGCGCCATCCGTGGGACCCGCATTCAATCTACTAGAGCTATAGAATGACGGGTTCGACGCCACCTGAAGCTTCCGGAAGGGTAGAAGGAAGTTCCACACCATTGACGAGAGAGCAGTTAGAAGGGTATGTAACAGCTCTCAAGTCTATGATAAAGAGCACAACAAACGGAGGGACACTGTTGAGCCAATACGATTTGATTTTGAAGATGAAGCGACTCTTGACAAGGACGAGCCGGCGGATAAGAAGAAAGAAATAGTCACGGGGAGTAAAGTGAAAGACGAAGACACAGCAAAGCCCTTCAAGGAAGTCTCGAAATCTCCATTCAGTAGGCCAATCATCGAGTTCTCCGCTCCGGAACACAAGATGCCCACCCACATCAAGTTATACGATGGGTCAACGGATCCTCAAGATCATCTCAACAGGTTCACAGGGCCGCAGGGGCATGGAGAATGGCCAATGCCCGTATGGTGCCGCATGTTTCAGCAAACTTTGACGGAAAGGCCGGGGATGGTTTGATGGACTCTCACAGGGAGCATAGACGAATGGGCAGACTTTCAGGGACGGTTTGAGACTCGCTTCTCCTTGCACAAAGCTTGTGTCAAAGACCCTACCGAGATCACCAAAATAGTAGGGAAGGCTAACGAATCGCTGCCGGAATTCAAAGAAAGGTGGACCACGGAGAAGGATTCATACAGGGAGCTCCGGAGATAATGAGAATCTCTTCGTTCATGGACGGGTGTAAATGTCCCGAGTTAGCAAAGCGGTTCGCCGATACGATCCCTAAAACCGTAGAAGCGATGATGACTAGGGTCGACGACTTTGTGCGATCAGAAGCAGCCTTCGCCAGACCTTTGAACGCCCCGAGGAGAGCATTACGATACGACAAGAAGAGCCTCAACTGGACCATTCCGGAAGGATGAAAGAGCCGCCAGGAACCAATATGGAGGGGACAGGAAGAATGAAGGACGTTACACCTATTCAGGGAAGGATAGGGGTAGCACACACCGTCACGATGATCGGTCAGCGCCCTATTTACCCCATCGCGGCGATCACTTGAATCGAAGCACTCCCCGCCTAACCTTGGACTCGCTCATCAAACCTCCGAAGGAAATTTTAGCCACGGAACACCAGCTACGCCTGCCTCCTCCGAAACCGATGCGCGATCCACCCCGCAGGGAAAACCAAGACAAGTACTGTGATTATCATGGAGAAAAAGGGCATTATACGAATGACTGTTATCAGCTCAAGAGGCAATTAGAACTGGCATTGGAGTCGGGAAAACTGAACCATCTGGTCAAGGATCTCAGACAGAAGGGAAGGAGAGAAACCCCAAAGCATGATGCAGGAGCCAAAGACAAGGTCATTAACATGATCCGAACCCGGCCCGAACGAAGGAAGAGGAAGTCGTCGGAACAAGGGGAAAGATGGATAAATGTCCCCATAATATTCCCTCCTCTCCCCGATGGGGACGTATCGGACGACCCTCTCATAGTTGAAGCCACAATGGAAGGATACCTAGTCAGGAGAGTCTTTGTAGATGAAGGAGCTTCGGTGGAGGTAATGTTCGAACACTGTTTCAACAACTTGCCTCCGGAAGTAATGGCTCGAATGAAACAAACGCAGACAGATCTGCTAGGGTTTGTCGGATAGGTGACTCGTCCACTGGGGAAAATCGAATTAGATGTGTCATTCGGAGATGAGGGGTTGTACAGGAAGGTCAGGATGAAGTTCACAGTCATTCGGGCACCGTCGCCATATAATGTTATCTTAGGAAGGACAGGATTGAAGATCCTGCGAGCCATACCTTCTACGGTACATTCCATGATGAAATTCCCAACCCCTCAAGGAATTGCCACGTTGGTCACTCGCTCCGTCATCATTTCAGAATGTAGGAGATTGGAAAGATTGCAGACTACTGCTCCGAAGCAAGATAAGGAGGAAACAGGCACAGGAGAGGTGGGTCTAACGGAGGAAGTGGCGATCAACCCAGCCTTCCCCGAACAAGAAATAACGATAGGAGGTGCGCTATCGGTTGAGGGCAAAAGGCGCCTCAAAGAACTGTTACAAAGGAACCTCGACATATTCGCATGAGAGCCAGCGGATATGACAGGAGTCCCTAGAGGGATCATTGAGCACACTCTGAATGCCAACCCTTCAATTGATCCGGTATGTCAAAAACGCCGAATGTTGGTGGCGGATCGGAGCCAGGCAGTCACAAGGGAAGTAGAAGAATGGGTCAAGGTTGGCATTGTCGGCCGGTGAAATACCCTACCGGATATCCAACCCGTTCGGTAAAGAAGTGTGATGGAAGCTGGCGTATGTGTATTTACTTCAAGAACATCAATTCCGCTGTCCAAAGACTATTACCCTTACCGGAGATCAACTGGAAGATCGAGTCGGTTATGGGGTATAAATACAAATGTTTCTTGGATGCTTATAAAGGGTATCACCAGGTGCAGATGGCAAGGGAAGACGAAGAAAAAAAAGCGGCGTTCTACAGCGAGCAAGGAACCTCTGTTACACCAAGATGCCATTCGGTTTGAAGAATGCCGGATCCACCTATCAACGGATGATAGACTCCGCTTTTCAATCACAGATAGGGAGGAACCTCGAGGCATATGTGGACGACATGGTCATCAAGAGAGGGAAGAGCGAGGGAATGCTAGCGGACATAGCGGAGACATTCGATAACCTTCGGAAAATCAACATGAAGTTAAATCCTAAAAAATGCTCCTTCGGAATGGAAGAAGGAAAATTCCTAGGGTATATGGTAACTTCAGAAGGAATTCGGGCAAACCCAAAGAAGACAAAGGCAATAATGGACATGCAATCGCCGAAGACCCTCAAAGAAATGCAGAGCCTCAGCGGCAAATTGGCGGCGCTCAATCGTTTCTTGGCTCGTTCAGCCGAAAGATCCTTACCATTCTTCGAAACACTCAAGAACATCACTAAGGAGAATAAGGAGGAGTATCGGTGGACGGAAGAGGCAGAGTCGGCATTCCAAGAGATGAAAAAGTTGATAACGGATCTTCCCTCACTAACAACACCAACGGCAAAGGAAACATTGTACGTGTATCTAGCGGCCGCGGAGGAAGCGGTCAGCGCGGTTCTCCTCAAAGAAAGAAAGGGAAGACAATCACCAGTCCGTTATGTAAGTCGAACACTCAACGAAGCCGAGAGGAACTACGCCCCGATCGAAAAACTAGCACTGTGTATGTTGCACATGTCAAGAAGGCTCCGGAGATACTTCGAAGCACACCCTATAAAGGTAATCACAGACCAACCAATAAAGCAGATCCTCAACAAGCCGGAAGCGTCCGGGAAGTTGGCTAAGTACTCGGTGGAGCTGGGTGCATACAACATAACCTACGAGCCCCGGAACGCAATCAAAGGTCAAGTGTTAGCAGACTTCTGTCCGGAAGCTCCCATCGGAGAAAGAAACGACAAGTACTTCAATCAGCCGGCGATGAAGAAGGAGGAGGAGAAATGGCTTTTGTATACGGACGGAGCATCCAATAATAAAGGCTCCGGAGCGGGTCTTGTACTAATCAATCCAGAGGGAATGGAGTTCACTTACGCCATCCGGCTTGAATTCGACAGCACTAATAACGAGGCCGAATACGAAGCCCTACTGGCGGGGCTAAGAATGGCGGAGAGCATGCAGGTCCGTAGCCTTGATGTCCGGGTGGACTCTAAGTTGGTGGCTAATCAGATAAATGGGGATTATGTGGCTAGTCACGAAAGTATGATCAAATACCTAGCAAAGGCAAAGGAGTACATAGCTAGTTTTGAAAACTTCAGCATCCGGAACATCCCTAGGGTTCAGAATCAAAGGGCAGATGTCCTTAGTAAACTAGCCCGCGCTTTTGACCACTTAACGAAGGAAGTGCTAGTGGAGGTGCTAAGGGAAAGGTCGACGGAAAGCAAGGAAATTAATAATGTCGTTGAAGAAGAAGGAGACAACTGGATGACTCCTATCATCCGGTGTCTTAAGGAAGGAATTTGGCCGGAAGACCCTAATGAAGCCCGCAACCTAAGGATGAAAATCAGCCAATATGTCATGGAAGATGGTATACTCTACAAAAAAGCCTACTTGGTACCCATGATGAGGTGCGTGGGTCCCTTACAAGCAAACTACGTTATAAGGGAAATACACATGGGAGCTTGTGGGATGCATTCCGGTCCGCGCTCGGTCGTGGCGAAAGCCATAGGGCAAGGATACTACTGGCCTACAATACACCGGGATGCTAGAAACGAAATAATCAAGTGTGACTCCTGCCAGATCCATTCGCCAGTGCCGCAGCTTCCAAAAACCAAGCTAACACCCATCATGGCTCCATGGCCCTTTTACCAATGGGGTATGGACATAGTGGGACCTCTACCATCGGCGGTTGGAAAGGTCAAGTTTCTCTTAGTTTCCATCGATTATTTCACCAAGTGGACAGAAGCCAAACCGTTGGCAAAGATTACGGGGAAAGATGTCACGAAGTTTGTGTGGGATAACATAGTATGCCGCTTTGGTCTCCCTGCCATCATCGTCACACACAATGCTAAGCGGTTAGTAGACAACCCCTTCAAAAGCGGTGCGAAAAACTCAACATCAAGCAGATTAATACAGCCGGTGGCCATCCGCAGCCAACGGAATAGCTGGTAGAAAGGGCCAACAGGAGCTTGATGGAGGGAATCAAAACAAGGTTGGGGCGTGCAAAAGCCGGATGGGTGGACGAGTTACCGAATGTCCTTTGGGCACACCGGACATCCATCAAGACTAGCAACGGAGAAACACCCTTCAGCCTCACCTATGGAAGCGAAGCGGTCATACCGGCAGAAATAGGCATGCCAACATACAGAGTAAGGCGGATAAGGGAAGGGCTCGAAGAGGACGATCCCCGTCGAACCGTAGAACAAAATGAATAAGACATCCGTCTCAACCTCGACCTGTTACAAGAACGGAGGGAAGAAGCCGCTGTGATGGAGGCCCGATACAAAACGAATTTGGAAAAGTACTACAACCGGAAAGCACGGTTGGTTTCCTTCAAGCCAGGGGAGTTTGTGTATCGAAAAAACGAGGCTAGCAGAGCCGAAGATCAAGGCAAATTGGGACCCAAGTGGGAAGGCCCCTATCGGATCAAAGAGGCAAATCTCAACGGCTCGTACAAGTTGGAAACTTTGGATGAAGAGGAAGTGCCCCGGAAGTGGCACGCCATGAATTTGAAGAAATGTTTTCTTTGAAAAACAAATGAATGCATTGTAAGCCTACGGGCATGAACTACTTTGTTTTTACTTTCAGTAAGCAATGATATATATTCCCCTACCTATGACGGAGGAGGAAAATTTTCCATGATCATATCTCGTGCTTAAGGGACGGACCGGCGGAGATTAGCTACCTCCGTGCCGCGTATCCGAAAACCCCTTAATTAAAATTAATTTACCCCCGTAAGTGCAATGACACTAGGGAAGGCCACATACCATTTGGTAGGCGTACGCATACCCCGAATAATGCTAAGACATTAAGGGATGAGCAGAGGCATATGTGCCCAAGCGGCACGCAGATACCCCGGAGGCGTGACGACGCCAGGGATGAGCCACCAGGTAAATTTACCAACAGGCGAAACATTACCCCCAAAAGTGCTAAGTCACCAGGGAAGGCCGGGGTACATTTACTTACGGGCACAATTTAGCGGGAAAAGTGCCAAGTCACTAACGAAAAACGCAAAAGAGACAAGAATATACATATCAAAAGTGGCCGTCCGGAAATACGGATGACTTAAACTAGCATTACAGAGGTGCGAAAATAAAACTGTTCAAATTACAACCCAGAGGCGCGAGGGCCCACTACAATACAAACAAAACACTATCTTAAACATTGAATAGGCTACAAAATAAGGTAAAGGCTAAGATCCTCCGGAAGTGCCACTCCGGGGGGCCCCGATTCCTCGGGAAGAATGTTCATCAAATCAGCCAAAGGGAGATGATAGGATCTTTTGATTTTTTCTATATATGGGTAGCTTCGGGTGAACATCGTATCATAAACCTTAGTAAATTCCCGCATGGCCTCCATATCGAAATCATTCGAGCGACAACGATCCTTTCTACCTCTTCGTCGGATCGTTCCTCCCGGACCCCGTCCACCAGCCAGAATCAATAGCAGTATTGAAGACGCCCCAGGCTTGCTGGTACTCCTTACTACCCAGTAACTGCGAATCACCGTAGGGATCAACTCTTTAACATAGTTGAAACGCGGCATCTCCTCTTGGCCAGCTCGGATGGCAACTTCTTGCATATTCTTTCTCAAATCCGAGGCCTCTCTCTCAGATTCTTCTAGCTCCGAATTTTTCTTCTCCAACGACTCCTCCAGCGACCTGATCCTCTCGGCCTGCTCCGTATCCTTAGCCTTCAGCACCGCAACCTCAGCCTCCAAACCCTCCAGCTTCGCCTTCAAATCCCCTTCCTTTTGCTCGCAAGTTTGGTGAACCTCCCGAAGGGCCTGGTGATCAGCGGTTAATTTCTCATTGATAGCGGCTTGGGAATGAAGGCTAGCTCGGGTCTCGGAAAGCAATGGCTCAAGTCCGGAGCAAGCAGAATGGGCTCGGTGCAGTTCCACATAACGACGGTTCAATCGCTCAAACCGCTTGAAGACTTCTGCAACCGCGAGGGAGCCGTGGCACAATTCAAACCACCCCCTATATAAAGCCCTTTCGTCAGTCTGATCATCTTGTTCTGAGCGAATGAAGGGGGGCAAGGTTAGCCATCATGTCTCTACAGAGGGCTGCGTCATTCAGGCTCGTATTGGCCGTTAAACCCCAGCCGGGAATAAAAAGTTCCCCAGAACCCCTTCGTCCAAACAAACCTACGCAAACAGAAAATAATATAAAAATAATAATAATAATAAATAACAAAAAGAGCAAGGGATCGAGGACGATGGATACCTCCTGAATAATCTTCGGTATAAGGTCCCGCCGGCTGCTGGAGAGTCTCCTCCGCATTCACTCCTGACACCCCGGCTTCAACCTCTGCAGAAAATGAAAGTCAGAAATAAAGAAAGTACAACATGCAAACGAAAGAAGGGGGACATACCTTGAGCGGCAGTGTTAGGAAGAGATTCCGAGAGAACCGGAGGATCCTCGACGGACAGCATCCCCTCCTGTAAAGATCCTCCCTCTTGATCACCCTCGTCATCTCGTCCAGTCTCATCCGCGATATCATCCGGCCTCAAGGTGTTAATGGGATAAATCGAATGAGTGTCCTGGGATTCTTCCGGACTGGATAACACCTCAATAGAAGGGGACACCTGCCTTCTCCTCTACAGCATTGATGAGGGTCCACCGGTAGGCCTCTTCTCCGCCTGCTTCCTCTTCTTTTCCTTGGCTTTGAGCACTCCGGAGTCGGCCCTCTCTACAATCCTCTTAATTCGGCTCGCCTCAGGAACAGGTTGATCAACCCTTAATGGCTGAGTCACATGTTGAGGAATTTCCTCTCCTTCAGTCAACGGGCGTCCCCTACCCAACCGGGACCCCTGCTCCGACCTCAAACGAAGATACTGGGACATGGTGATAACTACACAAGAAAGAGAAGGGGTCACCGACAAAAAAAAAGAAAAAAAAGAGAGGGCGGTCGTATTACCATTCTTGTCAATATCCTTGAACTCCACACGAAACCCGGAATGCTTCCAAACTCTAGTCAACCCGACCTCAAACAAAAGTCCGGAATGAACCGGTCGGAGCTCAACTACCCCCTCACACAACCTCCGAACATCACCTTCCGAAAAACCTCCAGCAGGAGCGCTATCCGAAACGTTCGAATCTGGATGCCTCCACGGCATAGCATCGGGAATGGCCCTCCGGTCAATCAAGAAAAAGCTATCCTTCCAGTTCTTTAAGCTTGAACATGTTTCCTTAAAAAGACGCGGACGAGACTCCCCTCCAGTCCTCATCTGGAAGGAAAACCAATGTCCCTGCTTATTCAAAGTATAGAAAACCCGGAACAAATTCACGCTGGGCTCAATTTCTAAGCTTCGGCAGTAGATCTCAAACATAACCAACCTATTCAATCCGATGGGTACTAACTGAGAAATGTGCACCTTAAAGTATCGGATCACGCTAAAAAGAAATGTGGAAAAGGAACTCGGACCCGGAAAATGCAAAATCGCACTCATAAAGTCCGATGGCATTACGGGGAAGGTTGTTCATAGTAAACTCCGCCGGAGGTAAACGGGGATGTAATTCGGTCGGAATACCATACTCACTAATAATATGTTCAAGTTCCCCTTCGGATAGCATGGAAGAATACACATGCATATCAGATTTTGGGGCCGTATCGCCGGAGGGTGCTACGGAACCAGAGGCCATGGGATATTGACAAGAAGGCGCAACGAAAAACAACGGAGGAATAATGGGATGAAACTCACCTGAACTTGCCGAAAGGTTTGAAAAACAGAGGACGAAGAGATCGAAAAGTAAAAGTGGAAATTACTAATGAGGTGAAAACGCTTTATATAGGCCAAAAAGGTGGGGACGCGAAACGTCCTATCGTGTCAGATGTCGACGCGGATGAATCTAAACCGTCCACCACGACGCGTCCGCCACGTGGCAAAATCCCACGATTTTCGGTAAAATATTTTAACCCGCTCACTGAATGGGCCCGGGCTCGTTGTCCTAAGAGTGGCCCGCGAAGCCAAAGTCAGGCCAACTGACCCGAATGGTTCCGAAGAACGACTAGATTAAGTATCACATCACTTGTCAAAAACAAATAACATGATACTGGGGGGACATGACGACGTATATGGTCCTTCGGTCAACGACCGAAAGACCTGGAACACCACCGAAAGGCTCTCCGATAGACACTCCGGCAGGCTACCGCCGAAGGGCGAGTTGACCTGACAGTACCTTTGGCACCTTGCCTGGACACAATTCGTCTCATTCTCCTGAATGTCAGAAAGTACATCAGAGACAGTGCCAGGGACAGTGTCAGCCCTGACGACACCAGTGGTCCCATAAAGTACAACGGTCTCAGGGACTAGATAGTGACATAAGGTAGTATAAATACGCATACAGTAGTTGAAGGCAGAGGTATCATTTTTCTCACACACACATTTATACTATACCTTTCGGTAAAACACATACTTACTCTTACGCCGGAGTCGGGTCCTGGGATAACACCCGGGGCGAGACTAACGCGTTGTTCATCTTAGCAAGTATCTAGAAGGCTTATTCCTAAGGCTGAAAGATAACTGCGACAACCCACAAAAAAAATACTTCGACAGACACCTAGTAAAAGATGACAATAGCAAAAACCTTTGTTTAATAGTATTAAATAGATTGGACCAACTTTTACTTTTTGGGTCAAATTGAATATTTGATAAAAAAAAAAACTATCAAAAGAAAAACATAAAAAAGTTGAGTTTATATTTATATTGCGCGTGGTACAGGAGAGAAGCTCAAAGAATGTCTTGAAATTCCCTTCTGACACACGTGTAACATAATACACAAGACTCAATTTGAATAAGAAATACATAACACACTATATAAAGTCACAAATTTCCTTTTTAGTGCCCTATGTGGGATAAAAATTAATTCTTTCTTTTGTTAATCAAAAAGTCATGCAAGTTATATTCTTCAAACCGTTGTTGTAAAGCCCAACACAACCTAATAATTTACTAAAGGTGATATAGCACTTGAAGATGTATGATATAGTCCATGCTTTTAGTAGTGATGTATCTAGGAGTTGTTTGCTTGCTACTATTGTGATTCACTTCCATAGAAAAATTGCTAGGTTCATGTATTAACTGCTAATTAGTATATGTTAAACCTCTCCATTAAAAGTAATTAGTGCTTCATTAATTTATTTCTTTGATTTAAGATCATTTGAGGACAAAATATTATTTACATACCAAGGGATCAATCTCCACCATCCATTTTTATTTGATCTAATGGATGAGATTAATCCCAACAATTTAAAAAACTCACTTTCATCCTCTTTTTTCAAATATTAATAACTTTCAAACCGTTAATCGTTAAGCGAAAAAAAATATATCATTGCGACGAGCATTTAATTATCTTTCTATAGATAGACACTTTAATATACTTTCGACAAAAAAAAATTTCGTATTTTCTATTTTTATTTTTTTTAAGTTTTTTCGTTTTTTTACGTTACTGAAATTTACATTAAAAAATCATATATGATATAACACTATTAGTGTTATATCATATATGATGATATCATATATGATATGTATATCATATGTGATTTATCATATATGATTTAACAATAGTATCACATATGATATTACATATCATGTGTGATTTAACACTAATATCACATGTGATATTCAAATTAGTGTTAAATCATATATGATATTTCATGCAAATTCCAGTTTCGAAGAAAAATGAAAAAAAGACGAAAAACGTGAAAAGAACGATTTTTTTTCTTTTTTCGAAAGTATAGCAAAGTGCCCTTCTATAGAAAGATAATTAAATACTCGTCGCGATGGTGTAATTATTTTTGCTTAACGATTAACGGTTTAAGAGATATTTAAATTATAAAAAATAGGTGAAATACTAAAATGCTTTTAATCTCAGCCATTAATTTCTTTTTAAATGAATGGTGGAGATGAGTCCCTTGGTATGTAAGAAAAGTTTGATATGTAAAATAACTCTCCTCAATTTCTTTTAAGAAATTGGTAAAATGATCTCTTCAATTCTACTTTTTCGAAAAAACACACATTTAATCGAGCTAAAATATCATTTCAACTTGTTTAATCATATAAACCTTGATGTGGTAAGCTTGCTAAATTTAGTTAGCATTGAAGAAAATGCTTACAAGCTGATTATAAATAAAGTTGCAAAGGCAAAACATATTATCTTTGTATTGAACAGTTGGACTTAAGTTTTTTTTTTGAACAACGGATATTATTAAGACACTAGCAAGACGCTAGAAACAAACTATTACAAAGTAATAAGAAACGGGTTCTTAAGCCAATCGACCCAACTAAAATTAGACTTGCATCTAGACCTACACCAAGAGAAAGAGCGAGCCACAATATCATCCACAATATAATCTTTGGTCTGAGGAGTTGACCCAAAGATAGACTTGTTGCGGAAAATCCAAATCGTCCACCAAGTAATGTAGAAAACTCCTTCTAAATACGTCTTAAACTTGGTCAGGAGACGAAGAGACATAAACCAAGTGCACCATTCTTCATAGGAAGACGCCACCAGCATGTTAACATCCCACCAACTAGAAATCATTTTATAAATGTTTTTTGCCATGGGGCAATTGAAAAATATGTGACTAGTAGTTTCAGCTGCCATGTTGCAATTAGGGCAATAAATAGAGTCAAGATCCATACCTCTACGGGAAATATTGAAACGCGTGGGCAGGTTGTCCATTTTAACTCTCCAGGCATGAATGTTGATCTTCTTGGGGACAGCCTTAATCCAACGTGTTTTAGGAATAGAATCTACAAGGGTATGGTCATCAATGAAATTACGAACCGATGCGACAGTAAACTCTCCATCACTTGATAACGACCAAAACCACCTATCCATCATATTAGGGAGGATGAGATCCTCCATTTTTAGACACAAGTCCGCCATCTGATGTTGCTCAATCCCACCTCTCGGCATTCACCTTAGAGAAGAAACCAAACCAGGCTGAGCAATCTTCGCCGCCACCGTAATAGACTTAACAGAATCAAGAGCATAGATTCTAGGATATAAAGATTTAAGAGGCACATCTTCCTTCCAAGGTTCTTCCCAAAACATAATATTCTCACCATTACCCGTTTTTTTCTTAATTAAGCCGAGCAGATCCATGCCTTTGTCACGAAGAATAAATATTTCCCGAACTATATCAATCCAGTTAGTTGAGAAACTACCTGATGGAGAGCATCCGAGCTTGCCATCATCACCATGAAAAGCTTTAATAACCCTAGCCCAAAGAGATGAACTTTGAGTTCGAAAGCGCCAAATCCATTTAAAAATAAGAGCTCGGTTTAACGCAAAGAAACTCGAAACACCTAGACCACCTTTCTCCTTAGAAGCAAGAACATTATCCCATTTTACAAGAGAGATTTTTCGGTCTTTAAGATCTACCCCTTTGAAAAACTTACTTCGAATGGACTCCATTTTTTTCAACACTTGTTTAGGAACTTTAAACATCGACATGTAATAAATTGGCATCGAACCCAAAACTGATTTAAGGAGTGTGAGGCGCCCTCCAATCGAGAGAGTCTTCATCTTCCACTTTGAAAGTCTACTAAGAAGCTTGTTAATGGTCGCTTCCCAAGAATTTATGCACATCATACGACCACCAACTTTAACACCAAGATAAGAAAATGGGGATTTAAGTGTCAAGCAACCAATATCAGCAGCAGCTAGATCAACCATAGTGTTTTCCACAGCAATACCCATAATCTTGCTTTTATGCAAGTTAATACGTAAACCTGAGGCACGGAAGAAAAAATCCAACACACGAATAATGATTTTGATATTCGAGTCACACCATTTCCCTAAGAAGACCACGTCATCAGCATAGAAAAGATGAGATAATTGTAAAGAATTATCTAGGACAACTCCTTTGAACATACCAGCTTTAACTACATTAAGTGAAGACTTTCCATGATCAAGATAAATAAAAATGGAGATAAGGGATCACCCTGTTTAAGGCCTTTGTGAAATTGGAATTCAGTTGTTGGGATTCCATTAACAAAAATCGAACCCCTTGAAGATTGTAAACAACTTTGAATCCAGTCGCACCAACGATCACCAAAACCGAATTTTTTCAAAACATCATCCAAAAAATCGCAACGGACAGAATCGAAGGCCTTCTCAAAAATCAACCTTAAATATCATAGTTTGTTTCTTTTTAGCTTTACACCATTGTATAACCTCGTTCAAAATAAAGGGGCCATCTAGAATTTGTCTATTTTTAATGAAGGCAGATTGCACTTCATTGACGAGGTCTCCCATGACCATCGCTAAGCGATTAGCTAAGAGCTTAGCTATGATTTTGTAGAGACTTCCAATAAGGCTTACGGGTCTAAAGTCCTTAACCTGCTTAGCATCATGAGTTTTCGGAATCAAGGCAATGAAAGAAGAATTGCATCCTTTAGTACAAAATCCGTGGGTGAAGAAATGATTCACGGCATCCACAATATCAGGTTCAAGAAGACTCCAATATCGTCGGTAAAACCAAACGTAAAACCATCAGGACCCGGAGATTTGTTTAAGCTACAATCCCATACTGCTCCTTTAATTTCCTCCTTCGTGAAAGATCTTTCTAAATCAGTCTTTTGATCTATGGATAACTTATTGGGAAATTCCATATCAAGAGTAAGACGATCAGAACACGGAGTGTTAAACCTATCTTTAAAATGGGTAAAGAACTCATTTTTCACAACCTTAGGATCCTCAATCCAAGCACCATCAACGAGAATACCACGAATAGCGAGATTGTTCCTTTGCTTATTGATAATACCATGAAAATATTTAGAATTTTCATCTCCTTCTATCGACCATTTTATCTTAGCTTTTTGAGCCAATGCGAGAGAATCAATGTTCTCCAAATCAGTCAAATTGGTCATAATGTTCATACGTTCTTCCAAAGTATCAGAAGACACGTCTCCTTTGTCTAAAGAGTAGTCAATTTCAGCCAGCTTTTCCTTTAAACCTTTCTTCAGATTCTTGGTTGGTCGTTTTTATCTTTAACCCACGTACGAATCCCCTCCTTAAGGATTTTTAGTTTTTTTACCAACCGTGACATAGGATTCGGGTTTAGGCACGTAATATCTCTCCATGTTTCGGCCACAAAAGAATCAAAACCATCAATCTCAAACCAATAATGATATAAGCGAAACGGAGGAGGACCATAATCTAAGCTTGATTCACGCAGTAAAATAGGTCTATGATCAGATAAATAACGATCTAAGATGATAGCAGAGATATTGGGACAAGAGCTTAATAGGTCTTCGGATATAAGGAAACGATCAAGCTTACTCATTTTAGAGGCCGACTTATGAGACCATGTAAATGAATAACCTCTAGTAGGCACTTCCATCAAACCGCCCAACGAAATGAAAGAATTAAAAGCAGTAGCCCCTTGAACATTGAAAATAGAACCAAATCTTTCTTCTTTAGAACGAACTTCATTGAAATCGCCCATAACAATCACTTCCCCTTTCCATCTATCGATCATATGATTCAAATACTGCCACAACATCTTTTTTTCTGATAACTCCTGAGGAGCATAGACAGAGATGATGAGCAAATTCTTATCATTAGGAACCCATTTACCCATAATTGCGATAAAGTAATCGGACACCGTGGAATGCTATTTACGAAAAATATTTGAGTCCCAAACACATAAGATGCCACCTGAGTTACCAACCGAAGGACTAACAATAAAATCAAAAGTAAAGTTTCCCCAGCAAGACTTGATACAAAAAGGTTCACCTGCTCCATTTTCGTTTCCTGCAACGAAAGAAAATTAACTTTGTTTTTCATACATAACTCCTTTAGCCAATCTTTTTTAGCCTTTTGGGCGAGGCCTTGAATGTTCAATGACATAAAATTTATTGATATGGTTCCTGTGCTCCTTGAATTTTCACAATCTCTTCAATATTATCAATGCAACCATCCATCTTGTATCCCATCGTTTGGCCAATTTTAATCAAATCCTCCATAAGTTGGAGGATGGAGCCCCTTGTTTTTGGAGTACGAACATTTTGAAAGTGACCCGATCACACAGACACATCTCCATTCTCTTTTGGTTTCAGATTGGGAGCTTTCTTCAAGACTGCTGGTTCCTTTATTTTTTCATGACTATTATGAATGTTTTCATTTCCCTCCCTAATATAATTAGATTCCATGTTTGAGTTAACTTCTGATGCACCTTGGGTGTGAATCCCGGAGGGTACTTCGGCTCACTCACAGATTGAAGAACATCGTCAGTAATGGGATTTTTCTTATTGAGAAGCTCGTATAAATTAAATGGATCCTCAGACTGAACATCTTCAAAACCATCGTTGAGTTGGTCCTTAACCGCAGAAGATTTGTTATCACCTTTCTCTCCTTGTTCAAAAATTGTCTCTGGTATTTCTTCTACCTCACTATCGACATCTGAGGTTACCTTATTCGGGATATCTTCATTCTTGTCATACAATGACTCATTTTCTGAGTCAGCGAGATCTTCTTCATCAAGATTAAAATCTGGAGTCCATCCTGAAACCTCTTTAGCACGGATCCAAAAGACTTTACCTTTAACAATGGTTTTAAAGGTTTCAAAGATGTTATCTTCTAAGGTAGTCTTGATACATAATCTTTTTCTATGAAAGTGTGATGCTTCATCATTCTCATCATGTATTAAAGAGCCCCATTTAGATGATATTCTAACAAAAGTATTGTGAGTCCACACGCATAAAGGAACACCTTCAATGTCGACCCAAGTTACCCTTTCATCAATTTTAAAATTATTGGAAGCATGTTGTAACATTGTGAACCATGAGCCAACACCAACATGTGCCATAAACTTATCTTTTTTAGTTTTTGAAATAAATTGAAGTAGTACCCAGAAACCTCCCATGTAATGTATAACAATATCATCGAACCCTTCCGTTGCCAATAACGTCTTTATGTTTGATAAGGAGTCAAATTCCTTTAGTTTACCGACCACTGATAAAGAGAGATCACTTTGAAAAGTACATAAATCATCAAGAACCAAAGCCGGTTTAGAATCTTTCTCAGCTGATTGAGCTTGATGCCCAGTTTTAACCGCATGAACATATGAGTTAGAGTGCTGGTGCATTCCAGACTCATTGTGCAAATCTCCTGCTAAAGTCGTTTTCACCACTTTAGATTTGAATTGAGTACTAACCTTTGTCATTGGCGATCTCTGAAAACGAGCAATATTAGCGTGTAGTCTCAAACGCCCCACCCAAAGCGTACACATATTGCTAACTAGACGATCAACATCTTTGATCTTAACGAAACGAACAAACCCAAATCTAAATCCAGCTTTGGATCTCCTATTAGGAATGAAAGCGTCGATGACGTTTCCGTATTGAGTACACATTCTCCATAGATCACGCGCTGTGAAATGTTCTGGGAAATTCGTGACATAAATGGATGTAGAAATATTTTGCACATCATCCTCCTTTGAGCGAAGATCACCCATGATAAAATAAAAAGAAGAAATTGAAAATACCTGGTCAATGAAGAAGGCGCAAAAGAAAAGAAAACCCTAAAACAATTTTATTTTATTTTATTATTTTTTTTTTGGGTGAAATTGATTGAGGGAACTGAAAGATTAGTGATTTTAGAAGTGGGGTTTTGAATTAATTGAAATATGGTGGATCAAAGTGGGTTAATTTGGGATCATCCCGGTTTTGGGGTTGATGTTGACGATGCATAAGCAATATATGGGGTTAACTTTTTTACGTTAGAATCAACTCTTCTAAATAACAACATACAAATGTCGTAGAGTTTTCAAAAAAGAAAATGAAATTAAAAAAAAAAAGACACAAACATAAAACAAATAAAAAAAAAAAAAAAAAAAGAAAGACACAAATACAAAACAAAAAAGTTAACAAAGCAGATGAATTATCCTTTCATCATTTGTGATAACAATTTGGTTGCAATTTTAACAACCACATTGTCTACAAATTCATGAAAGAACAATGTAATATTTATGGCAACTTGCATTACCAACAAACATTTAAATATAGCGAAAATTACCTGTGAGACCCTGCAGAGACTTCAATGTCCTGCAGAGGACCTCTTTTTTTCTTATATCAAAATAGGCCACCCATTTCGCCTAAAACTTGTGCAGAAATACATAATGGACACGTGTCGCTACCCCGTTAATTATACGAGATATATTTAAAAAAAAAAAAAAAAAGCAACTCGCCTCTTTATTGAAGCGAAATCTGACATTTTGTGGGGCCACGAGCTGACACAAGAGAGAGAAACACCATTTCACATAAACTTTTATGTGAAATCCGACATGTGCGCCATGCGTGGGGACAACTTTGACATATCAATATATAAAAAATTACTTTTTATATAAAAAATTACAAAAGTCACCATTTAACTTTATAATATTTACAACTTTTTTATATAACAAACTTCATTCGTCAAATATTTAGCAAATATATAGTGAATTTGTTAATAAAAAAAATACCGTCGCGAAGAGCTCTAAATTACGAACAAAACGAGCTCAATATTAATATTCTTTTGACGTATGCACAATTTTATAAAAAATATTGAAGTTGATTATATATATCAACTATTTTGAAATTGAAAACTAAAACTTACCATAACCACCTTACACTTTTTAATATTTGTAAATTTTTTATATAACAAACTTTATTTGTCAAATATTTAGCAAATACATAGTGCATTTTTTTATCTATGGTTGACGAATATATCACGAGTTATGTCGTCGATAACTAAAGTTTTGTAGATGAGTTACATGAAAACAGTAGATGGGTTAAATAAATACATAAAAAAATACAAGATAAAGATGATACAAATTAAAAACGAAAGTCTAGTAGATGGGTTAAATAAAAACATAAAGAAATACAAGATAAAGATGATACAAATTTAAAACGAAACTCCAATTTAAACATCACTGATAAACGGTATCCTTGTGGTAAACCTCAACAATGTTTTTCAAAGTGATGTTAAGGTAATGGTTATGTGGTTTTGGTGTGAACACTGAGACGTTCTTTAGTATCAAAACAGCACCGACACCGATAGACTTGACGTAACCCTTATCCTCTTCTAGTACTTTGTGATGAATTGAACCAGACATTGTTCCTGATGGATCTTTGAGTGTCACAGTTAGGTCACCAAGAAAATTTGGTGTACAAGACTTGATGACGGCTACAACCAGTTCAAGCTTCCTTTTTTTACAAAAGGTTTTCATATCGCCTAAACAAGCATCTACCCCGATCCCAAAAGCATCTAGATAGCCAAGCGCGCTTAGCCATGGGCCACGCGTAAAATGATCATCTTCGGATGCATCCTCCTCTATTCTCCTGACATACTCTTGGGTTGGCATTACAGACAAGGGACCTCCTTCCCTAATGTCAGTATTTTTGCGAAGCTTGGCCATTTGAAGAATACCCACGGACCGGTATTATCCTTGTGTGTGATATTGTACTTGCATTTTCCCTGGGCTGATCAATGTACAAATGTATTATACCATCAGCGGAAGCACAAGCACACGTAACAAATAAAGTAACGTCGTTGTTGTCTTTAATCTCCGTCGTTGTATCTGATGGGCTTAGCCTAAACGACAATCTGAGTTGCGTATTTGCATCCAACTCGAATTTGTTCACCAACATTTCAACCATTAATGAGTAAGTGATGTCACTGTACTATTTTGATCACATAATATTGTACACGAAATATGACATGAATATGAATTTTCAGAGACTTTATGTAGACACGGATGTGACTAGTAAATAAACTTTTTTCTGATCACATAATAATATAAACGAAATATGACATGAATATGACTTTTCACAGACTTTATTTAAGTAGAGAGAGAACTTCGCTTCAAATAACAGAACTTGCTTGTATCTCAAGTCTAAGGATGAAGATAACAAACTATTTTCAATATTTTACTTATGACAAGGATCTAAAAGTAAATGTTTGAAAGTTGGGGAATCCAATATGCATCTCTAGTGAATACATATGAGTTTGGCGGGAACAATCCAAATTCTCATTAGAATATAACCAACACTCACATTTGCCTTACATAACAATATTCCCATATTGTTAACCGACAATGGACATATTTAAAATTATAAAATTACCCAAGGATATAACATGCAAATATAGGATAACAATTATTATATGAATGAATAACAAATACCAAGTATCTTTATTCATCATAAAGTAAAAATTGTCTATCAATCCCAATTATCCAAATACTAAAACAGATATGCATGAAACTCATTTAGTAAGTTGAACCCCAATGTTTCCAACATTCTCAACCTTTCTTTAAAAGAAAAACTAAATAGTTATCTGAGTAAACTTTCCGAATACTTATTTTAAATATCACATATAGTGAGTGATTTGAAATATAAGATGAGTGTCTTATCTCGTATGCTCATACTATTGCAAGAATTATAGCATGGAGATGTTGTCTTACCTTGCATGAGGTAGTAAAAGTTAACAACATACTGACAGTCATCTTTACAGTTTCTAAAAGTGTAAAGTATTCTCATTCATTAATGTGTAATGCAACAATGCTCTATGTTGAGCATAACTAGTTAGCAGATTTATCATAAAAGATGAAATCCTACTACAACTAGTATTAATAATCATCTAGCATCATTTGTACTTATACAACATTATGCTTTAAAATTCGTAAACATTTATAAAACAATAATCTAAACTCTCTCAATTAGATATTGTTGTTGTCAGCTCATTTTGTACTTGTACAAATGCAATAACTAGTCTTATACACAATATAATATATACATGATAAACCCTTAGTTTAAAAACACAAGGTTTTCATCCATGTAAATTATTCCAAGTGAAATATATCATTGAAGACTTGCTTGAATGATATACTGCATTTGTGTCAGACTTAATTTTCCGCATTTGTTTATTCCAAATAAACATTTATTCCAAGGTTGTTTCTTTTTATTCCCTAAATTTCAAGTGAAGTTTCATTCCAACCTTAAGGATCAATATCTAGCTTAATAGAATGATATCTTCAACATATAAATTTTAAGAAAAAACACATTGCTCCCACTCAATGTCAGATGTACTCAAGAGATATCTTAATTCAATCAGAATCATATTGTAATTAACTTCAAGATCTCAGCTCTTAGATGCATGATCCAATCCAAAATATGGATTGCTCAAATTTTGTATACTACATAAAGATAATATAGATTGATAACCCTTTTAATTACACACCGTCCTCGCAAAAGGTAATCATAAAGAAAGAGTTATAAAATCTAATTGTCATATTCAACATACAAATCACATGTATGACAATTAAATATCTTTATATAATTAATGCATGTATTATATAAGAAAATTTAATCACAGTCAATTGCTTAAGTATGATAAAACACTTCTTATAAAATGCCAAACATTAATATGTATACAATTTTGTCCTTGTGAGTCTTTCTTCAAAAGAAACTCATTCCAACCTCATAGGTTAACCTGTTTGGCGAAATTACAATCAAGCTCAAAACTCGATTTGCCTTTTAAGGACTGCATCTTATCATTCATCTTTCTAAAACATTTATCAGATTTAAGATGTGAAAATATATTTTAGTAGTTAGCTGATTACAATAATATTCTAACTTATATCCCTCAACATTGACATAAAATATCACTCAAGTGATGAGGCATCCTTTCGGATTTATGAATGAGAGTAATCATTATACTTCGGTCGGCATTTTCATGTTTAACCTTAGTATGACATTAATAAGTGGATTTTAGAAGGTTAAGTATTTTGTTCTCAAATAACTTTGAGATTTGTATATGCTCCCACTTACTTTTGTAAGTAGAGACAATTCTCTAAATACTTAGTATTTAAGAAACAATAAATTGTTCTTTATTGGGAACCACAAAATACATTTTAAGTTCTCATCTGTAGATTCGTTAATAAAATGCTTCATAAGATTTTAACAAATTCAGAACTTAAATCAAGACATAGTGGAATTCCTTCCAACTACCCAAATTAGGGTTTATAGAAAAACTCTAATTTAGTATCACTCTTTAACCAAAAGCTCTAGCAACCGTTTTGTGTTTCGTCAAGCTAGGAAGAACACAAAAACTACAATCTTCAAGCTAGGAAGTGTAGAAAAATCAAAAATCCAAAAAGGGTTTATGATTCAACTGGTTTGAGTGGTAAAACCTCAAATCCCTAATGAATTAGGGTTTTCAGTTATAGGTTGTCTTAAATACCTTCTAGGTTTGAACTCTATTGAGTGTATCCATGACACACGCAATTTCTAACCTTGATATGTTTTGGAGGTAGGGCAATTAAAGCTATCATGAATCCAAACAATATGAATAAGGTTTGATCCAACAAATTAGACATACCATAATGAAGTGGTATCCTATGATTTATTAGAATTGTGAAACTATATCAGAATTCTATAGATAACTTAATTCTCTTAGGACCAAATACTTGTCAATTAGGTCAAGCCAAATTGCATATTAAGTATCTATGAACCAAGTGCATGCTATAATGTATATTCATTGAACAATACAAGAACCTTATGTTCACGTGTTCACAAAAAAACAGAACTATTCAAGGATTATATGTTCATGTGTTAAAACGAAAACATAACATTTCAATAATACATTATCAGTCTTTGAATAATTGAAAGCCTTATGTTTATGTGTTAACGAGAAGACATAACATATTTACTATATATACTTTATGTTATAAGTCATTGATAAATTCAAGGACTTTATAATTATGTCTTAACATGTAAGCATAATTATACTAACAAAAGTAATCATGAACGCAAACTATTGAGTTCTATAGTAATTTCAAGTTAATTTTATACTTCAAAATTATGATCATTATCATATAACCATAATTATGTTGACTAAACATGTAGTCAAATGTTGAAATATCTTTACACTATATTATGACATTTGAATGTAGTAGGGCAAGAAACATCTAGCTTGTTCAAGTCCTAGTAGAATCATTATTAGAATGTAGTAGGGCAATAAACATCTCATGTGTTTAAGTCCTAGTAGAATTATTATTTACATGTAGTAGGGCATAAACATCTAATGTGTTTAAGTCCTAGTAGAATTATTAGTTTCTTTTACCTTGCGGTCAAGAGATACCAATAATATTGTTGTTCCTTGCACACACTTTGAGATTTCTCCCACTTGTGTAAGGTACAACATCATATTATGAAAACAAACAACACGTGATTGATTTTTCAAAACGATATGATAATGTCATAGATATCATAAGTAGTTTTAGAACCATAACCTTTAATAAAGAATTGTGGATTATTATTCTATAGATAACGCTTCAGGAAGCGACAACACGAAGGCAACGAGTTATCTGATAAAATAAAATGCAATTTTCCTTTAAGCAATGATTGTTTATACTCGGAAAGTAATGAATTGTTTTCAAAGCTAGTTTGAAATGATATGGGTGACTAACAGGAAATAAATCCCGTATCTCCCATTGAAATTGACAACATTACATGAATGATATTTCAGTCATAAAATGCAACCTCCCACTGGATTTGTCAACATTGTAAGTGTTACATTTCCAGTAGAAAGCATATAGCAGTTTTATATACTTTCCTATTCTCTTCAATTACCTACGAGTAGCATGTACTTAGGTATTGAGCAGAGTATATGAAGTTTTACTTATGTAGATAATGGACTAGCCATTCTTTCATTCAATTAACTTGAATCTTTAGCATGCAATTCCTCCTTTATCGTCTACAAAGCCCCAAGGGTATTTAGCACTTTAGGAATAAATAAAAGTCCAAGAAAATTACCTATCAAATATGCTAGTAATTCCTTTACTCTTTGTGGTTTAAACTCATACATCGTGACAAGTGCAGGATGTTATTTATTTTGGTAGCTCTAAACACAATGTTTCCAGTTACACAAAATATTCTATCTTTTAATTATCTCTAGACCACAAAAGGGTAATGAAAGATCATAAATGAGTTATATATTTGTAATCCTATCTTAGTTTGTCAACTAAGGAGAAAAGATAGGTATAAGTCTCATTCTTCTTACTAGGAAAAGAGACTAAGTTTGTTTTTCAAAGAAAAACAACTTTGTTTACGAATTATGTTGCAATAACACAATTAATCAGAAAATAAAAAGTTCAATTCTTGTATTTTCGATAATTACATTCTTAAAAGAATTAACTACCCAATTAATTACTAATAAGACTAAGATCCATCTTGCAACCCCATTTAATTACCATAGGTCTGACCAGTGTATAAAAAAATAGGACAAGAGGTAAGCGACGAGCGTTAATTGTATAATGCAACTCTTAGATTTATGAGACTGTTTAAGGCATTAGTATCAAGTAATAATGTCAAAAGCATGTTTAGTTCTCATCTTATGCCTCGGGTTCGAGGTCTGACCAAGTTAACTCGAGATAAGTCGACCAAGTATGAACGTGTAAAAATAACCAGAGGTCTGACTAGTGAGAAATAATTACCATGGGTTGGAAAGGCCCTTAGGTGTGACCAGAGAAGTCAATTCAAGTGCACGTGTTCATAGTTGGATGGCATAGACTTAAAATTAACAAATAGGTATGCACATATAAATGTGGTAAAAGTCGTGTACAAAGAAGCATGCAAAACAACTTTGTAACACTAACTTTAAAAACTTTTGGTAATAACACTGTAGTGATCATCATGGTTCACGGTAGCTCCAATCGAACGCACAGGGAGGCAGAGGACCAGGTAAGCGCTGAAGCAATAACCTAGACATTCTTTCGGTGCGACTGTGCGCACCTCTTTGAACCGCCTTTTGAGTTTGTTCTAGTGGGTGAGCCGTACATCCCAAGTGTCCATAGCGTCTAGTTTTTAAACTCTTGAAAACGTGTTTCATATATTAGGTCACTTTATTTTAACAAAAAGGATTTTCCACGAATCAAATAGCAGGTCACAATGAGCATGTTATTTAGGCGTGTAAATAAAGACCAATATTAATGTTATGGTTACGATATGTATTATTCCATATTATTAGGTGTCAAAGTAAGTAATAATGCACATATAGGAATCACAAACATATTAAACATAAACATCAATATATAACCACATATTGTTCCGAGTTCTCTTGCGAGTCTTCCCCAAACGGAGAACCATAAGACCGTCACTAGGATACAATACGTAGATCGCCCCATACATCGCAAAAGCAATTGAGTGGGTCTTGTGGCCGGAAAACACATAAAATAGCATGGCAATCTCAATTATCAAGTAATTACGCAATTTATGTATTTAATAACCAATATGTAATTCTAATTATCATAATAATTCTACTTAACAATTAATGAATACAAATTAACTTTTAATTCGAATTACCAAGTAATTTTTATTTAACAGGTAATTCTTAATTAACAATTTAATTTTAATTAACAAGGTAATTATAATTGACATGTAAATAAAATTCTAATTAACAAGTAATTCCAATTAACAAATTAATTCTAATTATCAATATAATTTTAATTGACATGTAAATAAAATTCTAATTAACATAGATAAATGTATAAAACGGATAGTAACTTTTTTTTAAGGTTCGGTAACCTATTTAATAAACCCCTTGAACTATAGTAACTTGCTTGTAACATCTCAAACTATAGTGATGACGTGGACAAGGGAACCGGTAAATCATCCGGTTGCCCACCCTCGTAGTAACAATAATGTCACTTTTTTAAACGTTGAGTAACCCATATAATAAACCCGTTAACTTGAGTAACCTGAATGGCAACAAAATTTTTTTGGTGACTTAAGACAAATTTCCCGTAAACTTTAGTAACTTTTGTGTATATTAACCCTTCACACTTAATAGAGAGCCATGTTATCGATCGATGTTAATAGCATGGCCGACTCGTTGAGAAACTTCATACACTAAATTGAACTCGTGTACACTCTATGTATCTCATAATACACTAAACTCAACTGGCATAGTAAAATGTACCTCACTATATAATGTAGTAAATTTTTTCTAAGTGACCTATGTGGGATAACAACCAAATCTTTTTTCTTTTTTTCTTTATTAAAAAGTCACAAGTTATGAGCTTTAATCATTACTCTAAAGCTCAACACAACCAAATTTACTAAATATCATCTACCACATGAAGCTGCCTCATGTGACATGTAGTCCATAAAATGTGTAAAAATTATTGGCATTCTTGTTTAAAGGAGTATATGTGAAATATTATTGTATTTGTTTTCAATAATGACATATACTTGGATGGGTCAATTCCTTCTTCCATTTGATATGAAAATTCCAGCAAATTTTACGACTCGTTTCTAAAATTAACTATTTGCTTAATGTTGGATTGTTGGTGTCTAAAGTTTTACTATAAAAGAAAGGATATCACTAGTTACTTTGTACTATCACGACTCGGTTGTCAAATTCACTATCATGATCCGTTTGTCAAATTCACCTATTTCTATAAATTACCATATGCTTTTTTCAATACTTTCTTTCAGAATTGTAGACACCAATTCATAGAAATTTGTCATTACCTTCTCATAATGGCAACCAAAAACGTTTCTTCTAAAAGTTTGGTCAAAGAATTTTAGGCATTGTCTAAGTCTATTTTAATATACTTAAATGAAGGTGAGCTTTTACGTCAATTTTACATAAACTCATAAAATAAAATAAAAAGTTAGCAATCATACAAATTACCTGTAGCATTGTCAATACAGTCACAAGTGTATTGTGACCGAATGAAGAGAGCTAAAGAGCAATATGATATTTATGTCAATTTTAATGACAAATATCTAGGTTATAAATAGCGCGAGGCATGACATGACGTCATGATCAAGCCTCATGTCTTTGCGACCAAGGCGAAGCTTTTACGTTTATAACGTGTGGCATAAGGCGGCACAAAATTATATCATATTTCAATCGGGTTTACAAAAAGATGTGGCATAAGGCGGCTGGCAGCATGACCAAGCCTCACGCCTTTACGAGACATTCCTGAAGCCATTGCAAGCCATTTAGAACCATGACAAATATACACCTCCCTATATAAAGTAACAAATTCTCTATTTTTGACCTAGGACTAAAACCAATTAATTCTTGACTCACTAAACTATAAAAAGAGCATACTCTTTCAAATGTTAACATCCAAATCTAAAGAATCGGGCGTTCAATGATTACGCCATTAAAGGTGTATTGATCACTACCTCTTCAAGAAATTTTCCTCTTATCTTTCTTGAGTTGTGGTGTACGTGAGTTTGATTTGATTGACGGAACTATAATCAAAACGAGTATCCGTCCTTCATCAGTTTACACTACCACATAAAGTATCATCAAATGAGGCATTTTCGACTACACAAATTGGCATAACCAAGCCTTATTTTACCTCTTCAGTCCATGCTCAACATATATAGGATTTTCAACTAGTCCGTTGAGATTAAGCATATATGTGACAGGTCAAGCTTCATTCCGACAAGATAATACATAAGGAAGTCCTTGGAATCGGTCTGCTAATCAAGGACTAATTTGAAATATAAGATCTTCAATGCTCACTAATTATAATTTTGTTATGACAATTTCTTTTTTGGAATGGATATCGAGCAATAAATAAACAGATTTTGTTGTCCAGTATTTTGGTTTAAACTCCACAATAGGGATCGTCAAGCCTTGAAAGTAACTTGATGAAATGGATATCAGTAAGTTGAAGTGCTGAATACTTGGACCTGGCTAGGGGTTAAGGTCCGATCCTTTTGGTTATCTTTACGAAACCATTTGCATATGTTGATATGTATATATGATACCCAAAGCAAACACGCATATATTAGAGGGCTCAGCGCAAGGTGTTATAGCTCCACTATTCTTATGGTGGTGCCATGTCTGCACACTCTTTCAGCGTTATAGCTCCACCGCCTACGGCATAACGTATGTTACTATCTTTTTTTCTTTTCTTTTTGAATGTAAAAGTGGAGTGCGTGGGGTTTTTTGTTCGTGCATTATATAGATGTTATTGGGGAGAGTGTAGTCTTGGTTTTATGTTATAGAAATGTTATAAGGTAAAAGCTGATGTGGCAAAGCGTATAACGCCCGAATAACAGTTATTGCACCTAACTCTTCTATCTTGAAAACGACCGAGTTAGTGACCCCAAATCATTTACTTAGAGTTGGGTCAAAGAATGTTAGGCGTTAAATTATTTTGTTTTGATAGACTTAATGAATGAAGTACTAACATGACCAAGTAAATTTCCATGTAAAATCAAAGAAAAGAAAATCCTATCAATTCTAAAACAGTGGAGTTAACAAAGTATACAAACTACCCAAAACAAAAGAACGAACTAAAAAATTTTAACGAAGTATACACATTTCTCATGATATCCAAGAGTTCAGAATAAGTATCTGAAATCTTCAACTCATTGAGAAACTTCATACACTAAATTGAACTCGTGTACACTCTATGTATCTCATTATAAAAGGTAACTAATTATCTTTTTGGTGATCGATGTGGGATTAAACTAAAATTTATTACTGTTATAATAACTATCAAAAGTAGTATCATACATGTTACATACGCATGCTCTAACCGCTGTTCATAATTCGAATACAACAAAGTTTACTAAATGTGATCTAGCACACGAAGATATTTGACGTAGATCATAAAATGACGTACATGTTTTCTATAGTGTCTATAATTCAATAGTCGAACACGTTCGTTCTTTCTTCTTTCTTGAATTGCGGTTCATATGAATTTCCAAGTTTGTGCAAATTCTTTTATGACTCGATTCTCAAATTAACTATTTGCTTAACATCGACGTCTAAAATTTTACCCTAAAGGAAAGGATATCACAAGTTATCTGTATTTGTTACTCTTTTCTACCACAACCCTTTTGACTAACTTCTATCATTTTCACGATGATGAAATCACCTTATTTTGTAAATCACCATTTATGTGTTTTGTGTGTGAAAACTCATATGGCCGAGCATTTAAACATCGATAAGTTTAGACTTCTATGTTTTAAGCACGAGATTGCTTAATTTGTAACATAAGGGCACATGGTACTTTAAAGGCCTTTATAAACATGATTACGTTGGAAGAAGTCAAGCTTAGCCAAAATGACATGCTTTATCTCGATTTAAAGGGCGCGCGCAAATTAAACCTGTGATAATCAAATACTTTATTACTTCTAACTCTATGTTAACAAACATCTAGAGTTTTTTCCCTTTCTATGCTTGTTTTTTAGATCTATTCCCAAAATATGCTTGTTTTTTGGGTCTATTCCGAAAGTATGCTTGTTATATTAAAATAAGAAAAAATTACACGTTTGGTCCCTATAGTTTGCCCAAAATAACAACTTTAGTCCTTAAGTCACTTTTATTACACCAGCAGTACCTTATTTTGGATGAGCGTTAGTTAAGTACGTTAAGTAGTTTGCGCTGTTTGTCCTTCGTTAATAATTTTACACGTTAGTCCTTATTTTTTAAAATATAGTTTTCCCTAGTTAATCCCTCCGTTAATAATAGTTATCGCCCGATTTTTTACGTTTTGTCTGTTTTATCCGTTTTCCTTCGTTGCTTATTCGTTTTCGCGTTTTTTATGTTTTTGTCCGCGCCGCTTGTTTTACGTTTTGCTTCATTTTTATCCGTTATCGCCCGATTTTTTACGTTTTTGTCCGTTTTCGTCCGTTGTTTTACGTTTTTGCGTTCGTTTTTTATCCGTTATCGCCCGTTTTTTACGTTTTTATCCCTTTTCATTGTTTTAATGTTCGTCCGTTTTTTTACAGTTTTTATCCGTTTTCGACTGTTTTTTTTTTATTTCGTCGTCCATTTTCCAAAAAATAAAAAAATTTCAATAAAAAATTTAAAAAAAAAATTAAATAAAAAAATTTTGAAAAAAAAACGGACATATTTTTTTTAAAGATTTCTTTTAAAAAATATTTGAAATTTTTTTTTTCAAAATTTTTTTTGAAACTTTTTATTCAAATTTTTTTTTGAAATTTGATTTTGAAAAAAAAATTCCAAAAAAAAATTTGAATAAAAAGTTTCAAAAAAAATTTTGAAAAAAAAAATTCAAATATTTTTTAAAAGAAATCTTTAAAAAAAAATATGTCCGTTTTTTTTTCAAAATTTTTTTATTCAATTTTTTTTAAACTTTTTTATTGAAAATTTTTTATTTTTTTTCGAAAAACGGACGAAAACGGATTAAAACGTAAAAAAACAGTCGAAAACGGATTAAAAACTGACAAAACGTTAAAAAAAGGGACGAAAACATATAAAAACGATGAAAAGGGATAAAAACGAAAAACGGAGAAAACGGATAAAAACGAACGAAAACGGATAAAAACGGACAAAAACGTAAAAAAACGGGCGATAACGGATAAAAAACGAACGCAAAAACGTAAAACAACGGGCGAAAACGGACAAAAGCATAAAAAAACTGGCGATAACTATTATTAACGGAGGGATTAACTGGGAAAACTATATTTTAAAAAATAAGGACTAACGGTGTAAAAATTATTAACGAAGGACAAACAGCGCAAACTACTTAACGTACTTAACTAACGCTCATCCAAAATAGGGTACTGTTGGTGTAATAAAAGTGACTTAGGGACTAAAGTTGTTATTTTGGGCAAACTATAGGGACCAAACGTGTAATTTTTTTTTATTTTAATATAACAAGCATACTTTGGGAATAGACCCAAAAAAACAAGCATACTTTGGGAATAGATCTAAAAAACAAGCACAAAAAAGGAAAAAACTCAAACATCTATGATTAAAGTAACTAATACTTAATTTATCTCGCTAGTTAATGTTATAAAAATTAATAGCCACATTCCCTTTAGATCCTACTTTTTTTTTTTAAATACATACAATAATATTTATCACAGATACAAAACTAAAAGCCAAAATTTTAAAAGACACATACAAAACTACAAACATTAATAAAGCAGTTTTAACAAACAAAGTGCATTAAACCCCTTGAAAGAACAAGGTAACATTTATTACTAACTCCCATAATTAATCAAGATACACCTCCATATATAATCTTGCAAATTAACCAATTCTTTTTCAGCAAAGAGTATCAAAAAGGCATACAGACATACATGTTTGCCTACAATAGTTAATCATTTGCATAAGAATTTGGAGTCTACATTAAACTTTTCTCTTACTACCAAGTCTATCATGACAGACTATCAAACTTTTAAATCAAAATTGCAAATTTCATGTTGTAACTAGCAATTATATGTTAGAAAATCTATGTTAAATTATATGTTAAATCAAAAAGTACTTAATTAGAGAAATCCCTACAATAGTTATTCAGTTGCATAAAACGTCCATGTACCGAGAAGAAACAACATGGCTTTTCTTAATTATGTTTTACAGTACTTTATTTTTAGAAACAATAGACACTAATTAATCGCAATGCATGTGTCATCACCTTCTCATAATGCTGACCAGAGATGTCTTTTCTAAAGTTTGGTCAAAGAATTTAGACGAACTACCAATAAGGGAAATGTCAAACAAGTGCCTACAAAAGCTGCAGCAAAAAAGACACATCCTAAAGGTAACAAAGTAGCAATAGATAAAGAAGCTAAAGGTAGGTGTTGTTGAAAGTCAAGTTAGTGCAGTTCAAGGAAGTGGTGTTCAATCTGAAAATCAAGATCAAGCAACTGAAGATCCCATCATACATGATGCATCCCTGTCACAATCTCAGCAACATCAAGATGAAACAATTGCCGATCCCAGCATGCATGAGCAATCCCAGTGTCAATCCCAGCAACATGATCAATCACATTCTGATTCTCAGCTGCAGTCAAGTGATGTGCAAGCAGTTTCTGCTTCACCCCAGCCTGCTACACGAAGAATGACTAGGCAGCAGGCTGCACTAGAAAGAATGATGGCCTCACCATAGGTCAATTATGTTATGCTAATTAGCTAGACAATGTTTCATCTAGTTTATTTCCTATGGACAACTTATGTACTCTAAAAACATATGTGTGTGTGTGTGTCTAACTGTAGTTCTCATGCTTTGAAAAGTATGCAATTTTATGCATTTGAAATTATATCCATTTGCATTAACTATGGAACCATGTCATTATTGTGTATTTTTATAGATTCACTAAGCTTGATGTGTGAATAATTTGCATCAAAAGTAACCAAAGCTAAACAGAATCTCATAGAATGTTGACATTTAAAAGTCAAACTTAAACAAATTGGTAACCATCTGCATACCAATAAGGAATTGAAAATAAAAAACAAACCAAACTGAATACTTCATAACAATGTTACTACAATTCAAGATATTGAACATTAACCATCTCGCCTCATTACATAAAAGCTTAAAAAGTTATCCTAATGCATAAACAATCAAGAACAATATCCAACTGAGCACCAGGTAAATCTTCCACTTCCACACATCACCTTGAGCAGCTACTAATCTTGCCTCAAGCTCATTTCTCCCCCTCAAAAGGCCTGGTATGATCATTCTTGAACGAGCACAGATTTCAGGATCATACCATCGTATCCACCGACAAGAAGACCCCTATTCATGATTATGACAAGTCATTAAACAACCACCATTGTTACAATGTACTTTGCTGCTTGCGAAAACAAACTAATACAATAAATATTAAGACGCACTTACTTCAACAGGACAACCAAAGAATCGACGCCCTGGGTTGGCAGAGGTCCACGAAGTGCGAATAATAGCTTGCTTACCACACCAGCAACGTACCATCTTGAAACGATTATCGTTTTGTAGAAGACTGTTTTTGTAGGATAGTTTAGGGATGGATGATAAATGACGACCAAACCGTGTTACACAGACATATAGTAGCTACAAACACTGTACAACGGTTTGTATTGAGTACGCTACAGTGAAAGACAGCTTTGCCTTCACCAACATAACGTTGACATGGGCGTTAGTGGAGGGACGAGTTTGGTATATAAAGCCCATATTTTGGACCTCCGGCGATGATAATGCCCAACTTTGTCCTATCGCGATGCGTAGTGACAAGTTTAGGGACCAACGGTGTATTTTAGTCAAAAAATTATAATGTTTATCAGTTTTCAAACAAAAAAAATGTTCATCAGTTGTCTAAACAAAATCACAATGTTTATCAGTAGATTGTTATTCATCAGTTAAAAAAATCTAATAATAACAAAAATAACAAAAGATGTATTATAGTACACCAATTAGTGCATTTAAATGTACTTTTATAAGAAAAATATCTTTTAGGCATTTTATCAAACACTTTGTGTGCACTATATATGACTAAGATGTCATCTTTAACGTGCGTTATCTCACTCATATCATATCGGATTTGAGTGTTTCAAGGTTCTGGGTAAAGGATGGCCAAAAAGCTACAACTTTTATGTTTTAAGTTTTGCAAAACAATCGGCTTTAAAAACTAGACAAAATTGGAGCCGAAAATGCCGAAAATTTCAAGAAAATCAACACAAACTTAAAAAGTTATAAGAAAAGTTGCAATTCATATGTCAAAATACATACCAAATTAAAGATAATTAAATTTTAATAATTATGGAAAAATCGGTTTTTTGTAAAAATTTGTCGTTTGAAAGTTATTTTCGTTTGAACTTTTAGGGTGTAATAAAATATAATCACAAATTTACAAAAATACCCTTTGTCAAATGAAAGAAGCATGTATGGGATTTTTTTTTTAATCCTCACCGTGGATTATAAAGTTTGGATGATCGAACGATTCAAAACACTTTTTATACTTTTCAATATTTATTTACTTTGTAAGGGATCGTGCCTTCCGAACGAACATGCATAAGCAATGTGTACCTCACTAAAGATTATCCAGCACATGAAGATGCCTCATGTGACATCTACTCTATAAAAATGTGTATAATTTAATGTCATTCGAGAGAAATATGTATAATTTAGTGTCATTCGAGTTTAAAAAGTATATGTAAAATGTTATTGTATTTGTTTTCATAAATGACATATACTTTGATGGTACAAATTCCTTCTTATAATAGCAACCAGATACGTTTCTTTTAGAAGTTCGGTTAAAGAATTTTAGGCATTGTCCAAGTTTTATTTTAATATACTTAAATGTAAGAATTCTTTTACGTAAATCATAAAAGAAAAAAAAAGTTAACAATCATACATGACAAGTATACACCTCTCTATATAAGGTAACAAACTTTCTTTTTATTGATCTATGCGGGACTAAAAGCCAATTTTTTATCCCAAAAGTATCAAAAGGACATACTCTTTCAAATGTTAACAACCAAATCTATAGAATCTAGCGTTCCATGATTATGGCATTAAAGGTGTATTGATCACCCTATATAGACAACCTCATCTCTTTCTTGAATTGTGGTGTATGCGATTTTGATATGATTCACTGAACTATAATCAAAACGGGTTTCCGTCTTCAATCAGTTTACACTACCACACAAATTCGCATAAAAGGAAGTGTTTTCAACTACACAAATTGGCATCACCAAATCTTCTTTTACCTCTGTTTTAGTCCATGCCATTTGAAACCATTTAATTCCCTTCTAATTACCCATAGGTTGCTCAACATATATAGGATGTTCAACTAGTCCATCGAATTTAAGCATGTCTGCTACAAATCAAGCTTTATTCTTAGACAAGAAAATATAAAATCTTTGATGCTCACTATCTATAATTTTGTTATGATAATTTATTTTTCTTGAATTGATATCGAGTAATGAATGAAAAATAGTTTGTTGTCCACTATTCAGGTCTAAACTCCACAATGGATATCAGTGAGTTGAAGTGCTAAACACTTAGACCTAGCTAGGTGTTAAGGTCCGATCATACTGTCTATATTTACGAAACTATTTGCATATGTATATATGATGCCCAAAGCAAACACACATATATTAGAGCACTCGGTGCAAGGTGTTATAGCTCCACCGTTATCGCTCTACCATTCCTATATGATGGTGCCATGTTTGTACACTCCTCCGGCGTTATTGCTACACGGCCAACACTATGTTACTATCTTTTTTACTTTTCTTTTTGAACGTAAAAGTGGAGTGAGTGAGGTTTTTTGTTTGTGCGTTATATGAATGTTATTGGGAGGGTGTAGTTTTGTATTTGGGTTATATGAATGTTATAAGGCAAAAAATGACGTGGCGGAGCATATAATAACTGCTGCACCTAACGATCTTTGCTTGAAACGACCGAGTTAGTGACCCAAATCCCAAAACGATTTACTTAGTGTTGGGTCAAAAAAATTTAGGCGTTAAATCATTTTGTTTCGATAGACCTAATGAATGAACTACTTAGAGTTAACAAAGTATACAAACTACCCAAAACAAAAAGAAATTATAAGGAAAACAAGTATACGTATTACGCAAGATTTAGAAGAGCCTAAGTCAGTGCATCTTCTGAAACTTTCTGGACCTTGCGAAACATCATACACACAAAACTGAACCTTGTGATCTCTATGTATTTCATTATATATGCTTTAACTGTTGTTCATGATTCGAGTACAACCAAATTTTGTTTAATATGAAAGTTCCAAGTTCTAGCAAATTTTATGACTCGTTTCTCAAATTAATTATTTGCTTAACGTCCGTGTCTAAAGTAAATAAAAGAGAGGACATCACAGGTTATTTGTAGTATTACGACTCGTTTATCAAATTCATCTATTTCTATAAATCACCATATGCATTTTTCAATACTCTCTTTCAAAATACTAGACACCAGTTAATAGACATTTTTCATCACCTTCTCATAATGGCAACGAAAAATGTTTCTTTAAAAAGTTTGGTCAAAGATTTTAAGGCATTGTCGAAATTCTATTTTAATATACTTCAATAAAAGTAATCTTTTATGTAAATGTTAAAAGGAAAAAAAATAAAGTTAACAATCATACAAATTACCCGTCGTAAATCATATAAGAATAAAAAAGTTAACAATCATACAAATTACCCGTATCACTATCAATACGATGAATGGGTCTATTGGATCATAAATTTCTGGATGCCTATTAAGCATAAAAGGTTGTTCAAAGGGGGGTGTTTCGGATTGTGGTAGCTAATTTGGTCTTTACGTAATAGGTGGGGTTTTGGCGTGGATTCTCTTTCTAAGGCGGCTATCTTTGATGATGTAGTGTCGTATTCTTTTTGAAGTCGGTATAGATGTAAAGTGTCGTTTAGTTGGGTTGATTGGTTAAAAGAATCCTCATCTTGTAGTTTTGAAATTTTTCTAACTCCTTGCTAGTCTTATTAATAAAGTGCTGCTAAAAAAAATAATAATAATAACAATTGGCGTAAATTGAAAAATGGAAACAACAATACTATAAAACAACCACTGTTATAACTTAAAACAACCAAATACAAAAAATAGCCACTAATATATTTTTATACTGCAAAACTAAAAGACACAAAAATGAAGCATAAATATAGGTTGTAACACGGAAAAAAAATATACAAGACACAAAATTAAAATATAAATTATACTTTGTATATTAAAAAATATTAATTTAAGATTCTTGATGCACAAAAGAATAATAAAATACTCATATAAAAGTTGAATAGCCAATACACACATCATATATAAGCTAGTACATTGTTCTTTCAAGAACCTATGTGGTACTAAAACCAATATTTGGTCACTTCTATCAGAAAGAAATAAGCTATATGCCTTAACTTTTGTTTACGGGCTGCATTTACTAATTCAATGTCTAAACTTCAGAATATGGTAGCTAAATTAACACTTTAGAAATATTACGAATGATTTAATCATCACCCAAAAACTAGGAAGTGTAACATGAAAACATACTAACAACATTAAACTCCAAAATATCATAAACTTGTATAGTTGTTGCTGGTGGTGAAGGGAAGTACACGAATCTAGGAAGTTATCGAGCACATTGTTGCTACGCATACGATGATATATAAGCTCGTGGTGGATATGACTTAATTTGGCATAGGCGGAGTTATACCTATTGGTGATTCAAAATAGTAAAATTTTGGTGGTGGTGGTGGCGGAACATGGTGAGATAAAGGCAGAGGTTGTGGTGTTTGAATGTGACGATAGGTGGAGACGAAGGAGTTAGTGAACAAGTGCATAATGAACATGTGATCGAGGTCGTTTGCAGTCGATGTGGCTCTAGTGAAATAAGGAGTTTTAAGTTTGATTCCATGAGTTGTGGATTTGTGCTATATAATTAGACAATATAGCATTGATCAAATTTAGCATAGAATTACCAATATAAACCATATGACACAAGGAACCCCTTTGGAGTTGGTCCTGACGTTAAATGCTTTCTACAAGACACTTACTTATAATTAATTAATTAAATAAATAAATAAAAAAGACACTTACTATTAAAAAAAAATGTGTGCCTTGAAGTTTGGCACGCAAAAAAATTTAAGGCGTTCTTATTTGAACTTTTTTGGAAATGCAAAACCTTATATAAGAACCCACAAAGGGGTTATTGACTGGTATAAGAAGCGAAAAAAGAAGTTGTTATTGTTTAAAGTTGATTTTGAAAAAGCTTTTGATTCAGTAAGTTGGCGTTTTCTAGACCATATTAAGGATAAGTTAGGTTTTAGTAGTACTTGGCGTAGATGGATCAAGGCGGGTTTAGTGTCTTCTAGGGCTTCTATTCTCGTCAATGGAAGTCCCATTTAAAATTTTATCCTAATATAAAAACACAGTTTTTATGCTTGAAATAATTTTTTTTCACCAAAAATCTATTTAATTAAATTAAAAATATATATAAATTCGGTTTTCGGTTTTTTTTTTTAGAACGACAACTTTTATTAAAACGAACTAGCAAGAAGCTAGAACGAAATTACAAAGAAATCAAATAGGGGTGTTGCAACCAACTGTCCCAGCTAAAAATACAATTACATCTAGAGTGGCACCAAGTGAAAGAGCGCGAAACAATATCGTCGAAAATAACATCTTTACGAGGGACTTGCGTCGAGAAGAGCAGCTGATTCCGGAACATCCATACACTCCACCAAGATACATAAAAAACCCCTTCCAGCAAATAACATCTTTCGGTTTTGACCCATAACCGAACCGAACTTCGGTTCAGTTCTCGGTTCGGTTTGGTCACAAATATTTTCGGTTCAGTTAGGTTTTTGATTATGCTGCCCCAAAAAAATTTAACCGAACAAACCGAACCGACTAAACCGATTAACCCGAAAACCGAACCGATGAACACCCCTAGCAGATCATTATATTGGTTTAAACTTGGACCATCTTAACGATTATTTTTCTTTCAAAAAGATGTGTTTTTTTCCAAGTACATCTTAAAACAGTAGACACCAGTTTATAGAATTTTTTCATCAACTTTAATAATGAATGACCAAAACTGTATTTCTTAAAACACTAATGCTACATCCACTCAAATTTATCCATAAAAGAATCTCACACGCTGAGGTGACGCGGGATGATTGGTTTTTTATGGGAGGCTCCTACAAAAAACCAATCATCTCGTGCCACCTCAGCGTGTGAGATTTTTTATGAATGAATTTGAGTGGGCGTATCAATCATCTTCTTAAAACGACCACGTAGTTTTCAATATAAGAGAAGTATGAAACAAAATAAAAGATGCAATAACAAAACATAAGTCTAAATAATACTTTTATGGACAACAACAACAAAAAAAAATAAAAATAAAAATAAAGACATCTAATTTAAGATTTAAAAAGCTAATAATGTATACAAATTATTCGTAATGATAATCAAACTCACAATTAAATAATATCAAAATAAATATCAAAGTGCTGATCATTAAATTAAATAATTGTTACACACATCATAATATAAGCAAGCAAATTTTCTTTTCATGAACCTATGTGGGACCAAGACCAATAATTTATAAGCTTTAGGTTTTTGCTAACGAGCTTGAACACTGCCACATTTACTAATTCGATATATAGTTTAAAAGTTACTCCGGTTAACTGCGGAAATTACATAATTTTCCTTTGCTTAATAGAGAAGCATGTGATAGATGTTGCAAATCTTAGTTTTATGTTAACAAACATCCCCAAAGAAATATTGATGAGATGAAATGTGCAACTTACTCGAATGAATCACTACTTTAAAAAGAGTGTCTCCCATTTGTATAATACAGTTGTTGTTTGTTCTTTGTGATTTATGTTATATGAATTTATCAACAAGTACTTTACTATGTAAAAGTTTTAACAGGAACAAAAAAAAAATGTTTACCAAATTACCATAAACGTGAGACATTTTCTAGAACGTAAAATTAACGGATTGTCTCTAGAACATAAAATTAAAAGACGCAAACAATAAAAAGTTAACAAAGCATATAAGTTATCCTTTCCAATAATAGGTAATGGTAAAGTTATTAACATTACTACAATTTGGAGAGAATAACATAGTACTGGTATCAACTTGTTATCTAAATCTACACCTCATTATATAAGCAAACAAACTTCTTCTTGATGACCTATGTGGGATATAATATAACCAACTCTTCTATAAAAAAAAGACATGCAAGTTATATTCTCAACCTTTGTTATAAAGATAAAAAGAACCAAATATATATGATATTTTTTTTTGAACGGCGATTTTATATTAAAAAAAAAACACTAGCAAGGAGCTAGACTTACAACGAAATAAAATAAGGGGTAACTACTCGTTTGATTATGCTTGTAGTTGTTGGAAATGTATATATTTACAAACATGTGAATGTCCGGATTCGAACTCGTGACCACGGGATTACACACATTAGCGAATGAGAATTAAAGTTAATAATTAATGTTTATGTTTACGATTAATTATTACACATTAAGTCCGGTTAACGATCGTTAAGTATTTAACGGAAAAATGACTAACGATCATTAAATGAAAAGAGAAAGGACTAGAAACGGAAAGACTTGAAAAAGTTATGGGTTTCCTTTGGGCTTTGCATAGTGGCCGGCCATAGGGGCTTTCCCAAGCCCTAAATCCCTAACTTGTTCCCAAAGTATTCCATCTACTATATAAAGAGGGTTAGGTTCTAGGGTTTCATACACTTGTGCATTGAATTAACCCTAGATCTCTCATCTCCTCTCTCTTGTCCCATTTTCGGCCGAACACCCCATTTGTAAGGGAGTTTGGTTTCGTTTTTCTTAAACGAGGACTTGTGTTAGATCTAGCAATCGCTTGATTCGTTGGTTAATTCGTGTGTACAAGAACGTGGTTGTAAGACATTATTCTTACACCAATTAGTACTTCTTTGTTTTGCTCAAAGGGATCTGACATTCGCAAGAGGTACTTTACGCATACTTTCAGTTAATTAATTTATTTGTTATGATCTTTAGTCTTCCGCTGTGTACTCTTGATGTTTACATGTTTATTGTATGTTATATATATTATAAACTCAACAGTGGTTTCAGAGCCAGGTTTAACAAGTAATTAATTACTGAAACACATAAATAAAATAAACATGATTGTGTTATTATTTGTATGCGTAGATCTAGGGTTTGCAAAACCTAAACCCTAATTTTAGGGGGGGCGTTTTTTTGGTGCCCTAATTAGGGTTTTGTAAACTATAGTTTTAATTGGATTAGAAACCCTAGGATGCATGCAATTTATGTGTATTGCGTAACTCTGTTTAATTGCATTAATTGTTAAGTGTAATTTTATGTCCATGATAATTATCTGCATGTTTTATCATGGATCTACTTTTATTGTATGTCTTTCTTGTTTAAGAGATATACACTAAATTATGATAGATCTAAAATTGGGAAAGACCTCAATCATTATTAATTTAATCAATTATATGCTATGTGGTATGTATTTAATTTTGACTTGCGCAATCGATGAATCGATGCATGTGGCTCACCTTGTACATAGATGAAAACGGGTGAAAGTCTTAATTAAATATATGCATATTGAACCGATCTAGAATTGATTATTAACAGGATTTATCAAAATGTTTGCATGTGGCTATTTGATATGCATGACTTATTTTTTGTTATGCATTCATTGTTTATTTGTTTATTTTTTTCAAATACTTGCTTGTTTGTTATATGTAACAAGGGTATTTTTACAAGAAAAATAAACTGACCTAAACAATGGTGAAACATGTATTTTTAAGCATAGTAATCATAATCGTTTAATTGATTGGTGACTTTGGTACAAATGGTCTGAAAGGCTCACCCATGAGAATGAACTAATAAAAGGGGTTTAAAGAAGTGCGCACAGTCACACTGAAAGGATGTCTAAGGTTGTGCTTTAGCGTGTACCTGGTCCTCTGCCCTCTGTAAGTTCGAATGGAGCTACTTAGTAAGCCATTAAATGTGCAAGCTCATCTTAAGGGCGAATTAGTTTTAATTCCATGCGCCACTTCGGTGGTAATTATCCGAAACACTAAGTGTTTACACTTATGCAAAAGTACGGTATAATGGATGATAATTAACACTAAATTCCTTGATTGGTGAATCCAATACATCAAATTAAAGTTTGATGATGAAAAGCTTATACATTAAAACAAGATATAAATATTTTAATAAAAACTATGCGACGAAGATGAATGCATGACATCTTTGTACATATTTGATTTGACATCAAAATTATTACCCTTTAATTTAAGTTATATGCCATCCAACGAAACGGAAACACCTAAGATTACTTTTTATTTGTGTGAGATCGTGACTTAGATCGTAATCAAAGGGTAAAATGTCCACGCGGTCGTGAGAGCGGGGCATGGATGATTTTACAGTTTCTTAAGTTGGACAACTTAATTGAGTTTTGTAGTGAGAACTGGCAACTCAAGGCATAAGATGGGATAAAACATGTTTACATGGCAATTGAAATTGGCTATATGTAAATCCCATAAATCTAGGAATTGCAATTGAAATTGGCAATTGACCCAAAAGCTCTACCAACTTTGTATAAGGGTCATTACTAGCATCAACCGACGTGATGAGATTATGACAATTTGGATCCTAGTTTTCAAGTAAAAATTAAATGGTTATATGTTTATGAACCATGAGTATTTAATTTTCTTGAAAAGGTTAATTATCGAAAATACTAAAATTGAATTTTGTAATTCTTTTGAATGTATAAATGCAACATTTAACCGTAAACGTGGTTTAGTCTTTGATTAGTAAATTGATCCAATTCTAGCTTTCAAACAAATGTTTGATCGAGAATAATTTACTGATAAGACAAACGAAGTCTCTTTTCCATGGGAGAAGCATGAGAACTCAATCCTATTCCTTTTCATGAATGAGAAAGATATTATAGGAATATTTGAATTGTCTAAATTCTAATGTAACTCTTAGCAATGAATTGCACATCTTATTTTCCATAAAGATTTCATTACCCTCATTTGGTGAATGAATCTTTTGTAACAAACATGAATGTTGGTTAACCGGAAAACATGAATATGAGTTACAAAATTAGAAGCTAGACAAATTACCGCGAAAATTGGTAAAAGGCAAACTAGCATATTTTATCTAGTTGTTTTGCTTTAGCCTTTAAAGGTGCTACATACCAGTATGGGCATGGTAGGCCTGTTAAAGAAGAAATTGCATACCCAATTTTTTTCAAGTTAATAACATTGATAGATAACCCATCATTCATATAGTAGAATACACCTTTTAGTACCTTAGTAATGATTACGTATGGTTCTTCAAAGGTGTAGGAAAGTAAAAAGCAAGCAAGTTGTTTTCATCGGTTATGCAACACTTACAATGTTGTCGATCAAGGGGAGCATTTGTGTTGCATTACCAATAAGAAGTTGTTTTATTGATTTCTAATTCAGTGGGAGCTACAAGCCTTATTTGTTGCGTAGTAATCCAAATTATCTCTTGAATATCATGTAGATAATTACTTTCCAATTGTAGGCACTTATGTTTTTTAAAGATTGTCATGTGCGCTTCCCAAATATATATATAGTCCTATATCTACTAGTTATATCTATGACACAAATCATATTAATCAAATAAACGAACGTATCGTTGTTTATATGATACATGATGTTGTTCCATGCACAAGTGGGAGAAATCTTATTGTGTGCAAGGTACAACACATATTAATATGATTTAAAAGGATTCTCTTGATTGTAAAGTAAGAGAATAACGTTCTAATAGGAAGTATGCATTTATATATGTATGATTGCCCTATTAAGAACATGTGTCAAGATGATAACAAAGACTACTTTATTTTAAATATTTATGTCATTCAATATTTAAGAAACACTTGTAGTTACAATTTATGTTACGGGAGAACGTGAACTAGATTGTAGCCCAAGGTAAAATATCCACGTGTCGTGAGAACGAGCATGGATGATGTTCCAGCTTTCACGTTGAACATTTCATAGAATGACATAATTAAATGAAGTAATCTAATACTACTTTGAATTTAAGTATTGAATGACTTAAATATATGTAGTAAATATTAACTTGAAATATTAATTGAAACCTTAGGTGGTGTTCATAATTACTTTAATTATAAATGTTTATGATTTTGTAAAGTCACAAACATGAAGTCTTTTAAAGACTTACAATATAAAGTAAGACGTTAACTTGCTATGTTTTAAGACATATGCATGAAGTCAATGAGTTGATCAATGACTTATAACGTATAGTGGGATTATAACTGATATGTCTTTTGATTTGGTCAAAAATACTTGAGTTATAATGTATGCAATTGACTTGGTAATTCTATTGTACCATTAAGTTTTACTTTGTTGGTAAATAGGTAAGTCAAAGAGTAGATGGTTATCTTAAATATTGTTTGATTATCTTACAATATTAATTCTAATAAAATACCATAGTTTTATGGTATGTTCAGAATCAAAATATATTGGCATGTTTGATTCAAAATAACTATAGTTTCTTCCACATGTTATCAAGGTTAGAAGATTGAGTATAGATTGAATATACTCAATAAGACTCCAACCTAGAAGATTGATAAGACACCATTTGTTTATGGAATGTGATGAATCACATTAAGTCTTATAAATAAAGTTCTGAATTTGTTAAACTACTTATAGAGTGAGTTGTAACAAACTAATGTTAGGAACTGTCAATGTTTTTTGTAATATCCCAAAAGAGAACAATGTATTGTTGCTCTACTTGCTAACTATTTAAAGGTAATATTTAAATTGTTAAAGGCAAGTGGTAGTTTTGTTTAGATCTTGAAAGATTGAATTACAAAATACATAATCTTCTAAAATGCACTAGCAAATATCATGATGAGGCTAAACATGTAAATGATAAACCTCAAGATGATGGAATTGTCATTCATAGATCCGTAAGGATATCTCGGATATTTAATATGCTGAGGAATATGAGTTACAGGATCATGGTAAGCCTGTTAATCATAATGATAAATTTACAAAATGTTGAATTGTGGTAAATCAATCATACTATGAATGTTGAGATGCTGTCCATAAAGATAATCAACTTTAGATACTTGATTTATCTTAATGAGTTTCTTCAAAGGGTGGAAACCCTAGTGGTTTATATCTTTGTGTAGAAATCATATGGACAATATTGTACAAATATTTAATGCATGTCTAGCGATAATAATATTAATCATATTTAAGCAATTAACTATGATTGAATATTCTTTCTAGATACATTAAATAGAAGTATAAAGATTATAATTGTCATACTTAGTTTCATTGATATGAAATTTTGACAATGAATGTCAAAACTCTTTGTTGTGGAATTACTTTTGCGAGGACGAAGAGTAATACAAAGAAGTTTTATGAATTCAAATAATCCTTGGATATGTACAAACTGCAAGAATCCATGAATGGATATATGCAAGCATCTAAGAGATGTTTCTTATGTTTAATATTAAATCCATATTTGATTTAATAATTAAAATAAGATAGCTCATAAGTATTCCTAAAGCTGGTGGGAGTATTATTTTTATTTTTCTTAAATCTTATATGTTGTATGGGCAACTACATTCCACTTAAATTAAGTTTTAATTGGGAATGAAACTTCGTTTGTAAGATTTGGAAATAATATATACAACCTTGGAATATATGTTTATTATTATAAACATATGCAGTAAATAAATGAGTCAAATAGAACATGATGAATACATATCTTTGACAAGATAGATGAGATCTTAAAGTTTAACTTGAAGATTCATCATGAACATCATGTTGTGTATAAGATTGTTGTGTCATGCTTGATTACAAGATGATTTGACAACATTGAAAGTTGTTAGTGTAATAAATATTTTAAAATGAATATGTTTGGATTTAGAATCACATTCCACAATCCGGAGATGCTCCTAGATTCTATGGTTGATTATATGACAATTGTTTCATAATTGTCATTGCCAACAAACTTGAGTTTTGGTAGGCACCAACATTACACTATAACTGTTCAAAAGTTTACGGATGTTTAAAGAGCATATTGTTGTACACAATGATGCTGGTATAATTGAGATGACACTCAATTCTAGTCATGGTATCCTTGATGATGACCATGTTGACTACTTATGCTCAACTAAGAGCATAGTTGCATTATACATTAAAGAATAAATAATACTTTAAAACTTTAAAGTTTTGAAAGATAATTGTCATAAAAGGGTGGTTCAAGTTATCACGCACCTTATGGAATGATATGACAATATCAAGATATGTGTAAACATACACAAGAAATTCACTTATTGAATTCTTGAAATAAGTATTCTCAAAATTCCTATAGATCAAAGTTAATTGAAATTATGCCTTGTCAACAAGTAACATTTTCATGACTTGTTGCAAAATTCATTAACTAGTATTATCATGCATTGATCTATTTAGTATTTGGATAAAGGATGTTAAACAATTATTATTTATAATGAATTAAAGTACGTATAATGCTAATTTCATTTATAATCTTGTGTCCTGTATTTGCATGTTTAAATCCTTGAATAACTTAAGTTATTCTAAATAGTCCAATGTCGATCAATAACATGGGAATGATATTGAATTAAGACAAATCTGAGTATTAGTTAGAATATACTTGAAAGTATATTGATGCGTAGCATGACTAATTTCAGATGATATTCAATGTATTGAGTATAGGACTTATCCCACCCGCATGATAATACTTTATGGATCTTTGTCATTAAGTATATCATGGATATTTATCCTCTGACTTGAGTTACAAGAGATATGTCATGGATGTAGTGCATTTTGTGAAGCAATCTAACGCTACACGTAACTGGTAGTTATAAGGGTTGTTTTCGAAGTGTTGCGTAAATTTATGAATCCTGTTTGTAGTCAAAATGGGATTTGTTTCCTTCAAATTTATTTTGAAGTATAATAATGCTGGGCCCCTCGTAGGGTTGTTAAGATGTTTGCATGGCCATGCTTTCCAAGGTCTTCGAATATGTTCGAAGAATTGGTAATCTTAATCTGGAATCACATAAACGCAGAAACGAATAGTTAATTAAGAAATGAGTGAGATCCATATTCTTAATAACATGGTATTAGAAACAAAAGGATGAATATGATGATGAATCATCAAACTTGATTTTTCTCTAGAAAACCATACACGAGTTGTACCTGGGGCATTGGCGTGTTGCTAGACGCTAACCAATGTCATTTCATGTTTTGTAAACATATCCAAGTGAGCCTGTTGGAAATGTATATATTTACAAACATGTGAATGTCCGGATTCGAACTCGTGACCACGGATTGCACACATTAGCGAATGAGAATTAAAGTTAATAATTAATCTTTATGTTTACGATTAATTATTACACATTAAGTCCGTTAACGATCGTTAAGTATTTAACGGAAAAATGACTAACGATCGTTAAATGAAAAGAGAAAGGACTAGAAATGGAAAGACATGAAAAGTTATGGGTTTCGGGCTTTGCATAGTGGTCGGCCATAGGCTTTCCAAGCCCTAAATCCCTAACTTGTTCCCAAAGTATTCCATCTACTATATAAAGAGGGTTAGGTTCTAGGGTTTCATACACTTGTGCATTGAATTAACCCTAGATCTCTCCCTCTCCTCTCTTGTCCCATTTTCGGCTGAACACCCCATTAGTAAGGGAGTTTGGTTTCGTTTTCTTAAACGAGGACTTGTGTTAGATCTAGCAATCGCTTGATTCGTTGGTTAATTGTGTACAAGAACGCGGGTTGTAAGACATTATTCTTACACCAATTAATACTTCTTTGTTTTGCTCAAAGGGATCTGACATTCGCAAGAGGTACGTTACGCATACTTTCAGTTAATTAATTTATTTGTTATGATCTTTAGTCTTCCGCTGTGTACTCTTGATGTTTACATGTTTATTGTATGTTATATATATTATAAACTCAACAGTAGTATGGCTCGGGGTCTTTCTGGTGGTTTAATTTCCATTTGGGAACCGGCGTTGTTCATTAAACAAAATACTTGGTGTGATGATAATTATGTTATTGTGCAAGGTCAATGGCTTAATATTACTGATACGTATTTCATGATGAATATTTATGGCCCACAAGATCCGGCAGCAAAAGTCATATTGTGGCAAAAATTACTTGCGTTTATCATCATCATCAAGACAGGTATGTTTTATTTGGCGATCTAAATGAAGTTCGTTACGAATCAGAACGGTTTAGCTCAAGTTTTTCTTGAACAGAAGCCCAAAATTTTAAATCGTTCATTGATAGCTCGGGTCTGAAGGAGATGGTGATGGGTGGTAGATCATTCACGTGGATGAACAAGTCTGGTAAAAAGATGAGTAAGTTGGATCGGTTTTTGATTTTGGAAGAGGTTCTAGACGACCATATTGATTTAAAGGCCACTGTCCTCGATCGTTTATGGTATGACCACAATCCTATTCTATTACACATTCAAAAGACCGATTATGGCCCGATTCCATTCAAATTCTATCATTCATGGTTACAAAGGAAAGATGTTGATGCGGTGGTCAAACAAGCATTTGACGATAGTTCTCAAGCGACAGAAACAACAGAGCTCAGAGTCTCGTTGCATGCCAAACTTAAATTCATCAAGAATCGTCTTAAAACTTGGAACTCAGATACAAAGAAAAATGAAGTGAATCATAAACAGGAAATACTCGGTTTGTTGCAGGATATAGATTTTAAAATTGATTCTTCTTTGGCATCTCATGCAGATAAAGAAACTCGGATTAAGTTACTTCAAGAAGTTGACGACATTGAACGTTTGGAGTCTATGGATCTCTTCCAAAAGGCGCGAGTTAAATGGGATATTGAAGGAGATGAGAATACAAAGTTTTTTCATGCACTGATAAAACATCAACGGAGGAAACAATCGATCCAAGGTATTATGTTAGATGGAGTTTGGAGCTCAAATCCGTTTCAAGTGAAAGAAGCTTTCCTTCGATTCTATAAAGACAAGTTTCAACAACATGTTCGTCAAGTAAATTTTACAGCTCATTCTTCATTTTTGAAACTAAGTGAATCCGAAAAGAATGATTTAGAAAGACGTGTTTCTAGTGATGAAATAAAGAAAGCAGTTTGGGACTGTGGTAGCGATAAAGCTCCGGGACCAGATGGCTTCTCGTTCCATTTCCTGAAACGAAATTGGGTGATCTTCTAGTCTGATGTAGAGTCGTTTATCTCGGATTTCTTTGCTACTTCAAGAATGCCACCAGGATCTAACTCGGCATTCATTACGCTTATTCCAAAGGTAAATAATCATGTGTTTATTAAAGACTATCGCCCTATTTCTCTAATCGGTTTGCAATATAAGATTATTGCTAAAATATTGTGTTAGTGCAAATATTACGATATTTAATCTATACAGTCTCGTTTGTTTTGATTGATGACAAACATGTAACTTGTAATACATAACGTAAAATGTACAAGTTACTTGTAATTACATTTGTCTCAACATACATTCAACACCTCTCGATGTCTCAAGTCCTCGTATGTTACAACACAGGTTCGTACATGTTTGTTATGTGGCATTATGATCAAACCCATTAACAAATTATATAGAATGTTTAAAATACGTTTAGAGTCACTAAGTATTTTAATAGGTTAACCATTCTATTTAGAACCTCATTTTACATTTTGCATTCACAAGTATTTCAAAAGGTAACTAGACATTTTATTAACTAGTTACATAATACATTTTACAAGTTTACTTTGATAAACATTTTAATCTAAAAATGGAAATACATGTTACATCATGGCATGCATCATCTTTGAAATCCTTGAAGATTTCTTGAATATATTGGTTAGATTGACACTCAATATATCAAATGTGATCTTGGTAAGATATGGTAAAATATTGAAAAGATTTGAAGAAAGATTTTTAGATTTCTTGTCAGGCACCCACGGCACCAAAATGCATAAAGAGCGGAACCTTTAATTGGTACCGTGGTCCGTGGACGCCCCGTCCCCTTTTTGCCTATAAATAGAAGCCCATTGTTTTCTCATTTCTTCACCACTTGAAAACACATCTTCTCCACCTTCTTGCATACATTTAGATCAATCATTAACAATGTAGTAACATACATTAAACACCCTAATGATCATGATCATAATGCTTCTAACATTCATCTTTGTTGTAAGCATATTCTTTGATCAACCAAGGAAAGATTGGAGATCTAGCCATCCCCACTCACCACAAGCTGAAGATCTATCACAACAAGTTTAGGGAACTTGTGATCTTCATCATGAAGGCTTCCTATCAATGGAAGTTCATTTAGAAGTAGTTATTCATATCCATTAGACATTTGTGTCATGGATCATTAGTGTAGAACATCATTGCATCTTCACAACACTTTCAATAAACTAGATTAGATGGTTTATGTGTTTATGCCATAAAACACAAGGTTTGTTATGTTGGGCCATAAAACATATTGGGAGTGGTTGTACCCTTGAAAAGAACTCGACATCTAGCTTAGTGTCGGAAATATTGTATAGGCGACGTTAGGTTGGTTCTACCTCGAACTAGAAACCGGTATTTAGCTTTGTACCGGAAAAAGTGTAAGCGACAATTGTAAGGTTTTCTCCGCAAAGAAGGGAGCTTGTTGATTTAGTGAAGTAACTCTCGAGTTGGGTACTCTGGGAGTGGAGTAGGGCGGAAAGGAGATCTCGGACCGAACCACTATAAATCCTCGTGTTCGGTTTGCACTTTCCTTTCTTTGTCTCTTTACTTTTATAGTTGCACTATACTATTGCTTGTGATGTGGTTTGATGTTAACGCTTGTGTGACAACATGGTTTACTATGCTTTACATAAGTCACAAACAATAATTAGAACTTTCATATTATAACAAGCTTCATAAGCGATTTGATACTAAAGATCTAAAGTTTTTAAACGGTAACGTATTCAACCCCCCTTCTACGTTTCTACATATTGGAAAACCGATTGGCAATGGTTGTGAACAATCTTGTTAGTAAGGAACAGTCGGCGTTTATTTCTGGACGACAGATTTTAGACGGTCCTTTGATGCTAAGCGAGGTCATGGACTGGTATAAAAATCACAAAAAGAAGATGATGATTTTTAAAGTCGATTTTGAAAAGGCATATGATTCGGTTAATTGGAAGTACTTGGACTATATTCTGATTTAGTTTGGTTTTGGAGAGAGGTGGCGAAGCTGGATACAAGAATGCTTAGGATCTGCTCGTACTTCCATCCTTGTCAATGGAAGTCCTACATCGGAATTCTCAATTAAAAGGGGTCTACGACAAGGGGATCCATTGTCGCCTTTTTTATTTATACTTATCATTGAGGGGCTCCATATCGCAATCAAAGATGCAACCCAATCTAAGTTGATCAAAGGTGTCACGGTAGGTAATCCAAGTATTCGGCTTTCTCATTTCTTTTACGCTGATGATGTCGTGTTGGTTACAGAATGGGATCGTGTTGATATGGATAACATCATACGTTTATTTAATGTGTTCTATTTGGCTTCACGTCTTCGCATCAACATTCAAAAATCTAGTGTTTATGGAATCGGTGTGCCTAACGAAGATATAGAATCAATGGCACGGGTCACGGGTTGCTCTGTGGGTTCTATGCTGTTTACTTACTTAGGCCTTCCCATTGGTGTAAACATGAATCGTTTAATGCATTGGCAAGGTTTAAACGACAAGTTTGAAGCCAGATTATCCAAATGGAAGACAAACCTTCTTTCAATAGGAGGTAGATCGACATTGGTTAAGGCGGTTTTAGGGAGTGTTGGTATTTACTATATGTCGCTCTTTAAAGTTCCGGAATCCACTCTTTTCTCACTTGAACGATTAAGAGCCAGGTTCTTTTGGGGCGCAGACAAAGACACAAAAAACTTATTTGGATCAAGTAGGAGAATGTATTGGCATCTTTCGATAAAGGTGGGTTAGATATTGGGAGCTTGAAGGCTTTTAACCTTGCCCTCCTTCAAAAATGGAGGTGGAGATTGGTTACCGACCCATCTTTGTTGTGGGTTCAAGTTATTAAAGCCGTTCATGGGGAAGACGCGGGTCTTGATCATCTTACATGTAAGTCCAACGGTGTATGGACAAATATCATTGGCTTCATTAACCATTTACACTCTAGTGGTATTCTTCCAAAAGATACTTTGAGGTATAAAGCTCGATGTGGTTCTAAAGTGAGGTTTTGGATGGATACTTGGATAGGTGATTGCCCTCTCATGAATCGTTATAATAGGTTATATCATCTTGATGTGCAATGATTCGTCCCGAACCGTCAAGTTTTCTCACACAAGCTAGCCACTTGTGAATGGCTAACCGTAAGAAACTTAAAACAGTTCAGACACAAAATGCAATGAAGATCAGAGGAATATAGTGGATTCCCAGGTCGTTAAGTCCCACGGAGACTCAATGGTGTATCAAAACTTATCAGATGATAGAATGATCACTAAGGATAGTGATCAGTAAGGATTTGGATTGATAACTACACTACTGATTGATTGAATGAATTTGGACACAGAATTGATAAGCACTACAATCAGATGAAACAACGTAAAACGTACGTATAAAAACTACGTAAACGTACAAAATTAAAAATTGAGATCTAAGAAATAAAAGACCTACAAATATGAAAATGACATTTTTGAAAACCTAAAATAAAAAGAAAACTATCGAAAAAATAAAATTATTTTATAACTATTTATTTAATTATTATTAATTAAAAACTATTTTAAACTATTTAATAATAACCTAAAATAAAAGAAAATATGAAATAAGGCTAGAAAAATAAAATTATGATTCAGAAAAAATCTAAAATATTATAAAACTTATTTTAAAACTAAAAATATATTTTTTACACTTTTTATCTATTTATTACTAATTAATTACTATTTAAAATACACTTAAATACAAGAAATTACAAAATTAACCTGAAAAAATAAAATTTTAACTTAGAAAAATCTAGAATATTATAAAACTAATTTTAAAACTGAAAAGATATTTTTATGCTTTTTAATTATTTATTACTAATTATTTAATACTTTTGACTATTTAAAATTCTAATAAATACTAAACAGATTAGGAAAATTATGAAACTTTTCTAAAATAACTTAAGGTAACAGAAAACTAAGAAAAATATAAAAACTAGATTTGCTTAATAATAAGCTGAAAAGAAAATTTAAAAAGCTAATTAATATTAAATAAACGCTATCACTATATTTAAAATGATGTTTTTGTGGATTTTCTTTTTGAAAACTATTATACTACTGATAATAAGAAACTTTAATAAACACAAAAATTTTACAAACTAAAAATAAGCTGTTTGATAAGCTTATGAGCTTAACAGATTTGCTTATGAGCTTATTTTGGAGAAATAAGCTCAAACAAGCTCACAAGTTGAAACAAAAGCTAAAATAGGATGCTAATAAGCTAGAGCAACTCAAATGAAGCTAGAAGACACAAAGAAGCAAACTGATAAGCTAGAATAAGCAGATAAGCACTTATGACTCTTGTGTTGAAAGACAGAAATGGGACAAAGTGAAGGCTTATTGCAGCCCTACCAAACAAGCTTCAAAATAAAAACTTAAGCTTGGGACTTCAAGATGGCTAGGTCAGCTTCCCAAAGAACCAAGAATCAAAGTATGACCAACTAATAAGCTCTTGTGAGCTTATCAAGTTGGACTACCCAATTGTGCACATGGCACCATTATCACATAAGGGTCCAAAAGAAACTAGAAAATAAGCACTTTATAAGCTGATTAAAAATGAACTAGTATTTTTCTAATTAAGTTAATCAACTAAACTTTAATACCCCAAAAGATTTTAAGCTAAAACTCAATATTAAACACACACTAAAATTGTCTATTTAATTCAAAAACGACCAAATGCAAATTTGACTTTTTAAGAAAACCAATTGAGTTGACTAATATGAACTTGTGATCAATACTACTTACTAAATATGTTGTAATAAGCTAAGATAAGATAAAATTAAGCTAGGTTAACAGATTTTAAGCTACTATGATGAATGTGATAATCTAACTTCTAACAGTTAACTAACAAGTGATATTTAAAGATGATTTTGACTTTTTCACTAAATGACCACTGGTTTTTCTTGTTGATTTGAGATATTAGATACTAAAGTGACACAGAACAAGCAATAATACTGTCTTAAACACTCTTTAGCACAGTTAACAAACTAAAACCAAACACTACTTATTGAGACTGATTTGAAGATTTTCAAAGCAAATGAGTAATTTAGACCATGCTACTTATTACAAACCTTATAATATCATTTATTAGAACTAAATAAGCATCAAACAACAGTCATAACAACATAAAACTCACTAATGATCTTTATGATATTTAAACTGTTAAAATGAAATTTTTATAAACTACAAATTAAAAGGAACAAGTGATCGCTTTTTATTGATTACTTGTACTTAAATATGACTAATAAACATAAAAACACCAAGATTCAAACTAATTAACAACTTAACAAAGTGAAATTCCAAATGGATTAAAAGGGCTTACAACTTGGATTCTATCACAAAATGAGAACCAAGGACTTGTAACACTTCCTAAAGCTTCCTAATAAGCTCTATACCAAGGCCATCCAATATAAACCCTGCTCCAGCATTCTTGTATCTTTCACCATGGATTTTTTTATTTTCAACTATTTATTTGTATTTTTGGTGATTTTTTGCTTTTTGCTTCTAAACTGACTTTTAATGTTTCTAAAAGCTTGAATAAGCTTTATAGGAGCTTACATGTGCTCATTCAGTCCTTGAAAACATCTAAAACCAACATTGGAACATACATGAGATTTTTGAATTAGGAAAAGTTGCATAAACTGAAAACTTGACTTAAAGTTGAAATTGATGGTTACAAAAGTTTTATTGTACAAGGAAAACTTGAAATACAAAGCTTTAAAGATAAAACATACACTGAAAATCAAAATTAAACTAAAACGACATTGAAATTTAAAAATTACACTAGATATCTCTCATCCTTGCTTCTCTTCCCTTTATAATCAACTTTTTGGACTTCTTGTCGACCTCTGATAGAATCCCACTGATTTCCAGCCATTGGATTGGCCAAAATCATCATATTCGTCCAAGTGTCATTTTGGCGCCAAAAGTCTCTTAGCGTGTTTGAGCAGGTTTTAGTCAATAAATGAAGTTTGGGTGTTAGTGGAAGTAGAGGGGACAAGGTAAGGTAGTATACAAGTGGTGTGTTGAAAAAGATGAAATACCAGCTCTGGTTTTTGGATTTCGTGCATTGAGAGGGAGATGAACAAAGTACGGGTTTATTTTGGCTGTGTTTGACTTCTTTGACCGAGGAGTTAGTTATACTAACGGGGTTCACTGATTGATATGGCAGGGGCCAAAATGGATATTGGCCTGGCTCAAGGGTCAAGAGCTCAAGGGTCAAGGGCTCAAGTTGGGTTTGGGCTAAGGATTGGATTGGGCTTGTGTTTGATATTAGAAGGTGTCCGTTTGGTTTGATAGATATTACAAGGACCATATTTGCAATTTCTAAAACTTTGAGGACTGAAATTGACACTTTTCCAAACTTATCACAAGGACCAAACTTGACAAACTTTGATAGTACAAGGACCACTTTTGCATAAAATTCCATTTTTGGATATCCAAGGACTAATTTTGACATTTTTCAAAGTTTAGGGACCTTTTCTGCCATTTGACCAAAGAATTATTCAAGGACCATTTTTAACAACTTAGAATATTTCAGGGACCTTGAATGATATTTTTCTTGATTTTTTGAATTCCAGGGACTAGATTTGACAACTTTTGAAACTTGGGGGACTAAAACTGCCAATTTTGCAAACTTGATAATGCGTTTTTTCATCTGATTTTGATATTTTTGCATTTAAAACACATAAAACACAATTTTGGGATATTTTCAGCATTTTGATGCATTACTGAGTGTTTTCAGATGATTTTGCAGTTTAGATTGTACAAAAATGATGAGTATTTAGACACTCATCAATCCCCACACTAAGATATTGCTAGTCCCTAGCAATGATTTAGATCTTTTAATGGATTTTAAAAACTCTTTACCAAAATCCATCACTTCTGGAGTAGCCAATTGTTTTGGTTCAAGTAAGAACCTTGGTTCAACGATAACCAAATGATTTTGAGCAAATCATAAGTCAGAACGGATTTGATTTGTCTTACCGTAAGCCGCTTGCTTCGGACTAGCCAACTCTTAGATAAATTATCAGTATTATCTTTGGTGAGCTGAATACCAATTATGGTTTTTCCACTGCCTTTACCACAAGCCATAAACTTGCGGGCTAGCCAACTCTTCACTTTTTAGGATATGGTGAGTTGAATACCATACAATTTTGGGCAAATTGCAAGCCATAAACGGATTTGAGAAATATTTACCAAGAGCCGTTTGCTCCTGGATTAGCCAATCCTTTTGTTTATTTGACATGGTGGACTGATAACCATATGCTGAGTAAGTGTAAAACACTTACTCCAAATTTTTTTTTTGGACCAAAAACGGGGGAATTGGGTAGATCATACATGATAAAATTCGCGAGAATTCCCCCCCACACTTAGAAATGAATATTGCCCTCAATATTCAAAGTACCGGCGGTTATGCCGAAACAAAGAACGTAAAAGGGAAATACAACGGCCATTATTTTATTTTTGATATATACACATCTTTTTAGAGAAGAAAACTTATATACAATAGCGGGGGGCAACTCCCCCACACTAGGGTGGTATAATAGGGTAAGAAGACAGAAACATGGGTGAAAACCCATATGGTGTGTGCTACTGTTTTTGATTATCGAGTCGCTAGCTTGACTCGATCCCCGCATTCATTGGTTCATGGGGAAAGTTTGTAGATCCGGGACAACCACGGAGGAATGTCATCTCCAAAATAATGCTTCAATCGATGACCATTCACTTTAAAATTTGGACCATCGGGCTGAGATAACTCAATGGTACCATAAGGATAAACCTTAGCAATAGTGAATGGACCACCAAACGGGACTTGAGCTTTCTCGAGAATATCTTCAATCTTGAATTGAAAAGAAGGACTCGATCACCAACGTTGAAAACGCGGTTCTTGATTTTAGAGTCATGAATCTTCTTTGTCTTTTGTTTGTAGATCAAAGAGTTCTCGTATGCTTGATCACGGAGTTCATTTAGTTCATTCATTTGAACTTTTCTGTGATCACCACCGTCGAATATCGAAGTTTGCATGTTTCAAGGCCCAGTATGCCTTGTGCTCAAGCTCAATCAGAAGATGACATGCCTTTCCGTACACTAGCTTGTATGGAGTACACCCGATGGGTGTTTTATAAGCTGCACGAAGGCCCGAGTGCGTCATCCAGTTTATCCGACCGGATGCACGATTTTCGCCTCGTCCTTCAAGAATTCTTTTAATACCACGGTTGGAAACTTCCACCTGCCCACTTGTTTGGGGTGGTATGCAGTAGAGAGACGGTGGGTTACACCATACTTTTGCATGACTCTTTCAAATTGGTCATTGCAGAAATGTGTACCACGATCACTTGATTATAGCCCTCGGAGTTCCAAACCTAGCAAAAAGAGATTTCAAGAACTTCACAACAACTCGGGCATCAATGGTAGGTAAAGCTTTTGCTTCAACCCATTTTGACAAATAGTCAACACCACGCAGTATGTACTTGTTTCCTCGAGAAGATGGAAATGGTCCCATAAAGTCAATGCCCCAGATGTCAAATATCTCACATACTTGAATGGCGTTTTGCGGCATTTCATTTCTTTGAGAGATATTTCCGTGACGTTGACAAGCGTCCAGTTTTGACAAAGTCGTGGGCATCCTTATAAATAGTAGGCCAATAAAACCCAGAATCAAACACCTTTTTGGCGGTGTAGTTAGGACTATGATGGCCCCGGTGGGTCCAAAGATGGCAAGCTTTGAGACTGTCCATAGCTTCCTGTCCATAAACACACCGTCGGATGACTTGATCCGCACAGATTTTGAATAAGTAGGGGTCGTCCCCAGTAAAATAATGTTTAACATCTGTGAAGAATTTGTTCTTCTGTTGGGTCGACATCCCTTTCACTATGAAGTTACCCGCATGGTAATTTGCGAAGTCGGCAAACCATGGGGTAGAAGAGTTTCCACGAAAAGAAACGCATTGATGTCTCGAGAGGAAATGTTTCATTTATTTCCTTTTTCTCGAAAACATCTTGGTGAGGGTTTTCTAATCCGGACAGATGATCAGAACTAGATTCTCGGCTCCTTTTTATCACGTATAATGATATCAAATTCTTGCAAGAGGAGAATCCAACGGAGCAATCTCGGCTTTGCATCTTGTTTTGCAAAGAGATATTTGAGAGCCGAGTAATCCGTATATACCACGCATTTGGTCAAGATTAAGTACGGCCGAAACTTCTCAAACGCATACACCACGGCTAATAGCTCTTTTTCCGTGGTGGTGTAATGAGTTTGAGCTTCAGTCATAGTCTTACTTGCGTAGTGGATAGGCTGAAAATGCTTGTTTCTCCGTTGCCCTAAGACTGCACCGATAGCAAAATCACTTGCATCGCACATGAGCTCAAAAGGCAAATCCCTCGAGCACGAGAATGGGTGCTTCCGTAAGCTTTTTCTTTAATGTTTCAAAAGCTTCGATGCACTCAGTTGAGAAGATAAAAGGAGCATCCTTTTCAAGAAGATGGGTCATAGGCCGCATTTTAGAAAATCTTGTATGAATCTACGATAGAAACCGGCATGACCTAAAAACTCCTAATACCTTTGACGGTAGTAGGATGAGGTAATTTAGCAATAACATCGACTTTTGCTCTATCTACCTCAATCCCGTTTTTTGAAATCTTATGGCCAAGGACTATGCCTTCTTTGACCATAAAGTGGCTCTTCTCCCAATTTAGACAAAGATTGGTGTCTTCACACCTTTGAAGCATTTTTCTAAATGGGAGAGACATGTTTGAAAAGAATCCCCAATGACCGAGAAGTCATCCATAAACACCTCCATTGTTTCCCCGATCATGTCGTGGAAAATGGCCATCATACATCGTTGGAACGTGCCGGGAGCATTACATAGGCCAAAAGGCATACGTTTGTAGGCAAAAGTTCCGTATGTAAGGTGTGAATGTGGTCTTCTCTTGATCCTGTGGATCAATGGGAATCTGAAAATAACCCGAGAAACCATCAAGGAAACAATAGTATTCATTCCCTGCTAATCTCTCAAGCATTTGGTCCATGAAGGGTAGAGGAAAATGGTCTTTACGAGTGGCGTCATTCAACTTACGATAGTCAATGCAAACACGCCATCCCGTCTTTACGAGGAAAATGGTCTTTACGAGGAAAATGGTCTTTTCTTAGCTTGACTTTCGCAACTCATCAAACAAGAACTGTCACTAGATCAGGCTAGGAAACAAGTCTTTTGAATTAAGTCTTTTGAAAGATTCGCTCGATATTGGATTTGCTTACACAAATCAAATCAAATCAACAACATAATTTACAACTAAAGTCAATATCGATAGGTCTCAAATTACTCAATGTCGTGAACGTGGTAAAAATTGGAAGGAAGTATGCACTCAAAATCATGTCGCATGAAATAAGGTAGTTGTTCGAAGAATGTAAATTACGCTTACGGGCTTCCTCGGTACCCTGATAGAATGCTCGACCACGCTGGGGAAACATCAATGTTCGATCTCGTAGGCCTTCTATTGCCAACGCCAAGTTTGGACGATTACCTTCTTGGTTGGGGTGTTCCTTTCAACTTTGGACAGTGTTCAAGGTGATCCGACTTCCACACTCATAACATGCTGCTTTGTCCTTGGTTCCCAGTCCTGCTTGAGCAATTCCGTGCGATGTGGCCCGCCTCATCCACATTTGTGGCACTTTTAGCATCTCCGAGTGATGATAATTACATCGAGTACACATAGGATGTGGACTGTATATCCTTTGCTCCTGAGTGGTCGCCCATAGTTCCCGGTTATTCGCCGCCTCTTGTTTTGTCTTTGATCCTGGTCTCGACTTCCCTGGCGATCCTCCTGCCGCTTCCGGCCCATTGTCGTTTGCTTTTGTTAGTTCTCCGCACTGATCACATCATTTATTAAGCGATACGCCATGCCCACAGCGGCTTGCAGAGTGGTTGGGTTCGACGAGGTGACGTCCCTCCTAATTTCCTGTATCAATCCCATATATATCGGTCGATCAACTTCTCCATTGGAACCATGTGAGGAACCATCCTAGTTAACTCGTGGAAACGGATCGTGTACTTGTCGACCTCTACTCCTACCATCAAGTGATTCCAAAATTCCGCTTCCAGCTTTTGCACTTCATCTTTCTCAGCGACTCATCAGTTAGTAGTTTCTTAAATGCTTCCCAAGTTAACGCATTTGCAGCCCCTCTTCCTCTAGTCTGCAGTTGATTGTTCCACAGTCAATGCTCGACCTTGTAGTAGACCCAGAGAACTCAACTCGTTTCCTTCAGACACTTCGTGATACTGAGCTTGACTCAACATTCTCAACCAGTTAATAGTCCAATGGCACCCTCAGTTACTACATAAAATTCCATCGGCTTGCATGTCATGAAAGTCTTGTAGTTTGCATCCATGACCGAGTGTTTGAAGTACCTTCTCCGTTGTTGGTTCGTCTAGCATCAAGGTCGCCAATTTGGGTGAGTAGATCCGCTATTCCAGTGGCGTTGTTGTTTGGATCGTCATTGTTGTTTGGGTTGCCGTTGTTGTTGACTCCCGAAGCGCGGTGTTTCTAGCAACCATGATCTTGCAATGGACCAAAATATCGTTGAGTAAATGACACTTTCTGGACGAAGGCGATGAGGTTTAGAACGGTGGTAATGTGTTATAGTGATCGAAACATGACAGGGAACGAGACATCTGTGGTCTAACAAGTCGAAAGATGGAAAAGAGGAGGTATAAACAAGATACGGTAATGTAGACGTGAACGTAAAAACATGCTATGCATACCCACTGCGACCAATGCAACTTCAAGCACTGACTCAAAAGACTCGACTAAACATGATTTAAAATACCACTCTTATCATTGCATGGTTCTTCATAAATTAGACATAGTTGATCAAGCTATGTATAATTTATGAGTAACGATGCAACGATAGGACTAGTTGACTCGATGATGTTCGTGTTTAATAAAACTTTATTCGGTTATAGTTGGATTTTTATTTTGAAAAATCGGCATTCTCTATAACCTTTGGCTCTCGATACCAATCACAAGGCGGAAACACGAGTTGTAACGGAAGGGAACATAAGCACAAGATAATAGAACATACCAACGTTAAGATTTAAAAGAAAGAGTACACCATTACAATACCAGTTTAGCCGTCATCGGCAAATATATTACAAAGTTTAGATTCCAAAATATTTCGTTCTAGTACATAACGATTTGTAGTGACAAGTAAAAACTTCATTATGCAAGACCTGGTAGAAAAAGCTTACTAACGATCACCTGTTGCAATAGTTATGGTGACAAAAGTAGATACACTGAAATGAGGTGCGATCTCTATCCGCAACTTAATATGAATGATATGCTCTAATATAAGTCATGAAACAATGTCGTGCATGCAAACTCATATGATATCCATACCACTTGTACATTTTGGAAAATAAAGTTTATCGTCGAAATATATGTTTATGACATATTGCCCAGTTACCAAGTACTTTACAAGTACTTACGTTGAAATGATATCCTACGATAATCATTTAGTGATTTATTATGAAAATATAACTTTTCGTCATAAAATAATGTCGTTGAAATTTTCATGAAAGTGACTAAACGCCTCGTAAAAGCTAGTCGTGAAAATGGTGCATCGTCGGCGTTAGGAAACAAACAACTCAACGGTTTTGGGAAGCTCGTACCATTATCTCAAAGTTTTAGTACATGCATTTCCATCCTAGAGGTCTCGAACATAAAGAAAAATAGAGGTTAAGTATGGTACTTATGTCCCAAAATATAGTTTAAGGATGGTTTTCGACCAAGTTTGAGTGACCATAATTTATTTATTACAACTCCTCTAATCAAACGGTCGGACATTTTGATAAATATACTTGGCGAACTTACTTTTATTAGAAGACATCTCTTTATAAAAAGTTCTAATTCGATGTTAAAAACAACCTTTAACTTGGTCTCTAGTTTTGCCGTAAAACTTGCCTATTAGAAATAATATAGTTTTTCTTATATAATAAAATTACGGCAACTTTTGTAAACGTGTATAATTTAATCGTTACAAATCCGCTTTCTACGTTTTAAAGGTCCTTAGCTTTGTATCAAAGTATACTAACATATTTTTGACAAGTCGAAATAATTTACAACGCCCAAGCTTCATTTTTTGACTCGTACAAAATAAACAATGTTTGCTGAAATTCCAGAAAATTTATAGTTTTCGGCGCCAACTTGAAAAATTCATAACTTCTTCGTTATAGCTCCGTTTTAATCCGTTCAAGCGGCCACGGTTTCGTTTTAAAGTATATTTTCTAAATATCTAGGCCAAAAATTTTTATCTACTGTCGGATTTTCCAGATTTTGAAAATAAGGACAGACCCTTTTCCAAACTTGTCGAAATGAGTTTTTCTCAGCCAAACCTATTCTAACCAATTCAAAACAACTACGAAGCTATTCTAATCCTACCATACACCTTCTTAGGGTGTCATGGGTTCCTAGACATCACCAAAACTAATATATAACAAGGAGTAATTATAGGATGGATTATATATATTTAACACTTAAAAACCTTAAAAAGTGGTATAAACATCACATAACTTGCATGTTTCTCAAATAAAATGATATGACCATAATAATGAATATGAAATAAAAACATGAATATGAATGCTTATAAGAAATATGATGAGGTTTAAGGACAAAGGGTTTTTCCTAATCACTTGAGGTTTTTATTGCAAAACCTATACAACAAGTGATACTAGAGTTTAAAAATCTTGTCTATTAAAATTTTGAAGCTTCCTTCTTCTTGGTCTTGTGGCTGCCGAATTTTGGAGAGAAAGAGAGAAAGAGTTTTTGATCTTTTTCTTAGCAATAACAAAAATGAAATGTGTTATGTTTTAGTGTATAATACATCATTTTTGTAGATATTTTGCAAATAATTCAATGACTCATCCCCCCTTGTCGACAAGGGGGGTTAATCATTCTCTTTGTTATGTTTTTTTTTTAAATATGTACAAGAGTAATAACATGCAAGTAATTTGAGGATAAGTGGTAAATTAAATACACATTTGAGTATTTAGAGTAGCATTAGATAAAAATAACTTTTCACGGGTCAAGATAAAATATATTTAGGTCATAAAAATTATAAAAATACATTTCTTGCAACATTTGAGTGATATAATAATAATCGTGTAGAATTTAAGAAAACCGTCGTAATTATATAAATTTAACAATTTATATACAAAATAAATTTAAAACACTGGGTAAACTCATAATATTATTTTTATAACTTAATATGAGTATAAAAATATATCGGGATAATTTTTGCAATTAATGGATCAATTGTTCAAAATAATTACTTACGCGATAACGTTTATTTAATATGAGAATTATACGTTTAATGAAAAATGCAAAACCATGCATGAATTTATATGATGACAATGATGTTAATGAAATGTAGACTAAACTTAGTCTATATGAAATGTCCTCGATGATATGTTCATGAATTCGCAGCTAAACCCCTAAGGTTACGCGAATTTAATACTTGTAAACCTAGTTTACAATATACGATGAAATAGTAAATGTGAGAAATGACCGGAAATTGAGAATTGTGACAAGGACTATCTGAGATCGGGTAAATTAATCCTGCATCAAGAAGTTTGCTAACCTCCTGTTTGATAACATCATGGATTTTTGGATTTACTCTTCTCTGATGTTGAACTGCTGGTTTGAAGTCATCCTCCATTAAGATTTTGTGAGTACAAAATTCGTGGTTGATACCCTTAATATCGGAGAGTTTCCAAGCAATTGCTTGCTTGTGTGACTTCAAGATCTTTATGAGAGCAGACTTTTCATCTTTACTCAAATCTCGAGCAATAATGACGGGTAATTTATCATCACCCTCAAGAAATGCATACTCGAGATGAGGTGGTAAGTCCTTAAGTTCAACTTCAGGAAATTCTTCAGTTTTCTCAACTGACTTGACTTCCTTGTTATGAAGCTCTCGGGAGGGAGAGGAGGAGAAGTGTCCTGATTTAACAACTTCGAAGAATATCTCCCTCTAGATTAATCTCATTTGGAATTGAATCACTAGTGTGAGGGGTTGATGATGGATCATCATTAAGCAACTTCTCAATGAGAAGTATGTCCCCTCGATGTCGATTGGAGCGTGATCAATTTCCCATGGAACAGAATCACTAGCCAAGTATGCTTCAATCTCTTCCAAGATGAAGTCTCTTCCCTCAAAAGGAGTGATAGAAGGAGTGGAATTGGCTATGATAGGTTGAGAAGATGTGGTGGATCCCCACTCACGAATTATGAGAATAACCAAGAACTTCGAGAGTACTCTTCAAACAACATCAATGATATCTATTCGGTTAACCGACTCGGAATCATAGTTTGCATGGAGTACCTCAAGTTTGATCAAGGTTAAAGGTGTGACTTCATTACCAACACGTAATGTGATTTCTTACTCAAATACATCAATGAGAGCTCGGCCCGTTCTCAGGAATCCTCGACCAACAATGAGAGGAACCCGTTGATCGATCGAAATCAACAACCACAAAGTCAGCCGGAAAATGGAACTTTCCTACTTTCACAAATACGTCCTCGGCAATGCCAAGTGGACGGGATATGGAGCGATCTGCAAGCTCGAGAGTCATGCATGTAGGAGTGAGTTCTGGAAGAGAAAGTTTCTTCCATACTGAATAAGGCATCAGATTGATGCTTGCACCAAGATCTGCTAAGGCAAAGCATTCAACCATTCCGGGAAATACACAAGGTAAGAGAAATTTTCCAGGATCTCCAAGCTTTTCAGAAGCTTCTTCAGGATAACGCAAAGCGCTTCGCTCGTTGAGGAGTTTTAGCCATATCAAACAGCTTTTCCTTGTTGCTTAACATGTGTTTGAGAGTTGATGCAAACTTGGGCATCAGCATGATAGCATCCGCAAAGCTTATGTCAAAATGTAATTCTTGGAAATTTTGAAAAAATTTGTCCATTTGATGACTGGCTTTTTCGCGGAGCTTTTGCTCATTCAAACGTGATGGGTAAGGAATAGAAGTTTTGGATTTGGGGTTTTCAACAGGAGCTACAGGAGGTTCAAAAACAACTCCTGGATTTGATTTGGGTTTCGGGACAACTTGAGGTTGGACTACCGGGCGTGAGACGTGCGGTACTGTGGGCTTGAAAAATGCACCTTGTCCTTTGTATCCTTGGTAACTTGACTCATTGCTCCTAGTGGAGGAGGCATTGGAGTCAAAGGTCCATTGTGTGTCTTAGGTTCACTTTCCACTACCTTCGGGAGAGAAGAAGAAGAGGTAGTAGGAATAGCAGGTCCATCATATGAAACACCAATTCTGGTTGTGATCGCCTTAGCATCGCCCCTCGGGTTAGCGATCGTGTTGCTCGGAAGTTTTCCGAGGGTTGATCATTTAAAGACGTCTTTAGATCAGCAATCTGACTGACCAACAACCTGTTCATTTCATCTTGGGATTTCATGAATTGTTTCAATAGCTCATCAGATGATGGTCCAGTTGGAGCAATGGCTTGAGTTTGATTAGGAAAATTCTGGCCTCTATTGTTAGGAATAGGGCCTTGATGTTGAAAATTTCCTTGATTAGGATTCATATTCCCATGAAATTGATTCCCTCGATTGAAATTGTTTTGATTAAGGTTTCCTTGATGTTGGAAACCTTGATTTGGTCCGGAATAGAAATTACCTTGGTTTTGATAACCTTGGTTCATTCTAGGTTGGTTTTGATTCAGGTTTTGCATGTTATGATTCTGGTTAAAACCGGGTGGTGCCCGATTAGTGTTAGCACGGTAGTGTGGTTCATTTTGAGGACGGTATTGATTACCTCCCCGATGTGAACTACCGGCTAGAGCATTGGCTTCAAATGGACTACCATCGGTGGCAGTACAATTGTAGTATGCATGAGGGCCACCACAAGTAACACAACTCTCGACTTTCTTCACTTCACCATGCGATGGTGTCTGTGTGAAGGTGACTTTCTTTTGGTTAGCAAGAACCAAAGCCTGAACAATATCCGCGAGTTTGTCAATCTTAGCATCGGTGCTAGATATACTCACGGGAGATGAAGAAGAAGGTCCAAGATTAGACGAGACTGGTATGTCTTTGCTCGAAAGGCGGACTGGACTTGTTCTCAATGATTTGCAAGGCTTCTTTGGTGGTCTTGCTCAAGAAATTACCTCCTGCAGAGGCATTCAAAGAGTCTTGATTGGTCTGGTTCGCACCATTGTAGAAAGTATCCATTTGCATTAACTCGGTAAAACCATGATGCGGACACTCATGAAGCAACTTTGTAACGATCCCATGCCTCCCCGAATGATTCATCAAATCTCTGAGAAAATTTCATTATCTCATTCTTAAGACTTGTAGTTCGGGATGGAGGATAGAATTCGTTAACAAACTTGGTAAGTAGATCCTCCCATGTCTCAATGGAACGAGGGGGTTGTTTCTCAAGCCAATTCCGGCTTGTCCCTCTAGAGAGAATGGGAACAGAAGAAGCTTGATAGCTTCATGTGGGACATTCTTGTATTTGATGGTAGATGCAATCTTGTTAAACCATCGAATGTGTGCATGAGGATCATCCCGCCCAAAACCATAGAATTGGCTTTGGGTTACAAGATTAAGCAACCCGGTTTTGAGCTCAAAGGTATCGACCACGATGGTGGAACAACAATAGCATCTTCGTAACCCTCGATGGGTGCTTGGAGAAGCTCATTCATGGGCTTATCTTCGCCATTACGACGTGTGGTGGTGGTGGTAGACGCTCTCACCAAGGAGCGTAACGCCCCTACGCTACGAGGAATATTTGCAAGCTCGAAAGTGGACTTGTAGAACTGGAAGAACGAGTACGCATGCACTAAGTATAAAAATCAATTTTCAAAACAAATGCGAGGCAAAACGACAAGTGAACTTAACCAATAATCACAAATGAAATGGCTTCTTTGAAAAAGGTACACCAAATCACAAGGACACAAAGGCAAGTTTTAAATCTTGTTCGGGAACTTATTATGGTCACACCCCTTGGTAGGTGTACTGCCTTGATTTATGTGGTTGATTTTTATATATTAAGTACCACTAAAAAGACGTAGGTATGGATTTGTGCTGATGGGTTGAAAAACTTTTGGACAATATTTTTGGTATCGTCCCGTTTAACCAAATCGTATCTCTTTAAGAATCACCTCAAAGAAAATACAAGATAGAAAACGTTCACGATTGTTTTGTTGTTTTATATTTTTTTTTGGTTTGTTAACACTTTAGGAAAAGTGTTAATGAACTTTTTGATTTATGATAACTTTACAAAAAACTTTTACAAAAGATGGTATAAGTGCAAGAATGGGTTCGAAAAGGTTTAACACACGCTAAAGCCTCCCGTGGCGCAAAATTTGATTCGTTCCGAACCGTCAAGTTTTCTCACACAAGCTAGCCACTTGTGAATGGCTAACCGTAAGAAACTTAAAACAGTCAGACACAAAATGCAATGAAGATCGAGGAATATAGTGGATTCCTGTGTCGTTAAGTCCCACCGGAGACTCAATGGTGTATCAAAACTTATCAGATGATAGAATGATCACTAAGGATAATGATCAGTAAGGATTTGGATTGATAACTACACTCTTGATTGATTGGAATGTATTTGGACACAGAATTGATAAGCACAACAATCAGATGAAACAAACGTAAAACGTACGTTTAAAAACTACGTAAACGTACAAAATTAAAAATTGAGATCTAAGAAATAAAAGACCTACAAATATGAAAATGACATTTTTGAAAACCTAAAAATAAAATAAAATTATCAGAAAAATAAAATTATTTTTATAACTATTTATTTAATTATTATTAATTAAAAACTATTTTAAACTATTTAATAATAACCTAAAATACAAGAAAATATGAAATAAGGCTAGAAAAATAAAATTATGATTCAGAAAAATCTAAAATATTATAAAACTTATTTTAAAACTAAAAATATATTTTTACACTTTTTATCTATTTATTACTAATTAATTACTATTTAAAATACACTTAAATACAAGAAATTACAAAATTAACCTGAAAAAATAAAATTTTAACTTAGAAAAATCTAGAATATTATAAAACTAATTTTAAAACTAAAAAGATATTTTTTATGCTTTTTTAATTATTTATTACTGATTATTTAATACTTTTGACTATTTAAAATTCTAATAAATACTAAACAGATTAGGAAAATTATGAAACTTTTTCTAAAAATAACTTAAGGTGACAGAAAACTAAGAAAAATATAAAAACTAGATTTGCTTAATAATAAGCTGAAAAGAAAAATCAAAAAAGCTAATTAATATTAAATAAACGCTATCACTATATTTAAAATGATGTTTTTGTGGATTTTCTTTTTGAAAACTACTATACTACTGATAATAAGAAACTTTAATAAACACAAAAATTTTACAAACTAAAAATAAGCTGTTTGATAAGCTTACGAGCTTAACAGATTTGCTTATGAGCTTATTTTGGAGAAATAAGCTCAAACAAGCTCACAAGTCAAACAAAAGCTAAAATAAGATGCTAATAAGCTAGAGCAACTTAAATGAAGCTAGAAGACACAAAGAAGCAACCGATAAGCTAGAATAAGCATAAGCACTTATGACTCTTGTGTTGAAAGACAGAAATGGGACAAAGTGAAGGCTTATTGCAGCCCTACCAACCAAGCTTCAAAATAAAAACTTAAGCTTGGGACTTCAAGATGGCTAGGTCAGCTTCCCAAAGAACCAAGAATCACAAGCTATGACCAACTAATAAGCTCTGTGTGAGCTTATCAAGTTGACTACCCAACTGTGGCACCATTATCGACAAAGGTCCAAAAGAAACTAGAAAATAAGCACTTTATAAGCTGATTAAAATGAACTAGTATTTTTCTAATTAAGTTAAGCAACTAAACTTTAATACCCCAAAAGATTTTAAGCTAAAACTCAATATTAAACACACACTAAAATTGTCTATTTAATTCAAAAACGACCAAATGTAAATTTGACTTTTTAAGAAAACCAATTGAGTTGACTAATATGAACTTGTGATCAATACTACTTACTAAATATGTTGTAATAAGCTAAGATAAGATAAAATTAAGCTAGGTTAACAGATTTTAAGCTACTATGATGAATTTGATAATCTAACTTCTAACAGTTAACTAACAAGTGATATTTAAAGATGATTTTGACTTTTTCACTAAATGACCACTGGTTTTTCTTGTTGATTTGAGATATTAGATACTAAAGTGACACAGAACAAGCAATAATACTGTCTTAAACACTCTTTAGCACAGTTAACAAACTAAAACCAAACACTACTTATTGAGACTGATTTGAAGATTTTCAAAGCAAATGAGTAATTTAGACCATGCTACTTATTACAAACCTTATAATATCATTTATTAGAACTAAATAAGCATCAAACAACAGTCATAACAACATAAAACTCACTAATGATCTTTATGATATTTAAACTGTTAAAATGAAATTTTTATAAACTACAAATTAAAAGGAACAAGTGACTGCTTTTATTGATTACTTGTACTTAAATATGACTAATAAACATAAAAACACCAAGATTCAAACTAATTAACAACTTAACAGTGAAATTCCAAAATGGATTAAAAGGGCTTACAACTTGGATTCTATCACAAAATGAGAACTGAGGACTTGTAAACACTTCCTAAAGCTTCCCAATAAGCTCTATACCAAGGCCATCCAATATAAACCCTGCTCCAGCATTCTTGTATCTTTCACCATGGATTTTTTATTTTTTCAACTATTTATTTGTATTTTTGGTGATTTTTTGCTTTTTGCTTCTAAACTGACTTTTAATGTTTCTAAAAGCTTGAATAAGCTTTATAGGAGCTACATGTGCTCATTCAGTCCTTGAAAACATCTAAAAATAACATTGGAACATACATGAGATTTTTGAATTAGGAAAAGTTGCATAAACTGAAAACTTGACTTAAAGTTGAAATTGATGGTTACAAAAGTTTTATTGTACAAGGAAAACTTGAAATACAAAGCTTTAAAGATAAAACATACACTGAAAATCAAAATTAAACTAAAACGACATTGAAATTTAAAAATTACACTAGATATCTCTCATCCTTGCTTCTCTTCCCTTTATAATCAACTTTTTGGACTTCTTGTCGACCTCGATAGAATCCCACGATTTCCGACCATTGGATTGGCCAAAATCATCATATTCGCCCAAGTGTCATTTTGGCCAAAAGTCTCTAGCAGTTTGGCGGTGTTTAGTCAATAAATGAAGTTTGGGTGTTAGTGGAAGTAGAGGGGACAAGGTAAGGTAGTATACAAGTGGTGTGTTGAAAAAGATGAAATACCGTACCTGTTTTGGATTTCGGCATTGAGAGGGAGATGAACAGTGGCTGGTTTATTATGGCGCGTGTTTGACTTCTTTGACCGAGGAGTTAGTTATACTAACGGGGGTTCACAATTGGATATGGCAGGGGCCAAAATGGATATTGGTATGGCTCAAGGGTCAAGAGCTCAAGGGTCAAGGGCTCAAGTTGGGTTTGGGCTAAGGACTGGATTGGGCTTGTGTTTGATATTAGAAGGTGTCCGTTTGGTTTGTTAGATATTAAAAGGACCATATTTGTAATTTCTGAAACTTTGAGGACTGAACTTGACACTTTTCCAAAGATATCAAAAGGACCAAACTTGACAAACTTTGATAGTACAAGGACCACTTTTGCATAAAATTCCATTTTTGGATATCCAAGGACTAATTTTGACATTTTTCAAAGTTTAGGGACCTTTTCTGCCATTTGACCAAAGAATTATTCAAGGACCATTTTTAACAACTTAGAATATTTCAGGGACCTTGAATGATATTTTTCTTGATTTTTGAATTCCGTGGACTAGATTTGACAACTTTTGAAACTTGGGGACTAAAACTGCCAATTTTGCAAACTTTATACATTTTTCATCTGATTTTGATATTTTTGCATTTAAAACACATAAAACACAATTTTGAGATATTTTCAGCATTTTGATGCATTACTGAGTGTTTTCAGATGATTTTGCAGTTTAGATTGTACAAAAATGATGAGTATTTAGACACTCATCATGCAACCTAATTGTCTAATTAGAGATCGTTTTGTGAATGGCGAGTGGATTATGAATTGGAAGAGGCCTACAGATTCCGGTCGAACTCATGCCTTAAGTGAAGCTTTACAAGCCGAATTGAGAGCCTTATCAAAATTTGATGGTCAAGATGAAGTTCGTTGGAGTCTTGGTGTAGATGGTACGTTTTCAGTAGGGGCCACAGGGAATCATATTGACGATTATATTCTCCCGACATTTGAGGTCCCAACAAGTTGGTGTAAAGTCCTTCCTAGGAAGGTGAATATTTTTATATGGCGATTGAGATTGGATAGACTCCCTCACCGGTTGAACATTTCAAGAAGAGGTTTGGATATTCCATCGATCTCATGTCCGATATGCTCTAACGGTATGGAATCCAACGATCATGTTTTTTATTCGTGTGATATTGATTTAAATATTTGGTGGTTGGTTCGAATTTGGTGTGATATGCCTATCCCTGCTTTGAATTCTCATTCGGACCGGACTTCATGGTTTGATAACATTTGGCTGTCATATGATCTTAAGGTTCACTTACAAGTAATTGTTGCAACAACATGGTGGTATCTTTGGAAGTATCGTAATTCGGTCACATTCAACTCTCAATGCATGAGGAAATGTGACTTATTTGATAACATTCGTCTTTGTTCATTTTCTTGGTTAAAATGTAGAGGTTCTAAATGTTTAATTTGGCCTGATTGGCTCAAAAAACCGATGTAATACTTTGCTTGCTTCTTGCTAGTTATTATTTTTTCATTTGCCGTTCAAAAAAAAATGCTAATTCAATAGTCCTATTATTACAACGGTTAAGATGTATGAAACACACTTATATCAACAATCTTCTAAGGAATCTTTGTATTCATATGAGAAAAGTGTGTTGTTTAAGCCGGCCACGAGCATTGCTAAAGGAGAAAGGGTTGGGATATATACCTTCCAGGTTACACTCATTTTCCGCCATTCTTTCTTCAATTGTGGTCTGTAAAACTTGAATCAAAATTAAATGAACATCTGTTTTCAATCAGTGTACACTACCACCTACACAAACTGGCATCACCAAGGGCATTTTCGACTACAAAAATTGGCATAACCAAAGGCACTTTTCAACGGCCCAATTCTTGTCAGAAATTTCTAATGGATTAATGGCCGACATGCTAGTATACTTAATCTCAAATGTTGGTGATCACCAACTATACCAAAATTGCAAATTTCATGTTGTACCTTCCAATTTTCTCAAAATGACTTCATAAACAAGCAAGGTTCGAAAAATTTAGTCGGTCTATCACTCTGACTCAAACACACTATATACTACTACTAATTAACATTTTAAAACAATTACAAATGATTCTCCAACCAAGTGCTAGAAGTGTAACATGGAAACATACAACCAACATTAAACTCTCCAAAATCCATACCTAAACAAGAAGCAGCTTTTGAATCAAACATATACTCGAGTAGTAAGGATATATACTAGTATTTATTTTGTCTTGTGCCGGCGCGCCCACAATTGGCAACATCCCATGCGGTGATGGATCGCCATTGTTACCACCCGACAAGATATATATAAGCTAGTGGTGGATATGACATTATCATAGGTGAAGTGATATATACCCATATGTAAATCAAAATAGTAAGATCTTGGTGGTGAAGCGAAGGTGGAGATTGTGGTGGTTTGTGGCCATGAACGGAGGATATGGTGAACAATTAGTGATTATCTTTGGGTTGCACACTTGGGCCTAGGCCTTGAAGTCCAATCTTTTTGTCTATCCTTGCATATCATGTGCAGACAACACATATATATTGGTCGAAAAACCATCGTGTTTATGAAAAATTTATAGGAGCGAACGTGTTTTTATAATTTTATAATTATTATTTTTTAATTATTGAATCGTTATACTCGGGAAACGCACGGGTATTGTACTAGTTTTCCTTTGTTCATATGATCGATGTTGCAAATTTTAGTTTTAGTTTTACTCGAATGAATTACTTTAAAACGACTGTATCCCAAAATATTCATCTGATCTATCACTTAATTACTCAAACTCACAATATTATAACAGAGTCTAGAACCATTACAAATTATTAAATCATCACACAAGAACTAAAAGTGTACGATATGAAGACATACCAACAACATTAAACTCCATAAGATGCCTACATAAGAACACGAAAGCAGCTAGTGAATCAAATCACTTTGTCCCGTGCAACAATTCGGCCGTCATTGTCATCCGATGAGATATAAGTTGGCGTGGTGGATATGACTTTGGCATAGGTGGATTCATTCCTATTGGTGAATCAAAATAGTAAAATATTTGTTGTATGTCTTGGAGTCGGGTTGATTGGCTCAAATCTCTTTTGATGGCTTCGAGTACGGAATTGAGTTGATGAGCATCGTCTCTTTTTGTTGGTCGCTTCGGTCTTCTCAAGAAGTTTGGATCATTCTGATTTTATTTTATTTTTGGTTCTTCTTCTTTTCCTCGAGGCTTGTTTGGGTCTGCATTAAAAACACTCTCGGTGTGAAAAATGGTGGCTCGACTTTCGTGGGTGTGGATTTTTCTCTTGTCTAGTAATTGGCAAAAGTTTTTTCATCCTTTTTGCATTCCTCGCAATTAAAATTCTCAGGTAATTTATAGATTATGTAATTTTGTTGATTTCTAGATTTGTTGTTATTTTTAGCTTCTAGTGCCTTACTAGCAGCTTTTTAATACAATTATTAGTCGTTCAAAAAAAAAGTTGTTGAACCATGGTGGACCGAAGGCGGAGATTGTGATGGTTTGAACATGACAGTACGATCGAAATAGTGGTGACATTGTACTAGACCGAGGAGAAGGTGAACAAGTACGTGCATGAAGAACTTGTTAGATCGTTCGTAATTTATCTAACTCCTAGAATATTAAAGAACTTTTTAGATCGTTCTTTATTTATATAATGGTTGTTTGTACTTTGTGATTTCTGTTATATGAATGTGTTAACAAGTAATTTTCTAAAAATATTAACAAGGAAAAAAAATGTTCCAAATGACCATATATGTGAGACATTTTCTAAAACGTAAAACTAAAAGACCCAAAATAATCTACAACGTAAAATTAAAAGTTAACGAAGTATATAAGTTATATTTATCCAATATTATAAAATAATAAAAAGTTAACAAATTATCTTATCAAAATATTAAAAAGTTAACAAAACATATAAATTCTCTTTTTCCAATAGTACGTAATGGTAAACTTATTACCCTCGCTACGATTGGAAAAGTATAACATAATATTAGTATCAACTTATTATGCAAATCTACACCTCATTATATAAGCAAACACATTTTCTTCTTGATGGCCTATGTGGGATATAACCAACTCTTCTAGCAAATTATATTCTTAACCTTAATTTGTTATAAAGCTGAAAAGAACCAAAAATGCTAGGTACTTTAGTAGTCGTATTAATTATTACAATGGTTAAGATGTATGAAACACAGTTATACCATTTGGGTTATGAGTTGAGTTCAATGCAGAACAATTTTTATCTTAAAAAAAAAAAAAGAAAAAAAAAAAAAACCGTTTTTCACTTTTTTTTTAAACAACGTATCTTGTAAACGGTAAACCTTCAAGCTACGAAAAATACATCATCGTAACAAGAATTAAATTATCTTTCTATAGATATGCACTTCTATATACTTTCGACGATTTTGTTTTTCAAATTTTCCGCCCAGTAAAATCACTTGTGATTTGTAAAATCACATGTGATTTCACAAGCTACATGTGGTTTTATAGTAATAAATCACACGTGATTTTCCGAATCACATATGATTCATCTGGGCAAAAATTTTGAAAAAAAAAATTTGTCGAAAGTATATTAAAGTGCATATATATATAAAAATAATTTAATTTTCGTCCTTGATGATATAATTAGTTTCGCGTAACAATTAACGGTTGCGAGATATTTTAATTTTAAGAAAATAGATGAAAGTGGGGTTTTTTTTATTTGATAAAATAAATTGATGAGATCGCATGATTTGTTCTTTAAAAAAAAACTGCTCTGTTTTAAACTTTTCTCTTTGGGTTATATGCAGCACACATGAACTTACACGAGTTTTTTTTACTAATAAAGTCAAACTCAGCCTAAATGAGACACTTTATTTGTTCAATTGCATGTTTTTTTAATTAATAAAGAACCATGCTATTGATCTGGCTATCATGACAGACTATCCAATGTTATTGCAAAATTGCAAATTTCATGTTGTGACTTGCAATTATATGTTGGCAAATATCTTCAACCAAAAAAACTTAATTACACGAAACTTGCAGTTTTCTCTAGGGTGAGCAAAAAAAAACGAAATAGAACTGAAAACCGAGAAAACAGAACTTAAATAACCGACCGAAACTAAAACCAATGGTTCGATTTTTACTTTTTCAAAAACCAAAAAAATCGGTTCGGTTTCGGTTTTCGTCCAAAAACCGAACTGAACCGCTTTTATTATATAATAGTATATAACAAATATAATGTAAATAAATAACTAAACAAATGTAATTTATAAATTCATATTAACTTTATAGGTGGATTTATAATATATTTATCTTAACGTTTATATGTTTGTTTTTCGTGTGTGTGTCTTTATTTTACAATATATCAATACTTATGCGACAATGATCATACTAAGTGTAAATTCACTTGCATGTGTCTCTCATCTATATATGTGTAATTGTAAAATTATGAGATAAACATTATTAGGCTTAGCTTAACAAAAAAGTAAAGAAAAATAATCAATTTTCTACGAAAATCAAGTTTGTTGGTATAAATTGACTACACACAAATATGAGCGGTTAAAAACCGAAAACCCAAACCGAAACTGATAATAAACCGTAAAAACCAAACCACCAAAAACCAAATGGTTTCGGTTTTAGATTTTATAAAAACCGAATGTTTCGGTTCGGTTTCGATTTTATCCAAAACCGACCCAAACCGAACCGTGCACACCCTAGTTTTCTCAAAACGATTTCATTAACAAACAAGGTCTAACAAAAAATTGAGTCGATCTATCTATCACTCTGACTCAATCTCACAATAAACTAATAACTAACATTTTAGAACAATTACAACTAATTGAACTGTCACATCTTCCGATCCGTGGCCACCAGACCGATAGAGTTGGCCAGGCCCTCAGTCACGCATTACACTTAAAGTGCTAGAAGTGTAACATGAAACCGTACAACCAAAATTAAACTCTCCAAAATCCATACATAAACAAGAAGCAACTTTTAATTCAAACGTGTATGTAGTAAGGATTTATACTAGTGTAAAAATGATATCAAAACAACAACTTCTTAATCACCCAACCGACCAGCCCTTGGTGATCATTCACTTTTATTATAACAATATACACAGATAGCTTGTCCCCAACACGGATGCAAGCAAATAATACAAAAAAAAGGATATGACAGTCCCTCTAATATGTGCTGTCTACAAATACTCACACTTAAATCTGAACCAATACAAACCCAAAATACTGAAACAAGACAATGAACAAGATCAAGATGATCTTAATACACAAAACCAGACTTAAACTACCAACCCAGAAGATCAATATTCACTCAGAGAAAACCAGAGAATAATTTGTGTGTAGGTGAAGTTATAAAACCCTAGATTCGTCCAAGAGCTTATATATACCTCAAGTTTCACAAAGGACCCCTGAGAAATATAAACATGACAAACAGAACCAAACATAGAGTTAGGAATAATATATTTACATATTAGACCTTGAAGGTTCATAAGTTGGTCAAAGATGTTTCTTTCAACAACTAGTACTTATTTTGTCATGTGCCAGCGGGCCCACCACCAACAACAGGCAACATCCCATGCAGCATACGCTGATGGACCGCCATTGTTGCCACCCGACGAGATATAAGCCGGTGGTGGATAACTGGATATGACATTATCGTAGCTAGAGTGATACCCCAGATATAAATCAAAATAGTAAAATCTTGGTCGAAAAAAGACATAAAGCGTGATTTTCTTTGGGTTGCACACTTAGGCGTAGGCCTTAAAGTCCAATCTTTTTGTCTATCCTTGCGTATCATGTGCGGACAACACGCATATATTGTTCGAAAAACCATTGTGTGTTATGGGAGCAAATGTGCTTTTATCTCAAAACTTATGGAATACATGAATATAGTGTAACAGCCCATCCCACTTCGGTACATTTGAAGTTGTCGAGTATCCTTCCACCATTTTTTTAGTTAAAATGTAAAAGGATGCCCGATAGTCCATTTCTTTCCATTTTCAGGGGCTTTGCATACAGTTTTTCATCAACTTTAATCATGAATGCCAAAAATGTATCTCTGAAAGTTTGGTCATGTAATTCTAGATATTTTTTAGTTTGTTTTAATAGACTTAGGATGTGTTTGTTTCATTAAGATGTTTGAGGTCTGAATCTGACAACCACATCTTACTGTTAAGAGGTGGATATAAAGTCTGAATTTGAAAGAAATAATGTTATTTATTTTTATATAATTGTTGAATGATTTTAATTGTTTATTTTTTTAGTAAACCATAAACCATTAAATAAATTATCGGGTCGGGTTTATTTAATGCTAACAAAATTGCTCTACTTGTTGCAATTAACACTTATTTCAAAAAATAAAATAAACGGAAAGACATGAAATTTGTATGAAGTGGTAGACATGTTATAAATAATTTAAATCACCGATATCGAAATATTAAAAAAATTGACGTAACCTATAACACTAAAAATTTACAATTAGAAAAATTATGATCGATAGAGTATCTATATTAGTGGTTCAAGCCACTAAACCCACACTCGAATCTAGCTCATTACCAAAATCCATCAATAAACATTTAATAGCGGTCCGGCTTAAATCCATATGTAAACAATGACGGTTACAAAGTCATACTAAATTTTCACATATCTCTAAATTATATTTAGACTAAAGTACATTGTTGGTCCCTAAACTTGTCACTCACAAGCATCGTAATGGGACAAACCTTGCATTTATCATCGTGGGGAGTCCAAAACTTGTGTCTTATACTCTAGACAAGTCCCTTGACCAAATTTATGTTAGTCAACATCTGTTAATTTCCCCATGTGCCTTACACATGAGGGTAAAATGGTCATTTCATTGCTTTGGTTAATTGCCCTCCATCTTCATCTTCCTAATATTTAAACCCAGATTCCAGCGACCTTAAACCCAGAATCCGGTGATGTATTTTAGACAAACAACCTAATGTAACAATGACAGAGTGTAATTGTTTCCCTAGCGAAAGAGACGTCATTATGTCAGTGTCTTCCAGGTTTTGCTTAGAAGGGAACATGTGAAACTTGTTTCTGATTTGGTATCTGATGTGCATCTTAAACTTAGAATGTGTTGTGTTGGAGTGGACCTGGTGGAGGGAAAAATGGAGTCAAAGATACACTCAATGTTGTTATTAATCTATTAGCATTTCCATTTGTGGCGGTGCAAAATGTACCTAGTGTTGGAAATGTATATATTTACAAACATGTGAATGTCCGGATTCGAACTCGTGACCACGGGATTGCACACATTAGCGAATGAGAATTAAATTTAATAATTAATGTTTATGTTTACGATTAATTATTGCACATTAAGTCCGGTTAACGATCGTTAAGTATTTAACGGAAAAATGACTAACGACCGTTAAATGAAAAGAGAAAGGACTAGAAATGGAAAAATTGGAAAAGTTATGGATTTCCCTTGGGCTTTGCATAGTGGCCGGCCAAGGGGGCTTCCCAAGCCCTAATCCCTAACTTGTTCCCAAAGTTTCCTACTAGTATATAAAGAGGGTTAGGTTCTAGGGTTTCATACACTTGTGCATTGAATTAACCCTAGATCTCTCCTCTCCTCTCTCTTGTCCCATTCGGTCGAACACCCCATTGTTAGGGAGTTTGGTTTCGTTTTTCTTAAACGAGGACTTGTGTTAGATCTAGCAATCGCTTGATTCGTTGGTTAATTCGTGTGTACAAGAACGTGGTTGTAAGACATTATTCTTACACCAATTAGTACTTCTTTGTTTTGCTCAAGGGATCTGACATTCGCAAGAGGTACGTTACGCATACTTTCAGTTAATTAATTTATTTGTTATGATCTTTAAGTCTTCCGTTGTGTACTCTTGATGTCTTTATGTTTTATTGTATTTTATATATCATAAACTCAACAGTGGCATCACGAGCCTTGTATAACAAGTAATTAATTACTGAAACACATAATTAAAATAAACATGAATGTGTTATTATTTGTATGCTTAGATCTAGGGTTTGCAAAACCTAAACCCTAATTTTGAGGGGGGGGGGCGTTTATTTTGGTGCCCTAATTAGGGTTTTTATAAACTATTGTTTTAATTGGATTAGAAACCCTAAGATGCATGCAACTTTATGTGTATATGCATAACTTTGATTTAATTGCATTAATTGTTAAGTGTAATTTTATGTCCATGATAATTATCTGCATGTTTTATCATGGATCTTCTTTTATTGTATGTCTTTCTTGTTTAAGTGATATACACTAAATTATGATAGATCTAAAATTGGGGAAGACCTCAATAATTATTATTTAATCAATTATGTGCTATGTGGTATGTATTTAATTTTGACTTGCAATCGATGAATCGATGCATGTGGTTCACCTTGTACATAGATGAAAACGGGTGAAAGTCTTAATTAAATATATGCATATTGACAGATCTAGAATTGGTTATTAATAGGATTTATCAAAACGTTTGCATGTGGCTATTTGATATGCATGACTTTTATCTGTTATGCATTCATTGTTTATTTGTTTATTTTTATAAATACTTGCTTGTTTGTTATGTGTAACAAGGGTATTTTTACAAGAAAAATAAACCGACCTAAACAATGGTGAAACATGTATTTTAAGAATAGTAATCATAATCGTTTAATTGATTGATGACTTTGGTACAAATGGTCCGAAAGGCTCACCCATGAGAATGAACTAATAAAAGGGGTTTAAAGAAGTGCGCACAGTCACATGAAGGATGTCTAAGGTTGTGCTTTAGCTGCACTGGTCCTCTCCCTCTGTAAGTTCGCGTGGAGCTACTTAGTAAGCCATTAAATGTGCAAGCTCATCTTAAGGGCGAATTAGTTTTAATTCCATCCGCCACTTCGGTGGTAATTATCCGAAACACTAAGTGTTTACACTTATGCAAAAGTACGGTATAATGGATGATAATTAACACTAAATTCCTTGATTGGTGAACCCAATACCTCAATTAAAGTTTGATGATGAAAAGCTTATACATTCAAACATGATATAAATGTTTTAATAAAAACTATGCTACAAAGATGAATGCATGACATCTTTGTACATATTTGATTTAACATCAAAACTATTACCCTTTAATTTAAGTTATATGCCATCCAACGAAATGGAAACACCTAAGATTACTTTTTATTTGCGTTAGATCGTGACTTAGATCGTAATCAAATGGTAAAATGTCCACGTGTCGTGAGAGCGGGCATGGACGATTTTGTAGTTTCTTAAGTTGGACAACTTAATTGAGTTTTGTAGTGAGAGCTGGCAACTCAAGGCATAAGATGGGATAAAACATGTTTACATGGCGATTGATATTGGCTATATGTAAATCCCATAAATCTAGGAATTGCAATTGAAATTGGCAATTGAGCAATAGCTCTACCATTTTGTATAAGGTTCATTACTAGCAGATCAACCGACGTGATGAAATTATGACAATTTGGATCCTAGTTTTCAATAATAATTAATTGGTTATATGAATATGAACCTTGGGTATTTAATTGTTTATTGAAAAGGTTAATTATCGAAAATACTAAAATTGAATTTTGTAATTCTTTTGAATGTATAAATGCAACATTTAACCGTAAACGTGGTTTAGTCTTTGATTAGTAAATTGATCCAATTCTAGCTTTCAAACAAATGTTTGATCGAGAATAATTTACTGATAAGACAAACGAAGTCTCTTTTCCATGGGAGAAGCATGAGAACTCAATCCTATTCCTTTTCATGAATGAGAAAGGTATAATAGGAACATTTGAATTGTGTAAATTCTAATGTAACTCTTAGCAATGAATTGCACATCTTATTTTCCATAAAGATTTCATTACCCTCATTTGGTGAATGAATCCTTTGTAACAACATGAATGTTGGTTAACTGGAAAACATGTATATGAGTTACTAGATTAGAAGCTAGACTAATTACCGCAAAAATTGGTAAAAGGCAAACTAGCATATTTTTATCTAGTTGTTTTGCTTTAGCCTTTAAAGGTACTACATACCAATATGGGGATGGTAGGCCTGTTGAGGAAGAAATTGCATACCCAATTTTTCGAGTTAATAACATTGATGGATAACCTATCATTCATATAGTAGAATACACCTTTTAGTACCTTAGTAATGATTACGTATGGTTCTTCAAAGGTGTAGGAAAGTAAAAAGCAAGCAAGTTGTTTTCACTGGTTATGCAACACTTACAATGTTGTCGATTCATGGGAGCATTTGTGTTACTGAATAAGAAGTTGTTTTAATGATTTCTAATTCAGTGGGAGCTACAAGCCTTATTTCCTGTGTAGTAACCCAGATTATCTTCAAAGATAATTACTTTCCAATTGTAGACACTTATGTTTTTAAGGATAGTCGTGTACGTTTCCTTACTAAACAATATAGTTCTACATCTACTTGTTATATCTATGACACAAATCATATTAATCAAATAAACGAACGTGTATCGTGTTTTTTATATGTTACATGATGTTGTTCCATGCACAAGTGGGAGAAATCTTATTGTGTGCAAGGTACAACACATATTAATATGATTTAAAAGGATTAGGATTCTCTTGACTGAAAAGTAAGAGAATAATGTTCTAATAGGAAGTATACATTTAAATATGTATGATTGCCCTATTAAGAACATGTGTCAAGATGATAACAAAGACTACTTTATTTTAAATATTTATGTCATTCAATATTTAAGAAACACTTGTAGTTACAATTTATGTTACGTGAGAACGTGAACTAGATTGTAGCCCAAGGTAAAATACCCACGTGTCGTGAGAACGAGCATGGATGATTTTGCAGTTTCTTACGTTGAACATTTCATGGAATGACATAATTAAATGAAGTAATCTAATACTACCTTGAATTTGAGTATTCGTTGAATGACTTAAATATATGTAGTAAATATTAACTTGAAATATGAATTGAAACCCGAGGTGGTGTTCAAAATTACTTTAAGTATAAATGTTTATGATTTTGTAAAGTCACAAACATGAAGTCTTTTAATACTAGACTTACAATATAAAGTAAGACGTTAACTTGCTATGTTTTATGACATATGCATGAAGTCAATGAGTTGATCAATGACTTATAACGTATAGTGGGATTATAACTAATATGTCTTTTGACTTGGTCAAAAATATTTGTGTTATAATACATGCAATTGACTTGGTAATTCTATTGTACCATTAAGTTTTACTTTGTTGGTAAATAGGTAAGCCAAAAGAGTAGATGGTTATCTAAAATATTGTTAGATTTTCTTACAATATTAATTCTAAGGAAATACCATAGTTTTATGGTATGTTCTGTTGGAAGAATCAAAATCTGTTGGCATTATTTGATTCAAGATAACTATAGTTTCTTCCAAAAGTTATCAAGGTTAGTAGATTGAGTATAGATTGAATATACTCAATAAGACTCCAACCTAGAAGATTAATAAGACACCATTTGTTTATGGAATGTGATGTATCACATTAAGTCTTATAAATGAAGTTCTGAATTTGTTAAACTACTTATAGAGTGAGTTGTAACAAACTAATGTTAGGAACTGTCAATGTTTTTTGTAATATCCCAAAAGAGAACAATGTATTGTTGCTCTACTTGCTAAACTATTTAAAGGTAATATTTAAATTTTTAAAGGCAAGTGGGAGTTTTGTTTAGATCTTGAAAGATTGAATTACAAAATACATAATCTTCTAAAATGCACTAGCAAATATCATGATGAGGCTAAACATGAAAATGATAGACCTTAATATGATGGAATTGTCATTCATAGATCCGTAAGGATATCTCAGATATTTAATATGCTGAGGAATATGAGTTACAGGATCATGGTAAGCCTGTTAATCATAATGATAAATTTACCAAATGTTGAATTGTGGAAAATCAATCATACTATGAATGTAGAGATGCTGTCCATAAAGATAATCAACTTTAGATACTTGGTTTATCTTAATAAATGAAAATGAGTTTCTTCAAAGGATGGAAACCCTAGTGGTTTAAATCTTTGTGTAGAAATCATATGAACAATATTGTACATGTATTTAATGTATGTCTAGTGATAATAATATCAATCATACTTAAGCAATTAACTATGATTGAATATTCTTTCCTAGATACATTAAATAGAAGTATCAAGATTATAATTGTCATACTTAGTTTCATTGATATGAAACGTTGACAATGAATATCAAAAATCTTTGTTCTGGAATTACTTTTGCGAGGACGATAAGTAATGCAAAGGAGTTTTTATGAATTCAAATAATCTTTGAATATGTACAGACTGCAAGAATCCATGAATGGATATATGCATGCATCTAGGAGATGATTCTTATGTTTAATATTAAATCCATGTTTTGATTTAATGATTAAAATAAGATAAGCTCATAAGTATTCCTGAAAGCTAGTGGGAGTATTATTTTCGTAAATCTTATATGTTGTATGGGCAACTACATTCCACCTAAATTAAGTTTTAGTTGGGAATGAAACTTCGTTTGTAAGATTTGGAAATATGACATACAACCTTGGAATATATGTTTATTACTATAAACATATGCGGTAAAATAAATGAGTCTAATAGATCATGATGGATATATAATGAGATCTTAAAGTTTAACTTGAAGATTCATCATGTACATCATGTTGTAAGATTGTTGTGTCATGCTTGATTACAAGATGATTTGACAACATTGAAAGTTGTTAGTGTAATAAATATTTTAAAGGAATATGTTTGGATTTAGAATCACATTCCACAATCTGGAGATGCTCGTAGATTCTATGGATGATTATATTACAATTGTTTCATAATTGTCATTGCCAACAAACTTGAGTTTTGGTAGGCACCAACATTACACTATAACTGTTCAAAAGTTTACGGATGTTTAAAGAGCATATTGTTGTATACAATGATGCTAGTATAATTGCGATGACACTCAATTCTAGTAATGGTATCCTTGGTGATGACCATGTTGACTAGTTATGCTCAACTAAGAGCATAGTTGCATTATACATTAAAGAATAAAGAATACTTTAAAACTTTAAGGTTTTGAAAGATAATTGTCATAAAATGGTGGTTCAGGTTATCACGCACCTTATGGAATGATATGACAATATCAAGATATGTGTAAACACATACAAGAAATTCACTTATTGAATTCTTGAAATAAGTATTCTCAAAATTCCTATAGATCAAAGTTAGTTGAAATTATGCCTTGTCAACAAGTATGAGTTGCATGACTTGTGGCAAAATTCATTAACTAAGAATTATCATGCATTGATCTATTTAGTATTTGGATAAAAGGATATTCTAAACATTATTATTGAAATGAAATAAAATATTTTGTTATGTTTATTGTTCATTTATTATGATGTTATCCTATATTTGCATGTTTAAATCCTTGAATAACTTAAGTTATTCTAAATAGTCCATTGTCAATCAATAATATGGGAATGATATTGAATTAAGACAAATCTGAGTATTAGTTAGAATATACTTGAAAGTATATTGATGCGTAGCATGACTAATTTCAGATGATATTCAATGAATTGAATATAGGATTTATCCCACCCACATGATAATACTTTATGGATCTTTGTCATTAAGTATATCATGGATATTTATCCTCTGACTTGAGATACAAGAGATATGTCATGGATGTAGTGCATTTTTGTGAAGCAATCTAACGCTATACGTAATTGGTAGTTATAAGGGTTGTTTTCAGAAGTGTTGCGAAATTTATGAATCCTGCTTGTAGTCAAAATGGGATTTGTTTCCTTCAAATTTATTTTGAAGTATAATACTACTGGGCCCCTCGTAGGGTTGTTAAGATGTTTGCATGGCCATGCCCAAGGTCTTCTGGAATATGTTCGGAAGAATTGGTAATCTTGATCAATCACATAAAGCGAGAAACAGAATAGTTAATTAAGAAATGAGTGAGATCCATATTCTTATTAACATGGTATTAGAAACAAAAGGATGAATATGATGATGAATCATCAAACTTGGTTTTTCTCCAGAAAACCATACACGAGTTGTACCGAGGGCATTGGCGTGTTGCTAGACGCTAACCAATGTCATTTCACGTTTTGTAAACATATCCAAGTGGGAGCTGTTGGAAATGTATATATTTACAAACATGTGAATGTCCGGATTCGAACTCGTGACCACGGGATTGCACACATTAGCGAATGAGAATTAAAGTTAATAATTAATGTTTATGTTTACGATTAATTATTGCACATTAAGTCCGGTTAACGATCGTTAAGTATTTAATGGAAAAATGACTAACGACCGTTAAATGAAAAGAGAAAGGACTAGAAATGGAAAAATTGGAAAAGTTATGGATTTCCCTTGGGCTTTGCATAGTGGCCGGCCAAGGGGGGCTTCCCAAGCCCTAATCCCTAACTTGTTCCCAAAGTTTCCCTACTAGTATATAAAGAGGGTTAGGTTCTAGGGTTTCATACACTTGTGCATTGAATTAACCCTAGATCTCTCCTCTCCTCTCTCTTGTCCCATTCGGTCGAACACCCCATTGTTAGGGAGTTTGGTTTCGTTTTTCTTAAACGAGGACTTGTGTTAGATCTAGCAATCGCTTGATTCGTTGGTTAATTCGTGTGTACAAGAACGTGGTTGTAAGACATTATTCTTACACCAATTAGTACTTCTTTGTTTTGCTCAAGGGATCTGACATTCGCAATAGGTACGTTACGCATACTTTCAGTTAATTAATTTATTTGTTATGATCTTTAAGTCTTCCGCTGTGTACTCTTGATGTCTTTATGTTTTATTGTATTTTATATATCATAAACTCAACACCTAGTTCTCCATCTAATGCCGTTGCTGCTGCAGCTTCAGTAAATAGTGGTTTTCTTTTAAATATGGGGTCTCCTAGTGGGAAGGTTTCTGCTGATGACAAGTACATGGTTCGAGCAATTGAAGTAAGTATGGGAAAGTATCTTCAAATTCTTTTGGAGGTAAATATTCCCACTTTTTCATTTCTGGGATTTATTTCAAGTTGTACCCTTCTTATCTTCATACTGTTTGGATGATATTGGCAGTTTTTAGAGATGATAATTTTGATCCATTAATGGATGATTAAAAATAGCTTCAAAAGAAACAGTTCAAAAATCGACCACCTTTTATTTTTACACATAAACCTCCGATTGGAATATAGACCATAATAATTATATTCAAATTCTAAACTAATAATCTATAAAATGTCTATAATTTTTTAACAAAAAGCAATCCATCTCACCCAGACCGACTCTGCCCATTATGACCTATACACAGAAGGAGATTTGACCTGTTACTCAACCTTTTTTCAGCTCTACTTTCTTGGCAAAAAAACGATTGTCTTGTGTATAATTAAATCTTAATGGTCTTCCAAGCTTTTATTCGAGTGTACTGGGGTGTGTTGTAACATATATCAGGCCATAAACCAATGCAGGTGTGCAAGTTTCACTCATTTTGCATTTACTATCTTTGAATCTGCAGGTAGGAATTCCAGGCCAAACAATTCAGTGTTTGAGACATTTGGAATTAAAGGATGCTGCAAGACTGGTTGCCTTTCTAGCCAAAATGACAGGTCATCAATCACTGGTTGTTCAACTACTTGGTAAATGTCTCCTGAATCCAAATATTATAAGAAGGTTACTTGATAATTCATCACCAAGAGAAGTCATACTGGATGTTTTGTCAATAGTTTCAGATTTGGCTCGTATGGATAAGGTCAGTTATTGTTGACTGGTTTAAGATTTATGCTTAAAATTAATACAATTCTCCCAATTGACCAGTCACTTTGAGGATGCTTGGATAAGCTTATTTATACAGCTAATTAGCTTATTGCGTTATCAGAAACAAAAATTAGGGAAATAAATTACACTCTGACGTCATTATGCAAGCACACTTAGAGCTTCTGCAAACCTGACGTCTCTTTCGCTAGGGAAACAATTACAGTTTGTCATTGTTACATTAGGTTGTTTGTCTAAAATACATCGCCGGATTCTGGGTTTAAGGTTACCGGAATCTGGGTTTAAACATTAGAAAGATGAAGATGAAGGGTAATTAACCAAAACAATGAAATGACCATTTTACCCTCATGTGCAAGGCACATGGGGAAATTAACAGGCGTTGACTGACAAAAATTTGGTCAAGGGACTTGTCTAGAGTATAAGACACGAGTTTTGGACTCCCCACGATGAAAAATGCAAGGTTTGTCCCATTACGATGCGCAATGACAAGTTTAGGGACCAACGGTGTATTTATAACATTTTAGAAAATACGAAATATGTACAAATATTATTTGAGTGAGTAAATAATCTACCTACTCAATACTTTTTAAATATACAAAGTACTAGCTAATAATGCTTGCCCGCTCACTCAATCCCACAGTCAAACTTCCCACTTCCCAACCCTTTATTTCCTTCATTCTTCTTCTCCATTTTTTCCGATGAGTAAAACCACCGGGAAAATTATTTGTCACTAAAACAACACTCATTAATAATAGAGTGCGTAGGGTTTTTGAGTGTTTGGATGGGTTGAGGGGCTTGTAGGGGTTGAATGGTTTTGTAAGGGATAAGAGGCATTAAGACATGATCACCACCTCTAACTGGGTAAGAGCTTCAAGATCTGATAATGTTTGACTCGCAGAAAAAAATAACAAACACCTCAAAGTCTGACCGCGTCTGGCTCAATAAGACGTCAGAGGCGGTAAGACGTTTTTTTCAAAACTTTTGTACTACTATGATTCACCAATAGATATAACTCCACCAACTTATATCTCTTCTGGTGGCAATAATTATAATAAAAAATATTATATAAAAATTTAAATGAAAAAAATATGTGAGAATAGAAAGTGATGGGTCTCACATGTTTTGCCAAAACCCTTCAAATTAATGTGGAATGAAATTTCATTCCATCTATCATTCTTTTTATTAAAAGAATAAATCAAACATACAATTATTGTCACATCAAATTCAAACCCAATCCAAAGTATTAAATCAAACGCACCCTAAATTTTCAAGTAAAAAAGCCTAAAAGATTTTATGAACATTCACAAATGCCGTAAATACTAAATAACTTAGAACAAAATAAAACAAACAAAAAAAATGTGAAAAAAAATTAACGAATCATAAAATTTATCTCAATTATAGATAATCTCTATACATTTAGAGGTGTTCAATAAGTAAAAGAATAACATTATACTAATCTCAACTTACATAACAAGTATATGCCACATTATATAAGCAATCAAATTTTCTTTCCAATGACCTATGTGGGGTAAAAACTAACTATTTTGTATCATAAAAAGTAACTATTTTTATGCCACCGACAACAACATTTGGCAGCAGGGAAAAAAATCATGGTCGCCGATGGACAGTCATTATTGCCACCAGAAGAGATATAAGTTGGTGGAGTTATATCTATTGGTGAATCATAGTAGTACAAAATTTTGGTAGGGGTGGACATGGATTAGCTCGCAGTAGTTCATGTGACTAGTGCATATCAAGAGGAAACAAATCTCTATAATCGTTGTTGATACTTTGTGGTTTCTCTAATGTGAATTGTGATACTTCATAAATTTGTGATGCTTATGTAGTTCATGACTTCAAAAAAATCTTAGTTATTATTAAAAAAGGGGGATAATTTCATATTTACCCAATATAAACATGAAAATCACTATATAATATATGATAATACTGTACCACCAAATAAAGCACAGCATTAAATTTTATTATTAAAAACCCTTCCATATTTAGCACTAATGTACAAGACTCAATGCATCCCCTAAGAAATGTCACGTGTTATCTCACGTGACCACTTCCCCCTCACGTTTTCACTTGTGCGTTTCATATCAACCGACATACACGAACACAAAATCGGAAAGTCATTAAAACATTCAATTATGCGTTTCAATCATTCAATTTGCATATCAATCTCTCGAATTTTCTTGGCCAATACGTTTTGGGTTTAATACATATCACGTCCCAAAATAGTTGGTGTTTGCTGGCAGAATTATGCATTTGGTAATGATCTTCATTTTGAACTAATTATTTAAATAATCTTATTTCGTTTATGTTAATTTCGTTTATGTTAATTGTTAGTGATTTTAATTGATTTTATATAATGGCCAACAAGACCCTAAAAAAAATTTTGGGGCTTTTTTATTCTTTTTGGTAATGATCTTAATTTTGGGAAGATGAGTATGCAATTAAAAGTATTCTGATTCATATGATCCCTAATTTTCAGGGCGACACAACATTGTATAAATTGAGGATGTCCGTCCTGATAAAGATGCACATCTCATTTACTTACCTAAGCGTTGAATATCAAATCAACCAATGGAAACCTTTGTTTCTGGTATATCAACGATTTATCACCTGTTAAGGACAACATCAAGTTACGAGTGCGTATTCTTCGGACTTGGATGCAACCTTTGTTTAGCAAGCCAAATATTGTTAATATGGAGATGATCGTTTTTGATGAGCAGGCAAGCATCTACTTATGTTATGCTCCATATTATACTTTTTATTTGTGCCTTCTTAGATGAATTGTTTGTTGATGCTTGGCATTTTAGATATGAATTGTTATTTTCTATGGAAGTTTTGTTCATGTACTAAAATTAAAAATATGCAAATGTTTTTTTTCCAGAACACAAGAATCCAAACAACGGTCAGGATGGCGTTGGTCAGTGGTTTCAAACATCAATTAGAAGAGGTCAATGCTGTCATCCTTCAATGGTATAGTCTTGGGGAGATCCAACCAAAGTTCCGCATCGTTAAAAAACCTCTCCGCCTAAGCTTCCTTTCGAACACTGTCATAGAAAAGTGCACAGATTTCACCGGTTCTCTTTATGGATTTGACTTTCGTCCCTATGGAACCATTACCTCTCTTAAGAATGAGGAAGTTGGCCATCTTGGTATGTAGAAACCTTTTATTTATTTGTATAGATTTGTCTTTTCTTTAGTACATGATATGGCAACCATTTGAAACTTTTTGTGTTTCAACATTATGCAGATGTGATAGGCCAGGTGGTTGCTTGTGATGACCTGGATAATTATGACAAAAACGGCAGGTCTGGCAAGAAGAAACCCATCACAATCATTGATGCTGAGTAGGTCATTCTAACCAAGTTTATACAGTTGCATTTACATTTAGAATGTATTTACTGAATTTATAACGATCATATGTGCAGGGGCAATGAGTTGCCGTGTACCTTGTGGGGTAGTTTTGCTCAACAATTCGCTGACTTTATGAATAAACTCGAGGAACATGGTAAGATCATTGCTGTCCTACAGCTGGCCATGATGAAAATCTGGGATGGTACGTTCCGCTTTATTTTCTATTTACATTCACTGATTTTGTTTGCACTAGAGTCAATAGGTATAATTCCAAAATCATTTAAATGTTTTGTAAATACACAGGAAGAATGGCCATACAAAATGGTTTCAATGGAACAAGGTTGTTCCTCTTCAACGGCAAAGACTATATACCCAGCAATGAATTTAAAGATGTAGAATCTTTTAGGAAAAGGTATCTTAAAACAATAATTGTATATGTTTTTTAAATTGGTTACTATATTAGCGTTGTAATGCCATATTAATAACTTTGGTCTGTTTAACCATACGTAGTTTGGTGGCTGCTCAAGGTACGAAGGATTCTCATCAAACTGCATCACGTATCTCAACTGCTTTGAAGAATTCTACAAAAGATGATTTCGTCACCAAATACCAGTTTAGAAACATTGCGGAAATTTTTGATGTTGAACAGGTAAATTCTTTGAGAATGAAATAAAAGTACATCTACGCTTATTCAGCAATAAAAAATTATACAATGAAACCGTATCATATACATTTTATGTTCCAAACAATATATTTTATGTAATGAAATGCAGCATACCAATTTGATGTTTCACGTTTAAACTACCAATTTGGTTAGTTTTTTGGGTGCAGTTTGTACAAAAATAACACCAACTTTGAATCCGGTCGCTACAATATGTGCTACCCAAGAGGAGGAAGGTTGGTGGTACCTCGGATGCAGGGCGTGTAGAAAGAAGGTGGTTAAGTCTGCAGATATTGTTGACCTTGAATCCGATACCACACCAAAACCGGCTGGTGGTCCTAATGAATGGTGGTGCTCAAAATGCAATGTTGCTGCTACATCAATCAAAACCCAGTGAGTATGTACTTTCCCTTAAACTGGCTCTGTTATAGCATTTGTTTTCAGTGGTTAGTGCCTCAGTGCATATGTACTTTTTTGCATTTAGGTTCCGCTTACAGGTGAGGGTTCAAGATGAAACTGGCACTGTATCAGTTTGTCTATTTAATGATGAGGTGCAGGCTATTCTGAATAACTTAACTGCTTATCAGTTGCTGGATAAGTATGGCAAGGTATAAATTGTTTATCGACAGTGCTAATTGTTTTAAATACTTTGTACATGCTAAATTGTCCACCCATTTAATTGTTCTTATGTAGTCTGATGCTGTCTTCCCAACGGAGATTATGGAAATTATTGATAAGAAATTTGTTTTTAAGGTGTCCATTGATGCCAAAAACAAAGAAAAGCTGATGCGTGTTTTCAATGTATTGCGTTTGTCTAATGATCCCGATATCATTAAATATGTTTGTGCTACTGCTACACCGGGAAAGGTGATAAATGAATTTTATTTGTTACACAGTTTTAACCAAATTTCATGTTGAGCAAACTCATTACCAAAAAAAGTTTAGCCATATAATTTCTTTTTTTGATTTGGCTCTCAGGCTGAAAACGAAGCCACCAGTTTAAAGGTTGCTGATGTGACCCCATTTGTAAGTATTTTTCATTGATGATATACCGTACACATTTTTTGAGTACACATCTTCTACCATGATTTGCGACGTTTGTTGGTAACCATTTTACAATACTTAACCTACCTTTGTTGTTATTTTTCGCAGGATTTGGAGTCACAGACCGATGAGAACACAACGCCGGTCGCCGACCTAAAGAATGATGTTGTGAATGCCGATCAATCGTCTTCTAATACTACGTCTCAAGAAAAAAGTAAGGTTGATCCATTGGATAAGACTGACTTGCTCCAAGACGAAGAAAATAGTGCTACCAAAAGGACAAAGTTGGTTCTTGACAAGGAGATTAAAGCTGAGAAACCGTGAATGAACTGGATATACAAGTTCTTACTTTTGAAATAACCGGAAGCTGTGGATGGATATCCACATAAACAATACTTTTTTTCCTACCATTATGTTGGTCTTTTATTTTATTTTCCTCGCGTTTACGATGCTGTTTGAACTGATTTTTCGTTGTGGACAATGTCTTATTAAGAATAACGCATCAGTACTTTGGTATTGAACAGGAACTAAGTTTTGTGCTTAAAGTTGTTTGTAGGTTTTAACAGCTACCATTCTATACCTGTTTTTGGCTATTCTGTTCATTTTGCAGGTAAGATTGTGCTACATTCTCTGGAACCCATATGGCTTGATCAAGTTTAACCACCTTCAGTCCTAAAAACCTGGCACTTTGCCAATATAGCTTTTTTTATACTTCAAAGTTTGTTTGCATAAATAACAAATGTATGCTTGCACATTTATGTAATATTTATATGTTCTAATGAATATTTTATGATAATATTCCATCTTTATTTACTGACATTTGTATTTTTTCCTAACTATCAACGCAGTTTTATTGAATATTTGTTTACTATGTTCATGAGAAAATATTACCTTTATGTACATGCTAAAACTTTGTATACCATTAGCCAAACAGGAATTAATGTGTCTCTGAAGCATAATAGAAAAAATCACTTCTTGATAATGATGTGTAATTACCCTTTTTGGGACAACCAGTTTATTATCTCAATCTATACTTATTGTCACATAACTGTTATATCTGAAAACAACATCCATACTTCCATCCTATCACATATTGGACAACACTGATATGATATATCTGATAGAACATTGACATTCATATCATCACCAACAAATCATGCGACCAACATTAAAAAATGAACATCGATCTGCAATTCATATAAGCATCAACAAACCATTTTATGAAACATCTACAAATATAATACTTGAAAACAAAGACACGTCTTAAGCAACAACATAGATTGCACTCCATATTTGTAGAAACCACTGATTTACCTTATCATAAAAGGCCATTTGATAATCCAAAAAATAGCAAATATCTTGACTATTCTAACATAACATAACAAAGCATATATCCAGACATTAGTTCAGACCATACTAACCATACAAAATGAACAGAAGTTGTTAGGATCATTTTTTAACAGACGTGAAACACAGGGTACACCTCCACTTCATCTCCACCCATATCCGTAAGTAAATGTATGAACTTGAACCTTATCATTTTGTTGTACCCAAAATTACACTGACGTGCAAACTCTCTCCATTCACCAAATACGTTCACATGGTTGGTCCTGCCAACATCCTCTTTATGAAACTCCATCTTCACATTAAAAGTGCAGTCCACATGTTGGTGTATCATCAAAACCTTCATGTATGTGTGCATCGGGTGGTATTGCATGAAGTCTGCAGGTATTGTCTGAAATAAACCATTCGCCACGATGTGAATAACTACTTCATCATAAACATGAATAACGTGACGCAATAAATATGTTACATCAAATAATATTACTTACGAGTCTTTATAACACTGTAATCATAGAATAACTTTTATAGAAAGTGTCACCCACTTCACCAAAGTGCTCTCGATGTCCTGGCCATCCACAAATGTGGTGCATCCTGTCATCATCTGACAATACATCTAACATGTTAGATATGCTATCCTGGTACTATCGAATATCACTAATATCTAAGTACAATTTTCTTCCCTGAAACTAAGGATTTCTATAAAGACATATATAGTTTTCAACTAAATTAGAATGTGAATACTTATAGCACCTTGGTCGTAAAACTCTATAGCAGGTTGCACCACACGTAGTTGTGTTGCTCCATAGAAATGCATCGGTTTATGCGGACTTCCATCCAAGTTAAAAGCCATCAACCTAAACATAGTATTATACTCTTTTGTGAACACCAAGATCTGTCCAGCTTTCAAACCCAAAGTGAATTTCATAATATTCCAAATTTGTGAATCCAATTCATATTCATCTGGCTGATTAGGATTATTAACATGGAGCACAGGAACCATAAAGTAGTCTTCTCCACAATTAATTCTAATACGATCTGCGTGGCCTATCCCACTTAAGAAATCAGCTGCAATTCTCTGTCGATGAAGTTAACGTGCATCTTAAATACACATTTTAAGGGAATACATTAACGTACTTAAAAAGGTAATATAATATTACGTTACATAGTATAGATACCTGAGGCCTGTTTTGAACAGCCCAAACACGGCTCTTAAAACGTGAATAACGGTGGTTGTCTTCGTCGTATCCCCTGAATTCTTGGTCATCCCTAATATCGTATCCTGTCATGTAGAAACAGTCATCCCCTTCCTGGATGAAATGCAACCAATCTACATACGGACCGATGTTCTCCTTAGCAAACTTTTTCCAATCACTACCCCTCAGTGTTATAGGTCCTACAGTTGGTGTTTTAAACCAGACTTTCTTACGAAGCCTTGCTGAGCTGGTCAGATATAGATGATTGTTCCCATTGTATCCTTCAAATTCAAAAACATGAGGCAGTTCCTGAATAATTATTCAAAACTTAAATGAACTTTTGACTGTATAGTAAGACTTATACATAATATTATGGTGTTGTTTACTTTACCTATTTCGAAGGATATGTTGTGCGGTTCACCAAGACTACAGACTCGAACGGCATTTTCCTGCCAAGAACGGAATGGGAATTGCATACCAGGTTTACATTCTATAATAAGATCATAACCACCATAATGCTATGGTTTTCCTATTTTTTTTATTTTAATCAAGATCTATTAACTGTATTCGAATGTATCTACTTAAAAGTATACAAACATAATATCAGAAACATGATTTAGTAACCAGATTTAACTTACACAAAATCATTATGCATACAAACCAAAATCTATTTCATATATCCACCAACATTCATTAGTCATATATCGTAAACAATGAAACCATCAAACGCATAAAATCCTACCATAAGATTCTAACATTATGATCACTGACACACCATTTTTTGATACCATATAACTTCGTGATGTACTAATTTCTAATCTAACTGTCAAATTAAACGATAATTTAAATAAATACTAATTTCCAACCACAACAACCACATGCATTAAATATTGAACTAAGATTCAAAAGGATTAGGGTATTATACATGTATAACAGTAATATAGATCATCAAGTACACAAATATCACGCATTTTTTTCAATGATCAATTATCATCGTTAACATATTTTGTGTAAACTATCTTACAGGAAGTTGGATAATCTAAAAACTGTCATCATGCAAGGTTTTGAAAAGTGGAACACCTCACGACTTGATAGCTAACAATCTACTAACAACTACCTCTTTTGATTATGTTTTTCAAACTATTTTAGATCACAATTAGTTATCTTACTAACCTTGGAGTAGATTTCTCAGCTTTGGAATCAATGGGGATGATTTGACAGGGGTGTTAGGGTGCACCTAAAACCATACCATGTAATGATGTTTTGTGCTTGGAAAACGTAATGTATATCTATACATAAAAATATCTTGACCTTTTGGACTTTTGTATTTGACCGGGACATGTCAAATTAATCGATTGGGCTGTTTGGATTTAATGGGCTCAGTTATACCATGGTGATAATAAGCCTAATTATGTGTAAGTTATGACTTGAAGCATTCATCCAAGTCTACAAAAAATAGTTATTTTTTGCCCACAAACATTTTGGTATCACAATAAAACATGTGTGTATGACATATTTAAGGATCATGGAAGTACTCTAAATCCAAAGCTGTTTTAAAAGACAACAAATCTATGTTCTTTTTTATTCAAATGAAGATGAAACCATCTTGATGTGTCATAAAGAAAATGTCAAGATATACATTGGTGCACATTGTCAATCTAAAAAGTAAACTCATCTTAATTGGAATCGAGCTAAACTTGCAAGCCTACTTAATCAATCTGCTATATAAACATGTCAGTATAATAAACATTCTAAAAAGGTACTAACCCACATACTATCATCCAGTTTTATAGCAGATTGTAACCCAACTAAAATGCTTACTACATAGACAAGCAAGCATACTTTAAACAATAACATACACTCCTAAAGGGAAGTAAGCTAATTAATAGATGACTGCATTAGTATAAAGTAGTTGATTCAACAACAGTAGCAATAAGAACTGATTGTCAAAATACGAAACATGTCGTATGCATATCGATAACACCTTAAACGTAGTAGGATAATAGACCGCAGTCATTGTCATGTATCCAGACATTATTCAACTTAACATATAACTAAACTACTAAAGTCTTGATATTAAACATACTTTGAAAAGACACACACCAACTGAAAATCAGTTAAAACAAAAGACGTGTTCGCTCCCTTCATTCAGCACATATCAAAGATGGGAACAAGCACAGGAAACTCCGGATCAACTGTCTCCGCCAAATCAGTCATCACGTCAACAAGCTGAAATCGTATCATTTTGTCTTTCCTGAAATGGCATTGCCTTTTGACATGTTTCCATTTGTCCTTTGCAATCATTGTTAGATGGTTCTTTCTCGACTTCGCTTCCGGGTCTGTTTGTGCCTTATAGTCACCAGGTCAACCAGAAAATCCATCCCACCGTGTCTAACAATTGCGTTGTCAAATGTGTACAGTTCACTCTTATCAACAAACTTGGCAGGTACAGTCTATATATGAAATATAAAACCTCAATAAGATCTTATTTTTAAGTAAACATAACCAAAACTTAAATACACACAAACTGACATGCACTAACAATTATACGTAGTATCTACTTACCAAACGGTTCCTATCTAGGACATAGGCCAGCATTGGTGTGTAAAAACATGCATCTTCATTTCTATGTTGATCATGCCCTTCCTAGTCGCATATGTGAAACATCCTTGGATCTATATTGCAATTTGTGAACACAAAATATTAGAATTATGCAATCATATAGTATAGATGTGTACCATAAATATCGTATGATGCCTTTGTCCAGGGGACCTCCACAGATAGGAAAAGCTAAATCCAATTATGTTCTCTGGATGTCCTCAAAGCCTAAACCAAGTCCATCCCTTCCGAAAGTAATCATATTAAGCACTGCACCACCAAGATTTGTGAAAACCATTGGTTTCCCGGGTACCAGGTGTTGACTCTTAACAACAGTATTCCATCCATCTCCATAAAACAAGTTTGCATATATTTTCGGATTTGATGTTCCTCGAATATGAACACGACGATGGTTCACAGTTGCTAAATTCATTCCTCCCATCCGAATATCAAATTCGTTTGTCACTATATCTTGCAGGAAATCTCCGGGAAGCAACTACATACAATTGAAAATAATCAACATATTCACACAGTAAACAATACTTATGTGAACTTAAAAAAACACGTTACAAAATAAATGTTAGTTCGTGTGTGCTTATGATTCCTCCCGAACTACCTTCTTTTATTTCTCCGTCACACTAATCAACCGCTTGTGAACGGTCAACCGTAACAGATGATTGTAAAAGGGCGTAATAAGATGGGAAGAATGCAACATTTCCACCTCAGAAAATATCCTTGGATCGCTTGGCCCAGGCTGATCTCCTAAATAATGGTTTTTCGACTTGTGAACTTGTGTTTTGAAAATAATCCCCGATTAGTATAGGAAAACAGAACTGATTCCACTAGAATGTGAACGAGAGATAGTAATAGCTCTGTCACAACACAAAACGTAAATCGAAACCTAAAAATATTCAAATAAATAGGGTAAAAGTATAGAACGTTTAAATTATCACCTTAAAACGTAAACATATAAAAACAAAACGATTATAAACATATAGCTAGGATTTACATGTCTTAGCGACTAAACCAATGGAAACAAATTAAATAAAATTAAAAGACTAAAATATATTAAATAAACGCTTATCACTATTTTTAAAACATTGATGAACGTTTACAAACTATAAATTAAGATATCCTATATCATAAATAAACGAATTACGTTTATTCACGTACATAAAATAAAACGTGAATTCAAATTCCATACAACTCCACAAATGTGAAAATTATATTTCCATTAGAAACGAACACCTTCTAAAAAGTTATACAGAAAATCTATTTGTTAGAAAATTAAAATAAATTTTTACACTATTAAATAATTATCATACATAAATTAAAAACTGAATTAAATGTATTATTGAATTAAATAATAAGAAAATCTAACCATATACCATTAATGAACATATAAAGCTAAAGACCGATTAGTAACAATAATCTAAACATATATAAGCAATCATACTTTATGCATAACACAAATATAAATTCGCCTATTGAATATCATAAGTATTTTTTACACATATCATATATATTATTTATTATTAAAAATTACTAAAACTATTATTATTTATTAAAAATAATAAATGAAGGAAGAAAAATCTGAAACTTTTTACAAAATTCTAAAATAAATAAAAGAGGCTAGGAAAAATATAAAAACTATATGTCATTAACAAAAATAAGCTAATAAGCAATTAAGCTTTTAAGGAAAAGCTATCACTTAGCTTAAAAAGGAGCTTTTTTGTTTTTCTTTTTCTGGACTAAACATATACTGATATTATACATATTTGATGAAAATGAAACTTTACAAACTTGAAAATAAGCAACATACTAGCTTATGAGTCCAACAGTTAAGCTTTTGGCTTGACTGTTGGAGCTCAAGCTAAAAATAAGCTTGAAATAAGCTATACATACACGTGAAACAAAGGCAAAATAAGATATAAACAAGTCCAATGGATCATTATAAACAAGGAAATTGGACTATGATAGTGTGAGCTTATGGTTTAGACAGTCAAGCTACAAGCTTGACTTGGATGGAATTGAGGCTTCAAGGAGCCCTGTAATAAGCTCCCCACTGGAAATAAAAGGAAAAATATATTTGTACAAGTATAATATATATATATGAACAAACATATGCACTGGAAATAACTTATAAGCTCTAATAAGCAAATAAGCAATTCCCAATACAATCCAGAACCAAAAGCACTGCCACCTTTTGAATTGCAAATTAAGTTAAGAGTATAAGCTCAAAATGGCAAAATAGGAATTGGAGTAGCAAGTCAATGGGTGGTGAGGATTCCAAAAAGCTAAAGATAAATCTGTGAGAATCACAAATTAGCTTTTGAGGGGCTTATTAAAATCCTACTAATTGACTGAGTAGACTTATATACTCAGTTATGGGACAAACAAAAAGTTCATTGCAGCCCTTATTAATAAGTCAGAATGTGAAATTTAGTATATGATCAAAGAGTCGGGTGGATGAGCTTAACATAAAGCTAAAACACACAGGCTCTAGATCACTAATGAGCTTCTGAGAGGCTTGTGGAAATGGTGTAATACCACTGAATTGCTCAGGGGTATGTTGTGAATGGGCAAACACAAGCTCTCAAATCTTTATCCAATAAGCTCATGAGAGCTCAACAAACACGTAAAACATTGAGTATGACTAATTAGCATAACATGAAACTAAAAATCACAAGCTCAAGCTTAAGGAGGAACTTTTCATTAGCTTTTGAAAAGGTCTGCCAACTTCACTGTTTGCTTCAGTGAAGTGAGCTTGGTGGGACAAAAAGATTAGGTGATTAAGCTATCTAGATAAGTGAAAATGTAAAACAATCATACAAATAATGAAAAGACCACAAGGGATACACAAAACATTAAAATGCACAAGCTTGGGCCAAATCCACAAGCTTTTGCATGCTCATGAATTAGACAACCAAACCTGTGCACAGAGCATGTTTTTAGACAAGGTATCAACAAAAAGCTAATTAAAAAGCACTTAAAAAGCTGATTAAAAGAGAACTAGCATTTTTCTATTTTTGTCTAGCAACTGAACTTTAAAACCCCAAAAGCTTTTAAGTTAAAACTCACTATTAAACACACAAGAAAAGATCTATTTTAATAAAAAACGACTCAAATGAAAATTGACTTTTTAAGAAAAACTAAAAAGTTGACTTTATTGAATTTTAAACTGATTCTAAGCACTGATTATGTTGTTACAAGGTGAACTAAGACTGATTTGAGTAATTTTAACAACTTACTAACACAAAATTATGATCCTAGATCTATAAAATCCAACAAGAAGGACACAATTTGATCAAAAAGCTAATTTTGACTTTGGATAAACAAAGACTGGTTTTCTCGGTTTCTTTGAGCTAGATAGACTTAATGAGACATAGAACAAGCAATAACAATGACTTGAGTACTCTTGAGCACAGTTAAACAAAGTAAACCAATCAACACTTATGATGACTGTTTTGAAGTTTTACAAAGTAAATCACAAATTTAGACCATGAACTTGATTGCAGACTCTATCTTATCCTTAAATAAGACTAAATAAACATAAATATACAGTGACAATAACATAAAAATCGAGAATTAAGACTTAAGCTAGTTTAACTGTTAAAATGAAATTTTTGTTAACTACTATTTTAAAAGAACAAGAAACTGATATTAATGATTAATTACACTTAACTAAAGCTAATGAACATAAAAACACAAGATTCAAGCTACTAACTAATTAAAAGTGAAATGCAAAATTAAACCAAAGGCTTACAAATGCTTCCAAGCTGAGAAACATGGAACCAAGGACAAGGTTACACCTATTAGCTTCCCAATAAGCTCCTAATACCCTTAGCACTCCAAATTCACCCCTGCTTCATCATCTTCTTTATTAACCCTACATTTTTTATTTTTCAAGGATTTTCTATTTTTAGTATTTTCTAATTTAAAAGATCAAATGCTTTAATGCATCTAAAAGCTTAATGAGCTCTTGTCAGGAGCTTATACGGCTTATAGAATCCATCAAACAACTACAAAGCATGGAATTGAAATAACTTGAAAATTAAAGGAAATTAAGCAAAACTTGAAACTGAAATGGCCTAAATTAAACTGAAAATTAAAGGTTCATTACACTACTTTAAGACAAAATACAACATTTGAAAGATTAAAAGACATTTTAACTAAGAAAAGCAAGAAAAACTACAACTACGTGACTATGGCTTAAGGCCAAAAGTGTCTTCTCCTCTCTTTCTTCTTCCTTTTATATCATTTTGTGAACCTTTGTTGACCTCTGATTGTTTCCCACCATCTCTGAGCCCTTGGATCACTCTAATTCATCAGAACCATACACTTGTGTTTTTGGCGCCATTTTTCTCATTAGCGTGTTTGAGAATTAATTGGAGTTGGTTTCAATCAATAAAGGATTTTTGGTGTTTAGAGGAGGTGGAGGGAACAAGGTAAAGGGAGGTTGAGTAAATCATGGAAAACTATCTCTCGGTTTCGGTTTGGCAAAGTGATATGTGAGAGGAGATGAACAAATGGCCTGGGCGCCAATCTTGGTTTGACTTGCGTTGACCAAAGTGTGATATCAAAGGGCCGGGTATGGATTGGGCCAAGGGATTGGATTTTGGGCTTGGGTTGATATATGATAAGGATCCGTTTGGTTTAAAAGTAACAACAAGGACCAATTTTGTAATTATCCAAACCTCAAGGACTGAAAATGATACTTTTCCAAACTTCTCACAAGGACCAAACATGGCAAACATTGATAGAACAAGGACCCTTTTTGCATAAAATTCCATTTTAAAAAAAAATCCAAGGACTAGATTTGCAATTTTCCAAAGTTTAAGGACCTTTTCTGCCATTTGACCAAAGAATCATTCAAGGACCAATTTTAACAACTTAGAATATTTTAGGGACCTTGAATGATATTTTTCTACATTTTTGGATTCCAGGGACTAGATTTGACAACTTTTAAAACTTGGGGACTAAACCGCCAATTTTGAAAACTTGATACATTTTTCATCTGATTTTGATCTTTTTGAATTTAAAACACATAAAGCACTGATTTGTGATATTTTGATCATTTTGATGTGTTTCTGAGTGTTTTCAGATGTTTTTGTAGTATAGACAGTATAAAAATGATGAGTATTTAGACACTCATCAGCTTACCGGAGAACGTCCAAGATTCTCACCCTGAAACACTAAGCATCTCATCTGCCTGCTGCCTATCTGCCTGCTGTCATATCTACCGCATTCAACCCCAGCATGATTGTAGGCAGTTACGTAATAAGTGTCTTCCTCTTCCTTTATAAAGTGCAACATTTCCAACTCTGTATACCTACTCTTTTCCAGAAACTTGGCCCACTCATCTCCGTACAATTTGTAATGGTTTTCTGACTTTTGTTTGATCCAGACTTTGTGTTTTGTTCCCCGATTATGTATTAAGTACAGCCACGGTGTTCCATCGTAGAAGCTTTTTGTGAACAGAGATGGTAAACGCTGACAACACAAACAAAATAAAACAAATATTCAATTATAAATAGGGTAAAAGTATAGAACGTTTAAATTATCACCTTACGCGCATACCTGACTTTTCGCAAACTTTTCTTTGTTTACAGCAAACACAAATTGAAGACTCATCCTGTCAAATTATGAGTAACATATAGCTTAGCTAAATGATTCGTTTAGTAACACCAATGGAAACAAATTTAAGCAATCAGACTGTATGCATAAGACAATTATCAAAACAAGTATCCATTTAAAAACATATGAATCACTTTACAAATATAAATTCGCATATCCTATATCATAAATAAACAAATGGTTTACGTTTATTCACGACAGTCATAGGTGATTACGTTATAACTAATACTAATTTCTGTTTCCATTAGAAACAGAACACCTTTATAAAAGTTATACACTAACACTAAACATCTATTTGTTCGTAAACATTTCCATATATGATTACACCCAATAATCATATCATACATACTATGTAACAAACTAATGATGGACGTACTGTCTTATTGTGTCAATTAACTTTTATAAAGGTCATACACCATATACCATTAATGAACATATATTAGCTAAACGACTGAGTTAGTAACAATAATCTAAACATATATATAAGCAATCATACTTTATGCATAACACAAATATAAATTCGCCTATTGAATATCATAAGTATACATTCACATATCATATATATTTCAAAAGTGCAAATCGTTTGAATCGATTCACTGTAGGTCTTACGTGATTACTTTATACCTACTACTAATTTCGAATACACTATAAACACAACACCTTTATAAAACTTATACAGTATCACTACACTTTCTGCTTTGTGCAACCTTTCGATTATATGATTTCACTCAATAATCATATCATACATACCATCTAACAAAATAAGGGACCACATACTATGTTATTGTGTTAACTAACTTTTAAACAAAACATACACCATAGAAAATTAACCAACCTATATGCTTGAAGACTAATCTTCATATCTATTAGAGTTTATAGAAACTACAAAACAAATAACCTTTCAAGTTAAACCTATTTTGTCAAATATGAAACCGCATACCCCAAGCAAGTATCTATGTATCAACATACTATAAATCACTACCATCTTAAGGGTTAAGAATCAACCTAAACCATAAACAGTTGGTGTTGACTATATTATAGTTGTCATTCTTACTTACATGCAGATCAAAAGAAAACTAACAATAAATTTATTAGATTTTTATTTTGTTTAAGATGATTACCTGTTCTTGGTTATAAATCGCTACAGTGTTGCTTCTTAATGAATGAGGGGTGTGTGATAATTCATCTACCGCCGTTTCATTTATCAAGGAACACTTGATATTTTTTGGCTGGAACAATCATTACCTTTTGTAAATACACGTTTAATATAAATGCTATTTTTCAAAGTATCTTTGTAATATTTGTATTGATACTAAATAACAAATGACCCAATGTTAGTCAACTCACTCAACGCATAAGATTTTGCAAACAATGTTTCGTGTTACACAAACATACTTGCCTAACCATGTACAATAATTTTATTAACCACAAATGTATTTCAATGCAATATTTACTTACTAATTATATTTAACCATGTACAATTGTTTTTTAAGTATTATACTTACAAACATATTACCTTTTTTACATTTGTTTATACTATTAAATGATTTCATGTAATCAAGTCACAAATTCTATGTAATTTAAAAAGAAAATTAGAATATGTTAGAGATCAATTCTTAACTTAACTTTGTCTACATTTTGTATAAAAAGTGCCACCAATGTAGGACATAAACACACAAGTAATCTCCTACAATCGCATTATGGTGAACAACGAGTCACCCAATGTTCGTATGTATTTTATGATATTTAGATAGAAAACCAAGTGATTAAACTTAAATAAACTTTTCAATTCATTTGGAGGCAAATTTGTTCAATTTACTTTTATCTTATCTCTTTGTTAGTATGTAGGCTCCCAAAAAAGAGGAAGGCAGTAAAGCATTAAATACCTTGGATCCACCCGAGAAACCTGTATCTTTTATCGACATATCAGATGACAATGAGGTAAGAATTTCAACATGCAGTCATCTTTTAAAAAAATGAATATTATATTTTTACAATAAAATTCAACAAACAATTCGTACAATTGAGCAACCGATTATTACATTGTCAAGGAGTGCCCCATATCTCGCAAACGTGGAAGATTGTTGAAAAAAACTGTTTCTGTGAATAACAATGTTGTTCACATTGTTTCTTCTGATGATGAAAATGTTTAGCCAACAATAAAAAAGAAAGAAACCGTTGATGACACTGTACACAATTATAATGTGGTATGAATTGATCATCTATACTATATTTCTTTTGCTATTACAATTGTTCAGTTTATGCATATACAAGATATCACTAATATCATGTTGCACTACCTTTTACATAGAAAGATGATGACGATGGACCTATAGCGTTTAGTCGATCACAAAAAAGACAAAGGACTTTCTCATCAAATGCACTTCCATTTAGGCTCATGGACGTAGAAACGGATGATGATTCTGATAACATTACCTTTGAAGATAATTCTATTCCCATTACCGATACGATTAGTAATGGTACTGATAATGAAGAGGAAGATGGAATTAGTTTAGGAGATCTTGATACCGATATTGATGAATCTCTCGATGATATTGATGATGATTTGGCCGATTTTATTGACGACGAGGATGCAACTCCTTTTCCTACGGATGATGACAAGTTAATGACACGATGTTTGATACTCAAAGAAATGTAATTGCAAAAAAATGGTGTTTTCTCAATAAGACATGTTTCACTCTTGATATTCTTATTCACTATGTTAAGTTTTAAAAGTATATGCATTTTAATGATATCATATGCATTGATATTCTTATTCACGTTGTAATTGTCACTTGGAGTAACTCACGAAGGATTTTAATGAGATCATATATATTTTCTGATGATACAATTTCTATATATAGTTTTTTAGCAACTTTTATATATGTTACTGATTTTGAAAGCTTATTTAACATATTACTCAATCATGAAGGATCACATGTGTAAAATACATAATGATACTCACAAAATCTCTATAAATACTCCTAATTGAAATACATCTTCCAATACGAATTTACCCATGGCATCATCAAACCCTAAAAACTTTGAGCATGGAAACTCAAATACGGCAAAAACAAGGGCAAAGGTTAATCCTCCAACCGTTGTTGATGTCGATCCTGCAACGCAACCAAATGTTGAACCTGGACTGCGTGATGGCCAGAGGAAACATTCAAATAACAAAGTTGATGATGCAATGAGATTTCTTGCCTCTCTTTTTGAAGTAGGATCGTCTTCTCAACATGATAAAGGTATGTCATATAACTAGCGTTACCATCTTATAAATAAAATCGTCATACATATTTCCTTTATAGTGGCTAATGTAATTTTCTTATTCCAGGTGAGTTAGACACATCCGTTTTTCTTGATTGGCTTAAAGTAAATGGTGGGGATCCTGAAGAACAAGCCAAGATTCTAAATGCTGTTAAGCCGAAGGTCCTAAAAACAGAAGCTATGATCAATGAAATACGGGCAATGGGTCATGATTTGACTGATGACTACGTTGTCGATTTAAACTTCTTCGACGAGGATTGTACTGTCATCATCAAAGTTTACTTCTCATTTTTATGTTATGTCACTTTTATTAATAAAAGTATTTGAAGTTCAAGGCCTCACAAATTACCTTCATGTAACACCATTTCTGGGTTGAATATTATGTCTATTTTTATAAAAGTGTTTGAGGTTCAAATAATTATTTGTGTACATATTTATCATCAATATTAACAAAATTAACTTATTCCTTTCATGTATTAATGTCATTGAATATATCAATTAATATAATCAGCTCTGTTTATGAAGAGGAAGATGATAGGTGTGTCAATTAATGTGATATCCTAATAGCGTTTCCAATTCAGAAATCAAATTTCAAATCGCCATTTAACCAACATATCATCTCATTTAAAAAGTTATCAATGCAGTAGAAGTACAAACTGGATCAAAACAAGGCACATATAAAAGCTCTGATTCTCTTATATTAGCCCAATACAGTTGCTACGCTATTAAGTTTGATGAAACAAATCGATCATATCAAACTATGCACACTTATTTTCATACAAGTTAAAAATAAACGTTGACAATAAAGTAGAATGTACGCTGCAATATATATCAAACGCTTACACATAAGTTCATAAAATTGATCTACTTACCATACATACATAGCATATCATTATATCATAGTGTTCATGCCATATACGGCCAGCCTTCATAACCACTCTAAAACACAAAACATTAAACATAAGCAATCCAAACGTAATTTCTAATGCTTCATTTAGACATAACATGTGCAGTCATAAACACATACACAAAGTTTCTTGACGCATGATGGCGGATGTCTTAACACATGTGGAATACAGGAATTTCAACTTTCTTACCTAAAGGCAAAGAGACGCCGACGTCTGGAACTTTTTGAACAAGCTTGAACCGGACCATTTTGTTATCTTCCCAATCACAATATCTAACAATCTTTGTCCAGTTGCAATTGATTGTAACATGATTTTTGCTTTTTGGCCTGTCATTGTGGCGTTCCAAATCAACGTCAACATAGAACTCCTCTTCTTCGTATTGCAGCAACGCATTGTGGTATTGCCATTACATGCATGCGCCTTCACAAAGTCATGAGGAATGTTCTGCATTAATACGAGACGTAATGTAAGGAATAACCTAAGATTTAATGGAAGACAATAAAGTATATATTAATATCAATCAATCACTTACCAACCGCCTTCTGTCCGTAACGTACGCCAATATCGGTGCGTAGAAACAGTCCCTCTCATTGTCATGTTCAGTGTGTCCTTCCCATTCACACATATGTTTCATCCTCTTATCTAAATTTCAAATAAACAAAAACAAAATTATATAAATAATTATCATATTCACATGTTTTTATCTTGAGAAATAAGTACATATATTATTCCAACAGTTTCAGTAACATACCTTCGTCAATCAGATTTCTCATGAAAAGGTTTCTCCAGTTCAGGAACATACGTTCTACGACATCATGACGCATCTCCACACCAGCTGCGTCAAATGGCATCAATGAAACAGCATTGTTTAGCAAGTTTGTCAAGACAAATCTTCTGCCAACAAATGTTTTCTACGTGAACTAAAATATCCCATCCCGACCGAATACATGGACATGTCTATCTTCATCCAGCAGCACAATCTTACGATGAGTTTGTTGCTACAAGCACTCCACTCACAAGAACGCGGAAGCGAGGATTATCGGTTGAAGTTAGGAAACCGCAAGGAATGTCCTACGTAATAGAGTGTTATACAAAAGAAAGTGTTATTTACTAAATGGGTTTTCACGAGATTTCCAATCAAGTTGCAATTTAATGATTAGAGTTTAGTAATTAGCGGTGATTGTTCAAGCTGTTGCAAAGTTAGCAAGCATCTTCGCTGTCTGAACCTACAACATCCAGGTCGTATCCATTGCACTCATATCCATCATTGTTATACGCAATAACGCGTAATATGTCCTCTTCTTGCCTAATAAAATGGAATGTCCTGACATTCCTGTAGTTGTTGTGATCTAAAAATATTTGCCACTCACGTTCGAACAACTTAAAACGCTTCCCACCAGCCATCTTTATGTAAACTTTATGTTTCGTTCCGCCATTATGGATTAAGTAAATCCAATTGTTCTTGGGTTTCAGTGGTCCCGTAAACAGAGTAGGAAGAAGCTGTAATTGAAAAACATGTTGCATGTATTAATATCAAGAGTTTCGAATAAACTACTCAATTAAATAACTCGATCATACCACAACATACCGGTAATGTTCGAATGTTAATTTGGTTTGCCTCAACCAGAAACTGCATCGTCATTCTATTTAATAGAAAAACACACGTTCAAAGGGTCAACAAGTGTTCACATCAACAAATATATGCATATTCGTATAAACATTGAAATTCTATGATAAAATTGATAATTCCAGTTGAGGTCAACCAAAAAATGAAGATTATGTTACTACATACTAAAGTGTTGCACACATCTATATTCATATAACCATTTGACCGTACGAATACCTATTTTTGGTTGTTCACCATATTATACCATATCACACGCTTTTTCATATGCAAAACCTAATCCACAATCTACCCAACCTACCTTCCCGCCATACTTACAAACAATGTTCATACCGATATTCAGTGCGTAAGTACATATTCAGTAACTATGCAACAAAGTCTTAGTAAATCGATAATATATTAACCCATACATTTCTTTAAAAGTACTAACTTCAACTTCGCACATATTTTCATAGAATTTAACTACACATCCATTCTGAAATTGTTCCTCATATTGTCTAATCATATAGCCATTTTAGAGTATACTTATTTTTAGCTGTTCCACCTTTGATACAGCATCACACCCTTTTTCAGATGCAACAACAAATCTATACTATAAAAATGTTAGCCAAACTTATCTCCGTAATTTGATACAATGTTAATACCTATATTAAGATGCATAAGAAGATCTTCCTTAACTATCTAACAAAGTCCTACTAAATCGATGCTAACATAACTCATACATATCTTTAAAAGTTCTATCTTCTATTTTTTATATGTTTCATATCATTTAACCACACATGCAGTGTCAATCGGTATTTCATTTTAACAGAACCGTGTTTTTCCTTTCTTTTGCAATCTAACAATAATCACAAACATTAAAAATAGTTTGATCGGTGCTTAATCTCTGCATTATTAACACAGTTACATTCAAGAAAAAAATTATTTAGAGAACCTGTATTCTTGCAGAGAGAGATGGAGAAGATCAAGTTGAAAGTGTGTTGTGAAAGTATTGGGGTAGTTACACGTTAATCATAGCCCAGCCGTAAGATCAAACCTATCTATACGCTTTACTCAGAGTCATGATGGTGTATGTTGAATTTTTCCGATCCATAAGTACTCAAGCGTTATATTGTAGTTAATTATCATTTTTTTATTATTTTGTATAAGTAATTAAATTACATTTCCACAAAAGCACACAACTATTGTTTTGTAACATTTTATCACTTAAATGGTTCGTGAGAAGTTGTATTTAATACATACATTTGCACAAAGTGATGCAAGAATTTGTTTTGTATTCAAATTTGGACTTAATACATTTGACATGCAAACATTGCTTTTTGTCATATTCAAATTTGGACTTAATAAATTTGGACTTAATACATTTGAATGACAAAGCACAGAAACATAAGTCAGCGATCGCACGGCGACCTACAAGGGAAGAGGAAAGAAAGTGGATCAGCCTCTAAGCAGGCCGCTGGGACAACCAGCGCGACCAGAAACCAAGGATCAGGCCCAGATCTGGTCTTCCTAACGGTGGAACCACGACCAGGGACAACCCAGGCCACCACAACCACCACCAGCGCAGAAGATCCACTGCGCACTTTTTATGCCACTCCCCTCCAATCGGTGCTAGAAACGGACCGCACAAAGGCACCAGATGCACCCGACCGAAACAAGGGTCCAGTGGTAGAAATAGACACCTTCGCTCTAGAAGGGGTCACGCCGGAACTAACGCCAAGTGATTTCGTGTCTCAAAACTACGAAACCTTGGCTTCTCTCATACAAGTGGAAGCAAAAAAGAGGTCGGGGCAGAGCCTGCAAGCCCGACTCAACTTCAACCCGGAGAATGAGACATCTCCACCGCGCCATCAGAAGGAAAAGCGCGGGAGGGATAGCCGCCGACCCCCAGTGTTTACCAGGATTGGGAGGAGAGTTGAAGATGATGAGACAGCTGACCTACAGTATCTGGAAGAACACGAGGAGGACCAACGGAGTACCAATGTCCATGCTAGGCTTGGTAGCCGCAGGGTCCATGACAGACTTGGACGACGGCACTCCCCGAGTGAAAGCCCTTCAAACTCAGACTCTGATGACAGTCGGCGCAAGCGCCGAAAGAGGAGAAGCTCGTCCTCTGGTGATTCCTCGGACAACGAGGATAGAGAAACTGGACACTGGAAGTCTAGGAGGAGATACCGCGACCAGGAGGAGGAAGATATGTCTCTTCCTTGGCGCCGCCAAAAGGTAGATGCGTTCACTCGGCGCATCAGTGATTTTTTAGAGGATAAGAAAAGGCGCATGCCCACCAATGTGAAAACCTATGATGGTACAGGTGATCCGGATGATCACCTAAAAATTTTCGAATCAGCTGCTACCATTGAGAATTGGCCACAACCTGTGTGGTGCCACATGTTCAATTCAACATTAGTTGGAAACGCGCGAAACTGGTTCAGTAAGCTTCCACGCAGAAGCATTGATGGATTTGAAGAATTGCGGAAGGCGTTTCGCTTGAAATTTACTCAAAAGAAGAAGTGCGCCAAAAACCCTGTCGAACTTGCTATGGTAAAACAGCACCAGGGGGAATCTACAAGCGCTTATGTGGAGCGCTACAAAGATGAGTGCATACATGTCAAGGCATGCCCCGAAATACTAAAGATCTCAGGGTTCATGAACGGAATTAGTAATCCAGAACTCATCAAAAGGTTGAACGACAAGGTTCCCCAAACCTTTGATGAACTTATGAAACGCACAAGGTCCTTTATCCAAGGAAAATCCACTGCGGCAGACAGTAAGAAAGGCTACTCAAACTATAGGTCACAAGAACAGCCTAGGAGACAATCCATTGACCAGATTAGCAACCGCAACAGGAACTACCGCGGCCAAGGGAGTGGACGAGATAATGACAAATATACCCCGCTCACCAAGACCCTAAAGGAGATATTCGCGACGGAAGGCGCGAACTTCCCGAGACCCCCACCAATGCGCATCCCAGAAGAGCAGCGTGTGGGGAACGGATACTGCGACTATCATGGACAGAAGGGCCACACCATCAATGAGTGTGTCCAACTGCGCCAACTCATTGATAAACTAGTAAAAGAAGGCAGATTGGACCATTTGGTTAAAAACATCAAGGAGGGGAAGGATAAGCAAAAGACTGGGAACAAGAAGGAAGTACCCAATGATAAGGCTTATACCATCTACATGATACAATCATGGCAGCAAATGACTAGGCAGAAGATCAGCCAAAAGTTTTCCCGTGGAAGCGAAATTTCTTTCCCCACCTTGGCTGCGAACAATGCAGTGGTAGAACCGCTCACCATTGAAATCAATGCAGGGGGTCACGATATCCACCGCATGTATGTTGATGGAGGAGCATCCGCTGATATAATGTATGAACATTGTTTCAAGCGACTGCGGCCTGAGATACGAAGCCAATTAAGCCCGGCCATGACGTCATTGACTGGTTTTATAGGAGAAAAAATATGGACCATGGGGCAAATACGCCTACTAGTCAATGTGGGTAACAAGGAACACTCGACGACAGCCTGGATGACCTTTATGCTAATCAAATCCCCTTCGCCATACAAAGGCATTATTGGAAGACTAGGGATATCAGCCATATGCGCAGTACTGTCTACAACACATGGGATGCTCAACTTCCCAGTGGAGGGAGGCATTGTTACTCTCTACAATACCACCATACCACCCGGAGAATATAACACGATTACATGTGAGACGGTACCCATTTCAGAACAGCGTGCAACTAAAATACCAAACCTGAAGGTCGCAATTCATCCTGATTACCCAGAGCAAGAAGTATCGATCTGGGGATCGCTATCTGATAACGGCAGGGCAGCTGTGTGGGCATTCTTGCAAAAGAATCTGGATATTTTTGCATGGGAACCAAAGCACATGACCGGTGTACCACGCTCAATTACAGAGCACAAGTTGAGAATCCGACAAGGATACTCCCTAGTACGACAGAAGAAGCGTGGCCAGGCTCCAGAGCGTGCACAAGCAATTATGACAGAAGTACACAAACTTGTGGACGCAGGTATCATGCGAGAGGTCTACTACCATGACTGGCTTTCCAACCCAGTGATGGTCAAGAAGAGCGATGGTAGTTGGAGGATGTGCGTGGAATTCACATATCTCAACAAGGCATGTCCACACGACTGCTACCCGCTACCGGAGATAGACTAGAAGGTAGAATCTTTGTGTGGATACCCACTTAAATGCATCCTAGACGCATACAAAGGATACCACCAAATCCAGATGGCTAAGGAAGATGAGGAAAAAACGGCTTTCCATACAAGCCAAAGTGTTTATTGTTACACTAAGATGCCCTTTGGCTTAAAGAACGCAGGTGCCACCTACCAGCGGTTGGTGGATAACGCATTTGAAAGACAGGTGGGCCGCAACCTAGTGGTTTATGTTGACGACCTTGTAATAAAAAGCCATACGGAAGATGAATTGGTGCGCGACATTGAGGAAACATTTAAGACACTAAAAGAGATCAACATGAAGCTAAATCCTAAGAAATGCACTTTTGGCGCTACATAAGGCATGTTCTTCAGATATCTGATAGAGCCCAATGGCATCAAACCGTGTCCAGAAAAAACAAAGGTTGTCATCCAACTTCCGTCACCACGCACGTTGAAAGAAGTCCAATCTCTAAACGGAAAACTGGCCGGTTTGAATAGATTCTTGTCCAAATCAGCAGACAAGTCACTCCCTCTCTTCAAAACACACAAGAAGTGTACAAAAAAGGGAGACTTTCGCTGGACTATGGAAGCAGAAGAAGCTTTCATACAACTTAAACAACACTTAGCAGCACTCCCCACGCTAGTGGCGCCTCGCCCAGGGGAGGAGTTAATTATGTATTTGTCTGCGACCCATGGAGCAGTCAGAGCGGTGCTACTAACAGACAGGAATTTAGTCCAAACACCGGTGTATTTTGTAAGCAAAGCACTCAAAAAAAAATAGAGATTAACTACAGCGCAATGAAAAAGTTGGTCCTAGCACTAGTATTCGCCGCCAAACGGCTATGCAGGTACTTCGAGGCGCACCCAATAGCGGTGATTACAGACCAACCTATCAAGCAAATTATCTCCAAACCGACGCATTGGGGCGTCTACGAAGTGGAGTGTGTTGCTAGGTGAGCAACATTTCCTACGCACCGCGTCTTTGCGGTTAAGGGGCAGATACTAGCAGACTTCATCATCGAAAAACCGGACACTGAGGAAGCACCTTCACAAAGTTAGGTGGAACTACAAGAACCATGGATCTTGTTCACGGACGGATCTTCATGCGTGGACGGGTCAGGCGCAGGCCTTATCCTCACGAGTCTAGAGGGAATGGAATTCACTTACGCACTGCTTTTTGAATTCACAATAACAAACAACGAGGCAGAGTATGAAGCCCTAATTGCTGGACTACGCATTGCAGCTCGAATGGGCATACGTAGCCTGGAAGCAAATGTGGACTCCCGGATAGTGGCCAACCACGTGTTGGGCGAATATGTGGCTAAAGAGGAAAACATGATCCAATACCTCAATAAGACCAAGTCACTAATTCAGAGTTTCGACAGGTTTACCATCAAGCAAGTTCCTGATCTCAAGTGATTAGGAGGGGACAGGATTCGAACCTGGGATGCACTAACCATGATTGCATCCACAAGCTTTGCACACCTGTCAAAACAAGTGTTGGTGGAAACGCTGAAGAGCAAGTCCATCTCAGAGATGGAAATATCCACGGTGATAGAAGAGCAAGGTTCTACATGGATGACCCCAATATTCGAGTTCATAAGCAAGGGCGTATTGTCCCAAGAGCATAAGGACGCCCGAAGAATACGGCGCACATCACAGAGGTTTGAACTTCGGGACGGTATACTATATCGACGCTCCTTTCTACAACCATGGCTTCGATGTGTCGGACCCTTGCAAGCAAATTATTCACTCCGAGAAATCCACGCCGGTTCATGTAGTATGCACTCAGGACCACGGTCTGTTGTGGCGCGGGACTTAATACTTACACATAAGAAATTGTACCGTGATGCGCCGTGATGCGCCGGACTTAATACTTACACAATACGGTCAGGATACTACTGGCCTACAATGCACCGTGATGCGCGGGACTTAATAAGAAAGTGTGGCGACTGCCAAGTTCACAGACCCGTTCCACGCCAACCACAACAGGGGCTAACACCTATTACGTCGCCATGGCCATTCTATAAATGGGGTATCGACATTGCAGTCCCTTCCCTTTGCGTAGGAGGATTGAAATTCCTTATAGTAGCTATAGACTATTTCACCAAGTGGATTGAAGCAAAGGCGGTCGTGACAATCACGGAAATCGTAAAACGGTTTGTTTGGGAAAATATTGTATGCCGTTTCGATTACGGGAAATTATCTCGCACAACGGAAAACAATTATGTGACAAACCTTTCAAGGAATGGTGCGAAAAGCTAAATATTACACAACACTTCGCGACGGTTAAACACCCATAAACCAATGGCTTAGTCGAGCATTCAAATCGAAGTCTGGGTGAAGGAATTAAGGCACGCTTGGACAAGCACAAAGGGAGGTGGGTGGAGGAATTATCGCATGTTTTGTGGGCGCACCGCACTTCAATCAAAATCAGCACGGGAGACACTCCCTTTTCTCTTGTCTATGGGACAGAAGCCGTCATACCAGCCGAAATTGGGATGCCAACTATTCACACTGCTGAATTTAATGTTACAACCAATGACGATGAATGGTGTATTGACTTGTGTAGAAAACTAGAAGGGGGGGTTGAATAGTTTACCAATTAAAAACTTTGTTTTGAAACTTATTGTAAAGATCAATTGATATTGATCTTAGATATGTTAATGAAATATGCAAGCAATATGTAAGAAGTAAATAAGGAAAGAAATGATCAAACCACAACAAGTTGTTTATAGTGGTTCGGTCTACAAGGACTCTTTTTCCTTGCCCTACTCCACTCCTTGAGTCTCACACTCGAGAGTTTAACTTCACTAGTCAACAAGCTCCTTTCACTGGCGGAGAAAACCTTTACACTATTTCCAAAACTAAGCTAGATGTCGAGTTCTTTCCAAGGGTACAACCACTCCCACACACAACGTATTGTGAGGACTAAAATACTAACCACTCACACTCACAAGATTATGATGGTTTAATACAACAATGAAGTATGAATCAACACAAGATCATACAACACTAAACAAACAAGACTTCCAACTTCTCGTTTGAAGCTTGAATGTGACTTGATCTTCTTTGCTACAAAAGAGATCACTAATATGATATGAAACCGAGTTAGAAAGGTTAGAGAAAAGATATGTATGAGAGTATGTTAGAAAGGGATGAGAAACTACTTGGCTTGGCATTGCTATTTATAGCCAAAGTGGATGTGAGCATCACGGACCGCGGAACCCTTAAAGGGTTCGCCCGTATCCATTTTGGTACCATGGTCCGGCATCAAGATATCAAATAAGTCAACTCTATCTAAGTGAGATTGTGCAAGATATGAAGAGTACAAATCCACACAAAATATCTAATGAAATCTTCCAATGATTTCCATGATGCATCACATGATGTCATATGTTGTATTTCTATTATTAGAAATATGCAAGTACTTAAGTAGTGTTTGGTTTTAAGAACCTAACACATTCTAAAAACTACTATCATACATAATGATTAGAGTTATATCAAGATGTTACTAATCATAAATGTAAATGCTTGAATGATGAACATATTGTTTGAAAAAGCTTGTTTTAATATCTATTAAACTTGACAAGCTTTAAGCTTTTATACAAATTAAATTTACTTCTGTCGTTAACAAAACTTAGGTAAAGATCAAAAATATAAATAACGTTTAATGACGGTATTTGTATTAACAACTTGGACCTGTTGGAAGAAAGGCGCGAGCGCGCAACCATATGTGAGGCAAGAGCTAAGTCAAAAATGAAGGGATATGATTGGATGAGAATAGAAGAAGTTCTAGATAAGTGTCTTGTTGGGTTTGCTGAGGAGTTTGAGTCATTTGGCACTGTGGAGGTTGGTCGTGATATGGATAGTCGTAATTGTTACAAGGAAATGGATTCCCTGTTTGACAATCAGAGCTGAAATGGGGACCTCCACAGTTCTTACAACAAAGCTGTTGAGTCCGGACCTTAATTATATGGATATTGGTCATAACCAAAGTTATGAGCATCACCGGAAAACTGTTCATAGACAAACGTGTTTCCGGATTGACACTCAAATCCTTGGTGAGGATCTCCTCAAAATTCACAGCAGTTATGTTGATTATATGAAGATAAGTCGGGCTGTGGTGGGTAATGGAAAAGTTTGAAGGGTCGTTAAATGAGTTCGGATTAGGATCGTAAGCAAATGAATTCCTCGAACCACAAAACAAACAACTCCGTTACTGAATATCATTACCACACTGTACACACGTACACCAACGTGAGTGAACCAAAAGAGGCTCACCACCACCGACACAAGGAATAAATGATTCCATTTGAGAGTTATGAGAAGGAATCGGTTCATTCAAAGAATCAACAAAACCAACATGGTGATACACAATGACTATCAAGTCTCCAAGAACATTTTGAAAAATCCGGAGGTGGGACAAGTGGTGTGCTCTGAGAGCTAGCAATTTCCACCACTTCCGTATGGTCTCTCGGTTCTTGTTCTTGAAAAACTTGAAGATTAGGCAAGTCATTCTTGCTAGTCACCGGTCTAAATTCTGCATGCTTGCTTTTAACCGTAAATTGTGAAAGTTTAGGATCAATTTTAGACGGTTTAGGAGCAATTGAGGGGTTAGATCTTTGGATAACCGTAGGTTGGACGTATTTAGCACCTCCATTATCGGAGGAAGTACCGGTCCTTTGTCACCCCGGTTTCTCGTTCCATTTCCCTCGCTTGAATTAATGGATCATAACGAACAACACGAATTCTTGACATTTGTGAGAAAGTATGAAGTTTTTCAAATTGCTCCAATTAAGTTAGTAGTCGAGATTCCATGAGAATAGAAGAAGTTAGAATCAAATGGATGAGGGTAAAGGGATAAGAATCAAAAAGGGTAAGAGGGTAAAGATGAATATTTTGGATTTTGAAAACATGTTATAAAAACAAAGAATGAAAATATTTTTGGTAATCGATCCGTCAAACGAATTAACTTCACGATAATTTTGGTTTTATATGAAAACAAGGAAATATGGACAAAGATGGTAAATATACAATGGGTGTATATTCAACAATCATCGATTCTTCAAATTGTAGAACGCGGCACACACTCCCCGTGGCCGGTAAAATTTGATTGGATCCGAGACAGCAGGTTTTATCACACAAGCTAACCACTTGTGAATGGTCAACCGTAATAAAAGTCCAAACACCAAAAGCGATACAATTAAGATCCGAGTTTAGTGTTTCCCCAGGTCGTTAAGTCCCAACGAGGTGTGAACACTGTAGTACAACGAATCTGTGATCGGGTGATATTGAATGGAAAAAGGTATGATTTGGAATATTTATACCTAAAGGAAAAATATTGTAAATTACAGGGCTTAAATGCAAATTAAAGAAAATTAAAAAGCTAAAATATATTAAATAAACGCTATCACTATTTTAAAATGATGTTTTTGTGATTTATAAAACAAAATAACTTAAATAAACTATTTTAACTAAAACGTAAACTTAAATTATCTAAAAATGTGACCTAAAATGAAAACGCGTCGTTATGTATAAAAATTCAAGTCATAAGATAAAGCGTAAAATTTGTGAAATAAAAGTCCTACAAGTGTAAAAACAATTTTCTTAATGCTATATGACAAAAGAAAATTTTAGAAAAAAGAATTATATTTTTTGACTTTTATATTTTTTATTATGAATTAAATACTATTTTAGACTAATTAAATGATTAAAAATACTAAAACTATTCAGAAAAATCTGAAACTTTTTTTTAAAATACTTTATACTAATACAAAGATAAGAAAAATACAAAAGGTGTAACAACTTATTTTAATAAGCTAGAAATAAGCTAAATAATACGTATAAGCTTATATTGACAAGAAGGGTTATATATTAAACTTTGCAAAGATATACGGTCAAAGACCAAGGCGGCAGTTGGTGAGTGGTGGTGTGGTGGTGGTGGCGAGGTTGAATCCCAGCACTTCCTTTTTGCAAACTATTTTATTTTTGGAAATTTTCTTTTACAAACTAATTAAGCACACTTAGATAAGCAAAATTTATAACTACAACTTTTTATGAAAACAACTAATAAGCTCAGTTTGAGCTTATATTTCTTAACAGTTAGTAAAAAAATTGGAATAAGCACAAAGATTAAGTTAAATTGCTAATAAGCTAGTAAATAAGCTAAGGTTAAGTGAAAATGAGCTAAACTAATGATAATAAGCTAGAATGATAACTGAAAAAGCAAAATAACTTATAAATAAGCACTAAACAAACCAAAATAAGCATAAGCTTAACTGTTAAACAGGACACTGTTTGAGTATCTAGGCACTTTCAAGCTTAAATTTAAGCACTGAAATAAGTTAGGAAATGAAAGTAACCACTGGAACTAACAAGTTAACCAGCTAAACTCTCTAAAAAGCTAATTTACAAAGTTTGGATTACTCTAATAAGCTTGGGAGAAGCTTTTGAAAAAGCTGGTAATCACTGATTTATTAGTGTACTAAGTAAAATGGACAAAACTAAAAGCTAATAGTAGGCCTATCAAATAAGCTAGGAATTTGAAAATTAAGCTTGGAGCCTTGAGATAGCTAGGTGAGCTTCTCAAAAAGCTAAGGTACACAAGCTAATACTCACTAATGAGCTCTGTGAGAGCTTGTGAAATAGCTTGTAAAACTGGTGCACATGGCATGTTTTTTTGGAAAAGTGTCAAAAGAAGCTAAGTAATAAGCACTTTATAAGCTAATTAAAAGTAAACTAATATTTTTCTAATTTAGATAAGCAACAAAATTTTAATATTCCAAAAGATGATTAGCTAAATCTTAATATTAAATACACACTAAAATTCTAAAGTTTATTCAAAACGAATTAGGAAAAATTTGACTTTTTATAAAAATGAGCTAAGTTGACTATGATGAACTTTGAATCTATTCTACTTATTGATTATGATGTTATAAGGTGAATTAAGACTGGTTTGCACAATATTAACAACTTATAAGTATAAAAGCATGATTAAGGAACATAAAAATCAATCAGTTAAGTAGCAAGAGGTGATCAAAGCTTATTTTGACTTTTAATCAATTGAGCATTGGATTATATGGTCTTACTGAGTTATTGTGAACTAATGTAACCGAGAACAATAACAAGTAGCAACTCAATTACCTTATAACACGCTTAACTAAGTGGAACCAAACACCCTTATTAAAACTGTTTTGAAGCATTAAGCATTGAAACAGACTTTTTAAACCAAGAGACCTAGTAATTAACTTATATTAACTATAATGAGACAATATTAAGACAAAATTAACAAGTTTTAACTACTTAAACTAAGAAATGCAATCTTTAAAGAATCATGCTTACAAATTGAATCCAAGCACAAGACTCAGAATCAAGGTCCGAATCACACCCTATAGCTTCCCAAAGCTCTAAACCAAAAGCAATCCAAAATCAGCTCTGCTCCAATGTCTTGATCATTTCTCCATAGATTTTTTATTTTCTCACTATTTTTCTTTATTTTTGTGAATTTTTCTATTAAAGCTCTAAACTGAACTTAAAGATATCTGATGGCTTACATAAGCTATATAGAAGCTTATTTTAGCTTAAGAGTCCAAAATAACAACTAAAAACAACATTCGACCTTATTGAGATTTTTAAGGTAAAAATTGCATAAATTGAAATCAAACAGGAAACTTGAAATTGCTTATTGAAAAGGATTTATAATACACTAAGATTACTTAATTCAAAGCTTAAAAGCTTAAACAAACACTGGAAAGTTTAAATTATTTAAAACGACATACATAAAATAAAATTACACTACTACTTTTTCTTCCTTGCACCAAACTTGTTTATAAAGATCTCATTGAGCTTAGTCGACATCTCGAGACTTTCCCTCCTTGAGCCATTGGATCTTCATATTTCATCATATTCGTCCATTTGGAGTTTTGGCCAAAGTCATGAGCAGGTTTCTTCAATTAATGCTTTTGGATAGATGTAAAGGTGGAGGGGGGTTGTTAAACAGCTGGGGAGGTGAGGTGTAAAGGTGAAAAGGTGGAAAAACCACCCCTGGTTTTGGTTTGCAGAGATCGGAGAGGAGAGTGAACAATGTGACTGGTTTGGGCGCGCTTTTGACTATTTGACCGAGGTTTAATATCGTGGGAGTTGGGCTTGGGTTAGGATTGGGCTAGCTGGTATATGTGTTTTGGGTTATTAATAACCAAGGGTCCGTTTGTTGTAGCTTATAAACACAAGGACCATAGTTGTAATTTGCTGAAAATAAGGGACCAAACCTGTCACTTTTCCAAAGATATAATAAGGACCAATTCTGCCAAACTTTAATAGTACAAGGACCATTGTTGATGATTTTCACTTTTAAATTCACCAGGACTATTTTGACATTTTTCAAACTTTAGGGACCTTTTCTGCCATTTGACCAAAGATTCATTCAAGGACCATTTTTGACAACTTAGAATATTTCAGGGACCTTGAATGATAAAACTCCATATTTATAGATTCCAGGGACTAGATTTGACAAACTTTGAAACTTGGGGACTAAAAGCGCCAATTATGCAAACTTGATACGTTTTCAACTGTTTTTTGGTACTTTTGCATTTAAAACACATAAAACACTTATTTGTGATATTTTCATCATTTTGATGCATTTCCGAGTGTTTTAGGATGTTTTGGCATTCTAAATGGTACAAAATGATGAGTATTTAGACACTCATCAATCCCCCACACTAAGATATTGCTAGTCCCTAGCAATCTTTTTGAAACTTTAATGGATTTCATCTCTTTACCAAAAGCCATTACTTCTGGAGTAGCCAATTGTTTCAGTTCAAGTAAGAACCTTGGTACAATGATAACCAAATGATTTTAAGCAAATCACCAGCTTTCAACGGTTTTGATTTGTCTTTACCGAGCCGTTTACTTCGGACTAGCCAACTCTAAGATAAATTATCAATATTATCTTTGGTGAGTCGATTACCAATTATGGTTTTCCATTCGCTTTACCACAAGCCATAATCTTGCGGGCTAGCCAACTTTTCACTAATTAAAGATATGGTGAGTTGAACACCATACAATTTTGGGCAAATTGCAAGCCGTCAACGGATTTGAAATATCTTTACCAAGAGTCGTTTGCTCCTGGATTAGCCAATCCTTATGTGGGTTAGACATGGTGGACTGATTACCATTTGTTTTGTTTAGTGCATAGTACTTTCACTAAAAAAAATTTAAAATTTGGCCATTTTGAGGGAAAAAGGGACTAAAAGGGGACATTTATGATCAAATTCGCCAGAATTTCCCCCCCACACTTAGAAATAAATATTGTCCTCAATATTCAAAGTACCGGCTGTTATGCCGAAACTTAGAACGTAAAAAGATAACATTACTAGCTAAGTGTAGAAACACAACAATTATTTTTTATTTTATTTTATTTATTTATTATTTTTTTTTTAGATCTATATACAACATGTGGGGCATCTCCCCCACACTAAGGTGGTACACGCGGGTGAAAACCCATGTTTAACTACTGTTTTTGATTACCGAGTCGCTAGCTTGACTCGACCCTGAATTAATTTGTTCAAGGGGAAGTAAGTGGAAGAGACAATCTCCATCGGACTTTCATTAAAGATGTTTGTATAAACATTGAAGTACGTGAAAGTTCCACACCGATGAGATATACATAGAACCGCTCACAAATGATAAATGAAAATGCGGGATCAAAAATAATGTCCTCATTCGAAGGAGTGAAAACGAGGAGAAGTCACGGGATAGGTGAAGAAGAGAAAGAAAATCATGATAAAAATCATGACTAACTCAATATTATCAGAAGGAGAATTCATGATTTCTGGATCATGAATCTCATCATTTAAGCTCATTTGATCAAGACATATTGCGGGTGGGAGGGATGGGATTTTGATATCAAGCAAGTTCTCATGGTTGAGAACATTTCCTCCGAACACAAAGATCATTTATGTCTAGATCAAAGTGGAAGTTATCATACTCAGGTGGAGATATGATATGAGTGAGTTCAAAGGAGAACTCCTCGTAAAGAGAATTATTCACGTAATGTAAGTCTGTGAACTCTTGTTCCATTGTAGACTCATCACTATCCTCAATCTGAGTATCAAAGAGTGGATTCTCAGAAATTAAAGTGAATTGAGTCAATTCAAATAGAGGATTAGTGAGAGTTGTTTTGAACAGGGAACAAAGTGATTAACATTCTCTATTGAACTGTTAGGGTGAGAAGTGAGTGAACGATCATTACAAAGGAGACTTTTAATTTCTCCTAGGTTGGCTTTGAAATCAAAGGATCAACACAACACTAGCGACGGTTAAACACCCATAAACAAATGGCTTAGTCGAGCATTCAAATCGAAGTCTGGGTGAAGGAATTAAGGCACGCTTGGACAAGCACAAAGGGAGGTGGGTGGAGGAATTATCGCATATTTTGTGGGCGCACCGCACTTCAATCAAAATCACAGGAGACACTCCCTTTCTCTTGTCTATGGGACGAGCCGTCATACCAAACGAAATTGGGATGCCAACTATTTACCTTCTTGCTGAATTTAATGTTACAACCAATGACGATGAATGGTGTATTGACTTGTGTAGAAAACTAGAAGGGGGTTGAATAGTTTACCAATTAAAACTTTGTTTTGAAACTTATTGTAAAGATCAATTGATATTGATCTTAGATATGTTAATGAAATATGCAAGCAATATGTAAGAAGTAAATAAGGAAAGAAATGATCAAACCACAACAAGTTGTTTATAGTGGTTCGGTCTACAAGGACTCTTTTTCCTTGCCCTACTCCACTCCTCGAGTCTCACACTCGAGAGTTTAACTTCACTAGTCAACAAGCTCCTTTCACTGGCGGAGAAAACCTTTACACTATTTCCAAAACTAAGCTAGATGTCGAGTTCTTTCCAAGGGTACAACCACTCCCACACACAACGTATTTTGAGGACTAAAATACTAACCACTCACACTCACAAGATTATGATGGTTTAATACAACAATGAAGTATGAATCAACACAAGATCATACAACACTAAACAAACAAGACTTACAACTTCTCGTTTGAAGCTTGAATGTGACTTGATCTTCTTTGCTACAAAAGAGATCACTAATATGATATGAAACTGAGTTAGAAAGGTTAGAGAGAAGATATGTATGAGAGTATGTTAGAAAGGGATGAGAAACTACTTGGCTTGGCATTGCTATTTATAGCCAAGTGGACAGAGCATCCACGGACTTGGAACCCTTAAAAGGGTTCCGCCCGTGTACCATTTTGGTACCATGCGGCCCGACATCAAGATATCAAATAAGTCAACTCTATCTAAGTGAGATTGTGCAAGATATGAAGAGTACAAATCCACAAAAAATATCTAATGAAATCTTCCAATGATTTCCATGATGCATCACATGATGTCATATGTTGTATTTCTATTATTAGAAATATGCAAGTACTTAAGTAGTGTTTGGTTTTAAGAACCTAACACATTCTAAAACTATTATCATACATAATGATTAGAGTTATATCAAGATGTTACTAATCATAAATGTAAATGCTTGAATGATGAATATATTGTTTGAAAAAGCTTGTTTTAATATCTATTAAACTTGACAAGCTTTAAGCTTTTATACAAATTAAATTTACTTTTGTTGTTAACAAAACTTAGGTAAAGATCAAAAAATATAAATAACGTTTAATGACTGGTATTTGTATTAACAACTTGACCTGTTGGAAGAAAAGAGCCTCAAGAACCATATGTGAGGCAAGAGCTAAGTCAAAAATGAAGGGATATGATTGGATGAGAATAGAAGAAGTTCTAGATAAGTGTCTTGTTGGGTTTGCTGAGGAGTTTGAGTCATTTGGCACCGTGGAGGTTGGTCGTGATATGGATAGTCGTAATTGTTACAAGGAAATGGATTCCTTTTGACAATCGGTGAAATGGGGACCTCCACAGTTCTTACAACAAAAAATGTTGAGTCCGGACTGGCGAATTATATGGATATTGGTCATAACCAAAGTTCTGAGCATCACCGGAACCGCTGTTCATAGACAAACATGTTTCCGGATTGACACTCAAATCCTTGGTGAGGATCTCCACAAAATTCACAGTAGTTATGTTGATTATATGAAGATAAGTCGGGCTGTGGTGGGTAATTAGAAAAGTTTGAAGGGTCGTTAAATGAGTTCGGATTAGGATCGTAAGCAAATGAATTCCTCGAACCACAAAACAAACAACTCCCGTTACGAATATCATTACCACATCGTACACACGCATTACACGGCCAATTGTGGTGAACCAAAAGAGGCTCACCACCACCGACACAAGGAATAAATGATTCCATTTGAGAGTTATGAGAAGGAATCGGTTCATTCAAAGAATCAACAAAACCAACATGGTGATCCGAATGACTATCAAGTCTCAAAGAACATTTTGAAAAATCTGGAGGTGGGACAAGTGGTGTGCTCTGAGAGCTAGCAATTTCCACCACTTCCGTTATGGTCTCGGTTCTTGTTCTTGATAAACTTGAAGATTAGGCAAGTCATTCTTGCTAGTCACCGGTCTAAATTCTGCATGTTTGCTTTAACCGTAAATTGTGAAAGTTTAGGATCAATTTTAGACGGCTTAGGAGCAATTGAGGGTTAGATCTTTGGATAACCGTAGGTTGGACGTATTTAGCACCTCCATTATCGAGGGAAGTACACGGTCCTTTGTCACCGGTTTCTCGTTCCATTTCCTACCCAAATTAATGGATCATCACAAACAACACGAATTCTTGACATTTGTGATAAAGTATGAAGTTTTTCAAATTCGTTCCAGAATTCGTCGTAGTCGAGAGATTCCATGAGAATAGAAGAAGTTAGAATCAAATGGATAGAGGTAAAGGATAAACAATCAAAAAGGGTAAGAGGGTAAAGATGAATATTTTTGGATTTTTGAAAAACATGTTATAAAAACAAAGAATGAAAATATTTTTGGTAATCGATCCGTCAAACGAATTAACTTCACGATAATTTTGGTTTTATATGAAAACAAGGAAATATGGACAAAGATGGTAAATATACAATGGGTGTATATTCAACAATCATGATTCTTCAAATTAGTAGAACCTGACACACCTCCAGCGTGGCTAAAATTTGATTGGATCCAGACAGTCAGGTTTTATCACACAAGCTAACCACTTGTGAATGGTCAACCGTAATAAAAGTCCAAACAGTCTGAAAACGATACAATTAAGATCTGTAGAGTTTAGTGTTTCCCCGGGTCGTTAAGTCCCAACGAGGTGTGAACACTGTAGTACAACGAATCTGTGATCGGGTGATATTGAATGGAAAAAGGTATGATTTGGAATATTTATACCTAAAGGAAAAATATTGTAAATTACAGGGGCTTAAATGCAAATTAAAGAAAATTAAAAAGCTAAAATATATTAAATAAACGCTATCACTATTTTTAAAGTGATGTTTTTGTGAATTATAAAACAAAATAACTTAAATAAACTATTTTAACTAAAACGTAAACTTAAATTATCTAAAAATGTGACCTAAAATGAAAACGTGCGTTATGTATAAAAATTACGCTGAGTCATAAGATAAACGTAAAATTTGTGAAATAAGAGTCCTACAAGTGTAAAAACAATTTTCTTACGTACTATATGACAAAAGAAAATTTTAGAAAAAAGAATTATATTTTTTTGACTTTTATATTTTTTATTATGAATTAAATACTATTTTATACTAATTAAATTATTAAAAATACTAAAACTATTCAGAAATATCTGAAACTTTTTTTAAAAATACTTTATACTAATACAAAGATAAGAAAAATACAAAAGGTGTAACAACTTATTTTAATAAGCTAGAAATAAGCTAAATAATACGTATAAGCTTATATTGACAAGAAGGGTTATATATTAAACTTTGCAAAGATATACCAGTCAAAGACCCAAGGGCAGTTGGTGAGTGTGTGGTGTGGTGAGCTGGGTGGCCAGGGTTCGAATCCCAGCACTTCCTTTTTGCAAACTATTTTATTTTTGGAAATTTTCTTTTACAAACTAATTAAGCACACTTAGATAAGCAAAATTTATAACTACAACTTTTTATGAAAATAACTAATAAGCTCAGTTTGAGCTTATATTTCTTAACAGTTAGTAAAAAAAATTGGAATAAGCACAAAGATTAAGTTAAATTGCTAATAAGCTAGTAAATAAGCTAAGGTTAAGTGAAAATGAGCTAAACTAATGATAATAAGCTAGAATGATAACTGAAAAAGCAAAATAACTTATAAATAAGCACTAAACAAACCAAAATAAGCATAAGCTTAACTGTTAAACAGGACACTGTTTGGGTTTCTAAACACTTTCAAGCTTAAATTTAAGCACTGAAATAAGTTAGGAAATGAAAGTAACCACTGGAACTAACAAGTTAACCAGCTAAACTCTCTAAAAAGCTAATTTACAAAGTTTGGATTACTCTAATAAGCTTGGGAGAAGCTTTTGTAAAAGCTTGTAATCACTGATTTATTAGTGTACTAAGTAAAATGGACAAAACTAAAAGCTAATAGTAGGCCTATCAAATAAGCTAGGAATTTGAAAATTAAGCTTGGAGCCTTGAGATAGCTAGGTGAGCTTCTCAAAAAGCTAAGGTACACAAGCTAATACTCACTAATGAGCTCTGTGAGAGCTTGTGAAATAGCTTGTAAAACTGGTGCACAGGTCATGTTTTTGGAAAAAGTGTCAAAAGAAGCTAAGTAATAAGCACTTTATAAGCTAATTAAAAGTAAACTAATATTTTTCTAATTTAGATAAGCAACAAAATTTTAATATTCCAAAAGATGATTAGCTAAATCTTAATATTAAATACACACTAAAATTCTAAAGTTTATTCAAAAACTGTAATTAGGAAAAATTTGACTTTTTATAAAAATGAGCTAAGTTGACTATGATGAACTTTGAATCTATTCTACTTATTGATTATGATGTTATAAGGTGAATTAAGACTGGTTTGCACAATATTAACAACTTATAAGTATAAAAGCATGATTAAGGAACATAAAAATCAATCAGTTAAGTAGCAAGAGGTGATCAAAGCTTATTTTGACTTTTAATCAATTGAGCATTGGATTATATGGTCTTACTGAGTTATTGTGAACTAATGTAACACAGAACAATAACAAGTAGCAACTCAATTACCTTATAACACAGTTAACTAAGTGGAACCAAACACCCCTTATTAAAACTGTTTTGAAGCATTAAGCACTGAAACAGCTTTTTAAACCAAGAGACCTAGTAATTAACTTATATTAACTATAATGAGACAATATTAAGACAAAATTAACAAGTTTTAACTACTTAAACTAAGAAATGCAATCTTTAAAGAATCATGCTTACAAATTGAATCCAAGCACAAGACTGAGAATCAAGGTCTGAAATCACACCCTATAGCTTCCCAAGAAGCTCTAAACCAAAAAGCAATCCAAAATCAGCTCTGCTCCAATGTCTTGATCATTTCTCCATAGATTTTTTATTTTCTCACTATTTTTCTTGATTTTTGTGAATTTTTCTATTAAAGCTCTAAACTGAACTTAAAGATATCTGATGGCTTACATAAGCTATATAGAAGCTTATTTTAGCTTAAGAGTCCAAAATAACAACTAAAAACAACATTCGACCTTATTGAGATTTTTAAGGTAAAAATTGCATAAATTGAAATCAAACAGGAAACTTGAAATTGCTTATTGAAAAGGATTTATAATACACTCAGATTACTTAATTCAAAGCTTAAAAGCTTAAACAAACACTGGAAAGTTTAAATTATTTAAAACGACATACATAAAATAAAATTACACTACTACTTTTTCTTCCTTGCACCAAACTTGTTTATAAAGATCTCATTGAGCTTAGTCGACATCTCTGAGACTTTCCCACCTCACTTGAGCCATTGGATCTTCATATTTCATCATATTCGTCCATTTGGAGTTTTGGCGCCAAAAGTCATGAGCAGGTTTCTTCAATTAATGCTTTTGGATAGATGTAAAGGTGGAGGGGGGTTGTTAAACAGCTGGGGAGGTGAGGTGTAAAGGTGAAAAGGTGGAAAAACCACCCCTGGTTTTGGTTTGCAGAGATCGGAGAGGAGAGTGAACAATGTGACTGGTTTGGGCGCGCTTTTGACTATTTGACCGAGGTTTAATATCGTGGGAGTTGGGCTTGGGTTAGGATTGGGCTAGCTGGTATATGTGTTTTGGGTTATTAATAACCAAGGGTCCGTTTGTTGTAGCTTATAAACACAAGGACCATAGTTGTAATTTGCTGAAAATAAGGGACCAAACCTGTCACTTTTCCAAAGATATAATAAGGACCAATTCTGCCAAACTTTAATAGTACAAGGACCATTGTTGATGATTTTCACTTTTTAAATTCACCAAGGACTATTTTTGACATTTTTCAAAGTTTAGGGACCTTTTCTGCCATTTGACCAAAGATTCATTCAAGGACCATTTTTGACAACTTAGAATATTTCAGGGACCTTGAATGATAAAACTCCATATTTATAGATTCCAGGGACTAGATTTGACAAACTTTGAAACTTGGGGGACTAAAACTGCCAATTATGCAAACTTGATACGTTTTTCAACTGTTTTTGGTACTTTTGCATTTGAAACACATAAAACACTTATTTGTGATATTTTCATCATTTTGATGCATTTCTGAGTGTTTTCAGATGTTTTTGGCATTCTAAATGGTACAAAAATGATGAGTATTTAGACACTCATCAATCCCCCACACTAAGATATTGCTAGTCCCTAGCAATCTTTTTGAAACTTTAATGGATTTCATCTCTTTACCAAAAGCCATTACTTCTGGAGTAGCCAATTGTTTCAGTTCAAGTAAGAACCTTGGTACAATGATAACCAAATGATTTTAAGCAAATCACCAGCTTTCAACGGTTTTGATTTGTCTTTACCAGAAGCCGTTTGCTTCTGGACTAGCCAACTGATAAATTATCAATATTATCTTTGGTGAGCCGATTACCAATTATGGTTTTCCAACTGCCTTTACCACAAGCCATAAACTTGCGGGCTAGCCAACTTTTCACTAATTAAAGATATGGTGAGCTGAACACCATACAATTTTGGGCAAATTGCAAGCCGTCAACGGATTTGAAATATCTTTACCAAGAGTCGTTTGCTCCTGGATTAGCCAATCCTTATGTGGGTTAGACATGGTGGACTGATTACCATTTGTTTTGTTTAGTACATAGTACTTTCACTAAAAAAAAATTTAAAATTTGGCCATTTTGGGGGAAAAAGGGACTAAAAGGGGACATTTATGATCAAATTCCCCAGAATTTCCCCACACTTAGAAATAAATATTGTCCTCAATATTCAAAGTACCGGTTATGCCAAACTTAGAACGTAAAAAAGATAACATTACTAGCTAAGTGTAGAAACACAACAATTATTTTTTATTTTATTTTATTTATTTATTATTTTTTTTTTAGATCTATATACAACATGTGGGGCATCTCCCCCACACTAAGGTGGTACACACGGGTGAAAACCCATGTTTAACTCCTGTTTTTGATTACCGAGTCGCTAGCTTGACTCGACCCCGAATTAATTTGTTCAAGGGGAAGTAAGTGGAAGAGACAATCTCCATCGGACTTTCATTAAAGATGTTTGTATAAACATTGAAGTACGTGAAAGTTCCACACCGATGAGATATACATAGAACCGGCTCACAAATGATAAATGAAAATGCCGGGATCAAAAATAATGTCCTCATTCCCGAAGGAGTGAAGAACAGGAGAAGTCACGGGATGGTGAAGAAGAAAAGAAAATCATGATAAAAATCATGACTAACTCAATATTATCGAAGGAGAATTCATGATTTCTGGATCATGAATTTCATCATTTAAGCTCATTTGATCAAGACATATTCTGGGTGGGAGGGATGGAATTTTGATATCAAGCAAGTTCTCATGGTTGAGAACATTTCCCTCCGGAACACAAAGATCATTATTGTCTAGATCAAAGTGGAAGTTATCATACTCAGGTGGAGATATGATATGAGTGAGTTCAAAGGAGAACTCCTCGTAAAGAGAATTATTCACGTAATGTAAGTCTGTGAACTCTTGTTCCATCAGACTCATCACTATCCTCAATCTGAGTATCAAAGAGTGGATTCTCAGAAATTAAAGTGAATTGAGTCAATTCAAATAGAGGATGAGTGAGAGTTGTTTTGAACGCTTCAGGAACAAAGTGATTAACATTCTCTATTGGACTGTTAGGGTGAGAAGTGAGTGAACGATCATTACAAAGGAGATTTTTAATTTCTCCTAGGTTGGCTTTGAAATCAAAGGATCAACACAACACTTCGCGACGGTTAAACACCCATAAACAAATGGCTTAGTCGAGCATTCAAATCGAAGTCTGGGTGAAGGAATTAAGGCACGCTTGGACAAGCACAAAGGGAGGTGGGTGGAGGAATTATCGCATATTTTGTGGGCGCACCGCACTTCAATCAAAATCAGCACGGGAGACACTCCCTTTTCTCTTGTCTATGGGACAGAAGCCGTCATACCAGCCGAAATTGGGATGCCAACTATTTACACTGCTGAATTTAATGTTACAACCAATGACGATGAATGGTGTATTGACTTGTGTAGAAAACTAGAAGGGGGGGTTGAATAGTTTACCAATTAAAAACTTTGTTTTGAAACTTATTGTAAAGATCAATTGATATTGATCTTAGATATGTTAATGAAATATGCAAGCAATATGTAAGAAGTAAATAAGGAAAGAAATGATCAAACCACAACAAGTTGTTTATAGTGGTTCGGTCTACAAGGACTCTTTTTCCTTGCCCTACTCCACTCCTCGAGTCTCACACTCGAGAGTTTAACTTCACTAGTCAACAAGCTCCTTTCAGCGGCGGAGAAAACCTTTACACTATTTCCAAAACTAAGCTAGATGTCGAGTTCTTTCCAAGGGTACAACCACTCCACACACAACGTATTTTGAGGACTAAAATACTAACCACTCACACTCACAAGATTATGATGGTTTAATACAACAATGAAGTATGAATCAACACAAGATCATACAACACTAAACAAACAAGACTTCCAACTTCTCGTTTGAAGCTTGAATGTGACTTGATCTTCTTTGCTACAAAAGAGATCACTAATATGATATGAAACCGAGTTAGAAAGGTTAGAGAGAAGATATGTATGAGAGTATGTTAGAAAGGGATGAGAAACTACTTGGCTTGGCATTGCTATTTATAGCCAAAGTGGACAGGAGCATCCACGGACCGCGGAACCCTTAAAGGGTTCCGCCGTGTACCATTTTGGTACCGCCGGCCGTCAAGATATCAAATAAGTCAACTCTATCTAAGTGAGATTGTGCAAGATATGAAGAGTACAAATCCACACAAAATATCTAATGAAATCTTCCAATGATTTCCATGATGCATCACATGATGTCATATGTTGTATTTCTATTATTAGAAATATGCAAGTACTTAAGTAGTGTTTGGTTTTAAGAACCTAACACATTCTAAAAACTATTATCATACATAATGATTAGAGTTATATCAAGATGTTACTAATCATAAATGTAAATGCTTGAATGATGAATATATTGATTGAAAAAGCTTGTTTTAATATCTATTAAACTTGACAAGCTTTAAGCTTTTATACAAATTAAATTTACTTTTGTCGTTAACAAAACTTAGGTAAAGATCAAAAATATAAATAACGTTTAATGACGGTATTTGTATTAACAACTTGGACCTGTTGGAAGAAAGGCAAACCATATGTGAGGCAAGAGCTAAGTCAAAATGAAGGATATGATTGGATGAGAATAGAAGAAGTTCTAGATAAGTGTCTTGTTGGGTTTCTTGAGGAGTTTGAGTCATTTGGCACTGTGGAGGTTGGTCGTGATATGGATAGTCGTAATTGTTACAAGGAAATGGATTCCTGTTTGACAATCGAAATGGGACCTCCACAGTTCTTACAATAAAAGCTGTTGAGTCGGCTAATTATATGGATATTGGTCATAACCAAAGTTCGAGCATCACGGAAAACTGTTCATAGAATAACGTGTTTCCGGATTGACACTCAAATCCTTGGTGAGGATCTCCACAAAATTCACAGCAGTTATGTTGATTATATGAAGATAAGTGGGCATGTGGTGGGTAATTGGAAAAGTTTGAAGGGTCGTTAAATGAGTTCGGATTAGGATCGTAAGCAAATGAATTCCTCGAACCACAAAACAAACAACTCCCGTTACGAATATCATTACCACACGTACACTACACGTTGACAGGTGAACCAAAAGAGGCTCACCACCACCGACACAAGGAATAAATGATTCCATTTGAGAGTTATGAGAAGGAATCGGTTCATTCAAAGAATCAACAAAACCAACATGGTGATCCGAATGACTATCAAGTCTCAAAGAATATTTTGAAAAATCCGGAGGTGGGACAAGTGGTGTGCTCTGAGAGCTAGCAATTTCCACCACTCCCGTTATGGTCTCTGGTTCTGGTTCTTGAGAAACTTGAAGATTAGGCAAGTCATTCTTGCTAGTCACCGGTCTAAATTCTGCATGTTTGCTTTTAACTGTAAATTGTGAAAGTTTAGGATCAATTTTAGACGGTTTAGGAGCAATTGAGGGGTTAGATATTTGGATAACCGTAGGTTGGACGTATTTAGCACCTCCATTATCGAGGGAAGTACGTCCTTGTCACCCGGTTTCTCGTTCCATTTCCCTACACAGAATTAATGGATCATCACGAACAACACGAATTCTTGACATTTGTGATAAAGTATGAAGTTTTTCAAATTCGTTCCAGAATTCGTCGTAGTTGAGAGATTCCATGAGAATAGAAGAAGTTAGAATCAAATGGATAGAGGGTAAAGGGATAAACAATCAAAAAGGGTAAGAGGGTAAAGATGAATATTTTTGGATTTTTGAAAAACATGTTATAAAAACAAAGAATGAAAATATTTTTGGTAATCGATCCGTCAAACGAATTAACTTCACGATAATTTTGGTTTTATATGAAAACAAGGAAATATGGACAAAGATGGTAAATATACAATGGGTGTATATTCAACAATCACTGATTCTTCAAATTCGTAGAACGCAGCACCTCCGTGGCGCCAAAATTTGATCGAGTCCAGACAGTCAGGTTTTATCACACAAGCTAACCACTTGTGAATGGTCAACCGTAATAAAAGTCCAAACAGTCTGAAAACGATACAATTAAGATCTGTAGAGTTTAGTGTTTCCCCGGGTCGTTAAGTCCCAACGAGGTGTGAACACTGTAGTACAACGAATCTGAGATCGGGTGATATTGAATGGAAAAAGGTATGATTTGGAATATTTATACCTAAAGGAAAAATATTGTAAATTACAGGGGCTTAAATGCAAATTAAAGAAAATTAAAAAGCTAAAATATATTAAATAAACGCTATCACTATTTTTAAAGTGATGTTTTTGTGAATTATAAAACAAAATAACTTAAATAAACTATTTTAACTAAAACGTAAACTTAAATTATCTAAAAATGTGACCTAAAATGAAAACGTGCGTTATGTATAAAAATTACGCGAGTGCGCAAGATAAAACGTAAAATTTGTGAAATAAAAGTCCTACAAGTGTAAAAACAATTTTCTTACGTACTATATGACAAAAGAAAATTTTAGAAAAAAGAATTATATTTTTTTGACTTTTATATTTTTTATTATGAATTAAATACTATTTTATACTAATTAAATGATTAAAAATACTAAAACTATTCAGAAAAATCTGAAACTTTTTTTAAAAATACTTTATACTAATACAAAGATAAGAAAAATACAAAAGGTGTAACAACTTATTTTAATAAGCTAGAAATAAGCTAAATAATACGTATAAGCTTATATTGACAAGAAGGGTTATATATTAAACTTTGCAAAGATATACCAGTCAAAGACCCAAGGGCAGTTGGTGAGTGTGTGGTGTGGTGGTGGGTGGCAGGTTCGAATCCAAACACTTCCTTTTGCAAACTATTTTATTTTTGGAAATTTTCTTTTACAAACTAATTAAGCACACTTAGATAAGCAAAATTTATAACTACAACTTTTTATGAAAACAACTAATAAGCTCAGTTTGAGCTTATATTTCTAACATTAGTAAAAAATTGGAATAAGCACAAAGATTAAGTTAAATTGCTAATAAGCTAGTAAATAAGCTAAGGTTAAGTGAAAATGAGCTAAACTAATGATAATAAGCTAGAATGATAACTGAAAAAGCAAAATAACTTATAAATAAGCACTAAACAAACCAAAATAAGCATAAGCTTAACTGTTAAACAGGACACTGTTTGGGTTTCTAAACACTTTCAAGCTTAAATTTAAGCAAAAATAAGTTAGAAATGAAAGTAACCACTAGAACTAACAAGTTAACCAGCTAAACTCTCTAAAAAGCTAATTTACAAAGTTTGGATTACTCTAATAAGCTTGGGAGAAGCTTTTGAAAAAGCTGGTAATCATTGATTTATTAGTGTACTAAGTAAAATGGACAAAACTAAAAGCTAATAGCAGGCCTATCAAATAAGCTAGGAATTTGAAAATTAAGCTTGGAGCCTTGAGATAGCTAGGTGAGCTTCTCAAAAAACTAAGGTACACAAGCTAATACTCACTAATGAGCTCTGTGAGAGCTTGTGAAATAGCTTGTAAAACTGGTGCACAGGGCATGTTTTTGGAAAAAGTGTCAAAAGAAGCTAAGTAATAAGCACTTTATAAGCTAATTAAAAGTAAACTAATATTTTTCTAATTTAGATAAGCAACAAAATTTTAATATTCCAAAAGATGATTAGCTAAATCTTAATATTAAATACACACTAAAATTCAAAAGTTTATTCAAAAACTGCAATTAGGAAAAATTTGACTTTTTATAAAAATGAGCTAAGTTGACTATGATGAACTTTGAATCTATTCTACTTATTGATTATGATGTTATAAGGTGAATTAAGACTGGTTTGCACAATATTAACAACTTATAAGTATAAAAGCATGATTAAGGAACATAAAAATCAATCAGTTAAGTAGCAAGAGGTGATCAAAGCTTATTTTAACTTTTAATCAATTGAGCATTGGATTATATGGTCTTACTGAGTTATTGTGAACTAATGTAACACTGTAACAATAACAAGTAGCAACTCAATTACCTTATAACACGCTTAACTAAGTGGAACCAAACACCCCTTATTAAAACTGTTTTGAAGCATTAAGCACTGAAACAGCTTTTTAAACCAAGAGACCTAGTAATTAACTTATATTAACTATAATGAGACAATATTAAGACAAAATTAACAAGTTTTAACTACTTAAACTAAGAAATGCAATCTTTAAAGAATCATGCTTACAAATTGAATCCAAGCACAAGACTGAGAATCAAGGTCTGAAATCACACCCTATAGCTTCCCAAGAAGCTCTAAACCAAAAAGCAATCCAAAATCAGCTCTGCTCCAATGTCTTGATCATTTCTCCATAGATTTTTTATTTTCTCACTATTTTTCTTGATTTTTGTGAATTTTTCTATTAAAGCTCTAAACAACTTAAAGATATCGATGGCTTACATAAGCTATATAGAAGCTTATTTTAGCTTAAGAGTCCAAAATAACAACTAAAAATAACATTCGACCTTATTGAGATTTTTAAGGTAAAAATTGCATAAATTGAAATCATACAGGAAACTTGAAATTGCTTATTGAAAAGGATTTATAATACACTCAGATTACTTAATTCAAAGCTTAAAAGCTTAAACAAACACTGGAAAGTTTAAATTATTTAAAACGACATACATAAAATAAAATTACACTACTACTTTTTCTTCCTTGCACCAAACTTGTTTATAAAGATCTCATTGAGCTTAGTCGACATCTCTGAGACTTTCCCACCTCACTTGAGCCATTGGATCTTCATATTTCATCATATTCGTCCATTTGGAGTTTTGGCCAAAAGTCATGGCAGGTTTCTTCAATTAATGCTTTTGGATAGATGTAAAGGTGGAGGGGGTTGTTAAGCAGCTTGGAGGTGAGGTGTAAAGGTGAAAAGGTGGAAAAACCACCCGGTTTTGGTTTGCGAGATGGAGAGAGAGTGAACAATGTGACCGTTTGGTGCGCTTTTGACTATTTGACCGAGGTTTAATATCGTGGGAGTTGGGCTTGGGTTAGGATTGGGCTAGCTGGTATATGTGTTTTGGGTTATTAATAACCAAGGGTCCGTTTGTTGTAGCTTATAAACACAAGGACCATAGTTGTAATTTGCTGAAAATAAGGGACCAAACCTGTCACTTTTCCAAAGATATAATAAGGACCAATTCTGCCAAACTTTAATAGTACAAGGACCATTGTTGATTATTTTCACTTTTTAAATTCACCAAGGACTATTTTTGACATTTTTCAAAGTTTAGGGACCTTTTCTGCCATTTGACCAAAGATTCATTCAAGGACCATTTTTGACAACTTAGAATATTTCGGGGACCTTGAATGATAAAACTCCATATTTATAGATTCCAGGGACTAGATTTGGCAAACTTTGAAACTTGGGGGACTAAAACTGCCAATTATGCAAACTTGATACGTTTTTCAACTGTTTTTGGTACTTTTGCATTTGAAACACATAAAACACTTATTTGTGATATTTTCATCATTTTGATGCATTTCTGAGTGTTTTCAGATGTTTTTGGCATTCTAAATGGTACAAAAATGATGAGTATTTAGACACTCATTAGGATACTACGATGCTAAAGTTTTGAAGCGTCTCATTCAGACCAGGCGACTTTGTATATCGCGCCAATGATGCGAGCCACGAGAGATCTGGCAAAATTGGACGGTGGGAAGGACCTTATGAGGTCACTGAAGCATTAGGAAAAGCGGCTAAAGCTGCGAGACATGGATGGTCGTGAGTTACCACGCACATGGAACATCTGCAACCTCAAACGATGTTATCTCTAGAAACGGCTACGGCCCAGCGCATGGACACCCCCGCATTTTTTTTAGGCAAATATCTTTCTTCTTATTACAAACACTTGCAAGTATTAATAAAACGTCTCGGTTTCTACCTAACTCCGCGACACATTTCAATTAGTCATATTATTTATGCCTTAACATTGTTATTTTATTTTGCCTACATGGCGTGCATGCACTTACTAAACCCACGATGGTCGAAAAGGATGAGTAAACCTACTAAATAACTCGTTGAGTAAGGGGGTTGCAAACCCATCAACATTGGATCATGCATCCTTGTTAAACACCTTATTTTCAAGACGTTGAAATAAGTTAAATGCGCATTCCACGACGGATGCGCAACAATGCATACTGTGCGCGTTTAACAAACCAGGAATCAAGACTCTTGGCTCCTTACTATGATATTTACAGTACGCTGCATATCACACCATACACGATTATGTTAAAAATACTTAGACATTATATTTTAAGTATGATAGGTCATACATGATTATGAACTCCACATATTATTCACGCTTATGTAACAGTTTGATTCTTAGACAACAAGTACGTTTTTTATGCAAAGACGGATAACTAAGTACAAACATTATAAGTCGCAACCACATCAACACACATTCAACAAAAGGAATATTTCATTAAGGACCATGATTTCTTACAAAATGATATTTACAACAGAAGCTACAATGTATATGCTACTACAACGCCAAAGACGAGAGCTTTCCACATGGCTTGCAGCGTCTCCAGCCTCCTTCAGCCTCTTCAACAAATCAGAGTCCTGGCGCGATACCGTTGCCACACTCACAGGTACCCCGTCGGATCTAGGAAGGTGCGCTGCGCCAACACCACAAAGAATGGCCTTTCCCTTCACGCCCTTCTTCTTGGCAAGCCTCATAGCATGGGCCTCTAAGGATTCCTTCAAAGGAATTTCCTTCTCCAGTGCGAACGGGTTCAAGAGGTCGCGGGCGAGCAAAATGGGCACCTGTGACTCATCGGGCTTCAAAAAAGTCGGTTGTGCCTCTGCATCATCAAAGGCGGTGCGAGCCAAAGTTAACCCTTCCATAATCACACTTATAGGGTAATCTTGGTCACGCTCCATCTGAGCAATATGAGGAAGCTCCAATATTTTCATTTTCTCCATAGAAGTAACGAGCTCCTCATAGGCATGATTATTGTACCCAGGCACGGCGTGCCCACTTTCAGAAGGCCACCCTCGTGAAGCTCCTCTATAGCCTCAGCCTTGCCACGCGCAGCGAGCTGCACAAGACCTAAATATGTCTACCACCTCGAGACTCCAAAGTACCGAGGGCGTGAAACCATGGTGATAAGCCATCTTTCAAGAACCGTTGAAACCAACTGAGGGTATAACTCTTCATCATATTCGATGCTGAGCTTGCGCAGCTTCATCTCCTGTTCCTTCAGCATCCCATCTACAGCTTCACGGAAATTTCCCAACCGGGAGAAGTGCTCATCCTTTCCCTTCTCCAAGTGATTCACAGCCCAGACGCAAGAAGCCTTGTACTCTTCCAACGCGGCACGCTCCTGGCTAACTTGGGTCAGCAACGCTATCTTTTCCCCAGCAAGTTTTTGGGAATAAGAGCGCGCTGACCCTGCTTCCGCCTGAGAACTGGCCAAAAGCGCCTTCAGCTGCGTAATCTCTTCATCCTTTTGTGCGCTTTGGTTTCTCTACCCAACATACCTTGCCTTTAGCTGCGCAACCAATGTAGCCTGATGCGCAGCAACAGAAACAAGCCCCTCAACTAGTTGTTCCATGGGCACACCCCCAGATGCCAACAGCTCGGTGCCTTGGTCCTTTGGATCCTGAGGGTCAACGCGCACGGGACTTGTCTTGGGCGGTGATTCCCCAGATTGCTCAGAAGTCAACCCAACAACTTCAATACTGCACGCAAAGAGAAGTGAATTAATTACGCGACCAAAAAGTGAGATAAGCGATTTGGTGATAATACTTACTTGGGTGGAGCAGTCTCCTTTGAGTGAGAGGACGAAGCATCGCTTGATGACGACTCCACATCAAGAATGACAGGACACTTCTTCCTGGATGAGCTTGCGCCATCGCCACCAAGCGCCATCTTGTGCTTTAGCCCTTGATTTGCCTCAATTGTCTCTGCATCGAGGTCTTCCATGCTCTCCGCCACATCTGTGTGTGACGGCTCCACTAAAAGGGAAGGTACCCTGGGGCTGGGCACGCTTTGTAGAGGGGTCGCCTCCAGCACAACGGGTGAACTACTCTTTAGCTTCCTCCAGGTTCAGATCCATGGTGCGCCCTGCGGTAGCATCCAAAACGGGGACTTCTCCCTCTCTCACCGGGCGCACCCCTACCGTCACCTGGGGCGGCTTCGCCAAATTCACAACGCTAAATAGATCCATTTATGTGCAGCAAGAAACAAACAAAAACAAGTTATATAAAGTATGAAGATGAAAAGAAAGGCTCACATTACTAAAGCAAAGGACTACGAAGGACGAGCACCCACCATGATCATCCGCGTCTAAGAAAGTTGGCGCCTCATCAGGTCTACCAAAATAGTTGCGACTAATGCCTACATGCACCAAAAATTCCTCGGGGTAGGAATTGATGGGAATACGATTGGTGTTTATCGTTTTCGCATCCTCAGCGCTGTATGTTCCAGGGAGGGGGCGCTCATCCTTTGGTAGCGAACTTTGGGTATAGAAGGCAAAGCGCCATGGGAACAACGCTTCATCAACCCAGAAAAAAATTTCCCTCCAGTTCCTAAGCGCGTCAAGTTTATCATTGTAACATTGCAGCCCCCCTGCGCGCTTAGCGAACGACACCCACCCGTTTGACCACGTTGTGTCGTAAAACGCGCGGAAGAGATATATAGTGGGGTTAATCGCCAATAAGCGGCAATTAACTTTGTTATTTTTGCCGCACTAATACAGTGCAGCTGGGATATGTGCAGACGATAGTAATTCAATACGTCGCACAAGAATAAAGAGATGGGCACCCGTTGATTCGCGAATTCGAAAAAACGTGTGTATACCCCTACTTTCCGCCGAGGAAATCGCTATTGGCGCTGCGCGGCCGGAACTACGGATGCAGCGAGGGAATATAATAATCCGAGGTAAACTTCGCGAAGTTCATCCTGGTCATTTCGAGGTAAAGTCATCAAACCACGGACCATGATCTGATTTTTAAAGCGCAGCGCTTTACCTTTGGAATATTAAGGGTTTCTTGGCGACGGTTTGGAGCTTTTAACAATGGCGGAATGATTTTACTTGTGATAATCACAAGAGGAGGCGGAAGTTTATATAGGGTTTTACATCCACGCGATGATCGACACGTGGACCCCACTATCTCTAAATGTGTGGATAGGATATGTTGACATGACACATTTTCAGTTACTTTCCCACGGTTTACGAGGTATGCATTTGACATATTTTGACTAGATTCGCCGTGTATTCTTCAAGGAGGGAAACCTTTTTAGCTTCTCCGCTACGTTTCGAAGAATTTATGGGCTACGACTATTAGTCTAGCATCCGCAGGTTGTCCCTGCGCATACTAGACTTGGGGGACATGATGACGTATAGTCCGCATTCGGGTCAAGAACCCGACCAATGACCGCCACTGGCGAACCCAGTACGACTGGGCTAACCCGATAATGGTTTGGGCTCACGAAGGCCCAAACCCAAAGTTATTTATGGCTTACGATATCGGATATCTCTTATCTTGGGAGATAAGTGTTTAATAACCGACTTAGGCGGGATACGCCGAAGTTTGGGGAACACGAAACCAATAAGGATTTTGTGTGTATATAAAGGGTATCCCAGCCCTCATTAAAGGTACGATCTACAACCCTAACTCTCAACTAAATCCCTAAAACCGATTACTTACTCTCACGCCGGAGGATAATCGTGGGAGACAATCCCACGATAAGCCTAACGGTGTTTTCTGTTTACTTAGTGCGCAGGTCTCAAGCATCAAGATCCAATTGATACGGGAACCGGAGTCCAAACAAGGAACGCTCAACTTTTGTATCAACACAAATATATTGGTCTTTAATTGAGTTTTGGTGTACGAGAGTTTGAATAAGTTCACAAAGTTATAAATAACCAATTGAAACTTTTAATATGCCCCTCTTAATCTATCTATTTTATCTATCTATAATAAAATAAGCTTTTGTACAAGCCTACTAAGCACGTTGCATTAAAAATTGGTTTAATGCACTACCTTATTTAGCTTCTAAGTACAATTATATTATGCAGGAGGTTTTTGTAAACACATAGAAGAAAGTCAATGCCTGTATTTTTGTAAAGTAGTAAACACAAATCAAAACATCACTTCAGTTATCATTGTTCACCCTTCCTCTACACGCTCCATTACTCTTTGATTGAAACTTTCGATATACGATTCAAATATGTTATGCGTTTTTTATTTAATCTCGATTCCATACAGTTTTCTCACTGGTCTCCTTACCCTAAGAGGTCGATCTATGCCAGTGGGTTTTATATATTACAATCCTTAAAATCGGTAATTATCGCTTTAGCTTTAATACATTTGCTTTGATTAAGTTCAATAAAATCATTATTGTTTGTATGAACCGGTTTTTCATAAGGAATGATTTGAAATAACCATTTCCGTTTATTTGTAAATTTTAGGTTCAAGACAATTAGATGATGATGGTTAATTGAATAAAATTATTTGTAAAATGATAGCATGTTTGGATGATGGTGAGGTGTTTATGATTATCTTATTATTTAATGTATATTTTGTTTTAACCATTGGGTTAAGCTTAAGGATTAAACAAAAGAGGAATCAGTTGTTAATGCATATCTCATATAATTTAGCCAAACACAATCAATATCTTATATCTTTTGCTCATTTGTTTCGTGGATTGCTATCGATATATTGATCATGCAGATTTGCTTTCGGATGTCATTTAAAGGCAAAGGAGAAAAACACGATCTTGCACGAATGGTATTGTTTTCACCGATCACATGTATTTGTGACTACTAATTTATTGTGAAAATTTTGGAGATTTACCCGATAATCTTCGGTGATTAGGAATCATGACGTCTTTGTCACTGGTACCAATGATGGTTAGGTCACCATATGGAATGCTCAAAGTAAAAAGAGAGTTTATGTGAGGTATTTAAGCTAAATTCTTTGTAGCATTTAGTATTGATGTAACTCTTAATATGAAAATTTGAAATGATTTTTTTCTTGAATGTGTTGAAATTTTCTTATGGGATAGTGGATTTGTATCATTGTTTATATGTAGCATCGCCTCTATGTATAAAAATCTTATTGAATATGTTTCTTGCTGTACTTTCCATGAGTATGCCAGAATCTATGTTAGTTTGCACATTTTCATGACTACTAAAGTCTTAACAGTTGGTACAACTTTTAAATCCATAATTCTGTTTTACCTTATTGATATGATTAAGAGCATATTTTTCATAATATAGGACAATAGACCTATCTTGATAGTTTGGTGTTCAGGGATCGTTCTTGGAATTTCATATATCATACTCATTATATTGTTATTTGAGATTTAGCTTTAGGTCCTCATTTGAACATACCCATTTTAACACTACCGTTATACAATTAAATTCAAAATTTCAGGTGCTAAAGCTAGATAAAAGGAAGAGGATATTGTGCTTGGTTTTTAATGGACATTGACGGATTCCTTACGAAGGTGGTAACCCTTTTTGTATGCTTCCTTTTTGATGTGCCAGCAACGCATAGCTCGGGATCCTGCCCACTCGGGGTAATCAACCATTATTAGCCCCAAAAAATATAGTTTCTACATATGCTACAAAGTCCTAATTTTGAAAATCACTCTCATTTGTTATTATTAATGTTCAGATAGCTAATGGCAATTCAAATGCTCATTCAGGACTTAGTAGATGAGGCATAAGTGTTGGGGTGTCTCCAATCATCAATATAATTGTGTTTCAGAGGACACTCTTTGGCTGACCCCGATGAGCTTCGTGACCAGGTTAGTTGGTTATGTCTATGAATCTCATGCTTTAATCATCAATATACCGTCTGATTTTAAGAGGCCGTTAATCATGACTTCTTTTATTGTATGGTATGAATAATTATTGCATGTTCATGTGAAATGAACTGTTTCAGAATTATGTAAAACTGATACATAATGCCAAAGTTTACTAGAGATGTTCATTTTTTTTTGTAAATTCACGTATGTTTGGTGGTAATTCCTAAAAAGAAAAGGAACATAAAGCAGATTACAAGTGAACATGTATGTCTAATTTAGAGAAATGAGTAATATACAAGGTAAGTATATTAAAGAGGGTAAAAGTGTGTGGTTTGGTGGACGGGTCAAAATGGGTCATTCAAAGGGGTTGGGTTGAGTGGGGTAAACAATGTATGTAGTTTAGTTGTCACTCTTTTAATCATTATGGCATCATTAATAGACCAAGGAGACGGATTATAGGCATGTTATGTGTTTTTAATTTCTTTGTGAGTTTAGATACGGATTGTTTATCTGAAATTTAGGCAGATTTAAGAATTACTAAATACAACTATGAAAGATTAATAAGCCTGAATTTGTTCAGATCTGATAGTTTTGATAATCAAACTAAAATTCTACCTCTTATGGTGTCTGATATCTGAAGTGACATTACGGAGAATATTTTGCTGAAAGAATGATATCTGAAGTGACATTACGGAGAAACTCTCTTATGCAAAGACGTTATGGAAATCGAGTACATTACATAGCCTTTTATGTGTAAATTTTAGATTTTGTTTATACCCTTTGCTACTTATGATAGTACCTTTAGTCTTATTGGAAACAAATTATTATAATTAATATTTTCAAAGGGTGTTTGGACAAAATTTATTATTAGTATTGTTTGGACAACATTAATTCAGTGATTGTTTTCACATATGCATAAGCAATGATTGTGTTTTATTCGATTGATATTAAGGGTTGTTTGTCTGTATATAATATAATGCAATGACATGGAAACATAAAAATTAACTCTTTTAAGTGTTTAAATAGAACTACTCATTTGGTTGATTGTATTCACGTTTCACAAATATTATTCAGTATTAAATTATTCAATTGCTTGAGTTTCATCCAAGGCTTACTTGAGTTTTACTTTTGTACATGCTATGAGTAGTTCATCTTGGATCGTTATCTTGACGTTGTTTTGAAGGGAAACAAAGTAGGACTGAAGGTAAGTTGGCTGTTATTTTGTGATTGGTTGATGTGTTGATAAATATTAAATTGGTGGTGATTTGGTTGATTGTAATATGGCATATCAAGTTAATGGGATAATGTGAATTTGAGATTCAGTGAGTCATCATTATGATCTAATGAAGATGCTTAATGCTAAGGTACGTATGTGAGTTTGAGATATATGCTTCTTATTATTTTGAATTATAAGAGTTATATAAAGATTGTATTGCTGGAAATTAATCAGGGAAATCAAGGAGAACCGTTAAATGCACTGTGATCGAGTAATGGAAAGGAAAACAATTCATTCATAGGTCATCGTTATGAAGACGTGCCTGCAATACAATCGATGGCATGGGATGAAGCGGAATGTGCAAAATATATTGCAAGGTGATTTTTTTTTAACAATTTTTTTTACTGTATCTATTTATGCTCTTACATTTTTTTACTCAATCGTTAAAAACTGTTTATAGCAACTCAAAATCCATACAAATAAGCTTGGGAGAATCATGAAAAGAGAAAAGTCGAGTTGGAGATGAAAAGAATGAAGGTAACAATTTTGTGATTTTCATTTTAGTGGGCTACTAATAGTAACAATATATGACCTTGATAAAAGAAAGAACCAATTTATAGGGTGTTTGGGATTGCTTATTCTTGAAATGCTTATATGCTAATTAGCAGTTTGACATAAGTCGATACCGACTTACCTATTATGAGGTGTAAGTAGAGAACCTTGACCGTCCAAAGACTCAAAAACATTTATATGTTTTAAGAAAAAAAACGATAAGCACTTCAATAAGCAATTCCAAACACCCACTCAATTTGTGATCTAATGATGATAGGTGCTCAACCCGTTGGATATATAGTTTGGAAGTTGACATTTTGGTTTTATTTGATGCTAAGAAACATGAACATACTAATATAAATTTTGGATATGTTCTTGAACTATGTGATAATTGTAAGGCGGCACACGGGTACTGGATGTACAGACAAACCAAAAACCATGTTGCCACTAATTAAGCAGTTGATTGAAAATGAGATTAGTGTGTGGTTATACATGTGAGTAATAGTTGACTCAAAACATTCCTATTAATTTTCATCTTAAAAGAATGTGTCCAAAATTCTAAATTAATTGACTTTTATCGATGTATGCAGTGGCGACTCGACTTAATAGGTTCCATATAACCTGCTCCAGGCACCTTATACAAGGAGATGACACATTTAATACCGAAGGATTTGATAGTTTTATCAAGCAAGTAATAATGGTTGAATGCGCACTCTCTGATGGTGTCGTTGCCATCATGGGACCTCAAAATAGTGATATGTCCTCTATAATCACACGAAAATTGAACATATTGTTAGTATTATTGTCGTTGCCATCATGGGAGGCCAAACCATCTACAAATGTTGTTTGCTATGTATTAATAGATGAGGCAAAGTTGAATTATAAACTTGAAAAGCATCAAATGATGGACCATGTTAGAATTGAGTGAAAAAGTACCTGAGTTGTTTACATTTTGATTCTTAATTCTGAACAAGCTTCAAGGTTTGAGTCATTTGGTTTGATGCATAGTCAGCTGCAAGTCAATCTGATAGAAAAACATAATGTTAAGAGTTGTTTGGCTTCTTTTTTTATTACGGGGTTGTTTGGGTAGCCTTATTTATGAGTATTAAGTTTGAAGGAGAAATTTCAACTTTTTTAGATATGCTAACGACATAGTAGGCTCACTCGGAAAACTGAAACTGGATACATGATTCAATTGTTTACGGATGCTGTAAAAGGAAACCTTTATTATTCGGCATATTTTTTGTGCCATATATGGTATAAACGAAACCGGGTACATTCGGTTGACATCAAACATAACCCAGATTGACCCATTTCTCAGATTGTTTGATTAAATGATTCTGTTGACGTGTCTTCGGTAAGAAGCACTGCTAAAATCATTAGCTGTTAATGGAACGGGCATTGGCTTGACTTGATGAGCACTCATTGAATACTTTTGCTCTTCATGACCATGAAATTTTGAGATGCCAATGCATGGACGTTTATTATTTTTAATTATTAAAAACTCAATTTTTTATCGAACAAGTCACTTATTACTTATTATTCCTTTCAAATATTAATGGAACATGTTTACATTAGTTGTTTTCTTATTATCTCATTTTCATATTTCTTTAACAAATGTCGTGTATAAAGAAGTACTTGAAGGTCTTTGAACAAGGTTCATGTTGTATCATGTATGTATCATTGGTGTAATCACGTTATATTATACTATGGTTAATTATTTTTAATGTTATAAGGTTTGTTAGCAACTCAATTGATCATTAAAATCACACATCATTTTATGTTAGAGTCAATCTATTTTGGAATGGCAACGCGATGGTTGTAAATCGATTGTGACTCCCACATATTTTAAATTTAACAAATTTACGTTATTACTTTTATTATCATCTCATTTATCTATTTCTTTAAAAACTAACCCGGTGTCAACGGGTCTCTAAGCTAGTACTATATAATATATGATAATACTGTACCACCAAATAAAGCATTGCATTAAATTTTATTATTAAAAACACTTTGATATACTAATCACGTGCAGGAACCACGTGAGGTTGCAAAAATTCTTTGTGTGATATTTTTGTAAAGTATTCAAAACGCTGCTCTTCCTCTACACGATTATTCAAAATCAGTTTCAATACTAATTCAAAATCATATTCAATGTCAATTCACCAATATTCTTCTACACGCTCCACATCAATTTAATATCAATTTCAATTCATCCATTGTCAATGATTCAAAAAAGCACCCAAAAATAACCTACTAATTGGTCTGTATATATTTGATTCAAGCATTAACATCAACCCTAACAACCGGAGAAGATGTCTGAGGTAAATTTACTACTTTCAAATTCATTATTATTGAGCTTATTTATTTTATAGTTGGATTTTGTTGTTTAATTTGGGTTTTTCTTTTATTGAGTTGGCTATAGGTAGTTCATCTGATTTTGAACCCAGTTACTGGACGCACACCAACAGTCTGATGAAATCTTTGGAAAGAAAAAGACATTCTTAATATGTAAGTGATGCTTCTTCTTTGTCATACTTTCTCTTTCAATTTAGGTTATTGTTTCATTCTTGGACTTTTTAGAAAATATAACCATTAATTGAAGAATAATATTTTTAGTTTGTCTGATAATTTAAATAAATATAACCATTAATTGAAGGAAAATATTTTTATTAATTGAAGAAAAACCTATACCCAGTATCATTTAACAACCTAAGCCACCATAGTCGATAGTCACTAATATTTGCATCTTTGATGCTTCCAGTAAAAATAAGCATAGAGAGGATATTGTTTTTGAAATCCAAACGAGTAAGTATATTTTTTTTTTCTAATCAGGTTCTCAATCATCTCTTTAATTTTCTTACGATTTGATTTTTCATGTGCTTTTTTGATTTTATTTTTTTATAGAATTGATCAAATATGAGTTATGGATTTGTTCATAAATTGATTTTTATATTTATTTAGAATTGAAAATGTCGTGAGAATATTTTTTGAATGGTGAACACAGGTGAATTATAGCCTAAAGATGGACCAAACAGAACATGAATGTTGGTTTTTTTTTAAAAGGTAAATCATATTGCATGTTCCACATGGCTCTTCTGGCTATTCTGTTTTCTACTTTGCTTTGCATGTTCCGGTTTGGATTTTGGATTGTATAGGGATTTGATTGTTTAGGGCAAAAGGAAAAACGAAATAGGTACGGTTTGCTATTGATCATTAATACATGTTTTGGTGCTCTCTGTTTCAGTTAAAAAGAAGCCTGAATTGCACTATGATGGGGATGACTGTACAGATACAGTCATTAAAGGCCCAGGAAAACTCAAGATGGTTTTTGGTATGCAAAAAATTATTTCCTGACCAATCAATTTGTACTTGAAAGCAATAGATAAATTTTTATAAGGTGTTTGTTTCAAACTTCCTTAGTTCCCGAGGATGGTGAAACTCCTACGGAGCTTGATGTTTTTTACTTTAAAGGTCCTGGCATTCCACTTGCTATTCATAATGTTGATGAGGTTTGTCTTACTAATTTAGCTTATTTATAACATTTTGTATAAAGAATATCTTATGGTGGGAATTTAATATTTCCATAGTCCATCCGTTCCTTTCTTTGGAAGCTGCCAATGGCAATGGCACTTTCGAAGAAATGGCCTCTTTATTTGAGCACTAAAAATACCATTCTGAAGAAATATGATGGCAGGTAACAGTGTCATTTTTTTCTGATATGCATTTACTCCAATATTTGACCATATTTGATGAGTAGTGACCTTACCCTCTACCCTATGTTGATCACTGCAGGTTTAAGGACATCTTTCAGGAGGTATATGAACAGAATTGGAAGAATAAATTCGAGCAACATTCAATATGGTAATGCCCTTTTTTATGATACACGTGGGTTTGTACTTTCATTGGTGGTGTTTGTTGGATGCCAGATACATGCAAATAAATAGTTTTCTGGTGTTAATTTGCATAGGGGCTGTTTGGACAGATGTTGTTTCAGAGGTTGTTCGGACAGTAAAGTCTTTAAGGGCCTTTGTGGACATTATTTATTTCAGTCACCCGTTAGACCCTTACAGCAGCAACCAAACACCCTGATGAGTGTCTAAATACTCATCATTTTTGTACTATCTAGACTGCAAAAACATCTGAAAACACTCAGAAACACATCAAAATGATAAAAATATCACAAACAAGTGTTTTATATGTTTTAAATGCAAAATCATCAAAATCTGGTGAAAAACGTATCAAATTTGCATAATTGGCGCTTTTAGTTCCCCAAGTTTCAAAAATTGTCAAAATTAGTCCCCGTAATTCAAAAACTTGTAAAAAGTCAATTAAGGTCCATAAGATTCAAAAGTTGTCAAAACAAACCCTTTAAAGTTCAAAATTCACAAAATGACAACTTTTGTCCCTAAAGTTTGAAAATTGTCAAATATAGTCCTTGGTTAATTTAAAAGTGAAAATTATCAAATATTAACCTTGTACTATTTATAATTGACAAAATTGGTCCTTATAATGAACTTTTGGAAAATTACAAGTTTGGTCCCTAGAGTTACAAAATTGGCAATTTTAGTCCCTGGACATTTTAAAAATGAAAAATAATCAACCTTAGTCCTTGTACTATTCATTTATGGCAGTTTTGGTCCTTGTAATAACCTTTGGATGATCAGGTGTCAACCTTCAACTTTGGCAGATTTACAATTATGGTCCTTGTGATTATTAAAGCTACAAACCAAACCGGACCTTATATATTAAACCAAGCCCAATCGGTCCAAATACATGACCCTACCCCAACTTTTAAATTCAAAATAAAACCAATGTAGCTTGTCTCTCCCACCCCCTGTATACACCAATACGGTGGTTTTAACCACTTGCTTTCCACCTCTTCACCTCCACCTCACCAAACTTATCCCAAATGTATACCATGTCCCTCCACCTCCATATCCTCCCAAGAATCATTAATGAACAAAATCGCCCAAGACTTTTGGCCAAAAGTAAAATTGATGGCTAGGATTTGTTTTAGAGAGATCCAATGGTGGTGGGATTTACTCAGAGGCATGTGGGGAGTTCAAAAAGGCTATAAAGAAGAAGAAAGGAGCGATGGAAAGAGTAGTAGAGTAGCAGTGAGTGTAATTTTAATTACTTGTCTCGCTTTTAATTATCCTAAGTTTTCCACATGTTCAAGCTTTTAATATCTTGTAATAATATTTCAGTTGAATTTCAAATCTATTATCGTTTCAATTTCAGAAATTACCACGTTTTTATGATTTTGCAATTTCTACCTTAATTTCTCAAATTGATCTAAAGTTGTTTGTATCTGATGTTTTAGACTAAGAAAGCTAAAAAAAGCTCTTAGGAATCTCTTATAAGCTTTTAGAAATCTTAAATACTTTGTTTAGTATTAAAAACAGAAAAACAAGAAAAATCAAGAAAAAATAGTGAGAAAATAAAAATTCCATTGAAGAAATGATCAAGACTGAAGCTGGTTGATTATGGATTGTTTACTGGTTTAGAGCTTCTTGGGAAGCATTAGGATTGGAATTGGTCAAGGTTCATAATCTTACCGGAAAGAAATTTGTAAGCCATTCTTTGAAATTTGCAATTCTTAATATTAGTTCTGTAATCTTGATAATTCTAGCCTAAATCTGTTTAAATGTAGTTTATATCAGTTAATAAATAGAATTCTTAGCTTAGAAATTTGCTTTAGTGATTAACTCTTCAAAAACAGTTAAACAAGGGAAGTTTGGATTTGTGCTCCTTAAGCAAGATAGAAACCAAGATGTTGTTGTTTATCATTGTTCTAAGTCACATTAGGACTGAATAGCTCAATTTTAACAATAAAACCAGTTGTCCTTAGTTTAAAAGTCAAAATCACATTTAAAATCTCCTTAATAAGTTAACTGTTAGGAATTTGATTTGCTTAATTCATCTCAAGAGCTTAAAAGTTGTTACCATAGCTTAATTTCATATTATAATAGCTTAATATAACATAATTAGTGAGTAAATTCAATCCTAAGTTCAAATAAGTCAACATAGTTCATAATTAAAAAGTCAAAATTTTCCTTTGAGTCATTTTTGAATAAAACTTAGAATTTTGCGGTGTGTTTATTACTAAGTTTCAGCTCATAAGCTCCTAGGATAGTAAACTTCAGTTGCTTAAGAAAATTATAAAAATACTAGTTTACTTTTTATCAGCTTATTTAGTGCTTATTTTATAGCTTCTTTTGAGCACCTTAATCGAGAGTGCCTCTCAGTGCAGATTTGGTACCTAACTTTATAAGCTCTCAAAGAGCTTATTAGTTAGCTTCAAATTGTGTATTTTGGCTTTTTGAGAAGCTCACCTAGCTAACTCAAGGTACCAAGTACTTAATTTCCATAATTAGCTTATTTACCTAGCTCGCAATAGCTTTTTAGTTTTGTCCATTTTGTTTTAAGTTAATCGCTTATTCAAGTGTTTTCCAATTTTTCAAAAGCTTTTCACAAGCTCATTTGTGAAAGCCAATCATGTACTCTAGCTTTTGAAAGCTCAACTAGTTAACTTGTTAGTTCCATAGTTCTTTTTCATTTCCAAGCTCATATAAGTGCTTAAAATTAAGCTAGAAGTTGCCTAGAAAACCAATAGTTCACTGTAAGGTTTAGCTTTTTTGCTTATTTGTGCTTATTTAGTGCTTATTTCTAAGTTACTTTACTTATTCAGTGGTTAAATTAGCTTATTAATAGATATATAGCTTATTTCCAGTTTTCCCTTGCTTATTTCTAGCTTATAAGCCATTTTGGCTTAATATTTTGCTTATTTCCAAACTTTTGTCCACTGTTGCAATAAATAAGTTCATACTGAGCTTATTAGTGGTTTTCACAAAAGTCTTAGTTATAAAATTTGCTTATTTAAGTATGTTTAATAAGTTTGTAAAATAAAAATCCAAAAATAAAATGTTTGCAAAAAGGGAGAGGTCGGGTCGAACAGAGACCTCTCCTTATAGGGTGATAGTGTGTACATGCCAGTCGCCCTTGGTCTTGTCTGGTCATATCATGCACAATCTAATACTTAACCCATCTTGTTCATTTAAGCTTATACGTTTATTTTAGCTTATTTCTAGCTTATTCAAACTAGCTTTTTCCACTTTTGTATTTTTCATAGGTTTGTATTAGTAATAAGTATTTTATAAAAAAGTTTCAGATTTTTCTCATTAGTTTTAGTATTTTAATCATTTAATTAGTGTAAAATCTTATTTAATTCATAATAAAAAATATAAAAGTCTAAAAATATAAATCTTTTTTCTAAAATTTTCTTTTATCATATAGTAATAAAAATTTGTTTTTACATTCGTAGGCCTTTTATTTCATAAAATTTACGCTTTTGCTTGCATATCAGCGTAATTTTTTAGGCTTAACGTACGTTTTCATTTTAAATCTAGTTTTTAGGTAATTTGAGTTTACGTTTTAGTTAATATAGTTTATTTAAGTTATTTTAATTTATAAAATCACAAAAACATCATTGTAAAAATAGTGATAGCGTTTATTTAATATATTTTAACTTTTTAATTTCTTTTAATTTGCATTTAAGTCGCTTTAATTTATAAATCTTTTCTTTAGGTAATTTTCCATCCAAAACCTTACTGATCACTATCCTTAGTGATTATCCTATCATCTGAAGTTGTTTAAACACCAATTCATCCTCCGTGGGACTTAACGACCCAGGAATACACTATATTCCTCTGATCTAAATTGCAATTGGTGTGTGAGTGTTTTGTTCCTTACTACCGTCATTCACAAGTGGCAGCTCATGCGAGAAAACTTGACGGTTCGCACCAATCAAATTTTGGCGCCACGGGGATTGTGAGCGTGTTTTAAGCATTTCCAGATCCATTCTTGCACATATACCACCTTTTGTAAACAGTTTTTTGTAAAGTTATCAAAAATCAAAAGTTCATTAACACTTTTCCTAAAGTGTTAACAACACCAAAAATATTTTCATTCTTTGTTTTATAACATGTTTTTCAAAAATACCAAAAATATTCCTCTTTACCCTCTTACCTTTTTGATTCTTCATTTCTTACCCTCTAGAACCATTTGATTCTTTCTATGTCTTATCCTCACCCTCTTGGTTGTCAATGGTGTGGTGGTCCTTATAATGGTGGCAATTGCCCCGGTTGTAGCATGGTGGAGTCGTGAAACGGTGTCTGCCTATAACCAGGGATCCCTATTCCTACCATAACACAACCGATTTATTCCATCGGCTACCACCTGTGAGACTTCAGCTTATCTTGTTGAGTACTGTGATGGTTCACACTCAGCTCGATTGTCAATCGGACACACGCTTGTCTATGGCAGGTTCCGATAACAATTATGACTACCACACATATGACTCATGACCATAACATGCTTTTATCGTTGTGAGTATTGTGAAGGTCCTCACTCTATCTCGGATTGTCAAACGGGAATCCATTTTGTAACAATTACGACTCTTTGTATCAAGACCAACCTCCACAATACCAAATGATTCAAGCAACTCCTCATGAAACTACGATGACCTTCTACTCGAAGAGTCTTGAGTTATTAAAAGAACTTAAGGAGAGTTCGGCTATGTCACATGAGAAATCCATGGAAGAATTGTTAGCGAGGATCGGTCGCTAAATTAGATTCCCAGATTGCCATTGAAAACACTGTTAGGGAATCAATTAGACTACAAAAGCATTCAAATCTAGCTCTCAATTCCATTTCATTCCCGATGACGATGATGATGAAGATACCCTTGATATTCTACAATTTTATTCATCAAGTTCATCATTTGAGATTCCATCCGTGGAAATCAGGGGAGAAAAGAATATGACCGAATCACTAGCAGAGAAATAATGGAACTTGTAGACTCCATAACCGCTAGTCCTCAACTCCTCGGTCATTGTTATCACACCCGATATTCCCACTCACTCTCTAAACATGGGGATGAGCTTCTTGACCTGCCTCAAAAGGAATCGGACGAATTCATAAAGTCTAGTGTTGAGGACCTTGTCCCAATCCGAGAGAGTCACAGGGAATTCTTGATCATGTGTGTGATATCCATCCTCCTCTTGTCTTCCAAAATGATCATATTGAGATGTTCTCCATTACGATGAGGACTATTCTTTATCTTGTGGAGACATAAGTTATGTGGAGGAATTACCTTCTGAGCTTGTCAGCTTAGGAGAAGAGAACGATGAAGAAATAATCCAAGACGAAGCTCTTCGTCTTACATTATTGAATGTTAATCTTCTCATTTCTAAAATCGAGGCTTTTAATGAAAAGCCTACTTCATATCCTATCCCTTTGAGGATAGTGAACTTTTGTTCAATGATTCTATTCCGAATTGCAAACGCTCCATTTTGATCATATGGGAGAGAAGATTAGTGGTATCACCACTTCTCATTCTCATAATTCTCTCCCCGATTATGAATCATTCACTTTTGAGGAGTTCCCAAAGAACTCAGTCAAATCAATCCGAATATGAATCATTCTCCTTTGAGGAGTTCTCCGTGAACTCACTCATATCATATCTCCCCGAGTATGATAAATTCCACTTTGATCTAGACATTCCCATAATATGTCTTGATCAAGCGAAGCTTAACCGAGGAGATTCATGAAACTATGAATTCTCCTATTGAGGATGAAGAGTTAGTCATGATTTATATCATGATTTTCTTTCTTTTCTTCATATATCCCGTCACTTCTCATCTTCACTCCTTGGAATGAAGACATTATTTTGACCCGGCATTTTCATGTATCATTTGTGAGCCGGTTCTATGTATATCTCATCGGTGTGGAACTTTCACGTACTTCAATGTTTATCCAAACATCTTGAATGAAAGTCCGATGGAGATTGTCTCTTCCACTTACTTCCCCATGAACAAATTAATTGGGGGTCGAGTCAAGCTAGCGACTTCGGTAATCAAAACAATAGTTAAACATGGTTTTCACCCGTGTGTACCTCCCTATGTGGGAGATGCCCCACATGTTAAAAAAAAGAGAGATAATTGTTGTGTTTCCACACTTTGAATATTGAGGACAATATTCATTTCTAAGTGTAGGGGGGAAATTCTGGCGAATTTGATCATAAATGTACCCTTTTAGTCCCTTTTTTCCCCAAAATGGCCAAATTTTAAAATTTTTTGTAGTGGAAGTACTATGTACTAAACACAACAAATGGTAATCAATCCACCATGTCTAACCCACATAAGGATTGGCTAATCCAGGAGCAAACGGCTCTTGGTAAAGATATCTCAAATCCGTTTATGGCTTGCAATTTGCCTAAAATTGTATGGTACCTCAACTCACCATATCCTAAAAAGTAAAGAGTTGGCTAGCCCGCAAGTTTATGGCTTGTGGTAAAGGCAGTGGAAAAACCATAATTGGTAATCAACTCACCAAAGATAATACTGATAATTTATCTAAGAGTTGGCTAGTCCAGAGCAAGCAAGCGGCCGGTAAAGACAAATCAACTCCGTTGAAAGCTTATGATTTGCTCAAAATCATTTGGTTATCATTGTACCAAGGTTCTTACTTGAACTAAAACAATTGGCTACTCGAGAAGTAATGGATTTTGGTAAAGAGATAAAATCCATTAACTTTTCATAAATCATTGCTAGGGACTAGCAATATCTTAGATGTGGGGATTGATGAGTGTCTAAATATCATCATTTTTGTACTATCTAGACTGAAAAACATCGAAAACACTAAAAACACATCAAAATGATAAAAATATCACAAACAAGTGTTTTATATGTTTTAAATGCAAAATCATCAAAATCTGGTGAAAAACGTATCAAATTTGCATAATTGGCGCTTTTAGTTCCCCAAGTTTTAAAAATTGTCAAAATTAGTCCCTGGTAATTCAAAAACTTGTAAAAAGTCAATTAAGGTCCATAAGATTCAAAAGTTGTCAAAACAAACCCTTTAAAGTTCAAAATTCACAAAATGACAACTTTAGTCCCTAAAGTTTGAAAATTGTCAAATATAGTCCTTGGTTAATTTAAAAGTGAAAATTATCAAATATTAACCTTGTACTATTTATAATTGACAAAATTGGTCCTTATAATGAACTTTTGGAAAATTACAAGTTTGGTCCCTAGAGTTACAAAATTGGCAATTTTAGTCCCCTGGACATTTAAAATGAAAAATAATCAACCTTAGTCCTTGTACTATTCATTTATGGCAGTTTTGGTCCTTGTAATAACCTTTGGATTGATTGGCGGGTTCAACCTTCAACTTTGGCAGATTTACAATTATGGTCCTTGTGATTATTAAAGCTACAAACCAAACCGGACCTTATATATTAAACCAAGCCCAATCCAAATCCAAATACATGACCCGGCCCAACTTTTAAATTCAAAATAAAACCGCCATCGTAGCTTGTCTCTCCCACCCTCAGACACCATACCAGGTGGTTTTAACCACTTGCTTTCCCTCTTCACCTCCACCTCACCAAACTTATCCCCGGTATACCATGTCCCTCCACCTCCATATCCTCCCAAGAATCATTAATGAACAATAACTACCCAAGAATTTTTGGCGCCAAAAGTAAAATTGATGGCTAGGATTTGTTTCAGAGATCCAATGGTGGTGGGATTTACTCGAGGCATGGGGAGTTCAAAAGGCTATAAAGAAGAAGAAAGGAGTGATGGAAAGAGTAGTAGAGTAGCAGTAGTGTAATTTTAATTACTTGTCTCGTTTTAATTATCCTAAGTTTTCCAGTACATGTTCAAGCTTTTTAATATCTTGTAATAATATTTCAGTGAATTTCAAATCTATTGTCAGTTTCAATTTCAAGAATTACCACGTTTTTATGATTTTGCAATTTCTACCTTAAATTCTCAAATTGATCTAAAGTTGTTTGTATCTGATGTTTTAGACTAAGAAAGCTAAAAAAAGCTCTTAGGAATCTCTTATAAGCTTTTAGAAATCTTAAATACTTTGTTTAGTATTAAAACGTAGAAAACAAGAAAAATCAAGAAAAAATAGTGAGAAAATAAAAATTCCATTGAAGAAATGATCAAGACTGAAGCTGGTTGATTATGGATTGTTTACTGGTTTAGAGCTTCTTGGGAAGCATTAGGATTGGAATTGGTCAGTGGTTCATAATCTTTGGCTGGAAAGAAATTTGTAAGCCATTCTTTGAAATTTGCAATTCTTAATATTAGTTCTGTAATCTTGATAATTCTAGCCTAAATCTGTTTAAATGTAGTTTATATCAGTTAATAAATAGAATTCTTGGCTTAGAAATTTGCATTAGTGATTAACTCTTCAAAAACAGTTAAACAAGGGAAGTTTGGATTCTTTGTCTTAAGCAAGATAGAAACCAGTGATGTTGTTGTTTATCATTGTTCTAAGTCACATTAGGACTGAATAGCTCAATTTTAACAATAAAACCAGTTGTCCTTAGTTTAAAAGTCAAAATCACATTTAAAATCTCCTTAATAAGTTAACTGTTAGGAATTTGATTTGCTTAATTCATCTCAGTAGCTTAAAAGTTGTTACCATAGCTTAATTTCATATTATAATAGCTTAATATAACATAATTAGTGAGTAAATTCAATCCTAAGTTCAAATAAGTCAACATAGTTCATAATTAAAAAGTCAAAATTTTCCTTTGAGTCATTTTTGAATAAAACTTAGAATTTTGCTGTGTGTTTATTACTAAGTTTCAGCTCATAAGCTCCTAGGATAGTAAACTTTAGTTGCTTAAGAAAATTATAAAAATACTAGTTTACTTTTTATCAGCTTATTTAGTGCTTATTTTATAGCTTCTTTTGAGCACCTTAACTGAGAAAGTGCCCTGTGCACGATTTGGTACTTAACTTTATAAGCTCTCAAAGAGCTTATTAGTTAACTTCAAATGTGTATTTTGGCTTTTGAGCTCACCTAGCTAACTCAAGGTACCAAGTACTTAATTTCCATAATTAGCTTATTTACCTAGCCTGCAATAGCTTTTTAGTTTTGTCCATTTTGTTTTAAGTTAATCAGTTATTCAGTGTTTTCCAATTTTTCAAAAGCTTTTCACAAGCTCATTTGTGAAAGCCAATCAGGTACTCTAGCTTTTGGAAAGCTCACTGGTTAACTTGTTAGTTTCATAGTTCTTTTTCATTTCCAAGCTCATATAAGTGCTTAAAATTAAGCTAGAAGTTGCCTAGAAAACCAATAGTTCATGTGTAAACAAGTGTTTAGCTTTTTGCTTATTTGTGCTTATTTAGTGCTTATTTCTAAGTTACTTTACTTATTCAGTGGTTAAATTAGCTTATTAATAGATATATAGCTTATTTCAGTTTTTCCCTTGCTTATTTCTAGCTTATAAGCCATTTTGGCTTAATATTTTGCTTATTTCCAAACTTTTGTCCATCATTGTTGCAATAAATAAGCTCATACTGAGCTTATTAGTGGTTTTCACAAAAGTCTTAGTTATAAAATTTGCTTATTTAAGTATGTTTAATAAGTTTGTAAAATAAAAATCCAAAAATAAATGTTTTGCAAAAGGAGAGAGGGTCGAACCGAGACCTCTCCCTTATAAGGTGATAGTGTGTACTGTATGCCACGCCTTGGGTCTTGTCTTGGTCATATCATGCACAATCTAATACTTAACCCATCTTGTTCATTTAAGCTTATACGTTTATTTTAGCTTATTTCTAGCTTATTCAAACTAGCTTTTTCCACTTTTGTATTTTTCATAGGTTTGTATTAGTAATAAGTATTTTATAAAAAAGTTTCAGATTTTTCTCATTAGTTTTAGTATTTTTAATCATTTAATTAGTGTAAAATCTTATTTAATTCATAATAAAAAATATAAAAGTCTAAAAATATAAATCTTTTTCTAAATTTTCTTTTAACATATAGTACGTAAAAATTTGTTTTACATTCGTAGCCTTTTATTTCATAAAATTTACGTTTTGCTTGCACTCAGCGTAATTTTTAGGCTTAACGTACGTTTTCATTTTAAATCTAGTTTTTAGGTAATTTGAGTTTACGTTTTAGTTAATATAGTTTATTTAAGTTATTTTAATTTATAAAATCACAAAAACATCATTGTAAAAATAGTGATAGCGTTTATTTAATATATTTTAACTTTTTAATTTCTTTTAATTTGCATTTAAGTCGCTTTAATTTATAAATCTTTTCTTTAGGTAATTTTCCATCCAAAACCTTACTGATCACTATCCTTAGTGATTATCCTATAATCTGAAGTTGTTTAAACACCAATTCATCCTCCGTGGGACTTAACGACCCAGGAATACACTATATTCCTCTGATCTAAATTGCAATTGGTGTGTGAGCTGTTTTAAGTTCCTTACGGCTGGTCATTCACAAGTGGCAGGCTCGCGTGAGAAAACTTGACGGTTCTGCACCAATCACACCCCCTTTCAGTAGCTATCCAAACACCCAAGGTCCGCAACCAAACACCCTCTTATAATATCCATCCGAAACTGCAAGTACATTTTTCAGTAACTACAATGTTGATCGTTAGAATAGCAAGATATTTTACATATATTACTGAAAAACTAAAATACAGTTGGGTGTAGTTTGGATGCGTTATCCTGAATTTTTATGGTGGGTGTTTTTTATGTACATTTAGATCTGTTGGATTAAGGTTTGTGGGAAACAAGGTTGGAAGTTTCATAATTGTGGTCAGATGGATCGGTTAAAGTTGTGGTTTTTGTTAAGTTTTAGTATTTTAGTTAGTAATTGAGGTTGTGAAAACTGAATATGGGTAATTTAACATCAGATTGTATTGTCTTAGACGTTTTCTTATGAAAATTTAGATCTGTTTTTATGATTAATCTTATGAATAAGGGTTGTTGAGTAGTTGAACCCGACCTCGAACCTCATGCGCTGTGAAATAATTGGTGCAGGAAGGCTTCTTTAATCTTACACTGCCTGCTATGTCCAAGATAATCTTTTTGCAATTCCAACTTATGCATGATCACTCCAGCCCAAATGAAGAGGGAGGGCTCGCCATTGTGAGGTCAAATACAATAGAATAAAAGGTATGTTGTAAACTGAAATTCGTGCTACGTTTATTATTTGGTATTCGTATACAATTGATTTGAAATTGTATTTTTAAATGTACGTACAGGTAAAGTTTGTACCCCTAATGTTATGGATGCTCGATTGACTATACAAATACGACAAAACAATGAAGTTAACCTTACAGGTTGGTTATTGTCTGATGGAATGTTTTAGCATTCGTATCTTAACTCCGTTAACATATTCCATTTTCTTTTAATTAGATTTGCGATATAGAAAAGTGAACTACCCAACCAGTTATGTCACAGACTCCTCGCCACTAGAATTTCCACACCAAGGTCTGATGTGCTTACTATATGTATTCCAACATGTGTTTCGTACAATTTTTTTTCCATTTTCCCACATCTACCTATCCTAAATTGTGTATCGTGTTCGCAAAATCTTTTTATCATCAAATAAAAAGAAAGAACAAAAACAAATGGATAATAACGTAAAAGAAAATAAATTGAAATGAGAAAGGAGTTACCAAATATTTTTACAGACCTTTACTTTGGTTGTTATTAAGCCTTCAGTAATACGGTAGTTCGTCATTCCTACTCAGAGATGGTAATCCCACGCCTTAACTTTATTTAATGTGAATTGCGTATGCGCTCTAAACTTATGCCCTATCATTTTTTTGTTGATTGTAGTTATGCCAAACATGCTGGTCATTTTAGACTTCGAATCAGGGCTTATCTGAAACGAGGTCAACACTTACGCGCCTCGCCATGATTATACGCATTGTGAAAATTCCGTATTTCATAAAAGGAAGGCAGAACCTTATGGTAAGCCATGCTTCCTATTTTAAACATACACTTTAGGAATTCATGTGTAGCTAAACAACAACCACGGTCACCCTAATGTGTTGTGCTACTGTCAATGCAGACTCAATGGGTCAGTGTGGTACTTCAACCGGTTCACGCAAAAGGAGGCGACCAACGGTCTTCGAAGGTCTGTAATAACGTTGTTAGTTATAGTGTTCAATAACCTCGGCAGTTTTCGGTTTGCTTTTCACCTTACTTCTTCGGCTAATATCATTACAGGTAACAATAGTTCACAACAGGTTCTCCATTTTATGACAGGGACGTACGCAATCAAGGTCAGGTGCACATGTTAACAAATTTTACAGACTTACGTAACTCATATCACATTGCCATTATGCTATTTATTAGCGTAACACGACATCTCAGGTTTTTATGTTCACTATTGATATAGGGCTCCCTGTGAATACAGAGCATTTGGTCGTTGCACGTGCGTATGCAAACATTGTAACACGTTATTTTGGGACGAGGAGAAGGTGGCAACTTCCACACGAAGTTCACGCCCTCTGTTTGGTCCTGATACAGCTGCAAAATGTGTTGCATGATTGCATCCACTTTGCATACATGGACAGACAACATACCAGGTACGGCCCCTGTGCCTTAAACTATTTGCAGTTGTGAAAATGCTTACCAAAGCCTTTAAGGAAAATATTTCTGAGTCGCAGCATCCAGGTCTGACCCAAATCCCTGAAATTGGTAACCCCCCAATCAAACAAGATCAAATTTTGGTACATAACCTTCGCACCTGTCCCGTGTCCACTATTGTATGGCAAAATGATTATATAACGTCTCCCATTCTCATTCGGTACCCGATTCCGTAACATCTCTTTTGGTGTCTGTAAGTATATATGTTTAGTAATATTGTACTCATGGAATATAACATTTTATGGATAAAATATAACTCACACATACATGCACTGTTCCATACATAATTGTTCCATAAATGGAGTTGATGATATTGCTTTAGACTCAGTATCATGTTAACATAAGGTATAAGGTATGAATGAGTCAATTGGGTCATTTTCAGTCTCTAATGGGTCAAACCGACAATATATCTTAAGACGAAAGATGATACTTTTATTTGAGTTCCTTCATAACTAAACTTTTATTTGACCAGTTTTGAAAGATGAAACTTGAAGGGTTTAGTTTTAGAAGTTTTAGTTATGAATTTATACTCCTTTTTTTTTAAATGATGCCAAAACTTTCTTTTTTTAATTAATGCATGTTATCTGATGTTGGTTTTGTTTTCAGCTTGCTCTGTTATACATTTTACCAGCTGTTATCAGGTTCTTGGCTTGCTAATTGCAAGGAATGCGAAAGTGAAATCGGTAAGACTTGATGTCTACATGAAAATTACCCTCTTGGCATTTGTTTTTTGATATTGTGTGGTAGTGGTGGCAACATCGGCTCAGGTCAAAAGGTGTCTTTGATATGATTACGAAAACAAAGGTTCTTGATTTGATTGTTTGGATACATTTCTGTCATTTGAGATTAGGATCATCACAGTTAATTCAAGCGTTAGTCAAACTGATCATTATATAATTTGTGGCCGGGTGAGAAATTGATTCTAAAATGGTTGGCTGATATAACATATATGGAATTATTAATGAGAGGTAAGAAAATAGGCTGTTAGAGGTTTTATTAGGGTGTGTTCGTGTTTTCTAAAGTGATTATCTTTTTATAAAACTTTACCCAAACACTTGGAATATTATCTGCTATTTCACAGCGCAATAGGATAGATTATCTGTTTTTTCCAATTAAAACTAAATTGGGTGAATTTAACCATAATCCATTATCAAAATCAGATTGGGATGGAGATAAGTATGAAGGTTAGTTATTGCAATACGCCAATACTTCTGTCACAAACGCGTATCATCTTAATGTATAATAACCATTTGTTTCTCTTTTGTTGGCATGTCACTGATTATGCTCTAACATTGGTTATGGGAAAGTCCTTGGTCAAGATCGATTTTGGTGCAAAAATGATCGCTTTACTTGCAAAGTGTTTTGAGGTCCGTTGGTTTTCCCGATGAGTTTCAAATTCATAAAAAAACACACTTTATAGCTTTATGAGCGATCAACCACTCTTGATTATTTCGGGTTTGAGTCTAATTGTTGATTTTTTTTCAGTTCAAACGTCGTGGGGTCAGTCTAATTGTCTCTTTTTGTATTTTCAGGAAGATTTTTAGCAGCCGGTGCAGAAACACAGTTACGTAAGGTTTATCAGATTACGTAAGGTGTTTTTGTAAGGTGATGATAAATGATAAGTAAGTTACTCATAGTTTTGACACTACATAAGCTAAGCGGCTCATTTTTTAAATAAACATTATTAAGATAAAATTACTCCCTTATAATTGCGTGTATGCTCATGCATAAGTAGGAAGTTTTTGGTTTTTGGTGTACCCATTTGGTTATTTAGTGTAAAGATTTGATCTATAAGTTGATTTAGTGGTTTCTTGAGATTGGCATAAGTTTCTTAATTAGTTTAAGTGGTTGAATATATAGTTTTTTGGATATCGCCTTTTGGTTGTATCCTGCAAGGATTTGATCTTTAAGTTCAGTTGTAGCTATCTTGAAAGAAACTTAAGCTTCTTGATTAGTATAAGTTGTTTGAGTAGTGTTTTAGTTTTGTATACGAAATGTATGGTACTCAAAGCAAGAGGGATTTGTCGATGGAACTTCAGTCGCAAATCCCGATTTTGAGACGAAGTATTTATGCTTGAAGGACGAATATAATTGTCAAGTTTCAAGATTTTTTTTACGGTTTTACTGTGGAAGGCAATGTGGATGACGCAAATAGCCGAATATATTGAATGAGGTTAGGGAAAAAGTGACGGAACACGGTAAGGTATGGTGGGGATTAGAAGCGGATAAAGTGGCAATTTGGAATTCGCACGTTCGAGCACAGTTAGGATACATTTTTTGTAGTGAATATAGGCATCAAATCAAATGGTCAATAGGTATGTGTAATATTCATATGACATATACTTATTATTAATCTCAAACTTCTTTTAATTACACATTTTTTAAAACTAATTAGGTGTTCACGTAACCGACATTGGGTTGAAGTGTTACAATCGTTGCTACATACATTTACTTACACATTCTTTTACTGCCAATGTATAGTTTTTTATCCAACTTCTTTTTAACCTTTTCCAATCTTGAGTCTTGACTATAAGTTATAAAATAAAATAAAAAAAAAGATATTATATAATCTGCATTACAGCTTCTAACAAAATATACTATAATGTAACTAAAACATATTTCCAAATACGTTTTCCACATCAATTTTGATGACACAAAAGAACCTTGGCTGATAGAGATTCAGATGACCCACATGAAAAAGTATATCTCCATGAACTCATGAAGGCTATAGCAAGTATTCAATATATATTGGATTTAACCCGAACCCGATAAACCTTAAAATATTAATCATAAACCCAACCCTATATTTAAAGTAATAATTTATTATGGAAAAAATCATTTGCTTTTGATTCATCGGAGGTAGTTATAGAGCCAATCAAGGAAAATATGTGGATCAGCATTCTTACCGAGTTCTTACATTACAAGTTTATAACAAATATGCAATGGATAAAGTTATGAAGCTGTGGAACCGCCGATTACTATCATTTAAATTAGGGTAATGATATGTACACATTGAATTTTACTTTGCACACATACAATTAATGAATAAAACAAACAATACCCTATGTAATTTTATGTGTACAAAGTAAAATCGTATGTGTACATATCAATTCCCTTAAATTATTGGTTAATTTTTCAGTTCGTAGTTTTTCCCTTTCAACCTATCAAATCCTTTAAATCTCTTCCTTTAGGATTACATATCTCGGCATATAATATTCAAGATTTTTAATAAATCCTTATGATGTTTGAATCACTTGTGTATCTTTGGAGTTTATGTAAGAAAAGTAAGAATACTTTTCAGGTGAAAGTACATTGTAGAAGTGTTTAATTTATCAAAGACTACTACAAATGCAGTCTACAAAGAGGTTTTTCCCGGTCTTTGATCAAGTTTCAAGAGGTATGTACGAATATTCATATCATGTGATATGCCTTTGTTTTTTTACATGTTTTATCAAGTCACACAAATGTTTTACTTACACCTTATTTTTTATACTTTATTAGGTTGTCAATAAATGTTTATTGGCTTATCACTTAATCAACTTCCCACAACAAACACTTGCTTTTTAAAAGCGGTTAAGATTGGAGCTCACGTACATGGCCGTTTATTACATTATTACTTGCAAGCATTGTACTCTATACTATAATTCACTTATTACTTCATATCACTTTCGAATAATTAATTCACCTTGTTTACTTTCGTTCTTTTCCTTATTTTATTTAGACACTAATTTTTCATTTTTTTGCAATATCTCTTCTAAAAACCCGTGGATTCCACGGGCCTTATAAGCTATCATATAAAAAATATGCCAAATAATAATTCATCTAAAATATGCCAAATAAAAAATTTAATATGGACCATATATGAAGTAAATCCAGTTCTACTCATCAAAAACTATCATCTAAAAAATAACAATTCATCTAAAAAATGCCAAAGAAAAAGTTTAATATGGACCATATAGGAAGTAGATCCAGTCCCTGCTCATAAAAAACAATCATCTAAAAAATAACAATTCATCTAAAAAATTCCAAATAAAAAGTTTAATATGGAGCATATAAGAAGTATATTCAGTTCTGCTCATAAAAAAACAATCATCTAAAAAATAACAACTCATCTAAAAAATGCCAAATAAAAAGTTTAATATGAACCATATAGGAAGTAGATCCAGTTTTGTTCATCAAAAAATAATCATCTAAAAAATAACAATTCATCTGAAAAATGCCAAATAAAAAGTTTATAGATCCGGTACAATCTATTATAGATTTCACTTACCCAAACATTTTGGATAACATAGATGATCCGTCATACTTCCAGGAAAAGGCCATTCTTGCTCCAACCATTGAAGTGGTTGATAGTATTAACGATCATTTGCTTAAAACCTTTCCTGGTGAAGAATTGGTTTATCTTAGTTGTGACAACATAGATAAAAATGAACGTGGTGGTGCTATAGATCAAGCCGTTTTTCCACCGAAATTTATCAACGTTTTGAAATTTCCGGGTGTCCCAAACCATAGGCTTGCATTGAAGGTCGGTGTCCCAATAATGTTGTTGAGAAACATTAATCAATCACAAGGTTTATGTAATGGGACAAGGCTTCAAGTCACTAAATTAACACGTGCTTCTATTCAAGCCAAAATAATTAACGGAACACATTTTGGGAATACGGTTATACTTCCAAGGTTGAAAATTGCTCCATCGGATAAACGTTTACCACTCAAGATCGTGCGCAAACAATTTCCTGTGTCAGTTTCTTTTGCCATGACGATAAACAAGAGCCAAGGACAATCACTTTCGAAAGTTGATTTATACCTACCACGTCCTGTTTTCACACATGGACAATTATATGTGGTTCTTTTCACGCGTAAAAAGCAAAAAGGGTTTGAAGGTTGTTATTTCTGATGCCGATAGTAATTTATTAAAGACTACTACAAATGTAGTCTACAAATTGGTTCTTCACGGTCTTTGATCAGTTATCTAGAGGTATGTACGGATATTCATATAATGCGATATGCATTTGTTTTTTACATGTTTTATCATTGACACAAATGTTTTACTTACACCTTCTTTTTATGCTTTATTAGGTTCTCGACGAATTTTTATTGGCTTACCACTTCATCTACTTCCCCTACATACGCTTTCTTTTAAATCTTTGTCAAGATTTAAGACCACGTGAATGACTGTTTATTACATTATTACTTACAATATTTGTACTCTATACTGTACTAGACTTATTATTTCATATTAATAAATAACTGATTCATTCTTTTTTTACTTTCGTTATTATTCTTATTTTGTTTACACACTAATTTTTCTTATTTTTGCAATATCTTTTCTAAAAACCCGTGGATTCCACGGGTCATATAAAAAATTTAATATGGACCATATACGAAGTTGATCCAGTTCTGCTAATAAAAAACAATCATCTAAAAAATAACAATTCATCTAAAAAATGCCAAATAAAAAGTTTAATATAGACCTTATAGATCCAGTCCTGCTCATCAAAGACAATCATCTAAAAAATAACAATTCATCTAAAAAATGCCAAATAAAAAGTTTAATAATGACCATATAAGAAGTAGATCCAGTTCTGCTCATCAAAAAACAATCATCTAAAAAATAACAATTCATCTAAAAAATGCCAAATAAAAAGTTTAATATGATCCATATATGAAGTTGATTCAGTCCTGCTCATCAAAAAACAAGCATCTAAAAAATCACAATTCATTTAAAAATTGCCGAATAAAAAGTTTAATATGGAGCATATAGGAAGTAGATCCAGTTCTGCTCATAAAAAACAATCATCTAAAAAATAACAATTCATCTAAAAAATGTCAAATAAAAAATTTAATATGGACCATATAAAAAGTTGATCCAATTCTGCTGATAAAAAATAATCATTTAAAAAATAATAATTCATCTAAAAAATGCCAAATAAAAAGTTTAATAATGACCATATAGGAAGTAGATACAGTTCTGTTCATAAAAAAACAATCATCTAAAAAATGCCAAATAAAAAGTTTAATATGAACCATATAGGAAGTTGATCAAGTCATGCTCATCAAAAACCAATCATCTAAAAAATGCCAAATAAAAAGTTTAATATGGAGCATTTAGGAAGTAGATCCAGTTCTGCTCATAAAAAACAATCATCTAAAAAATAACAATTCATCTAAAAAATGACAAATAAAAAATTTAATATAGAGCATATATGAAGTAGATCCAGTTCTGCTAATAAAAAACAATCATTTAAAAAATAACAATTTATCTAAAAAATGCCAAATAAAAAGTTTAATATGGACCTTATAGATCCAGTCCTGCTTATAAAAAACAATCATCTAAAAAATAATAATTCATCTAAAAAATGCCAAATAAAAAGTTTAATAATGACCATATATGAAGTAGATCCAGTTCTGCTTATCAAAAAACAATCATCTAAAAAATAACAATTCAACTAAAAAATGCCAAATAAAAAGTTTAATATGGACCATATAGGAAATAGATCCAGTCCTGCTTATAAAAAAGCAATCATCTAAAAAATAACAATTCATCTAAAAAATGTCAAACAAAAAGTTTAATAATGACATATAGGAATTAGATACAGTCCTGCTCATAAAAAACAATCATCTAAAAAATAACAATCCATCTAAAAAATGCCAAATAAAAAGTTTAATATGGTCCTTATAGGAAGTAGATCCATTCCTGCTCATCAAAAACAATCTTTTAAAAAATAACAATTTATCTAAAACATGCCAAATAAAAACTTTAATATGTACCTTATATGAAGTAAATCCAGTTCTGCTCATAAAAAACAATCAACTAAAAAATAATCAAAAACAATCATCTAAAAAATAACAATACATCTAAAAAATGCCAAATAAAAAGTTTAATATAGACCATATAGGAAGTAGATTCAGTTCTGCTCATCAAAACATAATCATCTAAATAATAACAATTCGTCTAAAAAAATGCCAAATAAAAAGTTTAATATGGACCATATAGGAAGTAGATCCAGTCCTGCTCATAAAAAACAATCATCTAAAAAGTAAAAATTCATCTAAAAAATGCCAAATTAAAAGTTTAATATGGACCTTATAGGAAGTAGATCCAGTTCTGCTCATCAAAAAACAATCACCTAAAAAATAACAATTCATCTAAAAAATGCCAAATAAAAAGTTTATCATGGACCATATAGGAAGTAGATCCAGTCCTGCTCATAAAAAACAATCATCCAAAAAATAACAAATTATCTAAAAAATGCCAAAGAAAAAGTTTAATATGGGCCATACAGGAAGTAGATCCAGTTCTGCTCATAAAAAACGATCATCTAAAAAATAATAATTCATCTAAAAATTCCAAATAAAAAGTTTAAAATTGACCATATATGAAGTAGATCCAGTTCTGCTAATAAAAAACAATCATCTAAAAAATAACAATTTATCTAAAAAATGCCAAAGAAAAAGTTTAATATGGAGCATATAGGAAATAGATAAAGTTCTGCTCATCAAAAACAATCATCTCAAAAATAACAATTCATCTAAAAAATGTCAAATAAAAAGTTTAATATGGACCATATAGGAAGTAGATCCAGTTCTGCTCATAAAAAACAATCATCTAAAAAATAACAATTCATCTAAAAAATGCCAAATAAAAAGTTTAATATGGAGCATATAAGAAGTATATCCGGTTCTGCTTATCAAAAAACAATCATCTAAAAAATAATAATTCATCTAAAAAATGCCAAATAAAAAGTTTAATATGGACCATATAGGAAGTAGATCCAGTCCGGTTAATCAAAAACAATTATCTAAAAAATAACAATTCATCTAAAAAATGCCAAATAAAAAGTTTAATATGGAGCATATAAGAAGTAGATCCAGTCCTGCTCATCAAAAATAATAATATAAAAAATAACAATTCATCTAAAAAATGTCAAATAAAAATTTAAAATGGACCATATAGGAAGTAGATCTAGTCCTGCTCATAAAAAACAATCATATAAAAAATAACAATTCATCTAAAAAATGCCAAATGAAAAGTTTAATATGGATCATATAAGAAGTAGATCCAGTCCTGCTAATAAAAAACAATTATCTAAAAAATAACAATTTATCTAAAAAATGTCAAATCAAAAGTTTAATATGAACCTTATAGGAAGTAAATCAAGTCCTGCTCATAAAAAATAATTATCTAAAAAATGCCAAATAAAAAGTTTAGTATGGACCATATAGGAAGTAGATCCAGTTCTGCTCATAAAAAACAATCATCTAAAAAATAACAATTCATCTCAAAAATGCCAAATAAAAAGTTTAAAATGGAGCATATAGGAAGTAGATCCAGTCCTGCTCATAAAAAAACAATTATCTAAAAAATAACAATTCATCTAAAAAATGTTTAATAAAAAGTTTAATATGGATCATATAGGAAGTAGATCCAGTCCTGCTCATAAAAAACAATCATTTAAAAAATAACAATTCATCTAAAAAATGCCAAAGAAAAAGTTTAATATTGACCATATAGGAAGTAGATCCAGTTCTGCTCATAAAAAACGATCATCTAAAAAATAACAATTCATCTAAAAAATGTCAAATAAAAAGTTTAATATGGCCCATATTGGAAGTAGATCCAGTCCTGCTAATAAAAAAACTATCATTTAAAAAACAACAATTCATCTAAAAATGCCAAATAAAAAGTTTAATATGGATCATATAGGAAGTAGATCCAGTTCTGCTATAAAAAAAACAATAATCTAAAAAATAACAATTTATCTAAAAAATGCCAAATAAAAAGTTTAATATGAACCCTATAGGAAGTAGATCCAATCATCTAAAAAATAACAATTATCTAAAAATTTGATGAGCAGAATTGGATCTACTTGTGGGATCTACTTGATGTAGATGGTAATTTATTAAAGACTACTACAAATGTAGCCTATAAAGAGGTTATTCACGGTCTTTGATCAGTTATCAACAGGTATGTTCGGATATTCACTTAATGTGATACGAATTTGTTTTTTACATGTTTATTGTAATTCACACAAATGTTTTACTTATGACTTCATATTAATAAATAACAGATTCACTATTTGTTTTCTTTTTATTATTTTTCTTATTTTGTTTACATACTAATTTTTCATCTTTTTGCAACATCTTTTTTCATCTTATTACTTTTATTATTATTATCTCATTTATCTATTTTTTTAAAAAATAACTCGGTGTCAACGGGTCTTATAAGCTAGTACAGAGTATATATAAAACTATGATACACGTGGGTTGCTTAAAATAAGATGTTCAACTAGTCCAATAAAAATGACTATATCTGATATAAATCAAGGCAATAATACATACAACCATATACTCGTAAAGGAAGCCTTTAGACGAAAATGAAAATTAAAAGCTTTCAAGCCTAATTACTGTTAGATTGTTCCTAGTCTATACTACTTATAATAGATGAATGAATCTCTCTCCTCATGGTCTTAAAATTAAAACTTACAAAATATAAAGCCTATTGTACATTGCATAATGCACTATAAATGATCTTTCTCATCAATATTAATTTTAAGACCTACAAATCTTAAAGCTTAATGTACAAAATACAAAGCACTATTAATGTGGTCAAGATATTTAATGTAGTTAATTAATTAACTGGTCTATAAATACAATTAATGCAGTTATTAAAACACCCTTACACAAAAAATACAAATTGTCAAGCATATTGTACAATCAACTTAAACATAATTCCTGCATTAAAATGTCACTAATACAAATAATAAAGAACATTATACAAATATTTAAGCCCGAACGGGCAATGGTCCAAATGGGCCCGAGCCCGAACGGGACGATCCAAACGGGCTAACGGGCCAACGGTCCGAGCAGGGGCACGGGCCAATGGGCTTGAGCCCGAACGGCACGAAGCTAAACGAAATTTTGAAATCCAGTAAATTTATTATAAAAGAACGTAATAAACTAAAATACATGATTCACCGAAAATTTTATTTCTATCCGCCGCAACACGCATGGGAACCCGCATTAAATGTCACTAGTACAAATAATAAAGCACATTATACAGATATTCAAGCCCGAACGATCAACAGGCAAAATGGGCTTAAGCCCGAATCGGGCCAACGGGCTCGAGCGAACGGCATGGGCCAAATCGCACCAGCCAATCGAGCCCGAACGGGCACGGGCTATACGAAATTATTGATATCCGTAAATTTATTGTCAAAAAGAACATAATAAACTAAAATACATGATTTTCACCAAAAAAATTTATTTCAGAGTACCCGCCGCCGCAACGCGCGGATACCCTGCTATTTTATGTAACTCTTAGAATATCTAAGGGTAACAAAACCATTGGCTTGTGTATAGGGATAGCAACGGGTCGGGTTCGGGGCGGGTTTTAGTGAACCCATACCCGTACCCGTTTATAATATCCAAACCCGAACCCGCTCCAATACCCGATGGGTACCCGATTATTATTATCCATCGGGTTATCAGTATTCCCGGCGGGTATCGGTTATCCCCAATTAAAATTATCGTTGTACAACTCAACCTAAAGAAAACCAAAACACCCTAATATATTCAAACCTTTTAGATGTTAAAGAAAACAACTTCAATATTCGTAATGTTTGAAGATTAAAGAGTTAATGTGTCATACGTGTGATAATTAAAACGTCAAGCGTAAGTGTTAATTTAATAGTTTGTAATTACCAAGATATATGTTATTAAGCAGTAGAGTAGAGAAACATTGTACAAGGTTAAGAGCACAAAACTTATTAGAACCTTATATAAATTAGCGTAAAAACAGCGGTACCAATTAGGGTATACATGGGTTGCAGTGCGAAACGGCGAGGTATTACTAGAACCCTTACCCGAAAAGAAAAGAATATATCTACCCGAACCCGTATCCAAACCCGCGAACCCGCCCCCTAACCCGACCCAACCGGTTCGGGTTTCGGTATAATACATGATAATATGAATGTATTAAAAAGTTGTGTATTGCTTGTGAATGAAAGTGTGTTCCTGTATAATACATGTTTGTACTTTGTGATTTCTGTTATATATATATATATATATATGTTAATATGAATGTATTAAAAAGTAAATTTCTATGTAAAATTATTAGCAAGAACAAGAAAAAGTGCATGTTCCAAATGACGATAAACATGAGATATTTTCGGGAATGTATAGTAAAATAAAAAGACGCAAATGTTAAAAAGTTAATAAAGCATATAAATTATCCCTTTCAATCATAAGTAGTGGTGATGTTATTACCACCGTTACGATATTAAAGAATAACATAATATTAGTATCACCTTATTATGCAATCTACACCTCATTATATAACTAAACACATTTTCTTCTCGATAACCTATGTGGGATATAACCAACTCTTTTATCAAAAACACATGCAAATTTTATATATTCTTAACCTTAATTTGTTATAAAGCTGAAAAGAACCAAATATATAAGCTAATTCAATAGTCCTATTATTACAATGGTTTAGATTTACGAAACACAATTATATCAACAATCTTCTAAGGAATCTTTGTATTCATATGAGATAAGTGTGTTGTTTAAGCCGGCCACCAGCATTGCTAAATGAGAAAGTGTAAAAATATATAACCCGATATCCCTTTTGTGTGTTCTCTTTGTTGTTTTATGTTTCAGGTATTGGACCAAGCCCAAGTTGTATCTCAAGCCCATCTTCTCAAGTCTCAAGCCCATTGGTCAAGCCTATCTCAAGCCCTGCTCTTTTGACCGTTGAAGTCCCAAGCATATAAGGGTTGCTTATCTCTTATTCTAGGGTTAGACGAGTGACTTGAAAGTTGTGAGCCGCTCCCAAAAATATCTCTCTCATTTTGTACAGATCTTAAGACTTTGTCTCAAGATCATATCTATCATTTATTATTGCTTATATCTTGTAAAACTATTATCAAGTTAGATAATAGGATCATACCAGAATAGCTGTGGTGATCTTTTATGGTTTTTTCATTCCGCTGTGAACTTTGATTCGTTTAAGTTATATAAAAGTGTTTGGTTTCTGCATATCATGTATTTCTACATGGTATCAGAGAGAAGGTTGGTTTAAAAAAAAAAAAAAAAAGGGTTTCTATATTTTTGGGGATCTTGGATCTGGTGGTTAATCGTTGTTGGTGTTGAAGGCTTTGTTGCCTCCTAGACTAAGTGAATTTAGGAGAATCAAAGTGGTTCGTAGCTTGGCGGTTCTGTTGCCTCCTAGACTAAGTGAATCTAGGAGAAACAGTTCGATTGTGCAGCGGATATAGCGTTGTAACACCTCTTGTCTCTCTCTTTTTATTTATGTCTTTTATTTTTCCTGTTTAGAATCTTTGGAGGATAGGTTGAGGGACATTGGAGAAGTTTGATTGGTTGTTGGAGATTGATTGTTATTTGAGGAGGTATAAGGTGTTGTTGCTTGTCTTTATCTTTGCTTTTGGTTGTGTGTCTGGTTGTTTTTGATTATTTGGTATAATGTCTGAACATGGTAATTCTGACAATGAGAGTGTTAGTGATCCTGTCACTCTTATTGGTAAGCTTGATGTTAGTAATCCCTTACATTTGCACCCTAATGATTCTGCTGTGCTCACAAGTTATCTCGTGAAACTTAGAGGATGAAAATTATCAAGTTTGGGCTAATGCTATGCTTCTTGCCTTAGAGGGTAAAAATAAAATTGGTTTTATTGATGGCACTTGTAAAAGGTCTATTGATGAGGTTTTGGTGAGCAATGGGATAGAGTTAATGCTGTTGTTTTAGGATGAATTTTGAATTCGTCTCCGAGGAATTGTTCCTTGGTCAATTTTTCTCTAAAAAGGCTAAACATGTTTGGAATGAGTTAAAGGAAACCTATCATAAAGTTGATGGTTCTGTGATATTCAACTTACATCATAAAATTAGTACTTTGAAACAAAATGGCTCTAATATGTCTGACTATTATCATAAGTTGAATGCTTTGTGGAAAAAAGCGATATGATGCTATGGTTGAGTTGCCTAATTGTGTGTGCATGGCCTCTAATGAATTTAAAAACATAATCAACTGTTGAAACTTATGCAATTTCTGATGGGACTTGATGAGTCTTACATGAGTATTAGGAGTTCTATTCTATCTAGAGACCTTACGATGTGAAAGGGGCTTATGCCATTATCTCTAGTGAGGAATCTCACAGAGTGGCATCTGGAACTAACTCTGGGCCCTCTCAAGGGGTCGACTCTGCATTCTTAGCCAGTGGTCCTGCTAGAAACAACTTTCAAAGAAATCAGAATCCTTATACTAATGCTAGACATAACACCACTGCTTTCAGACCCAATACCAACACTGGCTTCAGACCTAGTGGTCCTAATGTGATAAGACCTAATGTGCCTGCTAACTCTGATGTTGTGTGTGAGAATTGTGGTTATATTGGTCATACTATAGACAGATGCTTTAAAATCATAGGGTATCCTGCGATTTTGGAAAAAGAAAGGGACAAGGTGGTAAGGGTAAAATGTTGCATACAATTACATGTTGGGTCCTCGGGCCCGAAGTCCCAACCTGGATCCTCGGGGTTCAACGATGAGCAACTTGCCACCTTACTCTCCCTTATTAAGGAGAAAAAAATGTCTGAGAAAAATGTCCAAGCCAACATGGCAGGTACTTACTTTAATTCTAGCAAACTGTTCAATGACAATTTTGATAGATTTTTCTGTTCCAGTTCTAGTTTAATTACAAAATTGAATTATGTTGGTAAGGTTGTGGACTCTGGTGCTAATCAACACATGACCAATAGTGAGAAAGAGTTAGAAAATGTATGATATTTCTCATCTGAATATCAAAGTTTCTCACCCAAATGGCACTAATGCCATCATTTCTAAAATAGGAAACCTTAAACTTGGAAATGGTCTTGTCATGTTTGATGTGCTTGTCATTCCTGATTATTGTGTGACCTTGATTTCTGTTCATAAACTTGCTAAAGATAATAAGATCTTAGTTGTGTTTGATGAAAGTAAATGTTTCTTTGTGAATCAGGATTTGAATCAAAAAACCATTCTGGGGATTGGTAAACAATGTGGTGGTTTATACTAATTAGATACTGAAGGTACTAAATGTGATAATATTAATATTGATTACAAGTGTTCCTTGTCTGTTTATGATTGGCATTGTAGAATTGGCCACCCTGGTGACCCTGCTCTTGATGTTCTAAAATATTATTTGAAAATTAAAAAAAATGATAAGTATGAGGTTTGTGAAATCTGTCAAAGAGCTAAACAGACTAGGGAACCCTTCTCTTTAAGTGATCATAAGTCTAAAATTCTTGGTGATGTTGTTCATCTTGATCTGTGGGGACCCTATAAGGTGGTCAGTCACTCTGGCCATAGATACTTTCTTACCATTGTTGATGATTATACTAGAGCTGTGTGGGTGTATCTTATTAAATCCAAGGATGAAGTCTTTGATTCTATTAATATCTTTTACAATTTGATTAAAAATCAATTCAAAAAGACTGTTAAAGTGTTTAGAAGTGACAATGGAACTGTTATCCAAAATCAAACCTTTAACAAGTTTTGTGATAACATGGGGATTACACACCAAACTTCTGTTGCTTACACCTCACAACAAAATGATGTGGTTGAAAGGAAACACAAACATCTCTTAAATGTGGCCAGATGTCTTATGTTTCAGGGGGGAATACCCTTAAGATTTTGGACTGAATGTGTGTTAACTGCTACTTATCTTATTAACAGATTGCCATCTTCTGTGCTAAATGGAAAATCCCCTTACCATATGATTTATAATTCTTGTCCTAATCTCTCTCATATCAGAATGTTTGGTTGTCTTTGTTTTGCTACTATCCTTAATAGTCATGATAAGCTTACCAGCAGATCTGAAAAATGTGTTATGATGGGTTATTCTAGTTCTCAAAAAGGATACAGGCTCTATAGTCTTGATAGATGTCAAGTTTTTGTGTCTAGAGATGTTAATTTCTTTGAGTCCATATTTCCTTTTAAGGAATCTATATCAAATGGTATTAAGAATAAGCATATTGAATCTGATGTCTTTCATGATTTTTTTTGATCTAAATAACCCTGAGCTTCCTAATGATGATGAGAGAGTTGTATCTAGACATAATAGTGACCATGAGTCACAAAGTGAAGGTAGCCCCTCTGCAATTCTAGGTGAAAATGTGCACAATGATGATTCTCCTCTTGGATCACCAGTGATGACATTGATGCCAGTTTGCATGAAGTTGAGGTGCTACACTTGTTGAAAATTCTATTTCTGAAGGAAATGTTGATGCCAACATAAATGCTCAGGGTACTCAAACCTTAAGAAGATCTTCTAGAACTTCTGTTTTTCCCAAAAATTATAATGGCTTTGTTGTTAAAACTAATGTCAAATATGGGATTGAAAAATATGTTGGGTACTCTAAATTAAATGGTGAAAACTTGTGTTTTGTGACACAACTGAATAAGAACCATGAACCCAAGTCCTTCTTTGAAGCATCTCAAAACCCCTTATGGGTTGATGCTATGAACTTAGAGATTGCTGCCTTACTTGAAAATGACACTTGGGATGTTGTTGAATTACCCATTGGCAGAAAAGCCTTGAACTCCAAATGGCTGTGGAAACTTAAATATAAATCTAATGGGGAAATTGAGAGGTACAAGGCTAGACTTGTTGCCATGGGGTGTGCTCAAAGGGAAGTGGTTGATTATGAGGAAACATTCTCACCTGTTGTTAAAATGGTTACTGTGAGATGTGTGCTTAATATTGTTGTTGTGAATTCCTGGCCCATATTTCAACTTGATGTTAATAATGCTTTTTTACATGGTGAGCTAGATGAATCTGTTTACATGAGACCTCCTAAAGATTTTTATGTTGGTGGTAAGAACCTTGTTTGCAAACTTAAAAAATCTATCTATGGCCTTAAACAGGCCCCTAGACAATGGAATGCAAAACTCACCTCTGTGCTTATTGAAAATGGATTTAGTCAAAGTAAATCTGATTACCCACGTACACTAAACTGATAATGGTGTGTTTCTTACTCTCCTTGTTTATGTTGATGATATAATTGTGACTGGAAATAATCTTGGTGAAATTGAGAAGTTTAAAATGTTTTTGAAAAGTAAATTCAAGATAAAGGATTTGGGAAAGCTTAAATACTTCCTTGGTATAGAAGTGGTTGAATCTGATAATGGAATTTTCCTGAATCAAAGGAAATATGTGCTTGATTTGTTGTCTGAATATGGTATGCTTGCCTGCAAAACTTCTAAGACACCCTTAATGGCTAAACTTTCTATATCTAATCTTCCCACTGCTACTGATCCTGCTCTTGTGAATATTGTTGACTATCAAAAGCTTATGGGTAAGCTTATATATTTAACCAATACCAGACCTGATATATCCTATGTTGTGCACTGTCTTAGTCAATTCATGCATTCTCCTTTGACATCTCACCTTAAAATTGCTTTTAAAATTCTAAGATACCTTAAAGGATCACCTGGTCTTGGCATTCATATTTCCAAGGATACTGGTGTGTCTCTTAAAGGATACTCAGATGCTAATTGGGCCAAATGCATTGTTAATAGGAAGTCGATTCATCTGGTTATTGTGTTTTTTTGAATGAGAATCTCATCTCTTGGAAAAGCAAGAAACAAAATACTCTCTCAAATCCTCTGTTGAGGCTGAGTATAGAGCCCTAGCATCTTTAACCAGTGAGATCATTTGGATTTTGAAAATTCTTAAGGACTTGGAATGTATAAATCTTTTGCCTGTTGATCTGACATTGTAAGAATTGATACTGCTATAAAAATAGTTGCTAACCCTGTATTTCATGAGAGGACTAAACACCTTGAGATTGATCTCTATTTTGTGAGAGAAAAAAATCCTTAATGGTGTTGTTAGAACTGTCAAAGTAGAGTCAGCAAATCAAATTGCTGATATCTTTACCAAAGGGTTAGACATTTCTCAGCATCATTCTCTAGTAGGAAAACTTGGAATGATTGACCTCTTTGGAATATCGGATTAAGGGGGGATGTTAAAATATATAACCCAATATCCCTTTTGTGTGTTCTCTTTGTTGTTTAATGTTTCAGGTATTGGACCAAGCCCCAGTTGTATCTCAAACCCATCTTCTCAAGTCTCAAGCCCATTGGTCAAGCCTATCTCAAGCCCTGCTCTTTTGACCGTTGAAGTCCCAAGCATATAAGGGTTGCTTATCTCTTATTCTAGGGTTAGACGAGTGACTTGGAAGTTGTGAGCCGCTCCCAAAAATATCTCTCTCATTTTGTACAGATCTTGAGACTTTGTCTCAAGATCATATCTATCCTTTATTATTGCTTATAACTTGTAAAACTATTATCAAGTTAGATAATAGGATCATACCAGAATAGCTGTGGTGATATTTTATGGTTGTTTTCATTCCGCTGTGAACTTTGATTCGTTTAAGTTATATAAAAGTGTTTGGTTTATGCATATCATGTATTTCTACAGAAAGGGTTGGGATAAATAACATACGGGGTTACACTCTTTTTCAGTGTACACAGTACACTACCACTTACACAAATTGGCATCACCAAATGTTGGTGATCACCAACTATAGCAAAATTGCAAATTTGATGTTGTAACTTGCAATTTTCTCAAAATGATTTCATCAACAAGCAAGGTTTATAAAAAAAATTTAGTCGATCTATCACTTTGACTCAAACTAACAATATACTACTAACATGCATTTTAGAACAGTTACAAATGACTGAATTATCACACAAAAATACTAGAAGTGTAACATGAAAACATAAAACAAACATTTAAGTTTAACTCTCCAAAATCCATACATAAGCAGCTTTTGAATCAAACATGTAATAAGGATATATATACTACTGTAGTACTTATTTTTTCATGTGCCAGTGCGCCCACCACCAACAACGGAGCAGCAACCCCCGACAAGATATATATAAGCTAGTGGTGGATATGACATTATCATAGCAGGAGTGATACCCAAATGTAAATCTAAATAACGAATGTGGAGATCGTGGTGGTTTAAACGTGGTTGTGAATGGAGAAGATGTTGAACAAGTGCATAGACAACCTTTTTTTTTGTGAACATGCATGAAGAACTTGTTATCATATAATTCTAGTGAATAGTAAAAGAAAAAAGAAATATAGAGTGATTTTTTTTAACGGCATTAGATTAAAACGAGAGAAAATTCTAGCAAAACGCTAGACTAAACAACAGTACAAAGGATGTTTAAGCCATTCAACCCAAGAGATATTACTCTTTGAGTTTCGATGCTTAAACCAAAAGAATGAATACAAGATAATATTATCTACTAGATCACGTTTGACCATTCTACCGGAATCAAATGTCATCGAATTTCTTTACCTCCATAACATCCAACATGTTGTCAACCCGATAACTTCAAGCCTCACTCGACTATTGATAACGTTTGGAACGTGATTACACCATGACACCCAATCTTCAAAGGAACCAACCTCTGGCATATGAAAAATAGTTTTGGTCATCATATCGGTTGAGCTTTGCTTTTTTGGGTATCGGTTGAAATTCCAACCGATATTTAATGCTCCATATTCTCCCATTTCACCAAATTCGTCTGTTACCAAGTTAAAAAAAAAAGAAAAAAAAAAGAAAAAAGAAACATTAACTTTTACTTTAAATGCTAACTCAAACACATTTCTAAAAACACACAATTTCAATCAACAATTCTATCTCAATACCTTCAAACACATTATTTAATATGTCGTTCGAGCTTTTATTTGGTTCTTCTTCGTCTTCCGACAGTGAGGAAGTTTTTAGTGAGTTTGTGGAGTTTGCGGATTTTGCTTGGAAGGCTTACAAAGCATTACAGCCAAAAGTTCGAAACAAGGTATAAACGTATGGATCATGAGGGTGCTCATAATCGTTTAGTGGCGGTATACTTCTCCGAAAACCTGCAGTTCGACGCAAGAACATTCTGTCGGCGGTTCCAAATGAGCCGAGAACTATTCACAGAAATTGTTCGAGAGGTAACCGGTCATTCTCCTTATTTTCAACAAACTCTTGATGCTAGGGGCATACCTAGTATTAGCCCATTGGTCAAGTGTATCTGCCCATTCGTCAATTGAGATACGCGGCCGTTCCTGATTCTCTTGACGAGAATCTGGCAATGGCTGCAACAACATCTCGTGATTGTCTCCGTAAGTTTTGCAAGGTTATCATGGAGTTATATGGTGCTGAGTATTTGCGAAAGCCCACGTATTCTGACCTTGAAAGATTATATGCTCATCACGAGCATAAGCATGGCTTTCCTGGGATGATGAGAATTGATTGTACAAGTTGGGAGTGGGAGAATTGCCCAAATAATTTGAGAGCTCAATATGCTAGGGGTGATCACGGGCCACATCCATTCATTTTATTAAAAGCGGTTGCTTCCCATGATTTATGGATTTGGCATCCGTACTTTGATGTCTCCGGAATGAATAACGACGTAAACGTTTTACGTCGTTCACCTGTTTTCAATGATATCAAATCTGGGAGAGCATTAGACCTTGAGTTCGAGGCTAACGATGTGGCTTATAAAAGGGGATATTATCTTACTGACGGGATATATCCACAATGGTCCGTTCTTATGAAGTCTATTTCAAATCCTCTCACAGGTGATAAAAAAGAATATTGTACAAGAGGAAGCACGAAGCAGCAAGAAAAGATGTGGAACGGGCTTTTGGTGTGTTGAAGAAGAAGTGGAAAATGCTTAAAGTTCCTGCTCGAGGGTTGTTTAAAAAGGATATCCAAGAAGAAGTGGAAAATACTTAAAGTTCCTACTCAGTATGATTGTTCGACACAAGCAGCGAGCGATATGATCTACATGGTTTGAAGATGAGGGACACCAAGATCATGATCCCTTAAGATCGTATGAAGAATCGTTAGTAGTTACTCAGGAGCTAATGGACGCATCAACTCCTCAACACTTAAAATCTGATTTGATCGAACACATTTGGAGAAATCGTCGAAATCATGTCAATAAAGAGAATTAAGTCAACAGTGACGATGACGATGAGGAAGACGATGAAGATTTTTTTAACGTTTTTAACGTTATTTAAATAATTTACGTATTGTTTTTTAACGTTTATTTTAATTTTGTACTGTAATCTTTTTAATTTTAATGAAATCAAAATTTGATGTTTACTAAAATGTTTGAATTAAAAAAAACAACAACAATTTTGGTCATCTGTTGTTGCATCCTGGTCATGTCTGATCGTCGGAGAAAGAAAGTTAACGTGGCGCTGATGACCTAAGTTACGACTGTGACCAGCCTAATAGAACTTTCATATTTGTGCTACTTAAAAGCCAATAGCATACAAAATAAATAAATAAATAAAAGAATCGCCCAATTAAAGGTTAATCGGTTTGTCCCATGTACATAGATCATTTACATGTGACACCAAACTTAAAGAACATTGGTTTAAACAACCACCTTAATGATTTTCTCTTTTGGTAATTAATATCTTTTTCTTTTAGTACATCCTAAGATCTCTTATATAATAAGAGTAAAGTAAAAATTGAAAATAAATGTTTCGTAAAAACCAATTGAAGAGTTCAATCTCAAAATCAAGAAAAGTTAAAATTGAGGTTTTGGTTAATATGTGTCAAAATTAAAATTAAAATGATAGAAAAAAGAGGTTATTTTTTTTAAAATTTAGTGGTTAAGTTTAAAATATTCGGTTATGTAATTTGATATAAAAAAAACTATAAATAATTGGCATAAATTGAAAAAAAAGAAACAACAATACTATGAACAACCAACTACTATAAACAACGGTTTAGGCCGCTAAATAGCTACGTATTTTTTGGAATATACCGTTTTGGTACGTGAACTAAAATCAGTTCCATTTTATGTTGTGTACTTTTATGTTTTATACCATTTTGCACGGTTAAACTTGTTTTACCGAAACCATAATCACTATTGCCTGTAAACATGCGTGCAAAATGGTACAAAACATAAAAGTACGCAACATAAAATGGAACGGATTTTAGTTCACGTACCAAACCAGTATATTTCGAAAAGTACGTAGCTATTTAGCGACCTAAACCCTATAAACAACCACTGGTATAAACTTAAAACAGCAAACTACAATAAACAACCACCGATATATTTCTATACTGGAAAACATAAAAACAAATCATAAATATAGGTTGTAGAAAAAAGTATAAGTGTAACACGAGAAAAATAATTAAAAAAGAAAAAATACAAGACAAAAAATTAAAACTTTACCATATGAACATTTAAATTATACTTTGTATATTAAAAAAATTTGATTTAAGATTCTTGATGCACAAAGAATAACATAATACTAATCTCAAAATTGAAAAATCAAAACAAAGATCATATATAAGCTAGCACATTTTTCTTACAAGAACCTATGTGGGATTAAAACCAATATTTATTCCCTTCTATCAAAAAGACATAAGTTATATGGGTAATTGTTCTGTCCCGTGCCAACAAAGGGTACCATTGTTGGTGGTGAAGGGAAGTACATGAATCTAGGAAGTTATCGAGCACATTGTTGTCATGCATACGACGAGATATAAGCTTGTGGTGGATATGACTTAATTTGGCATAGGTTGAGTTATACCTATTGGTGATTCAAGATAGTAAAATTCTTGGTGGTGGCTGTGTAACATGGTGAGATAAAGGCAGAGATTGTGGTGGTCTGAATGTGACGATGGGTGGAGACGAAGGAGTTAGTGAACAAGTGCATTAGGGCTGAGCAAACGACCCGAACGGACCGGACCGACCGAAACCGGACCGGACCGGACCGGACCGATCACATTCGGTCCGGTCCTCGGTCTCTGTTTTTAGGCTAATTCGGTCTCGGTCTTGGTCGGTCCGGTTCGATCCGCACCACAAACCGGCTATTTTGCCTAGTTGGACCGGACCGACCGACGGACCGACCGAGACCGGACCAGACCGAACCGGACCGACCACATTCGGTCCGGTCCTCGGTCTCGGATTTTGGGCAAGTTCGGTCTCGGTCTTGGTCGGTCCGGTCCGGGACCGATGCTCAGCCCTAAAGTGCATAATGAACATGTGATCGAGGTCGTTTCTTGATCGTCGGCGCTCTAGTGAAATTTGGAGTTTTAAGTTTGATTCTGTTACAGTCGCGGGTCAAGAGGAAGGACACACGAGACACACCAAGCCCAAACGTGTGTCAGTGGCTCCAGCCTCGCACAAGGATTTTGTGATGGATTAGGATTATCTATCTTAGTTTAAATTGTTTAGGATAGGTATTGGAGTCGACTTAGGATAAGTCTCTGTGTTTGTGTTTAGGATACGTATTGGAGTCGTTTTAGGATAAGTCTTTGTGTTTGTGTGGGACTATCTCACAGACTAGTATTTAATGTTTACAGATGAATGAAAGTTATTAAGTTTTTACGGTCAATTAGCTCTTATTCTCTCTCTTTCTCGAGAGCCACTTTTCGCTATAAGTAATGCTACAATCGATACGAGTAGGTCGTATCAGATTCCATGAGTTGTTGTGGATTTGTGCTATAAGTAACCCTTAGCCACCAGACATGACTTATTTCTGATCACGTTTCCTTCAGCATCCAATTTGTTTTTCCAAATCCATTTGAGACCAATGACGAGACTCCTGTTGGTCTTTCAACGGTTCACATACTTCAAGACGTTTGAATTGGTTGAGTTCTTCTTGCATGGATTCGATCCATTTGTCTTTTGTCATTGCGTCTTTGATGTTTTTAGGTTCGGATTGGCAGACAGTGAGTGCATAAATGCAATGTTCACCATCCGTGTTGAAGCGTTGTCTCAGAACGACCGGTTGATTCGGGTTGCCAATAATATTTTCGAGAGGATGGTCTTTTGTCCATCTATGTGTGGAGGGTTGATGTTGGTATACATTGTGCGATTTTGAGGATTCAAATGGCTTGTTGAAGATTCCGACATCCGGTGCGGCAGTCTCATTAGCAAACGGGTTAAAAACGATTTTGATCAAAATCTGCAGGTGGGGGTACTTCATTCAAAAAATCATCAGCCGGTTCATCATTGTTGGAAGCGGTTTGTTCAACTGTTGTGGAGTCAACTGGTGGTGCTTCTTCAACCGTAGTTGTTGTAGCAGTGTATCGATATAAGAGTATTATCGGCTTGGCGGCAAACGGATACACCGAGCACGCTCATTAATATTGTCACCGAACAGTGAGCAAATAACCTTTCCATTTGTTGACGAGTAAGTGGGGCTTTGTTCGGTGATGATGGGGTTTGGGGAAGTTTAAGCGGTTGTGTCCGGTTTCAAGTCATTATACTCGTAAGCCATTTCCGTAAGTTCATCAAAATGAGCATGAATCGTTTCCATAACCTCCTTTGTTCGACGATTCCGGATTCGGAAACCTTTAGAATTATCACAATATCCTATAAAGACTCCAATGTCATCTTTTGCTTTGAGCTTTCCAAAGTCATCACGATCATTATTTGGATAGCAAAGAGATCCAAATACATGAAAGTGTTTGAGATTCGGTTTTCTTTTTGGACAAGCTCAAAAGGTGTTTTGTTGTGGCGTTTTGTAATCATAGAACGGTTTTGAGTATAGCATGCAGATAGATACAGCTTACGCCATAAGTAATCCGGAAGTTTAGCATTGATTAACATTGTTCTTGCAGCTTCCACTAACGTTCGGTTTCATCTTTCAACAACTCCGTTTTGTTCTCGTGTACGTGCAATAGATGTCTGATGCTGAATTCCCACTTTCTCATAAAATTCACGAAGAGTTTGGTTAACAAATTCGGCCTCCTGCTTCGATTTGTCGAACGGTGTTGCGTAGTCGAACTTGTATTTTCGTGAGAAAGGTGATGATCATCTGGAGCTTGATCTTTGCTTCGAAGAAAGTAGACCAAGTCCAGCGTGAATAGTCATCAACAATTACTAAGATGTAGCGTTTGCCATTGATCGCTTGCACGCGCATCGGGCCACACAAATCCATGTGAAGAAGATGAAGCACATGCCGAGAGTTGTGTTCCACCTTTGAAGGAAAATGAGCACGAGTGCTTTTCCCTTGTTCACAAGCCGAGCAAAGGTGATCTTTAGAATACCGAAATCGTGGGAGTCCTTCAACTAGTTTGTTTCGAGCAAGGTTGGTGATGGTTTGAAAGTTTAGATGTGAGAGACGACGGTGCCATAGCCAGGATTTTGTTGATGTTGCCTTTGAAAGTAAGCAGATGGGAGAAGAAGCAACCATGTCTTGCATAGAGATAGTGTAAAGACTGGAATTACGCGAGCCAGATATAAGGTCGTTTCCTTGTAGATCACGAATGAAACAAGTTTTCTCCCTAAAGCAACCTCCAAATCTCCATCACAGGCCTGACTCATCAAAACAGATTGTGACCGAGGCCTTCCACATAATAAACCCCGCTAATTTCGATGTTCCCATTGATATAGTCTCCGTAGCCCATGATAGCTGCGAAGTGATCATTCCCAATCCGGTGCCAATGAACTTTGCAATAAAGTTTGATAACAGCTTTAGATTGCTGTCATCATGTCGGGAACATCCGCTATCAACAATCCAGAGAATGATTTGTATCACCGCATTACAATGCATTTGGCGACACGGATGGAATAGAAGTAGATGTGGAACCCAAATGTTAGAGGGTTCCCGATTATAGTAGATATACAAACATCAATAGCTTTAGGTATCCATTTAAATCCTAGTGTGTTATATATCCATTTCTTCCATCTCCAACTAGTATTTGCTTTAGTCTTAGTGAATGCACTAGGTGGTACTACATTCCTAGGAGGTGGGCTGAGCTACATGGACAGCAATGTGTTTATTAGAATCTAAAGATGGTGGTCTACCAAGCACAGACTTAGACTGATTAGTGGGCCTAGAGGTATTCCGAGTCTTAGGATTCTTTAAACGAGAGATGATAGCTTTAGCAACACATTTGTCATGACAATCAGAATTCATACTTTTACGACAAATAACACAAGGTGCATCAGACTGAATATCAAAGGTACTCAACGGTTTAGCATTCGTTACATCACTATTTCTATTACATTTTCCAGACGCAATATCTATAGTGGAAGCAACATGAGTCTTATTCATAGTCCTAGGGTGTTCTTCTACTTTAGCATTCCTTATTGATCTTTTCTTAGGTCGCAACTTCCTATTCTTCGATGTAGTGCTCCTAGGCTGTGAAGTGCGGACGTTTGGAAAAGTCGCAACTATTCCTGTTTTCAAGAGAAGGAAGCACGCTAGCAACTTGTGATTTGGTAGTAGGGATTCTAGGTTCACGATTACTAAGTGTTACTGATGCTATTCTCTTAATCACGGTAGGCGGAAGTTGTTCATACTTTCCTAACATTTCTCTTAACTTGAAGATAGTGTGAATCGATCTTGATTTTCGTGACCAATATTTCCAAAGAAAATGCATAACTTCTTTAATGTGTGCAAGATAATGATCAAGTTCATTTGATGCTTCATCACGAGTCTTTTGAGTAAATCAAATATGACACCATATTCCTTTTAACTTTTACAAGTTCTTGTTCATATTTTGAGATTTGACACTTAAAAGACGCGTTTTGATCATCCAGTTGCTCAATTTTTGATCAAGTTTTGCACGCGAATCAAGGCGATTTTGTGTTGAAAAGCAAGTTGTTGATCGTGAATATCTTTTGACACCAATTAAGACGACGTATTGCATTTGAAAGTTCGTTTGACAATCGCTTGTTTTCAACTTTTAAGGACTCGACCAAGCACATTATCGTGTTCTCAACATTTACCACAGAATGTAACGATCGGCAGAGATATAATCAAATGCATATGACAAAGAATTCAATAACACAACATTATGGACATCGGCACAGATGACATCTTCCAAGAGTCGATCAACATCTTTTCTCAACAGTTTCTTTTTACGTTTAGTGTTAGAAATAGATGTTTTACGCTTTCTCAAAACGACCTTCATCAATCGAAGTTCCTTATGAAAGTCCTTTTCCTAAGACAATGCACAACTTTTCAAATTTTTAACATTTGGTAAAAGATTTTTCGAAAAATGTCCCTTTGTTCTCGCGCTAGAGGCGATTGAAAATGTTGAACTTTGATTTTAGAATGATATTCTATCTCATGTTGTAAAGTTTTGAGGTCAGCCATGAAAAGGTCAAAATATCGAAGAATTTTGATTTTAGTTTTGAGTTTACTTTCACTGATGGAAGGTAAAGGACCATAAGTTTGTGCATAATCTGGTTTGGGATTGTCATTAGAAGACTCAGGGCGTTTTATGATAATCCTGGGTGTGTTAGAAGAATCCGTTGGTGTGACGAAAGTGACCGCTTTTAAATAGTTAAAAAGTTTGTTGTAAACAACTTTTTCTAATTTTGATCGACTCTCGCCTTCTCGCGATCTAATTCCTCTTGACGATGATATTCAACAACATTCAAAATGTAATTATCAATTTTATATTCACCTTTGGAAACTTGTGGATTTGGTTTGAATGCTTTGGTTGAAAGCTTAGGTTTGTAATCAGCGAGATTCGGTCCATATCCATTTGGATTGGGTTTTAAAGTAAACTTTTCAATAGCTGTGACCGACTCGCCATGTTTGTAAACAACAGCTTTAAACTCTTTAAGTTTGTTTTGCAAGCCGATGATTTCTTCAAGATGATCATCTATTCGTTCCGTTGAATGCTTTTTGTATGCAGAGAACTGTTTTTGACAAGTTAACAACCAACCTTAGCTTTTGATTTTCCAAGGTGAGAGCATTAATTTGCTTTTTATGTTCATGTTTCAGATTGTTCTATTTCGGACAACAAAGCATTCTTCTAAGCGGCTAGATCGCATCGTCTCTCTAAATATTTTTCGTTTTGATGAGATTTGGCAAAGGTTGCTTCAAAACCGTTTTCACGTTTTTCTTGAGTTTTGAAAAAGTTGAGTTGCTTTTGTAAACATTCAAAATCCTTGGTTAACAAGTGCATTTTTTCTTTTCAAGTCCCGATTAATGGCATGACATTTTTCCACTATGGTCTTGATGGTCTTGTATTAAGCGAGCAAAATCTGGATGAGGCAAAGTTCGGCGTGTTCAACGTGAGTCTCAACATGATCATTACTGAGATCCTCAAGTATAACCACGAGTCAATTTGATTATCAAGGGAAACCGTTTGGTCATCTTGATCGTCAAATATAACTAAAGGGTCTAGTTGAAAATCGTCGGAATGAGATGTGAGCGACTCATTTTGAACATTCCGAGCCTTGCGGATTGATGTTGGCGAGATATGAGATCGAGATAAATATGGTTTGTTCGGGTACCGAGACAAGCCATCGAGTGTCATACACCTGGGGCTTGTGTCACTCATGTGTAACTCATGCATATTAGCCATCAACATAACAAATGCATTGGCCTGCAAATCCTCCATATCATCATCTGAGTCTGCATTTGCCATAAAGCTCGTTCTTTGTCCGTGAGAGTTCCACCGCCTTCATCCTTAAGAGCCGAAAGAAGAGCCTCTTTGTGATAAGCACTGCCCCTTGTCCTCGGCTTTGGGCATGCATTAGCCAGGTGTCCCTTCTCATTGCAGCTGTAGCATCGAAGACCATTCAACCCATTCTGAGCATTCCCTTATTCCACCACTTGAGCTCTATTGTTATTCCTACCCACAACATTAAACCCTTGACCACCAGCCATCGTGCGACCATAACCACGATTATGAACTTCAACTCGTCCATTGTTCACAACAACTTGATTCCTTGTGTTAGATGAGGAACTAATACGGTTGTTGGATTTGTTGGTATAACGGCTAAAGGCATTAGCAATCATAGCAAATCCTTGTTGCAATGCTTGAACGGATCGATTCCTCATTAGCTTCATCGACAAGTGCTTGAGCATTGTTGTTGTTGTATGGAACCAATTGAGTTTGTTGAGATTGAGGGCTGAAGGATCATATGGTGTGATTGTAGCAGTTGGTTGAGTTCTTTGGTTGAGGAGAATAATTCTGTTGAGCATATAAGGCAAGTTGTTGATTTTCCGGATGTGTCGGTGGAGCAATTTGAGCACGGAGAATCCTTTCCCTATCAACTTCCTTTTCATGAGGCTTCAAGTAATCGTACAAAAATCCATATGTAGAATGATGCAAATTCTTCGCTTGACGGAGAAAAATGACATACTTCTCCCATTCAGGAACTTAGTATTCACTGCAATTCTTGGCATGATGATGTTGTGTTTATCCAAATCATTGATGATGTCTGAAAAATGATGATGATAAGACTCTAGTGTCTCTCCGTGTTCAATCATGAAGTGTTCATAAGCCAAGTAAATTTTGGATTCCATATCCTCCTCGATTGAGTACGATCCTTCCATAAGAAGATGAATATGTTCCCACATTGTCATTGCAGTCTTTTGAGCATCAACACTTTTTTAGAATTGGGTTAGGTAATCCTAAGGGATATATTGCATTGCAAGCTCATCACTTCATAGTGTAGAAGTTCTTCTGGATTTAAATGCAACTTGAAGAGCAATGTTTGTTTGTTCATCTCTTGGTGGAATGACATTTGGATCTTCGGGTACAATGATAGTAGGCATCTCAAATGGACCTTCCAAGATAACCTTCTTTAAGAACTTTCCATGTGGCTTCTTGATCACAAAACCTAAAGAACCTTATCACCCATTGATCGTAGTTTCCTCGAGTGAGCATTGGAGGTCTATCAAGTGATCCAGCCTCATGAATTGATTGTTGGCTGCTTAAAGCTTCACACATCTTTGCAAACCAAGTGGGTTCCTTCATAGTGTTCCTTGATGGATGTTGATTGAAATCGTTTGTGGAGGGTTGAACTTGAAGACTTGGTGGTGTTTGAACCATTTGTGGTGGAGGAATTGCTCCAAGTTGTGGAGTATGTTGTTGATTAAATTGTTTTTGATAAATTGCTTGTTGTTGATTCCATTGTTGATGTTGTGGAGTAAGTTTTTGTTGACGTTGAAAATAAGTGTAAGGGAAATAGTTAGAGTATGGTGGTTGTGACATGTTGAAAACTTGTGTTGGTAAAAATGGATCTTTGTAGTCGAATGAACCTTTGTTGATGAAGTGTCCTTAGGCGTAGAAATCACAAGAAACCAAGTAGAACTTATGCGTAAAAACACCAAAGTTACGCGTAACAATCAAGAGTTACGCGTAGAATTTAGCTTACGCGTAAGTAGGGTAAAAATACTAAAGTTATGCGTAGACACAAAGTTAGGCGTAGAAACTTAGGCGTAGGATTACCTTATGCGTAAGACTAGGCTTAGGCGTAAGATGAATCTTATGCGTAGGATTTCTACGCGTAAGCGTTTATGCTTATGCGTAAGTTTAGGGTTTTATCCCAAGTGATCTTTTACACTATCACAGTGCAAAAGATATCCAAAGTCGACGTATTTTCAGGCTTATCCAAGCAAGAAAACACGGAGTAAACCACGAAAACGAAGATCAAGCCAAGGAAAAAGTTACGCGTAAGATTAGGGTTTTCTTACGCGTAGACTTACTTGTAAAAATGATTTTGCCCAAAGATGTTTCTAAACCATATTTTTGTTATGGAATAACTTCAATATCACCAAAATAACACAAAAGTGTGAAACTTGATGAACCAAAACAACTAAACATAGTTACGCGTAGAGAACGACACCTGAACAAAAACAAGCTTAAAAACTTAGATCCACACGTAAAGATTGAAAGTTTTTGCCAAAAACAAGTATTTTAACACCTTAAAACGTTGAAAGTACAAGAATCTTGGATTAAAAAGTGTAAAAAACGAGTTTTGAAGCGATCCAAAGTGTTAACCACTTTTACGCGTAAGACCGAAAACAATACTTCAAAAACGAAAGTGTTAACCCAACTATTTGGCGATTGATACCACTGTTAGGTCACTAGATTTACAACACAAGCTTAATAGAAAGAGATAGAGGCGATTGAACAAGAAATCAAACACACACACACACGGTATAAAGACACGGTTATGCGTAGAGTGTAGTGAAAGAAATAACTTGAACAACCAACCTTCAAATGAAGGTTTACAAGGGGTATTTATAGGCAAGGAGCTAGGGCAACACTCCCACTCCTTCCCTTTACCTTATTGGACATGGGCCTAAGCTCATGGGCCTTCTACATAAGCTTAAGGCTAATAACAAACATAAAGGCCATAATTAAGCTACCTATTACATATTAATTACTAACACTTGATTATGGTTTAGGAGTGATTCCAACCGGTTGGCTGACGTAGACAACTTCTTTAAGATCTCCGTTCAGAAATGCCGTCTTTACATCCATCTGATAGACTACCATGTTCTTACTTGCAGCATTAGCCAAGAATATTCTGATTGCCTCAATTCGAGCAAATGGAGCAAAAGATTCTTCAAAGTCAATACCCTCCTCTTGACGGTATCCTTTAGCAACCAATCGATCCTTGTTCTTTAACACATCACCATGCTCATCAAGTTTCACTTTGAAGATCCATTTTAGAGCAATGATCATAGCACAATCTGGAGCAGGTACTAATTCCCATACATCAATTCGATCAAACTCATGAATTTCTTCTTGCATGGCACTGAACCAACTGTCTTCATTCATGGCGGATTTAACATCTTTTGGTTCGATCTTAGAGAGTACGGAGTTGAAAAAGCACCATAAGGCGTCGGTTGCAAGTTGTTTTCGTGTGGATACTGGACGAGAGGGATTTCCAATGATGTTGTCTAATGGATGATCGTGAGTCCATTTTCTGAGGTATTCATGTGGTGTTTTGAGGGACTGAAGTAGCGAGTCGATGTCTCCCTGAAGAAGATGGTTCGATGATGATTCGAGGAGCAAATATGTTTTCAAATGGAGCATCTTCGGGAGTAGCAAAGGGATTGACTTCATCCTGTGAATTAGAAGCATTACCATGATGTACACTTGATGATTGAAGATTTGTTGATGAAACAGATTGGTCAGCAGCGGGCGCTTCTTGGCTTAATGACATAGACGTTGAAGGGTTACTTTCATTGACAGAGGATAGAAGCGACCTCTGTTGATTGAATTTTCATATCATTGTTACTTGGCTCAAATTGTTCATCAAACATTGGATCAAACAGTTTCTTTAAATCATCTTATGAGGGAGGTACATATAGAGTTCTTGATGAGGAGTTTGGTACAAAAGATGACCCAATGGGACTGCTTTGAAGTGCGGGTCCTGAACTGGATTGTCCAGGAGCCATTTGATCGGTCAGCTCATCAAACGTGACGTGAATTGTTTCCATGATATTTCGGGTTCTCTTGTTGTAGATTCGGTAACCTTTTTGTTGGTGCATAGCCTAGAAAAACTCCAATGTCCGCTTTAGCTCTCAGTTTTCCTAAATCTTGACCATCATAAGTTGGATAACATAAAGCACCGAACACACGAAGGAATGAAAGATCAGGTTTTCAATTGTGGACAAGTTCATATGGAGTTTTTCCATGAGCAGTGTGAATCGGGGATCGATTTTGGGTGTAGCATGCGGTGGCGATGGCTTCACCCCAGAGAAACATTGGAACTTTTGAGTAAATCACATAGTCCTTAGCGGCTTCCACAAAAGTTTGATTTCGTCTTTCAACTACACCGTTCTGTTGAGGAGTTCGAGGAACACTTTTTGATGACTGATTCCAATACTTTCATAAACTCACCAAGTTGTTTGTTAACAAACTCAGTTCCATTGTCTGTTCGGATGATTCTGACCGTTTTGTTAAGACGAACTTGCAGCTGTTTGATGAGTTTGATGATGATATATGGAGTTTCATCCTTTGTCTTTAAGAACTTTACCAGGTGAATCTAGAGAAATCATCAACCACAACTAACACATATTTCTTCCCAAAGATATTCTCAGACTCTCATGGGTCCACATAAGTCCATGTGAATTGTATGGAGAACTTCTGCGACTGATTTTGTAGGTTTGGGTTTATGAGCATACTTCTTGCTTTTTCCCAATTGGCAAGCTGAACAAAGATGATCATTTTCATACTTAAGTCTAGGTAGACCTACAACTAAGTCCTTTCTGGAGAGATCATTGATGGTGCCGAAGTTCAAGTGATTGAGACGACGATGCCATAACCATGACTTTGTTTTAGAAGCCTTTGATAACAAGCAAATTGGAGAAGACTTCATCATATCTTCGATAGAGATGGTGTATAGATTTGAGCCACGTGAACCTCTTAAAAGTTCCTTACCATCAAGTTCTCTAACGAAACAAGTATGTTTTCTGAAGGCTACTTCTAGATCAGAATCGCAGAATTGACCAACAGAGAACAGGTTATGACCAAGACCTTCCACATAATATACCCGGGAGATAACACTTTTTCCAACAACATAATCTCCATAACCCTTAATTGCACCAAAATGATCATTCCCAATCTAATCTGTCCCGATGACTTTGCTCACGAAGTTCATGAGCCGCGACCGGTCTCCAGTCATATGCTTGGAACAGCTGAGTCCAAGTACAACGAGCGATTTGAACGATCTGTAGTTGAACACGACAAGAATGGATAACATGATAATTGGGATCCCCATGCAAGAATGGGTTCCACTTGGTTAGTAACAGAATTGGAACATCCACATCGAAATAGAAACATCCATATCGAGTAGAAGCAATGGAATCATTGGGAATAGATGCAATGCTGGTGTCAGTATTTGACCTATTCAAAGTATGTTTACTTCTTAAGGGAATAGTTCTACCAGTAGGCATCCATTTTCTAGTGGGCATAGTCTTAGCAGTTTGAGGGCAAAACTGATTATTCTTATGGCCAAAAGGTATCCAATAATAACCTATCTTTATAAATGTTCTTCCTGTGGGTTTCCATTGTTTTCTAACAATCTTTCGCTTTTGCCTTTTTGCCTTCTTTGCACGATTATTAGCATTAACAACTTTTAACGGGCATTTGACAACATTAGACAAAGCATTCACACCACATTCATGATTAGCAAAGCGAATTCAAGCAGACATCATTACAAGGTTTGCAAATAGTATCGAATTGAATTAATTACATCGCCTATGGCTAATACTAGAATCAACACGATTAGTTTTATTCAACTCAAGCTTAAAGTTCCTAGATTGGTCTTCTACTCTCTTCCAATGCACATTCTTAGCTTGCAAGGTCCTATCATTCCTTGTATTGTCTTGAGACTTTGACCGGCTCGCTTTAATGTCACGATTACTCTGTAGAGGAATGGGAACATTAGTTGGTTGATCTAATTTTGCATTCCTGAACTTGATGTGCAAGGAATTGAACTACTGGAAGGCACATTAGTGTTTACTTTCTTAAGACTGTGATTTGAGCTATTTGCAGGCACACTAAAGTTCACTTTCTTAGCACTACATATCTGAATCGAACTACTGAAGGCACCCAAGGGTTGACATTCATAATATTGGGCATAGAACGGATTTCATGCTTGGCACTAGGCATAGAACAAGGCATCACGGCTTTGCCTTTTGCACCTAAGGATTTTGGACATGTTGCAATTACACATTCAAGCGACTCTTGAGATCGTTTGGCCTGGAGGCAAGCAAACCTAATTTCTCTATCAAGAGGTTTATTAATGAAATCCTCTTCAACAATCTCACGGAGACATTCTAGACTATCCTTAAGGTGAGCACAATAGTCATGAAATGTAGGTTCATTATTCCTAAGATGAGGAGGAATATATTTAACCGTCACAGTGTATTTGCAGTCTAAGGGTGACTTTGAAACAACATTCTTATTAAAAACAAGTGGCAGTTTCCCATTTTCCTGACTTCTCAGATTCTCAATTTCCTTTTGTAAAGATGTTATTTTTTCGTTGTTTTGGTCACGAGTGACTTTCATTGAATCATATAACTCTTTAAAGTGTCGTTTAACTTTTTCATTTTCTTCTAGAAAACTCTCGTTTTCCTTTTGTAAGGCATTTACCAAGTTTTGAAGATGAAAAGTTTGAGAGTACTGAGAATCTAAAGGAGGAGGCATTTGGGATCCAGTCACATTGTTCTTTTCACCCTTCAATTGAGAGATTTGGACTTTCAACTTTTTAATCGTGTTACAATGAGCTCAAATCGTTCATCACGCGTTTGCTAATTTCAAAAACTGCATCAAATTCAGGAGCATCCAAGGAAGTCTTGAAATTTGAGGTTTTAACATTTTCTTTTAGATGTTGATATTTTAGTTGTAAATCAAAATGTTCAACTTCTAGTTTAGAAAGATGCTTTACCAAATTATCGTGATCATCCTGATCAATTTTCTCATTAAGTTTCGAATTAATCTTTTCAAGCTCAATGACACGATCATGGGAGACTTTCAGAGCAACAGATAATTCATGAAATTGAGAAGCATTAATGAAGCAATTCGTAGCAGTGTAAAATACATCTTGAGCAATACATTCAGAAATAAGATTCTCATTCAAGGTATGCAAGTTTTTTCTCTCAATCTCATTATATTTTAATGCTCGCTCATAGTCACTAACCTCAACTACCATTGCATCAAATTCCTTTTCCATTCCTTTAATATCTGAACTTATCCTCTTTTTAAGACTCTCAAAATGATCTTTTAGTAGTTTGAAGAAAGGCATGACCTCAGTTAGATAGCATTCTTTTGTTTGCTCAAAACTCCTTTCCCCTTCAGTTATCCCAGTGGGTATGATCCTTTTCTTACAAGTTTTCTCAAAATCGACAAATAGTTGAAGAATAACATATTGACTGATTAAGGTCTTGCTTTTAGTGGCAATAGTCCTAGGAACTAAATGCATTGGTGTATTGGGAGGATACACAGTCGCTGAAGGCATTTTCCTAAAGGGGGTTTTGTTTCAACAAGATTCTCTGCTTTTGCTTATCTAAATCCTTTTCCAGAACACTTGTTAGGGTGTTAACAACGCTCGAGGCTTAAATTTGTTTGAGGAAATCCAATTCTCCTTCTTGTAATCATGGGGTGTGATAATTATTTTCTTCTCTTTACATTTAGGATCATCTAACTTCTTGTTCATCCGTTCCCTAGTGACTTCATCAGATTTATTATCTTCCTCGTGCACTCAGTACGCAACTAGGTTTCGTCTAGGTTTAGGATTTCATTGCCATCATAGAGTACCTTATGAGCATTTCTAGCCTTTTTAATGACCTCTGGATTTGGTTCCTCAACCAGGGGAATGCTATGCTTATCGCTTAAGACTCTATGCTTAGTGATCATGTGGCAATCTGAATGGTGTTCCCTTGTACGTACAACTTATTTTCAAGCTTGTTCTTCAAAGTTTTTAGATTAGAAAATAATTCAAAAGTTTTGATTCCTTGGCATGAAATTCCTGCTTAAGCACTTTAACATTTTCTTGAAGTTCTTGTTTTTGCTTAGCAGTTTTGGAAAGCTTTTCTTGTAAGGAATTTAACTCTTGTTTTAACACTTCTTCTCTAAAATTACTTTTTCTAATAATTGTATGCGCATTTGGTTATCCAACTCCCGCTCACGAGTATTTAGCTCAAACTTAGCACGTTGTTCATAAATGGCAACTCGTTCTTTATAGGCATTAAGTTCGGAGATAACAGAATCATCAGGGGCACATGCAGTGTATTCATCAAAAACATAGTCATCATTGACTGCAGGAGATACATCACTTGATACAATCTCACTTTCACTTTGTTTCACATATTGATCATATGGGACAACATTGATATTACCCATATTTTCAATATCGGACTCAATGATTTCAGTTGACTGTATTTCATTATGTATCTTTTGCACATCAACTTCATCATATAATTTTAATACCTCTGAGATGATTTTGTCTTTGGATGGTCCAGCTTGTGGTGAAGAAGAGACCTTAGGTGAGACCATTGGAGAAATGCTAGCCATGAAAATGGTTTGTCAAGTAGGTCCATCATCAACATCGAGTCGATGCATCACGGTCAACTACTTGAAAGGCATTCTGATGATTGTGACCTATCTCCTGAATAGGCTGCTCATCCACATCTGCATCATATGTCTTAGCATTCCCTTCAAAGAAGAAAGCAAGCTCCTCTTCATCCAAAGTTGCTCCATTGTCTTGAGCTTGCACTAGCAACATCTTATCCCTGAAGTATTCAGATTCGAGGACGCGTTTTGGAGATGTGTAGTTCCTTGCAATGTGTCCCTCACCACCACAGTTGTAACATTTGACTGGCTTAGCTTGTCCTTGATTTCCATTCCTTCCTCGGTTCGATTTCCTCCATAGCCTCCACCGCTCCACCCCTTCTCTCGATCATCTTGCCTTTCTTGGGCAGGTTGCACCATAACCTTCCCATCTCGACAGTGGCTTGATTGTGTGGATTGGATGCGTTCGAGGTTGTTGTTGGTGTGTGGGAGAGAGTTCATGTTTTGACTAATCATGAGAGCAGTTGATTAATGAAGTTTCCCACGCGTGCATCGGCATCGCTTGTTTGAACATTGGATCGAGAATGAGTTTGTGAGTTCCATCACCCATGGGTATAACTTGTGAAGCTTTAGTGGCAATCCCAATGTTTGAGTAGAAGGCGGTTGAATCATTTGATGAGCTTGTCTCTCCTGGATTTGTTTTGAATTGTTCAAGAATCCTCTTTTCAAACATGACATGTCTCTCATTCTGAAGAAGGAAGGCATACAGTTGCTCATAATTTGTATTCTTCAATCCTTTAGTGAGCTTCACAGAAGTGACAAACTTGTGCCATTTGGGATTCATGTTGTTTACAAACCTTAAGTTCAGCTGAATGTTAGGCATGGTCATTCTGATGTTCCTCATGTCATTAACAAGCTTGTGGAATCTCACGTAATACTCATAGACACTCTCATCTGGTTTCATCTTGAAGTGCTCAAATTCATCATAGAGTTGTGATTCTCTGTCTTCCATGGTTAATTCGAACCGAGAAAGAAGCATCTTGACATTATCCCATACAACCTTTGCTTCAGTGTTGTGATTGATAAGCTTGTAGATGTCTTTTGGAAGACCTTGCAATATGATGTTAGAAGCCTTGATATCCGCATCGAATCTCTTCTTCTCCTTATCATTGAGCTCATCATACGTCTTTGGTCTGTCTATTCCATAGATCATCGTTCCATCTTCAGCTGTATCAATTATGTCCCTAGTAGTCTCAACTCGATACGGTCCTTCATCAATCGATTTAAGAATGTTGACCCCATTTTCCTTTCCAAGACAGTACAATCTGATTCTTTGAGCCCAAGAGTCGTAGTCAGTCCTGTCAAGCATAGGTGGACGAGTATCGACCTGCTGCTTGAACGTCCTCAACTACGGAAGAAACAATAGTAGGAACGATGTTTGCCATGATTACAAGTTCTACGGGATTTTACAATTCTTTGATTAAACCGGGAAATTGATTCTTTCACGGGATTTTACTAAACCAAAAGAACAACCGTAAGAATGTATCACGAAGAAGTAACAAGCCTAAATTTAGACAAGTAGTAAAACACACAACTCGCTTAGTTATCAACTCGCTAAACACCCAACTCGCTCAAGGAGACAACTCGCTTAAAGAATCAACTCGCTAAATAGCCAAGTCGCATTAGCATCAACTCGCAACACTGTCAACACGCTTAATGAATCAAGTCGCTAAATAGCCAACTCGCTTTAGTATCAACTAGCAACACAATCAACTTGCTTGAACACCAACTCGCTTAAATTAACTCGCTAGCTTTAGAACTCGCTTAATAGCTAAGTCGCTTTAGATCTCAAGTCGCTTAAAGAAACAACTCGCTTAGAACCCAAGTCGCATAAAAATCAACTCGCTAAACAGCCAAGTCGCATGTACCAACTCGCATCCAATAACAAAGCAACTCGCTTTGAAGAACAAACTTACCGAGACTCAACTCGCTTCGTACAAACTTAACAAATAACCACTTTATCAATCAAAAACAACCAAACCACAATGATTTAAGCCTTCCAATTCAAAACATAAACACATATGATGATCCTAAACACAAAAGTACAAGCAAAATTCAAACTTTAACACTAGAATTTGTCCAAATGAATCAAACTCTCCTAAACCTTTAATACCCCAAAAACCTTATGAAATCCACCAAAACAAAAAGCATGAAAGATGAGTGATCAAACCATGGCTCTTGATACCAATTGTTAGATATAGGATTTCACAAACACATTAAACCATAACCATATGGGGCGTTAACAAGAGTTTAGAGAGAGAAAGTTCTAGTGAGAGAAAGGAAGAGAGTTGTCAACTATGTGAAACAAAGAAAAATGGTATTGAAGCTCCAACCCTCTACCTTGGGAGGTAGAGGGTATTTATAGTTTCTTACAAACAAACGCCACCTACGGGCTGTGGATCAGGCATACAGTGGGTAAAGACCCGTCCGTCCTCCACGGTGTTACTTAACTAAATACTACTTAACATAAAATAACTACGACTACGAGCTTTCTAACGATTACATATTCTTGAGGTGACCGACTCTTTAATACCTTGAATTTCTAATTCCTAACATTTCTTAATACCACTCATATAAGGTATGTTTTGCTTTTAAAACCCACAATCTATATCTCTCAAATCAAACAGTTTTGGACCGCTGCTAAGTCCATAACACTTGAGATTGGAGATACACATGAAATAGTGGATGCTCTACCAGCCACTGTGGATGGGGTAACTATTGATGTTACTGAGGCATCCTTGAGGAAAGTACTCCAATTGGGTGATCTCAATGGTCTCATCACATTACCTATGCCTGACATTCATGATACTTTATCATCTATGGGGTATGATCCACTGACAAAAAGGCTACTTTCAAAAAGAGTGGTTTTTGTTCCCAATGGAGATTTTTGATTCATACTCTGTTACATTGTCTTAGTCCCAAGAAAACATCTTATGAGCAATTTAGTTCAACCATGGCTTATCCTTTGGTTTGTCTAGTCACTGATAAGATTTTCAACTGGTCAAATTATATTTTTACAAGTATGAAAGGCAATGTACAGAGTAAAACAAATTTTTTAATGTATCCAAGGTTTGTGCAAGCAGTGCTAAATGAGTTTCAACTGCAACCCCATACTAATGTTTATCAAATCAGTTGCATAAAGCCTAAAGTTTTTCAAAATTTGAACAAAGATGGCAATATGATTTTTACACCTCTCCTTCCTCAAATGCTTGCTAAAATTACAACAGACCAAAACACACCCATAATTAATGCTCCAAACATTGATTATACCCCACCAGTTTCGGTCACCTATGAGAGAAGGCCTAAACAGTCAACTCCTCTCATGACAACACAGCAAGTTTCTGAACCTTATGGTCTAGGAACAAGCAGTGGTGGTTCTAGACTTCAACCCAGTCCAACTAGGGAGGAATCTGAACCTTTGCCCCATGATTCACCTCTCCCAACAGGTAACATAGTTGGAAGTGATGAGGGCAGTGGGAACCAATTGGAATTGATGGTTTTGTGTACAAAATTAGCCAAGCAGGTTGAATCTCTACAAAAAGATTTGGCACATGTCAAGAAGCAGCATGCCAAGGATGTTACACACTTAAAGGAAGAGATTCAGACCTTAAAGGAAGAGATGCAGGGGTTAAAAAAGCACACGAGGACTGCAAAGTTGGTGATTTCATCTTCATCCTCACCCACTGATGGTGATTCAGACGATCATGATTTGGGAAATTCTCCCAAACAGGGGAGGAAAACAGGTGCTGACACTGAGGGGAGGAAAATTGATTTTGAAGATGAAGGAGATACAAGTAAAGGAGCAAAGGAAGCTGATACTCATGGAGAGAAACTTGAAGATCAAGACATTTTCTGTATTGCAACTGATTTTACCACTGATTCTATTTCCACTGCAGAGCCAACTTTTGCCAGTGCAAGTGAAGAATTTGATAAATTGAAGAAAGACAAAGGTAAAGCTGTTATGGAAGATGTAGAGCAAACTGGAAGTAAGATTTCTAAGAAAAGACAAGCTCAGATTGCTCTTGATAGAGAACTTGCTAAGAAGATAGAAGAAGAACAAGTTGCTGAAAAAAAAGCTTGAAGAAATGGAAGTTGCAAGCTTTTTGGAGACTAAAAGATTGAATAGAATGGAAGATTTTGTTGAAGATCCACTTTCCACTGTTCAACCTACAATTCTTAAAGAGAAGACTCCAGAGTTTAGTTATGTTCCTACTGAAGATGATATTGAGTTCTTGATTGCCAATAATCAAGTAATCACGAAAAAGGCAATTGACCTGATAGCTGATGCATCCTTAACTGAGGAACAAAAAACTGCTCAGTTGAAGGATTTTATTCAAATGAAGAACAATCAAACACTTGAAGATGTGATTAATACAGTCAGAAAGGGTCAAAAGAAATCAAGACAACCTACCAAGGCACAAATTCTTTCATATATGAAAACTTATTGTTGTCATGTTGGTGGTTGGAAGAAGCATCAATTCAAAGGAATGCCTGATGATCAAGTTGAAAAGGCTTACTACAGAGCTCAAAAACAAGATAAAACTTTTATTCCAATGGGTTCTGAAGAAGAAGCAAGAAGGATTCTTAGATTGAAGAGAAAGGCCAAAGAAAGTGATTCTCAAAATGTTAAGAAGACTAAGGTTGCTGAAGATCAAGCAGTGTCTACTGAGAAGGAAATTCCTACTGAGAAATTCACTGAAGATCAACTGACTGGAATGATTGTGATTGAAGAAGAAGATTTTTATCCAGAACCACTGCAAGTTCGCCATCCTATTATTGATTGGGAAGTATACACTGTTAGCAATTTTGCTCCAACATGGAAGATCACAAGGCTAGGTGGTGAAACTTCATCATTCATTCAATTTGAAGATCTTATAAAAGCTTTTGACAGAGATGACCTTGATACTTTATGGAGGTTAGTTCGAGAAAGGTTTAATTCTCAAGATCTCAAAGATACAAAGGAGATGCAGTTGTGGGTGAATCTTAGAAGGCTCTATGAACCTGATGTTAATGATGATTTATGGAAATCCTTATTCACTTGCTTTGGTACTAAATGGTTTTACTATGATTCATGTGAAGTTCATCATGTCTCTACAGCTAATGGAGAAGATGTTTTCATGCTTGCTGAGAAAGAATATCCACCCAGAGCTGGAGCTCTTACAGTGTTGTTAAGCTTAACAATAAGAGTTCATGAAGACACTGAAAAGGTCAGAGCATTGTTATAAAGGCTTCAAGATCAATGTTCAAGAGCTATTCAGAAGTTAAGAAAGAAGTGAAGTGTTTGGTTGAATTCCCAAATCCTTGAAGATAATGAAGACTGAAGAAACTTATTGATTTGCAGAGAAATCATAAGTTTAGGGGAGGATTGTTGGGAATAATCCGTTACCACGGATAGTTGTGGTTTACACTGCTTGGATTAACACTAGCAGTGGAAACGTATTCCCACTGCCAGTACATTGTTACCACTGCTATTAGATAATGTTTAGTTTAACGCTTCTAGATAAGTATAGAATAAATCTTGTGTATATTCTATAATGTTAGCTTTATACTTATCTTGTAAAGGACTCCTTGTTGTATAAAAGGAGGTCCTAGGTCATTGTCTTAGGTACTTGTCAATTTACCTACGTATTACTCACAAAGGCTTCAAGGTGTAACCCTAGTGATAAGCAAAGATCACTCGTATTATTCATTAATAATATTGGAGCTTAAGTTTTGTGTTTAATCTGTGTTTACATACAATACATCATATAATCCATCTTCTAAGTATTACTAAGTAAATTCCGCGTGCTTAATAATATCATACAAAATATCATTGACAGAAGAAGGATGTCCAGGTCCATCAAAATGGGTAACAAAATAAAACATAAAAAGTTAGAAAGAGAAGAAAAAGAAAATAAAGAAAAATAAATGAAATGAAAACAAAATAAAGCTTAAAAAGTCAATAATGCGTACACATCGACCTTTGTAATACCCTTAAGATTTAAGTGTACACCAAATCTAACAAGGCTAACAAAGATCAACATAATACTCACCTCAAACTTGAAATGAGAATATACACCTGGTATATAATTTATCATAGGTTATTTTGTATTTGCCATGTGGGATTAAAACCAATTCATTTTTCCAAAATCATCAACAGGCATGCTATTTTGAATTTTGATAGTTGAACGAGCATTAAGATGTTCGAAACACCGTTATCAAACAACCTTTTCAATTTACTTTCTAGCTATGGAAATCACGTACTTTTGTTCTCGACTCGATAGTGAACCATGCTATATGTGTTAACCAACTTCTGTAGCTATATTGCATACTTTCATGTTGTAACTTTTAAATTAATGTTACCAAACATCTTATAAGATTGCTTGATCAAACAAAAAATGTAATTTAGTAAAATAATCTAAATTAATTGTATATATCGCTCGATCAATGACTCAAACTCGGATTATGCCAACACTTTAGAACATTTACAAATGATTAAATTAGGAAAATTTGATGAAATGTGCTACGCTATACACTCTGTCTCACCCAAGTGCTACATAAATGCACTCTTCGAGTATCTATGCTCCAAACCCGAAAATACCCAATACTACATTTTCTCTCTACATATCATGCACTTGAAACTTGAAACTGACAATATTTTCTTATAAAAATATACCGTTATAGTCTCAACGAGGTCACATGTTATGTAAACGACACGTTTAGATTTAGAACATAATCTATATCAGTAAGATATTAATCGATGTATTGCGAATTTGCGATAGATATTGCGATAAAACGTCATATCATTTTGATAAACCCTATATATCGATACCATTTGCGATAGTAAATTTTTATATAAGTACACTCTTTGCGTTTGACTTTTTATTCTTTCATACAAACATTCTCTCTATACATTGCTCAAATGATAACACTTATGCCAATCTCCATACAAATGTTTATAACATCCTTTTAGATCTTCGTAAAAAATCCAAGATATGAATTCAACTTTATACTTTTAAAATCAAAAGTGAAAAAGAAAATTATAAAAAGTTACAAAGCATATAGTTATGACCAGCAGAATCGCATGCACTTAATTTATTTTAAGTAATACGAACCTACCAATAATAACATTATACCATTCTCAACCTATAATTGCAATATTCACCATATTATATAAAGTGGTAGAACTTTTGTTCACATACCTATGTTTGACTAAAACTCTTTTATATCAAAGTTATATGCCTTAACATCTAATTTGAAGCGGAATATAACTATATTTACCAAGTAATTTGATCGGTCAAAGGTCTCAAAGACCTATGTATGAGAACAGTGATATTAACAACCTTGTCAGGTTTTACTTAAGTTATGTATTTTGCTCTTAAGTACATCTTAAAATGAAAATGTTATGTTGTAACTTTATGTATAAGTTAACAAACATCTCTGAGAAAAGTAAAAATTACTCGCATGAATCATAAATGTTGTAACCTTACACAAATAAATAGCAGTATATTTATTCGACCTATCACGCAGTGAACTAAAATAGTAAAATAATAAAATCTTTTGTTAGAAGGTCTCGTTTGTAACTTTAATGATCGGTAATCCCCGAGTCATCAACATATATGAATTCAATTGATATATTGGTTTGTGATATAATTCATATGAATGTCAAGGTACAAATTTAAAGAATCGTCTTCTCTGCTATAAAAGGGACCAAACAATAATTGGCATCAAAAAATATGGCGGGAGTATCAACTCCCATTTTTAAACCAATATAATGATTTGCATAGTACGTAACGGTCCAACCCAATTATTGTTTTAAGAGATTATTAAAAAAATAATCTTCCATAATCTCTGAAAATAAAAGGTTAATTCATGTAGCTTATAAAAATAATCTCTTTTTATAATCTTTTTAAGCAACAACACCAGCACCAACATCAGCAACAGCACCAGCACCAGAATCAGCACAATCAATTTTTGCCAAACATACCCTTAAATAGTTATTTTTCTTTAAAAAAAAATGTGTTTTTCTTCGATACACATCTTAAAACAGTAGACACTAATTTATAGACTTTTTTCATTAACTATAACAATGAATGAACAAAAATGTATTTCTTAAAGTTTGGTCAATGAATTGCTTATATGACCACGTAGTTTTCAATATAAAAGAAATAAGAAACAAACTAAAAGATGCAATAACAAAAAATTAAGCACATTTTAAGATTTTAAAAAACTTATTTAAGAAAACAAATTTTGTAATTATAATCAAACTCATAATTAAATACTTATTATTTAGTTACGAACCTTCATATCACAATGAATATCAGAGTACTGATCATTATTGAGTATGGAACAAATGAGGTCTCGGTTTTTTTGGGGGAGTCAAGAAGATGAGAAAAAAATAGCTTGGGTGGCGTGGGATAAGACTCTAGCGTCCATGGATAGAGGTGGGCTGGGAATCGGCAGTTTGGCTTCGTTAAACTTAGCTCTCCTTCTAAAGTGGAGGTGGCGTTTTTATAAAGAAAAAGAAGCTCTATGGTGCCGTGTGATAAAAGCAATTCATGGTGAAGATGGAGGAATTTCAAATAGAGATGATCTACGTATAAAAAAAGGTACTTGGGCTCGGATTATTGGTTCGGTAAATTATCTCCATGATAAGCAAATCATTGATTATAATACAGTCAAGTATAGGCTGGTAAGTGGGGATAAGATTCGCTTTTGGCTAGATACTTGGATCGAAGAGCAACCATTACGTGTTCGGTTTAATCGTTTATTCAGGTTGGAGTTAGACCCTAACTGTAAGGTGTGCGAGAGATGGGGTGATGGAGGTTGGATATGGAATTGGCGAAGAGTTTTAAGGGGTGGCATCGAACAAGAACAACTCGAAAATATGTTGTCAATTTTAACGGCTTTTCAATTACAGGAAGGTAATGATTATTTTTCCTGGTCCTTGAATGGTCAAACGGACTTTACGGTTGCAGGCACTCGTCGACATATTGATGCCTTTTTACACACAGGTAGAGATATGGTTACTTTATGGTGCAAATCAGTTCCAAAGAAGGTCAACATTTTTGCATGGCGAGTTATGTTGGATCGATTGCCTACTCGGTATAATCTATCGCGTGTAGGATTGGAAATTGAGTGTATCTTGTGTCCCACGTGTGGAGTTGGTATGGAAACCGTGTCACATACATTGTTCGCTTGCTGCTTTGCAAAAGAGGTTTGGTCTCATATTTATAGATGGTGTAACATATCCATGTTAAGTGGTGAGTCGTTTTCTGAATGGTGGGAATGGTATGATTCGAATCCATCTAGAAAGAACCTCAAATATAAAATGCACGTAATTGGTTTAGCTACATGTTGGATGTTATGGCGGTACAGAAATTCTGTGTTATTTGAAGCCAGAAAGATGCGTAAAAGAGATTTAGTAGATAATATTATTTTGTTGTCGTTTTCTTGGCTAACCCATCGGACCCAAAAATATAAGGTTTCGTGGGTTGATTGGCTTAAGTATCCTTTGTAATTTGTAATTTTTTAGTCTAGTTTTTAGCTAGACTCTCGTATGAAATGCTGTTAAAAAAATAAGAGTTAACTACATTTTTGGTCCTTGTGGTTGTACCTGGATTTCACTTTTGGTCCATTTGTTCAAAAAGTTGCGATTTTAGTCCAAAATGCATAGTTTGGTTCCACTTTTGGTCCATTTTTCTAACGAAGTTAGTTCAGTTAGTTAAGTTGTTTGCAACGTTAGTCCTTTATAACGGTCGTTTGCAACGTAAGTCCTTTATACCAAAGATCTTTTGCAACATTTGCAACGTTAGTCCTTTCAGTTAGTTAGTCCTTTAAAAAAAATTCTAAAAAAAAAATTCGGAAAAAAAAATTCGGAAAAAAAAATTTAGAAAAAAAAATTATAATTTTTTTTTCTAAAATAAAATTCGAAAAAAATTTCGAAATATATTCTAAAAAAAAAACTTCTTTTTTTCCGAAAAAAATTCTAAAATGAAACTTTTTTTAAAAAATAACTTTTTTTTTCCGAAAAATTTTTTTTTTCCGAAACAAAATTTCGAAATATATTCTAAAAAAAAACTTTTTTTTCCGAATAAAATTTTAAAAATATATTCTAAAAAAAACTTTTTTTTTTCCGAAAAAAATTTCAAAATATATTCTAATTTTTTTTAAAAAATGTATATACATTGAAAAAACGTTTTTTTTAAAATGTATATACATTGAAAAAAATTTCGAAATATATTCTAAAAAGAAAACTTTTTTTTTCCGAAAAAAATTCTAAAAAGAAACTTTTTTTTTCCGAAAAAAATTTCGAAATATATTCTAAAAAAAAACTTTTTTTTTCCGAAAAAAATTCCAAAAATATATTCTAAAAAAAAACTTTTTTTTTTCCGAAAAAGATTTCGAAATATATTCTAAAAAAACTTTTTTAAAAAATGTATATACATTGAAAAAACGTTTTTTTTTAAAATGTATATACATTGAAAAAAATTTCGAAATATATTCTAGAAAAAATGTATATACATTTTAAAAAACGTTTTTTCAATGTATATACATTTTTAAAAAAAAATAGAGTATATTTTGAAATTTTTTTCGGAAAAAAAAAGTTTTTTTTTAGAATATATATTTAGAATTTTTTTCGGAAAAAAAGTTTTTTTTTAGAATGTATTTCGAAATTTTTTTCTGAAAAAAAAAATTCGGAAAAAAAAAAGTTATTTTTGAAAAAAAGTTTCTTTTTAGAATTTTTTTCGGAAAAAAAAAAAGTTTTCTTTTTAGAATATATTTCGAAATTTTTTTCGAATTTTATTTTAGAAAAAAAAATTATAATTTTTTTTTTCTAAATTTTTTTTTTAGAATTTTTTTTAAATGACTAACTAACTGAAAGGACTAACGTTGCAAATGTTGCAAAAGATCTTTGGTATAAAGGACTAACGTTGCAAACTACCGTTATAAAGGACTAACGTTGCAAACGACTTAATTAACTGAACTAACTTCGTTAGAAAAATGGACCAAAAGTGGAACCAAACTATGCATTTTGGACTAAAATCGCAACTTTTTAAACAAATGGACCAAAAGTGGAATCCAGGTACAACCACAAGGACCAAAAATGTAGTTAACTCAAAAAATAATAATTAATACACACATCATAATATGAGTAAGCACATTTTCTTTTCAAGAACCTATGTGGGACTAACACCAATAATTCTTCATATCCATCAGAAACACATAAGTTATAAGCTTTAAGTTTTGCTAACGAGCTGAGCTTGAACACTACCACATTTACTAATTCGATATGAGTTTAAAAATTACTGCGGTTAACTGAGGAAATTACATAATTTTCCTTTGCTTAATGAAGAATCGTGTGATCGATGTTGCAAATCTTAGTTTTATGTTAACAAAATACTGATGAGATGAAATGTGCAACTTACTCGAACGAATTACTACTTTAAAAAGAGTGTATCCCATTTTTATAATACAGTAGTTGTTTGTTCTTTGTGATTTATGTTATATGAATTTATCAACAAGTAAGTGATTTATACCAGAAACAAGAAGAGAAGAAAATACAAGGACAAAATCAAATGTAAAAAAACAAAAGTATAAATGTGCATGGACTAAAATACCCTCGACTACATGACAAAAATCAGACATTGACTTTGGCTTTAGTGGTCAAGGGACTAGTTTGACATTAAAAACCCAAGTTTTGGACTCCCCACGATGATAAATGCAAAGTTTGTCCCATTACGATGCGCAATGACAAATTTAAGGACCAACGGTGTATTTTAGTCTTACAATATTTAAGGGAAACAAAACCATTTGCTTGTGAAAGAAAGTTTGTTCCATTATTTGTATAATACAGTCAAGCCCGGACATCAGCATGGGCAAGCTGGGCCGGCGCACAGGGCTCAAAATCTGAAACGGCACCAATTTCAGTAAGTCCATTGTAGATATTTACAATAATCGTTAATGTAAGGCCATGCAATTAAAGTTGATCCCATTACTTTGATGATAAAAAACATTTCCAACAAGTCTGTGCAAACATTGAAAATTAGGAGTCAAACTGCGCCCTCTTATCATAAAGTTGGTATATAAATTTGTCATGATCGCATTAATTATTTAATTATTTATTTATTTATTTTTTTTTTCCTCATGTGAGCGACTCGTTTGTGTTTATGGCATATTATAAACACTTTTAATTCTGCTGTTTTCAAGCTTGTGCTTGATGTTGTATGGTATTTGCGCCACATTTCATCTCTACTTCACTGTTTTTGTTATTTATATATTTTACCGGTGTAAATCTTTTTACCCAAAAAAAGAAGACGACTAAATTACTCATTCTATTGATATTAACATCATTTATAACACTTTTCTGGTGTTGTAATTTAGGACGCCTATTTTAGGTTTACGACATAGGGTATTTCAAATTGATGGGACGACCCTAAATACAATAGTTGTTTGTACTTTCTAATATGTTATATGAATGTATATGATAATCATATCCTTGTTGTTTGTACTTTGTAATCTGTTATATGAATGTATATGATAATCATATCCTTGTGATGCTAATTTCCCAAGTAACTTTTTATATAACAGTATTAATAAGAAGAAAAAAAAAAGGCTATTCTAAACGACCAAAAACACCAAACATTTTTAGAATCTAAAATTGAAAAACGCAAAATAATAAAAGGTTAACAAAATTAAAAGACACAAAATAGTAAGAACGCAAAATATTAAAAAGCTAACAAAGCATACAATTATCATTTCCAACCAAAAAATACGTTTTTAGAACATAAAATAATATAAAGTTAATAGACGACCACATACGTTTAACGTTTTTAACAGGGTCGTACGATTGATTTGGGTGATCCGGTGCAAAACTACGAATGAGGATCGTAGATCACGAAAAGCTTAACTATTATGAAAATAAGTAATTCGTTGATATTACGTAAATTATTCCATATCCAATCTAAGTCTTTCACTCTTTTTAACATGTATGGTGTGGGCCTTCTCAAGTTTGATGGTATTTAAAAAGGGCACTAACAATTCAAAAAGAATATACTTAGACATAAAATAATACTACCTCCGTCTCTAAATAAATGTCCACGTTTGACTTTCAAAGTCTTACTTATTCAACTTTGACCTTAAATATTTGTGTTTATCTTATATAATATTTGATACAAAATATATGAATGAATTGTGTTTTAAATGTACTTTAAGTTGGTATAATTTTTATCAAGTATTATATAACACATACAAAACTATTTAAGGTCAAAGTTGTATAAGAAAGACTTTAAAAGTCAAAAGTGGACATTTATTTAGGGACGGAGGGAGTAAAAAGTTAACAGAAGACTACATATATTAAACGTTTTTAGAACGTAAAACAATAAAAAGCTAACAAAGGATACAAATTATCCCTTATCCTACGTGTCATTTATATCCGCACCTCATTATATAACCACATAAATTTTCTTCTCAGTGACCTATGTGGGATTAAACCTAACACATATCTATCAAAAAGACATACAAGTATATTCACATAAAATTGCTTACTCAGTAGTGGGACGTACGACGTCACACCATCTCAACGACTCAACCAACTGTCGCGTTCAAACCATGGTCCACCACCACCAATAGGTATAACACCACCTACGCCAAAGTCATATCCACCACTCCACCAGCTTATATATCGTTGTGTGGCAACAACGGTGGTCCATCACCTCCTAGATTCGTGTACTTCCCTTCACTACCAGTTGTACCCGTTGTTGGTGATGGGCACAAGACAAAATTATCACCCATTTCCGTTCTACTTGTTTAAGATTTTGTGGAGCTTAATGTTGTTGGTATGCTTTCATGTTAACCTTCTAGTTCTTGTGTGATTATTAAACCATGCATTTGTAGTTGTTCTAAAGTGTTAGCTACTACTGTGGGCCCACCAGCAACTGGCGGCATCCCATGCGGTGTTGGATGCCACCGGACGAGATATAAGTTGGTGGTTGACCAAACATATTCCACAAAAGGTGTAGATTGGCGGGAATATCCTGACCCCGGGTGCCTTTTGGCACCAACCATTGTCCACCCCACAAGGAATAGCTCCGGCAACTCTCCTGGCCTAGTGAGGCACCAACTGGAGTGAGCACGAGCCAAGACTCGGACTCCTGAGCTCTTATTCCACGACCAAACATATAAATCTGGTGAATACTAAAAGATTGTGATCCTTCCACCATCATTTTTAGTTGAAACACATAAGGTTACCCGATAGTCCATTGCTTTCGGCTTTGGGACCGTCACGCATAGTTTGTCATCAACTTTAATCAAGATTGCCAAAAATGTATCTCCGAAAGTTTGGTCACAGAACTTCAGATGTCTTTTAGTTTCTTTTAATAGACTTAATCTGGTCAAAGATTTAGTTGGATTTAATGACCAAGTGTTTTTAAGTAAAAAGCCTAAAATATTTTTTGACAATTCACAAATACCATAAATAACTTAGAACAAAATAAAACAAACAAAAGAAAAAAAGTGAGAAAAAAAATTGACAAATCATTCAATTATAAATAATCTGTATACATGTATAGGAGTTCTATAAATAACATAATAACATAATGCTAATCTCAGCTAACATAACCAACATTTGCCACATTATATAAGCTATCAAATTTTCTTTCCATTGACCTATGTGGGATAAAAACTACTACGTAACTATTTTTATGCCAACAACAACAACAACATTTGGCAGCAGGAAAAAATTGTGGAGGTGATGGACCGTCATTATTGCCACCCGAAGAGACATAGTAAGTTGGTGAAGTTATACCTAATGGTGAAACATAAGAGCACAAAATTTTGGTGGGGGTGGACTGAAGGTGGACATGGATTAGCTCGCCGTAGTTCATATCAAGAGGAAACAAATCTTCATATTTAAAATCGTTGTTGATACTTGATAGTTTGTGGTTTCTCTAATATGAACGGTGATACTTCATAAACTTGTGATGCCTATGTAGTTCATGACTTAAAAAACTTAATTAACATAGAAAAAACAACTAATGAGATAAGTCGCGAACAAGAGTAGATTAACTTTGGGTTGGAAACTTGGACCTAGGCCTTGAGATCCAATCCTTTTATTCATACAAACGCAAAAAGTTGAATATGTATGCATAACCCGTGGTATATAAAGAGGAAAATAAATTTTAAAAAGTTATACATGTAATACATATCTTTTTTGAACGGCGAAATTTTATAAAAAAAACTAGCAAGAATCTAGACAATAACAAGATAAACAAAGGGTTACATATTAGAAATAGCGTCTAATGGGTCTTTCAACCACGCCGCCCAGTTAACTCTAACCTTCCTACTTCGATGATTCATCCAAAGTAATGTTTGAGTAATTGTGTTGTCAAAAAGCATGCAGTTCTTAGGCTTCACCATCTCAAACACACTATCATTCCTAAACTTCCAAACATGCCACCATAAAGAGAAAAACTTGGCTTCCAACACCAACTTATGCAAGGAAGTAAGACGCAAGTCCTTAAACCAAGACTCCCATGAAACAAGATCACTAAACTCAGGAATGTGAATACTCCACCATCGGCCAATAAGACAGTGTAACTCAGACACCAACGAGCATCCAAAAAATATATGGTTACAAGATTCCACCTCTGAATCACAAGCCGGGCACAAAACACAAGGAACGTCTACCCCTCTAGCTGAAAGGTTATTACGAATCGGAAGTTTATCTAAAAAAATGCTCCAAATAAATACGTTAACCTTAATAGGCACAATCGTGGACCAGCGAGTAGGAGACGAAGACATAACAACCAAACGCTTGTCTATTTCTTTCCTAACTGAACTCACCGAGAAAATCCCATTACCATTCAAAGTCCACCTCCATCGATCATTAATAGGAGATAAAACCACTGTATCTATCACCTGAGACATCTCATTCCACTGGCTCTCTTCCAAACCTCCTCTCGGTCTTCTTTGAAGGGAGGAAAAACTATCTGATAGTTGAAGTTTGTGAGCAACAGAAATATCCTTTTGAAGCTCTAAGTTAAACAATCTATGAAATCTAACTTTAAAGCAAACATCACCATTCCATCTTTCATTCCAAAAGCTAGTAGATCGAAGACCCATTCCCAATGAATTTGTTGCAAAATTGCATAA
>OU343220.1:158477484-158528683 GCA_910596185.1 Chrysanthemum makinoi
CTAAACTTCTTTTAATTACACATTTTTTAAAACCTAATTAGGTGTTTCACGTAACCGACATTGGGTTGAAGTGTTACAATCCGCGTTCTTACATACATTTCACTACGCATTCTTTTACTGCCAATGTATAGTTTTTTATCCAACTTCTTTTTAACCTTTTCCAATCTTGAGTCTTGACTATAAGTTATAAAATAAAATAAAAAAAAAGATATTATATAATCTGCATTACAGCTTCTAACAAAATATACTATAATGTAACTAAAACATATTTCCAAATACGTTTTCCACATCAATTTTGATGACACAAAAGAACCTTGGCTGATAGAGATTCAGATGACCCACATGAAAAAGTATATCTCCATGAACTCATGAAGGCTATAGCAAGTATTCAATATATATTGGATTTAACCCGAACCCGATAAACCTTAAAATATTAATCATAAACCCAACCCTATATTTAAAGTAATAATTTATTATGGAAAAAATCATTTGCTTTTGATTCATCGGAGGTAGTTATAGAGCCAATCAAGGAAAATATGTGGATCAGCATTCTTACCGAGTTCTTACATTACAAGTTTATAACAAATATGCAATGGATAAAGTTATGAAGCTGTGGAACCGCCGATTACTATCATTTAAATTATTGGTTAATTTTTCAGTTCGTAGTTTTTCCCTTTCAACCTATCAAATCCTTTAAATCTCTTCCTTTAGGATTACATATCTCGGCATATAATATTCAAGATTTTTAATAAATCCTTATGATGTTTGAATCACTTGTGTATCTTTGGAGTTATGTAAGAAAAGTAAGAATACTTTTCAGGTGAAAGTACATTGTAGAAGTGTTTAATTTATCAAAGACTACTACAAATGCAGTCTACAAAAGGTTTTCCCGGTTTGATCAAGTTTCAAGAGGTATGTACGAATATTCATATCATGTGATATGCCTTTGTTTTTACATGTTTTGTCAAGTCACACAAATGTTTTACTTACACCTTATTTTTATACTTTATTAGGTTGTCAATAAATGTTTATTGGCTTATCACTTAATCAACTTCCCACAACAAACACTTGCTTTTAAAAGCGGTTAAGATGGAGCTCGTACATGGCTGTTTATTACATTATTACTTGCAAGCATTGTACTCTATACTATAATTCACTTATTACTTCATATCACTTTCGAATAATTGATTCACCCTGTTTACTTTCGTTCTTTTCCTTATTTTATTTAGACACTAATTTTTTATTTTTTTGCAATATCTCTTTTAAAAACCCGTGGATTCCACGGGCCTTGTAAGCTATCATATAAAAAATATGCCAAATAACAATTCATCTAAAATATGCCAAATAAAAAATTTAATATGACCATATATAAAGTAATAAAATGTTCTACTCATCAAAAACTATTATCATCTAAAAAAATAATAATTCATCTAAAAATGCCAAATAAAAGTTTCTTTAATATGGACCATATAGGAAGTAGATCCAAATCCTTCTATAAAAAACAATCATCAAAAATAACAATTCATCTAAAAATGTCAAATAAAAAAGTTTAATATGGAGCATATAGAAGAGATTAGGGCCTTCATAAAAAACAATCATCGAAAAAATAACAACTCATCTAAAAAATGCCAAATAAAAAGTTTAATATGAACCATATAGGAAGTAGATCCAGTTTTGTTCATCAAAAAATAATCATCTAAAAAATAACAATTCATCTGAAAAATGCCAAATAAAAAGTTTATAGATCCGGTACAATCTATTATAGATTTCACTTACCCAAACATTTTGGATAACATAGATGATCCGGTCATACTTCCGGAAAAGGCCATTCTTGCTCCAACTATCATTGAAGTGGTTTTTTGATAGTATTAACGATCATTTCCGCTTAAAACCTTTCTGGTGAAGAATTGGTTTATCTTAGTTGTGACAACATAGATAAAAATGAACGTGGTGGTGCTATAGATCAAGCCGTTTTTCCACCGAAATTTATCAACGTTTTGAAATTTTCGGGTGTCCCAAACCATAGGCTTGCATTGAAGGTCGGTGTCCCAATAATGTTATTGAGAAACATTAATCAATCACAAGGTTTATGTAATGGGACAAGGCTTCAAGTCACTAAATTAACACGTGCTTCTATTCAAGCCAAAATAATTAAACTTAATACACATTTTGGGAATACGGTTATATTTCCAAGGTTGAAAATTGCTCCATCGGATAAACGTTTACCACTCAAGATCGTGCGCAAACAATTTCCTGTGTCAGTTTCTTTTGCCATGACGATAAACAAGAGCCAAGGACAATCACTTTCGAAAGTTGATTTATACCTACCACGTCCTGTTTTCACACATGGACAATTATATGTGGTTCTTTTCACGCGTAAAAAGCAAAAAGGGTTTGAAGGTTGTTATTTCTGATGCCGATAGTAATTTATTAAAGACTACTACAAATGTAGTCTACAAAGAGGTTCTTCACGGTCTTTGATCAGTTATCAAGAGGTATGTACGGATATTCATATAATGCGATATGCATTTGTTTTTTACATGTTTTATCATTGACACAAATGTTTTACTTACACCTTCTTTTTATGCTTTATTAGGTTCTCGACGAATTTTTATTGGCTTATCACTTCATCTACTTCCCCCTACATACGCTTTCTTTTTAAATGCTGTCAAGATTTAAGACCACGTGAATGGCTGTTTATTACATTATTACTTACAATATTTGTACTCTATACTGTACTTGACTTATTATTTCATATTAATAAATAACTGATTCATTCTTTTTTTACTTTCGTTATTATTCTTATTTTGTTTACACACTAATTTTTCATATTTTTGCAATATCTTTTCTAAAAACCCGTGGATTCCACGGGTCATATAAAAAATTTAATATGGACCATATACGAAGTTGATCCAGTTCTGCTAATAAAAAACAATCATCTAAAAAATAACAATTCATCTAAAAAATGCCAAATAAAAAGTTTAATATAGACCTTATAGATCCAGTCCTGCTCATCAAAGACAATCATCTAAAAAATAACAATTCATCTAAAAAATGCCAAATAAAAAGTTTAATAATGACCATATAAGAAGTAGATCCAGTTCTGCTCATCAAAAAACAATCATCTAAAAAATAACAATTCATCTAAAAAATGCCAAATAAAAAGTTTAATATGATCCATATAGGAAGTTGATTCAGTCCTGCTCATCAAAAAACAAGCATCTAAAAAATAACAATTCATCTAAAAATTGCCAAATAAAAAGTTTAATATGGAGCATATTGGAAGTAGATCCAGTTATGCTCATAAAAAACAATCATCTAAAAAATAACAATTCATCTAAAAAATGTCAAATAAAAAATTTAATATGGACCATATACTTTTGATCCATACTAATAAAAACAATAATCTAAAAAATAACAATTTATCTAAAAAATGCCAAATAAAAAGTTTAATAATGAACATATAGGAAGTAGATACAGTTCTGTTCATAAAAAAACAATCATCTAAAAAATAACAATTCATCTAAAAAATGCCAAATAAAAAGTTTAATATGGACCATATAGGAAGTTGATCAAGTCATGCTCATCAAAAAACAATCATCTAAAAAATGCCAAATAAAAAGTTTAATATGGAACATTTAGGAAGTAGATCCAGTTCTGCTAAAAAAAAACAATCATCTAAAAAATAACAATTCATCTAAAAAATGCCAAATAAAAAATTTAATATAAAGCATATAGGAAGTTGATCCAGTTCTGCTAATAAAAAATAATAATCTAAAAAATAACAATTTATCTAAAAAATGCCAAATAAAAAGTTTAATATGGACCTTATAGATCCAGTCCTGCTTATAAAAAACAATCATCTAAAAAATAATAATTCATCTAAAAAATGCCAAATAAAAAGTTTAATAATGACCATATAGGAAGTAGATCCAGTTCTGCTTATAAAAAAACAATCATCTAAAAAATAACAATTCATCTCAAAAATGCCAAATAAAAAATTTAATATGGACCATATAGGAAGTAGATCCAGTCCTGCTTATCAAAAAGCAAACATCTAAAAAATAACAATTCATATAAAAAATGTCAAACAAAAAGTTTAATAATGACATATAGAAAGTAGATACAGTCCTGCTCATAAAAAAGAATCATCTAAAAAATAACAATCCATCTAAAAAATGCCAAATAAAAAGTTTAATATGGTCCTTATAGGAATTAGATCAATTCCTGCTCATTAAAAACAATCTTTTAAAAAATAACAATTTATCTAAAACATGCCAAATAAAAAGTTTAATATGTACCTTATATGAAGTAAATACAGTTCTGCTCATAAAAAACAATCATCTAAAAAATAATCAAAAACAATCATCTAAAAAATAACAATACATCTAAAAAATGCAAAATAAAAAGTTTAATATAGACCATATAGGAAGTAGATTCAGTTCTGCTCATCAAAAAATAATCATCTAAATAATAACAATTCGTCTAAAAAAATGCCAAATAAAAAGTTTAATATGGACTATATAGGAAGTAGATCCAGTCCTGCTCATAAAAAACAATCATATAAAAAGTAACAATTCATCTAAAAAATGCCAAATTAAAAGTTTAATATGGACCTTATAGGAAGTAGATCCAGTTCTGCTCATCAAAAAACAATCACCTAAAAAATAACAATTCATCTAAAAAATGCCAAATAAAAAGTTTAATATGAAGCATATAGGAAGTAGATCCAGTTCTGCTTATCAAAAAACAATCATTTAAAAAATAACAATTTATCTAAAAAATGCCAAATAAAAAGTTTAATATGGACCATATAGGAAGTAGATCCAGTCCTGTTAATAAAAAACAATTATCTAAAAAATAACAATTCATCTAAAAAATGCCAAATAAAAAGTTTAATATGGAGCATATAAGAAGTAGATCCAGTCCTACTCATCAAAAACAATAATATAAAAAATAACAATTCATCTAAAAAATGTCAAATAAAAATTTAAATGGACCATATATGTTAGGATCCAAATTCCGCTCATAAAAACAATCATATAAAAAATAACAATTCATCTAAAAAATGCCAAATGAAAAGTTTAATATGGACCATATAAGAAGTAGATCCAGTCCTGCTAATAAAAAACAATTATCTAAAAAATAACAATTCATCTAAAAAATGTCAAATCAAAAGTTTAATATGAACCTTATAGGAAGTAATCCAGTCCTGCTCATAAAAAATAATCATCTAAAAAATGCCAAATAAAAAGTTTAATATGAACCATATAGGAAGTAGATCCCGTTCTGCTCATAAAAAACAATCATCTAAAAAATAACAATTCATCTAAAAAATGCCAAATAAAAAGTTTAATATGGAGCATATAGAAAGTAGATCCAGTCCTGCTCATAAAAAACAATTATCTAAAAAATAACAATTCATCTAAAAAATGTTAAATAAAAAGTTTAATATGGATCATATAGGAAGTAGTCTGATATGTACCTCGCCATAAATAACAATCATCTAAAAATGCCAAAGAAAAAGTTTAATATGACCTATATAAGGAAGTAGATCCAGTTACATAAAAAACGATCATCTAAAAAATAACAATTCATCTAAAAAATGTCAAATAAAAAGTTTAATATGGCCCATATAGGAAGTAGATCCAGTCCTGCTAAAAAAAAAACTATCATTTTAAAAACAACAATTCATCTAAAAATGCCAAATAAAAAGTTTAATATGGACCATATAGGAAGTAGATCCAGTTCTGCTAAAAAAACAATAATCTAAAAAATTACAATTTATCTAAAAATGCCTAAATAAAAGTTTAATATGAACCTATAGGAAGTAGATCCAATCATCTAAAAATAACAATTATCTAAAATTCACGGTGATGAGCGAATTGGATCTACTTGTGGGATCTACTTGATGTAGATGGTAATTTATTAAAGACTACTACAAATGTAGCCTATAAAGAGGTTATTCACGGTCTTTGATCAGTTATCAACAGGTATGTTCGGATATTCACTTAATGTGATACGAATTTGTTTTTTACATGTTTATTGTAATTCACACAAATGTTTTACTTATGACTTCATATTAATAAATAACAGATTCACTATTTGTTTTCTTTCATTATTTTTCTTATTTTGTTTACATACTAATTTTTCATCTTTTTGCAACATCTTTTTTCATCTTATTAATTTTATTATTATTATCTCATTTATCTATTTTTTAAAAAAATAACTCGGTGTCAACGGATCTTATAAGCTAGTAGAGAGTATATATAAAACTATGATACACGTGGGTTGCTTAAAATAAGATGTTCAACTAGTCCAATAAAAATGACTATATCTGATATAAATCAAGGCAATAATACATACAACCATATACTCGTAAAGGAAGCCTTTAGACGAAAATGAAAATTAAAAGCTTTCAAGCCTAATTACTGTTAGATTGTTCCTAGTCTATACTACTTATAATAGATGAATGAATCTCTCTCCTCATGGTCTTAAAATTAAGACTTACAAAATATAAAGCCTATTGTACATTGCATAATGCACTATAAATGATCTTTCTCATCAATATTAATTTTAAGACCTACAAATCTTAAAGCTTAATGTACAAAATACAAAGCACTATTAATGTGGTCAAGATATTTAATGTAGTTAATTAATTAACTGGTCAATAAATACAATTAATGCAGTTATTAAAACACCCTTACACAAGAAATACAAATTGTCAAGCATATTGTACAATCAACTTAAACATAATTCCTGCATTAAAATGTCACTAATACAAATAATAAAGAACATTATACAATATTTCAAGCCCGAACCAATGGTCAAAATGGGCCCGAGCCCTAACGCGGTACGATCCAAATCGGGCATGGGCCAACGGTCCGAGCCAGTGGGGCAACGATTACCAAATGGGCTTGAGCCCGAATCTACATGAAGCTAAACGTAAATTTTTGAAAGCCGTAAATTTATTATAAAAAAGAACGTAATAAACTAAAATACATGATTCACCGGAAAATTTTATTTCGGGGTATCCGCCGCCGCAACACGCGGGAACCCTGCATTAAATGTCACTAATACAAATAATAAAGCACATTATACAAATATTCAAGCCCGAACGATCAACAGGCAAAATGGGCTTAAGCCCGAATCGGTAAGTGGCTAACGGGCTCGAGCCCGAACGGCACGGGCCCAATCGGCCTCGAGTCTTAACCGAACGGCACGCGGCTAAACGAAATTTTTGAAATCCGTAAATTTATTGTCAAAAAGAACATAATAAACTAAAATACATGATTTTCACCAAAAAAATTTATTTCAGAGTACCCGCCGCCGCAACGCGCGGATACCCTGCTATTTTATGTAACTCTTAGAATATCTAAGGGTAACAAAACCATTGGCTTGTGTATAGGGATAGCAACGGGTCGGGTTCGGGGCGGGTTTTAGTGAACCCATACCCGTACCCGTTTATAATATCCAAACCCGAACCCGCTCCAATACCCGATGGGTACCCGATTATTATTATCCATCGGGTTATCAGTATTCCCGGCGGGTATCGGGTTATCCCAATTAAAATTATCGTTGTACAACTCAACCTAAAGAAAACCAAAACACCCTAATATATTCAAACCTTTTAGATGTTAAAGAAAACAACTTCAATATTCGTAATGTTTGAAGATTAAAGAGTTAATGTGTCATGCGTGTGATAATTAAAACGTCAAGCGTAAGTGTTAATTTAATAGTTTGTAATTACCAAGATATATGTTATTAAGCAGTAGAGTAGAGAAACATTGTACAAGGTTAAGAGCACAAAACTTATTAGAACCTTATATAAATTAGCGTAAAAAACAGGTACCAATTCGGGTATACGGGTACGGTTACGGGTACGGGTAAACGAGCGGGTATTACTAGAACCCTTACCCGAAAAGAAAAGAATATATCTACCCGAACCCGTATCCAAACCCGCGAACCCGCCCCCTAACCCGACCCAACCGGTTCGGGTTTCGGTATAATACATGATAATATGAATGTATTAAAAAGTTGTGTATTGCTTGTGAATGAAAGTGTGTTCCTGTATAATACATGTTTGTACTTTTGTATATATATATATATATATATATATATATATATATATATATATATATATATATATGATAATATGAATGTATTAAAAAGTAAATTTCTATGTAAAATTATTAGCAAGAACAAGAAAAAGTGCATGTTCCAAATGACGATAAATATGAGATATTTTCGGGAATGTATAGTAAAATAAAAAGACGCAAATGTTAAAAAGTTAATAAAGCATATAAATTATCCCTTTCAATCGTAAGTAGTAATGATGTTATTACCACCGTTACGATATTAAAGAATAACATAATATTAGTATCACCTTATTATGCAATCTACACCTCATTATATAACTAAACACATTTTCTTCTCGATAACCTATGTGGGATATAACCAACTCTTTTATCAAAAACACATGCAAATTTTATATATTCTTAACCTTAATTTGTTATAAAGCTGAAAAGAACCAAATATATAAGCTAATTCAATAGTCCTATTATTACAACGGTTTAGATGTACGAAACACAATTATATCAACAATCTTCTAAGGAATCTTTGTATTCATATGAGATAAGTGTGTTGCTTAAGCCGGCCACCAGCATTGCTAAATGAGAAAGTGTAAAAATATATAACCCGATATCCCTTTTGTGTGTTCTCTTTGTTGTTTTATGTTTCAGGTATTGGACCAAGCCCAAGTTGTATCTCAAGCCCATCTTCTCAAGTCTCAAGCCCATTGGTCAAGCCTATCTCAAGCCCTGCTCTTTTGACCGTTGAAGTCCCAAGCATATAAGGGTTGCTTATCTCTTATTCTAGGGTTAGACGAGTGACTTGGAAGTTGTGAGCCGCTCCCAAAAATATCTCTCTCATTTTGTACAGATCTTAAGACTTTGTCTCAAGATCATATCTATCCTTTATTATTGCTTATATCTTGTAAAACTATTATCAAGTTAGATAATAGGATCATACCAGAATAGCTGTGGTGATCTTTTATGGTTTTTTCATTCCGCTGTGAACTTTGATTCGTTTAAGTTATATAAAAGTGTTTGGTTTCTGCATATCATGTATTTCTACATGGTATCAGAGAGAAGGTTGGTTTAAAAAAAAAAAAAAAAAGGGTTTCTATATTTTTGGGGATCTTGGATCTGGTGGTTAATCGTTGTTGGTGTTGAAGGCTTTGTTGCCTCCTAGACTAAGTGAATTTAGGAGAATCAAAGTGGTTCGTAGCTTGGCGGTTCTGTTGCCTCCTAGACTAAGTGAATCTAGGAGAAACAGTTCGATTGTGCAGGCTAGATATAGCGTTGTAACACCTCTTGTCTCTCTCTTTTTATTTATGTCTTTTATTTTTCCTGTTAAGAATGCTGGAGGATAGGTTGAGGGACATTTGAGAAGTTTGATTGGTTGTTGGAGATTGATTGTTATTTGAGGAGGTATAAGGTGTTGTTGCTTGTCTTTATCTTTGCTTTTGGTTGTGTGTCTGGTTGTTTTTGATTATTTGGTATAATGTCTGAACATGGTAATTCTGACAATGAGAGTGTTAGTGATCCACTCTTATCGGCTGGTAAGCTTGATGTTAGTAATCCCTTACATTTGCACCCTAATGATTCTGCTGTGCTCACTGTTATCTCTATGAAACTTAAAGGGACTGAAAATTATCAAGTTTGGGCTAATGCTATGCTTCTTGCCTTAGAGGGTAAAAATAAAATTGGTTTTATTGATGGCACTTGTAAAAGGTCTATTACTGATGAGGTTTTGGCTGAGCAATGGGATAGAGTTAATGCTGTTGTTTTAGGATGAATTTTGAATTATGTCTCTGAGGAATTGTTCCTTGGTCAATTTTTCTCTAAAAAGGCTAAACATGTTTGGAATGAGTTAAAGGAAACCTATCATAAAGTTGATGGTTCTGTGATATTCAACTTACATCATAAAATTAGTACTTTGAAACAAAATGGCTCTAATATGTCTGACTATTATCATAAGTTGAATGCTTTGTGGAAACAGTATGATGCTATGGTTGAGTTGCCTAATTGTGTGTGCATGGCCTCTAATGAATTTAAAAAACATAATCAACTGTTGAAACTTATGCAATTTCTGATGGGACTTGATGAGTCTTACATGAGTATTAGGAGTTCTATTCTATCTAGAGAGACCTTACCTGATGTGAAAGGGGCTTATGCCATTATCTCTAGTGAGGAATCTCACAGAGTGGCATCTGGAACTAACTCTGGGCCCTCTCAAAGGGGTCAGACCTCTGCATTCTTAGCCAGTGGTCCTGCTAGAAACAACTTTCAAAGAAATCAGAATCCTTATACTAATGCTAGACATAACACCACTGCTTTCAGACCCAATACCAACACTGGGTTCAGACATAGTGGTCCTAATGTGATAAGACCTAATGTGCCTGCTAACTCTGATGTTGTGTGTGAGAATTGTGGTTATATTGGTCATACTATAGACAGATGTTTTAAAATCATAGGATATCCTGCTGATTTTGGAAAAAAGAAAAGGGGACAAGGTGGTAAGGGTAAAAATGTTGCATACAATTCTGTTGGGTCCTCTGGGCCTGAAAGTCCCACTGGATCCTCAGGGTTCACTGATGAGCAACTTGCCACGTTACTCTCCCTTATTAAGGAGAAAAAATGTCTCGAGAAAATGTCCAAGCCAACATGGCAGGTACTTACTTTAATTCTAGCAAATTGTTCAATGACAATTTTGATAGATTTTTCCGCTTCCAGTCTAGTTTAATTACAAAATTGAATTATGTTGGTAAGGTTGTGGACTCTGGTGCTAATCAACACATGACCAATAGTGAGAAAGAGTTAGAAAATGTATGATATTTCTCATCTGAATATCAAAGTTTCTCACCCAAATGGCACTAATGCCATCATTTCTAAAATAGGAAACCTTAAACTTGGAAATGGTCTTGTCCTGTTTGATGTGCTTGTCATTCCTGATTATTCAAGTGACCTTGATTTCTGCTCATAAACTTGCTAAAGATAATAAGATCTTAGTTGTGTTTGATGAAAGTAAATGTTTCTTTGTGAATCAGGGATTTGAATCAAAAAACCATTCTGGGGATTGGTAAACAATGTGGTGGTTTATACTAATTAGATACTGAAGGTACTAAATGTGATAATATTAATATTGATTACAAGTGTTCCTTGTCTGTTTATGATTGGCATTGTAGAATTGGCCACCCCAGGTGACCTGCTCTTGATGTTCTAAAAGATTATTTGAAAATTAAAAAAAATGATAAGTATGAGGTTTGTGAAATCTGTCAAAGAGCTAAACAGACTAGGGAACCCTTCTCTTTAAGTGATCATAAGTCTAAAATGCTTGGTGATGTTGTTCATCTTGATCTGTGGGGACCCTATAAGGTGGTCAGTCACTCTGGCCATAGATACTTTCTTACCATTGTTGATGATTATACTAGAGCTGTGTGGGTGTATCTTATTAAATCCAAGGATGAAGTCTTTGATTCTATTAATATCTTTTACAATTTGATTAAAAATCAATTCAAAAAGACTGTTAAAGTGTTTAGAAGTGACAACGGAACTGAATTCCAAAATCAAACCTTTAACAAGTTTTGTGATAACATGGGGATTACACACCAAAATTCTGTTGCTTACACCTCACAGCAAAATGATGTGGTTGAAAGGAAACACAGACATCTCTTAAATGTGGCCAGATGTCTTATGTTTCAGGGGGGAATACCCTTAAGATTTTGGACTGAATGTGTGCTATAACCGCACTGCTACTTATCTTATTAACAGATTGCCATCTCTCTAGTGCTAAATGGAAAATCCCTTACCATATGATTTATAATTCCGCCCCTAATCTCTCTCATATCAGAATGTTTGGTTGTCTTTGTTTTGCTACTATCCTTAATAGTCATGATAAGCTTACCAGCAGATCTGAAAAATGTGTTATGATGGGTTATTCTAGTTCTCAAAAAGGATACAGGCTCTATAGTCTTGATAGATGTCAAGTTTTTGTGTCTAGAGATGTTAATTTCTTTGAGTCCATATTTCCTTTTAAGGAATCTATATCAAATGGTATTAAGAATAAGCATATTGAATCTGATGTCTTTCATGATTTTTTTTGATCTAAATAACCCTGAGCTTCCTAATGATGATGAGAGAGTTGTATCTAGACATAATAGTGACCATGAGTCACAAAGTGAAGGTAGCCCCTCTGCAATTCTAGGTGAAAATGTGCACACTGATGATTCTCCTACTGGATCACCAGTGATGACATTGATGCCAGTTTGCATGAAGTTGAGGCTGCTACACTTGCTGAAAATTCTATTTCTAAAGGAAATGTTGATGCCAACATAAATGCTCAGGGTACTCAAACCTTAAGAAGATCTTCTAGAACTTCTGTTTTTCCCAAAAATTATAATGGCTTTGTTGTTAAAACTAATGTCAAATATGGGATTGAAAAATATGTTGGGTACTCTAAATTAAATGGTGAAAACTTGTGTTTTGTGACACAACTGAATAAGAACCATGAACCCAAGTCCTTCTTTAAAGCATCTCAAAACCCCTTATGGGTTGATGCTATGAACTTAGAGATTGCTGCCTTACTTGAAAATGACACTTGGGATGTTGTTGAATTACCCATTGGCAGAAAAGCCTTGAACTCCAAATGGCTGTGGAAACTTAAATATAAATCTAATGGGGAAATTGAGAGGTACAAGGATAGACTTGTTGCCATGGGGTGTGCTCAAAGGGAAGGGGTTGATTATGAGGAAACATTCCCACCTGTTGTTAAAATGGTTACTGTGAGATGTGTGCTTAATATTGCTGTTGTGAATTCCTGGCCCATATTTCAACTTGATGTTAATAATGCTTTTTTACATAGTGAGCTAGATGAATCTGTTTACATGAGACCTCCTAAAGATTTTTATGTTGGTGGTAAGAACCTTGTTTGCAAACTTAAAAAATCTATCTATGGCCTTAAACAGGCCCCTAGACAATGGAATGCAAAACTCACCTCTGTGCTTATTGAAAATGGATTTAGTCAAAGTAAATCTGATTACTCCCTGTACACTAAATCTGATAATGGTGTGTTTCTTGCTCTCCTTGTTTATGTTGATGATATAATTGTGACTGGAAATAATCTTGGTGAAATTGAGAAGTTTAAAATGTTTTTGAAAAGTAAATTCAAGATAAAGGATTTGGGAAAGCTTAAATACTTCCTTGGTATAGAAGTGGTTGAATCTGATAATGGAATTTTCCCTTAATCAAAGGAAATATGTGCTTGATTTGTTGTCTGAATATGGTATGCTTGCCTGCAAAACTTCTAAGACACCCTTAATGGCTAAACTTTCTATATCTAATCTTCCCACTGCTACTGATCCTGCTCTTGTGAATATTGTTGACTATCAAAAGCTTATGGGTAAGCTTATATATTTAACCAATACTAGACCTGATATATCCTATGTTGTGCACTGTCTTAGTCAATTCATGCATTCTCCTTTGACATCTCACCTTAAAATTGCTTTTAAAATTCTAAGATACCTTAAAGGATCACCTGGTCTTGGCATTCATATTTCCAAGGATACTGGTGTGTCTCTTAAAGGATACTCAGATGCTGATTGGGCCAAATGCATTGTTAATAGGAACTCAGTTACTGGTTATTGTGTTTTTTAAATGAGAACCTCATTTCTTGGAAAAGTAAGAAACAAAATACTCTCTCCAAATCCTCTGTTGAGGCTGAGTATAGAGCCCTAGCATCTTTAACCAGTGAGATCATTTGGATTTTGAAAATTCTTAAGGACTTGGAATGTATAAATCTTTTGCATGTTGATCTGCACTGTGACAGTAAATCTGCTATAAAAATAGTTGCTAACCCTGTATTTCATGAGAGGACTAAACACCTTGAGATTGATCTCTATTTTGTGAGAGAAAAAAATCCTTAATGGTGTTGTTAGAACTGTCAAAGTAGAGTCAGCAAATCAAATTGCTGATATCTTTACCAAAGGGTTAGACATTTCTCAGCATCATTCTCTAGTAGGAAAACTTGGAATGATTGACCTCTTTGGAATATCGGATTAAGGGGGGATGTTAAAATATATAACCCGATATCCCTTTTGTGTGTTCTCTTTGTTGTTTTATGTTTCAGGTATTGGACCAAGCCCTAGTTGTATCTCAAGCCCATCTTCTCAAGTCTCAAGCCCATTGGTCAAGCCTATCTCAAGCCCTGCTCTTTTGACCGTTGAAGTCCCAAGCATATAAGGGTTGCTTATCTCTTATTCTAGGGTTAGACGAGTGACTTGGAAGTTGTGAGCCGCTCCCAAAAATATCTCTCTCATTTTGTACAGATCTTGAGACTTTGTCTCAAGATCATATCTATCCTTTATTATTGCTTATATCTTGTAAAACTATTATCAAGTTAGATAATAGGATCATACCAGAATAGCTGTGGTGATATTTTATGGTTGTTTTCATTCCGCTGTGAACTTTGATTTGTTTAAGTTATATAAAAGTGTTTGGTTTCTGCATATCATGTATTTCTACAGAAAGGGTTGGGATAAATAACATACGGGGTTACACTCATTTTCAGTGTACACAGTACACTACCACTTACACAAATTGGCATCACCAAATGTTGGTGATCACCAACTATAGCAAAATTGCAAATTTGATGTTGTAACTTGCAATTTTCTCAAAATGATTTCATCAACAAGCAAGGTTTATAAAAAAAATTTAGTCGATCTATCACTCTGACTCAAACTAACAATATACTACTAACATGCATTTTAGAACAGTTACAAATGACTGAATTATCACACAAAAATACTAGAAGTGTAACATGAAAACATAAAACAAACATTTAAGTTTAACTCTCCAAAATCCATACATAAGCAGCTTTTGAATCAAACATGTAATAAGGATATATATACTACTGTAGTACTTATTTTTTCATGTGCCAGTGCGCCCACCACCAACAACGGAGCAACAACCCCCGACAAGATATATATAAGCTAGTGGTGGATATGACATTATCATAGCAGGAGTGATACCCAAATGTAAATCTAAATAACGAATGTGGAGATCGTGGTGGTTTAAACGTGGCTGTGAATGGAGAAGATGTTGAACAAGTACATAGACAACCTTTTTTTTGTGAACATGCATGAAGAACTTGTTATCATATAATTCTAGTGAATAGTAAAAGAAAAAAGAAATATAGAGTGATTTTTTTTGAACAACATTAGATTAAAACGAGAGAAAAGTCTAGCAAAACGCTAGACTAAACAACAGTACAAAGGATGTTTAAGCCATTCAACCCAAGAGATATTACTCTTTGAGTTTCGATGCTTAAACCAAAAGAATGAATACAAGATAATATTATCTACTAGATCACGTTTGACCATTCTACCGGAATCAAATGTCATCGAATTTCTTTACCTCCATAACATCCAACATGTTGTCAACCCGATAACTTCAAGCCTCACTCGACTATTGATAACGTTTGGAACGTGATTACACCATGACACCCAATCTTCAAAGGAACCAACCTCTGGCATATGAAAAATAGTTTTGGTCATCATATCGGTTGAGCTTTGCTTTTTTGGGTATCGGTTGAAATTCCAACCGATATTTAATGCTCCATATTCTCCCATTTCACCAAATTCGTCTATTACCAAGTTAAAAAAAAAAGAAAAAAAAAGAAACATTAACTTTTACTTTAAATGCTAACTCAAACACATTTCTAAAAACACACAATTTCAATCAACAATTCTATCTCAATACCTTCAAACACATTATTTAATATGTCGTTCGAGCTTTTATTTGGTTCTTCTTCGTCTTCCGACAGTGAGGAAGTTTTTAGTGAGTTTGTGGAGTTTGCGGATTTTGCTTGGAAGGCTTACAAAGCATTACGTACCAAAAGTTCGACGAAGGTATAAACGTATGGATCATGAGGGTGCTCATAATCGTTTAGTGGCGGTATACTTCTCCGAAAACCTGCAGTTCGACGCAAGAACATTCTGTCGGCGGTTCCGAATGAGCCGAGAACTATTCACAGAAATTGTTCGAGAGGTAACCGGTCATTCTCCTTATTTTCAACAAACTCTTGATGCTAGGGGCATACCTAGTATTAGCCCATTGGTCAAGTGTACTGCGGCCATTCGTCAATTGAGATACGCGGCCGTTCCTGATTCTCTTGACGAGAATCTGGCAATGGCTGCAACAACATCCCGTGATTGTCTCCGTAAGTTTTGCAAGGTTATCATGGAGTTATATGGTGCTGAGTATTTGCGAAAGCCCACGTATTCTGACCTTGAAAGATTATATGCTCATCACGAGCATAAGCATGGCTTTCCTGGGATGATGAGAATTGATTGTACAAGTTGGGAGTGGGAGAATTGCCCAAATAATTTGAGAGCTCAATATGCTAGGGGTGATCACGGGCCACATCCATTCATTTTATTAAAAGCAGTTGCTTCCCATGATTTATGGATTTGGCATCCGTACTTTGATATCTCCGGAATGAATAACGACATAAACGTTTTACGTCGTTCACCTGTTTTCAATGATATCAAATCTGGGAGAGCATTAGACCTTGAGTTCGAGGCTAACGATGTGGTTTATAAAAGGGGATATTATCTTACTGACGGGATATATCCACAATGGTCCGTTCTTATGAAGTCTATTTCAAATCCTCTCACAGGTGATAAAAAAGAATATTGTACAAGAGGAAGCACGGCAGCAAGAAAAAGATGTGGAATGGGCTTTTGGTGTGTTGAAGAAGAAGTGGAAAATGCTTAAAGTTCCTGCTCGAGGGTTGTTTAAAAAGGATATCCAAGAAGAAGTGGAAAATACTTAAAGTTCCTACTCAGTATGATTGTTCGACACAAGCAGCGAGCGATATGATCTACATGGTTTGAAGATGAGGGACACCAAGATCATGATCCCTTAGATCGTATGAAGAATCGTTAGGAGTTACTCAGGAGCTAATGGACGCATCAACTCATCAACACTTAAAATCTGATTTGATCGAACACATTTGGAGAAATCGTCGAAATCATGTCAATAAAGAGAATTAAGTCGACAGTGACGATGACGATGAGGAAGACGATGAAGATTTTTTTAACGTTTTTAACGTTATTTAAATAATTTACGTATTGTTTTTTAACGTTTATTTTAATTTTGTACTGTAATCTTTTTAATTTTAATGAAATCAAAATTTGATGTTTACTAAAATGTTTGAATTAAAAAAAACAACAACAATTTTGGTCATCTGTTGTTGCATCCTGGTCATGTCTGGTCGTCGGAGAAAGAAAGTTAACGTGGCGCTGATGACTTAAGTTACGACTGTGACCAGCCTAATAGAACTTTCATATTTGTGCTACTTAAAAGCCAATAGCATACAAAATAAATAAATAAATAAAAGAATCGCCCAATTAAAGGTTATGTGACACCAAACTTAAAGAACATTGGTTTAAACAACCACCTTAATGATTTTCTCTTTTGGTAATTAATATCTTTTTCTTTTAGTACATCCTAAGATCTCTTATATAATAAGAGTAAAGTAAAAATTGAAAATAAATGTTTCGTAAAAACCAATTGAAGAGTTCAATCTCAAAATCAAGAAAAGTTAAAATTGAGGTTTTGGTTAATATGTGTCAAAATTAAAATTAAAATGATAGAAAAAAGAGGTTATTTTTTTTAAAATTTAGTGGTTAAGTTTAAAATATTCGGTTATGTAATTTGATATAAAAAAAACTATAAATAATTGGCATAAATTGAAAAAAAAGAAACAACAATACTATGAACAACCAACTACTATAAACAACGGTTTAGGCCGCTAAATAGCTACGTATTTTTTGGAATATACCGTTTTGGTACGTGAACTAAAATCAGTTCCATTTTATGTTGTGTACTTTTATGTTTTATACCATTTTGCACGGTTAAACTTGTTTTACCGAAACCATAATCACTATTGCCTGTAAACATGCGTGCAAAATGGTACAAAACATAAAAGTACGCAACATAAAATGGAACGGATTTTAGTTCACGTACCAAAACAGTATATTTCGAAAAGTACGTAGCTATTTAGCGACCTAAACCCTATAAACAACCACTGGTATAAACTTAAAACAGCCAACTACAATAAACAACCACCGATATATTTCTATACTGGAAAACTAAAAAACATAAAAACAAATCATAAATATAGGTTGTAGAAAAAAGTATAAGTGTAACACGAGAAAAATAATTAAAAAAGAAAAAATACAAGACAAAAAATTAAAACTTTACCATATGAACATTTAAATTATACTTTGTATATTAAAAAAATTTGATTTAAGATTCTTGATGCACAAAGAATAACATAATACTAATCTCAAAATTGAAAAATCAAAACAAAGATCATATATAAGCTAGCACATTTTTCTTACAAGAACCTATGTGGGATTAAAACCAATATTTATTCCCTTCTATCAAAAAGACATAAGTTATATGGGTAATTGTTCTGTCCCGTGCCAACAAAGGGTACCATTGTTGGTGGTGAAGGGAAGTACATGAATCTAGGAAGTTATCGAGCACATTGTTGTCATGCATACGACGAGATATAAGCTTGTGGTGGATATGACTTAATTTGGCATAGGTTGAGTTATACCTACTAGTGATTCAAGATAGTAAAATTCTTGGTGGTGGCGGTGTAACATGGTGAGATAAAGGCAGAGATTGTGGTGGTCTGAATGTGACGATGGGTGGAGACGAAGGAGTTAGTGAACAAGTGCATTAGGGCTGAGCAAACGACCCGAACGGACCGGACCGACCGACGGACCGACCGAAACCGGACCGGACCGGACCGGACCGGACCGATCACATTCGGTCCGGTCCTCGGTCTCGGTTTTTAGGCTAATTCGGTCTCGGTCTTGGTCGGTCCGGTTCGGTCCAGACCACAAACCCGGCTTATTTTGCCTAGTTGGACCGGACCGGACCGGACCGGACCGACCACATTCGGTCCGGTCCTCGGTCTCGGATTTTGGGCAAGTTCGGTCTCGGTCTTGGTCGGTCCGGTCCGGGACCGATGCTCAGCCCTAAAGTGCATAATGAACATGTGATCGAGGTCGTTTGCAGTCGATGCGGCTCTAGTGAAATTTGGAGTTTTAAGTTTGATTCTGTTACAGTCGCGGGTCAAGAGGAAGGACACACCAGACACACCAAGCCCAAACGTGTGTCAGTGGCTCCAGCCTCGCACAAGGATTTTGTGATGGATTAGGATTATCTATCTTAGTTTAAATTGTTTAGGATAGGTATTGGAGTCGACTTAGGATAAGTCTCTGTGTTTGTGTTTAGGATACGTATTGGAGTCGTTTTAGGATAAGTCTTTGTGTTTGTGTGGGACTATCTCACAGACTAGTATTTAATGTTTACAGATGAATGAAAGTTATTAAGTTTTTACGGTCAATTAGCTCTTATTCTCCTCTCTTTCTACAGGAGCCTGCACTCGCTATAAGTAATGCTACAATCGATACGAGTAGGTCGTATCAGATTCCATGAGTTGTTGTGGATTTGTGCTATAATTCATGTCATATATGTGACAATATAATCTAGTGCTATATAGTCTAAAAAATCTAATAGCATTGATCAAATTTAGCATAAAGTTACCATAAACCATATGACAAGGAACCCCTTTGGAGTTGTGTTGGAAAATTTAGTGCACTTATGGGAATAGTTCACACCTTGTAATGGGTTAGGAGGTACGGAGTGTACACCCATAAGGTCCATGAACACCCTGACTCTTGTAGTGGTTTGTATTGATAGTGCTTGGTGAAAGTAATCGTTGTGGTTACCACCGACATCGTGTTTCCACCGAAGCAGTTTCCAATCGGATCGTGTTTCCACCGGCGGTGTTTCCACTGAAGTGGTGTTTCCACTGAAGTGGTGTTTCACTAAAGTAGTGTTTACTGGCAAGCAGGGTGTTTCCACCAAGCAAAGGTAACCACCGATAGCACTATGAAAGTACTGATGAAAGTACTGAAGCTTGTAACGGCTTTGACCTATTCAAGTGGCAGTTTCAATCGCTTAATGACCACGCTTTAATTGGTCATGTAACTACTAACGGCTATAATAGGGATAATTATGAGGCTATTAATGGGCCGATTAATACTCATAATTCCATGGAATTAGCCAAGAGTATTATCCTATAAATAGGATATCTGATTATGCATGAAATATACATGTAAAACACTAAACACTTATATGCGAAAGGGTTATAGAATTGTGCCTAATTCTCTAACTGCATTTGGTCTTATCCCAAGTAGATATTCGTGATACCCGTGCATTAGGGTTTAATAGTTTACTTTGGATAGTGATCACACGATTCCAAGTGATATCCGGTAACCACCTAGTGGTATTTGTTACTGCTGACTAATTGTTGTTTCTGCTGAACAGTTATTGATTATCTTTACCCTGCTGCTGAGATACTAACCCCCAACAAGTTGGTCCTGACATTATATACTTTCTACAAGACACTTACTTATGATAAAAAAAATGTCAAAAAGACACTTATGATTAAAAAAAATGTTTTCCTTGAAGTTTGGCACGCAAAAGAATTTAAGGCGTTATTTTAGAAATGCAACAAAGGGAGAAAACGAAAATACAATAAAAGGCATCATCACTCAATTAAACAAGCTAATTTTAAGGAGAAAAGGACGCAAAACGCAAAAATTAATAGGACAAAGCCAAACAATTAGGCCTAACTGATATAAACGACCCAAAAATAAGGTGTTCATATTTGATTTGTTAGACTTGATGAACGAATTACTTAATTGATTAAAGGGGCGTTTGATTTTTGTTACATGAATCGCAAATATCCTAAATCCACTTAACACCAAATTAAAACAACTCCACAAACAACATAATGTAATCAGTGTATATATGAATAATCTTAGTCTTTCTTTGTGGTTTAATTTTTTTTCTTCCTATCATCGGTATATAGTAACACAATAAGAGACGATGACCGGATATTTTTTCTCGATTAGTGAGAGCATGTTTTCTTCGTTCGGGTGTTAAACTCGTAATAAAGAAAGAGGTTTGTTAAATTGTGGCCATATGGGGTCAATATAAAAAATATATGGCAATAGTTTCTCAATACCGAGCTTGGTTAGAGAAAATCTTTGCTTTTTGATATCCAAAAACCTTTCAACTTAAACCAAACATAAACAATCATTCCTCATACCGACACCATCAAACCGAACACATCTTAAATAATATTTCATGTGAAAAACAAAATGTTTAGGATAACCTCAAAGGATGCAAGAACAAAAAATATAAAATGTGTTGGGAATAATCCGTTACCACCGATAGTTGTGGTTTACACTGCTTGGATTAACACTAGCAGTGGAAACGTATTCCCACTGCCAGTACATTGTTACCACTGCTATTAGATAATGTTTAGTTTAATGCGTCTAGATAAGTATAGAATAGATCTTGTGTATATTCTATAATGTTAGCTTTATACTTATCTTGTAAAGGACTCCTTGTTGTATAAAAGGAGGTCCTAGGTCATTGTCTTAGGTACTTGTCAATTTACCTACGTATTACTGACAAAGGCTTCAAGGTGTAACCCTAGTGATAAGCAAAGATCATTCGTATTATTCATTAATAATATTGAAGCTTAAGTTTTGTGTTTAATCTGTGTTTACATACAATACATCATATAATCCATCTTCTAAGTATTACTAAGTAAATTCCGCGTGCTTAATAATATTATACAAAATATCATTGACACAAGGAGTGTGTCCAGGTCCATCAAGTGGTATCAGAGCGAACGTTCTGATATTTTGTTTTAGAAGATCCAAGGAATTAGCTTAACCTACTCACTCAATTCAATGGAGATGGAAAACAACCAATCAAACTCTTCTACACCAAGGCTACCTAAGCTCAAACTAAATGAGTTTGAGATGTGGAGGATACTGATTGAGCAATACTTTCTCATTCAAGACTATGCTCTATGGAAAATCATTCAAATTGGTGATTCTTTCAAGCCTGTGACTAGTACTGTGAAGGTTGGTGACACAGATGTTGTGAAAGTTTTTGTGCCTGAATCTAATGTTGAAAAATCTTGCAGGAAGAAAGATCTTAAAGCTAGAAGTTTGTTGCTGATGACTCTTCCTAGAGATCAGATCATTGCATTTAGCAAGTACACAACTGCAAATGAACTGTTTGAAGAGATTTGCTCAGTGTTTGGTGGTAATGATGCTACAAAGAAGACACAAAAGACATTATTGAAGCAAAGCTATGAAAATTTCTCTGCTTCAAGCAGTGACTCTCTTGATAGCATCTTCACCAAACTCCAGAAGATTGTTACTCAACCGACCGTGCTTGGCATTGAGGTAGAAAAGGAAGACCTCAATTTGAAGTTTCTAAGAAGTTTGCCTTGAGTTTCAAACCAATGTTACTGTCTGGGAAAACAAATCAGACATAGAAACAATGAAGCTCAATGACCTTTACAACAACTTCAAACTAATTGAGCAAAGGTTGAAGAAGGCAGGGAAACTTGGCACAAGCTCTAGTAGCTTGGCATTGTTGTCAACCTCGGTTGACAGTGATGATTCTGAAGATGACAGTGATGATGAAGTTGCCATTGCTGGTTCTAAAGTTTCCAATGGTAATGTGAATGTTACCACTGCAGGTTCAAAGAAGAAGGTTGCTAATATTGGAGATCCTACCTTTTATGCTTTCATATCCACACAAGTTGGTGGCTCTGTCTTAACTCATGAAGACATAGAGCAAATTGATGAAGATGACTTGGAGGAGATGGATATAAAATGGCAGATAGCTCTTCTTAGCATGAGGGCTAGGAAATTCTACAAGAAGACTGGCAAGCCTATTCACATCAATGGTGATGAAACTGCAGGCTTTGATAAGAAAAAAGTGGAGTGCTTTAACTGCCACAAGTTTGGACATTTTGCTAGAGAATGCAGAAGACCAAAGACCAAGGACAATAGGTCTACTTGGTACAAGCAAAAGAAGGGACCAACTGTGGAAGAAACAAAGGAAATATTGGCTATTGATGGTGTGAGCTATGATTGGAGTTTCAAGGCTGATGAACAAGAATAAGAACATTCCGATGTCGCTCTAGTTGCTACCGAATTTGCTCTCATGGCTTTCTCTCGACTCGAGGTACAAAAGTTTGATAGTTGTTCTAAAACATGTAGGGTCTAAAGAAGTTGAAAGACTTAATGATTTATACTCTAATGAAAGGCAAGAGTTATATCTGCTAAGTATACCGTGTCTAATCTTAGGAGATCCATGGCAAGTATTAGAAAAGCAAATAGAGCACTATCAAGCAAATGAGTCAAAATATAATGATGATATGATTCTTCTTAGAAGAGAGGTAGAACTTACAACCGCTGTGAATGAAGCATATCAAAAAGAGCTTGAAAAACTTCAAAAGAAAAATGAAAATGTCAATTTAACTTTAGACACATGTTATCATCAGTCTAAGTCAATTGATAAAATTTGGAATGCTCAAGTATATAGTAAAGCTAAGTCTGGTATGAGTTATAATACAGTGCCTCCACCACTAAGAGGTGTTCCATCACCTCCAGGTATAGATTTAGCTCATACAGGCTTAGAAGATTTTAAGGATCTTGAAAGAGAATATGGTCCTTTAAAGGACAAAATGGTGAAAAGTAAGGAAGAGATTAACCATGATAATGATGTTTTTGAGAGTGCTAGTGACTCATCTGTTGTTGATGAGAATGTTAAAAAGAATGTAGAGGCTTCTATCCCAAAAGTTGTTAATACTGTTACAGAGGAACCTAGGAAACCAGTTAATAAACCTAGACCAACTGTAAGGTATGCTGAGATGTATAGGAACAAGCCTACAGCTCCTAGGAGTAACCAGAGGAGTTGGAATCATGTTAAATATAAACAACTAGGTAGTGATTTTGTAATGTACAATAAGGCATGCTCTATCTGTGGTAGTTTTGATCATTTACATGCTTATTGTGACTATCATGTTGGGAGAAGGGAAGTCCATAGGAATAAAAGGGTGGAGACTAACAGGTTTCAACATAATGTACACCCTAATTCACATTGAAAAATGGTCCCAAGAGCAGTTCAACTTAGAAGTGGGATCAAAACTTTTGCCACTGCAAAAACTGTTAACACTCGCCACCCTAAGTCACTGTTAAAAGTGCAAACACCAAAACAACTTTTGCAAAATCTGCACAAACAGGGAAAGGAACCTTTCAAGCTAAAAGGTTAATTATAACCAACAATGGGTGCCTAAAGAAACCAAAGAGCTTACCACTGCTCATTCAAAAGTTTCCACTGGAAGGGTTGTAAACAAGAAAAGGGGGACATGGGCAATGCCGTGAAGGCCTCAAAGACGCTTGGGAATGGAAACCTAAAGGAGATACCTCTACAACCAATCCCAATGGTGTATCAATGACCTTTGATAGATTTAACTATATTGATACACGAGGCAGATCCAAGTCAATCATGGCTTGGGTCCCCAAAAGAAACTAACTATTTACTCTAATGTGCAGGAACATCCAAGGACAAAAAGATCAGATCAAGGATATACAGATACTGGGTGTTCAAGACACATGACTGGCAACAAGTCCTATCTTTCTGATTTTGAGCATTATGATGGATAGTATGTCAGTTTTGATAATGAAGTTAGTGGAACATAATGTGTGATGCAGGAACACTAAAGATAAAGGAAAACATGGATTATTATTATTATTTCACAAAACTGCACTCTAAGTGCAGCAGTTACATCCATGGAATACAGACTACAAGCATCATTACATCATCTGAAAACAACTGCCAATGACCTACCCCAAACACAAGATTCATATCCCATCCCCAACCGAACCATCATCTACCATCTATGGTTTCTTTGGGAAGCCCCACCTTGGCATCACCTTAGGAGCCCCACGCATGTCAATCCACTCATACACTCTAGGGCATGCTAATCCCCTCACCACTTCTCTGACTGGTGGAGAGGATGATGAAGGTCCAGCTGGTGGTGGTGCTGCTCTCAAGGATCTTGCACGTGGTGCTTGAAGCTCTTCATTAGGGAGTATTGCAGCAAGGGGAGGTACACTCAAGGCTCTAGTGGAAGCCTCATCATCTGTATCTTCATAGGGAGAAATATAAGAACTTATTGAACTATCTCCCTTGGTCAAAGCATCTTGAGGTGTTGGTTGCAGATTTGATGGACCAGCAAATGATGGGGTGATACTCATGGATTTATGAGATCTCTTTCTGGATGACACTTCTTCAAACTCTTCTTTCTCTACTATGCTTGGGTTGTTCAAAACAAAGTCATCCCATACACTGTCATTGAATGAACTATCTGAGGAAAGATTGATTGGATTGGATCGGCTCATGGTGATCTCGTGAAATCTTTTAAGAGAAAAGTGTTGGTGTTATAGAAGGTTGTGGGTGTTTGGTTCTTTAATACAAGTTTAAGTGAGATTCAGTTAGTTAATGAGGGGAAGGTGTAAGTGGTTGAGAAGTAAATTGGAGTCCTGTGGCCTTGGAAAGTGTATCAGTGTTTATGAGTTGACTTTATTGAGTATAGCCACTGTTATGTTCATTCCTGTAAATACACTAACCATTGCCAAAACTCAACAGTGATTCCAGTGTTTGGTTTAGGTTTGTGAATTGCAGATTTGAAGGATTCTTTGTTTACATTGAATGGTTACTCGTTGATGTTTGACTTTCTAGTTGTCCACTGATGTTTATGCAGAAATTATTTTACAGTGGGACCTAAATTGAAACCAGTGGCAACATGCTTACAGTGGAAAAAGGAAAACAAAGGAACTTCATTTCATTAATATAACGTGATTCATTAAAACCAACGTGAAAGTTCTAATAATCATCAAAATACAAAAGACTGCTACCTAGCACATCCTACACCTAACTTCAGCTACTCCATTGGCTTCTTGCCTTTGGCCACATAGTCATGCTTGTTTCTTTGTGCCATCTTCCTTTTGTTCTCAAAAGTATATTGCATTCTTGGACATGGAAGCCCAAGAAGTTGTGGAGGAGGCTTTGGTAGCATTGCAGGCTTTGTTGGGATGGATATCTGCTTCATATTGGAGATAGCTGTTTCCAGTGCTATTGAAAGAGCCTTTGGCAAATATTTAGCCATGGAATAGGTTTCGTCATTTTCCTCGTCATCATCTGATGTGCTGGAATAGAACTCAAGAGATTTTGCAGGTTTAGCTGCAGGCACACGCTTAGCAGTTTCTTTGGTATACTTTTTGGAAGAAGTGCCAGCCGCTGGTGGGAAGTATCCTAATCATCCTGATGTCTCTGAGGATGTCTCTGACTCGATTACATACTCTTCTTCTGAATCAGAAGAGATGTTGATGGTGTTGGAAGGATTGCTCATGATTATGTTTTTGGGGATATTGTGTTTGAATGTGAATTGATGAAGTTTACCAAAAGCCAAGTCTCCTTATATAGAAAAATTCGGTTGAAAGGGTTAATTAATTTACCTTTTCCTATTTTGGTAGGTTAAGGACTAAATATAGATATTATTGGGTTGACTTTGGAAGATATTTTACTTGGATAATGGTTTGGTTAAAGGTAACTTTGGTTAATAACAAGTTGGTTATTTCTATCTCTTACAGATACATAACCAAGTTTTGATGAGAGTTGAATTTAAAAGGTATATATCTGAGATACACAACAAATGGTTATTGATTCACCATGTCTAAACCACATAAGAATCAACGAGTCCAGAGCAAACGGCTACTGGTAAAGACTTGACAAATCCGTTTATGGTTGATAGTTTACCAAAAACTATATGGTTATCAACTCACCATATTCTTTATGATTAAGAGTTGGCTAGTCCATAGCAAACGGCTCATGGTTAAGACATATCAAATCCGTTGATAGCTGGTAGTTTGCTAAAAACTATGATAAGAGCAGTCTTGTTATCACATGATTTTATTTACCACTGCTCTTTGAAATTTTTGTGAAAAATTACCACTGCTAGTTCACAGTTTCCACTGACAGTGTTATTTTACCACTGTTATTCTAGCCGTTACAACTGATAGTGTCAGTAACTAATTTTTACTAGCCGTTGAAAGTAACCACTGATTGCTATATATATAGGGTTAAAATTGTAAGGGAATTATCTTCTTTCCATATTATAATAAATACTTTCTAAAGATAATTTTACTTGCGCAATAATTCTAAACCCTAACCCTATATATCTTTCTCTTTCAATTGGCTAGTTATTCTTTCATTATTACTGACATAATATCGTTTTTCATCAAAAGTTTCTATGGCATCTTTGAAATTTGCAGATGAGCACAACCTAGTGGCCTACCTACAAAAGTCTAATGAGAAGAGCGGCCCTGTTTTTCATCAGATTGTGGACTTTCTTGTTAGATATAGGATTTCACAAACACATTAAACCATAACCATATGGGGCGTTAACAAGAGTTTAGTGAGAGAAAGGAAGAGAGTTGGGAACTATGTGAAACAAAGAAAAATGGTATTGAAGCTCCAACCCTATACCTTGGGAGGTAGAGGGTATTTATAGTTTCTTACAAACAAACGCCACCTACGGGTTGTGGATCAGGCATACAGTGGGTAAAGACCCGTCCGTCCTCCACAGTGTTACTTAACTAAATACTACTTAACATAAAATAACTACGACTACGAGCTTTCTAACGATTACATATACTTGAGGTGACCGACTCTTTAATACCTGGATTTCTAATTCCTAACAGTCCTCCCCTAAGGGAGGTCACCTCAAACACATATTAAAATTACATTGAATACAAACGGATATTACATTGAGATTGTTCTTGGATTCTTGTCCATGTTCTTTGTTCTGTAGCTCGTAGTCTTTGATTCTTCATTAATGCATGTTTGGATAATCTGAGTGGAGGTCTTTAACGATCCACGTGATACTCGAGTTTTGAGCCGCTTTGAGATCATCAGCCACTTTAAATCTCCGACTCAACCTTTGTGGTGTTGGTAATTAGTGATGTTGTGACTTTTGGACCGACATGCTCACATTCTGGATCATGATTTATTCTTATCGAGTAGCGAAGCTTTGTTGATTCATGATATTGGCGCAGCGAGCGTAAGCATGGAGTGAAATATCAGAGTCATTGATGCACCAATCATGATTTCTTTAGATATGAATGTGTTTTGTGAGCATGCGGCTACGGATTGACCGCTCAATTCCGATCACCGCAAACGTCGGGTGTACCTGCATAAAACAGTTAGCAATAAAGCGCTCGAAAGTGTCTTTGATCACTTTCGATGAATTGAGGTACACGCCCACGTTCCCGTTGATCAACAAGTACTGCCTGTGATTAGGTATAATTCGAAGAATTTCCTTGACAGGTTTTCACAAATGCTTTCTAGCCGTTCTCAAAACCGGAGCGTCTCAAAGAAGACAACACGGAGTGAGTGAACTAGCGAATAGAGATTCACTGATTGATGAAAAGAGATTTGAAAAACAATCGTATACCGCTCAATAGAAATTGTTTTTGCAATACAACGAAGTTTTAAAAAATCATTTATCAATCATAAACACCTTTTGATTTGAAATAATTGTACACAATCGATGTGCTTAGAGAAAAGAGTTTTTAAACACAACAACCGGTTTTTCAAAGGCATCCGTCAATCTATTTTCTTGGACCTGGATTGATTCAATTTTGAATCGCCCAATCGATGAGGTCCATATGAAACAATCAAGTCTTGGCAATACCACAAGGATAGTGCGTAGGACTCATAAGATATAATCTCACATTCCACATTGTGTGAAATAGTGAGTCTTCAAGAAATAAGTGTCCTAAAGAGATTAATTGATGATCTCGTGGCTCTAGACTCAATTTGGGCATATTTGGTTCCTATGCCGGAGACTAGGGAGAGGGTCTCCTTCTTCAATATCAACAATCTATAAGAGAGAGTCGATAGATTATGTAGGTTCCCCGTGAGAATGAAACAAGCCCTTTTAAGAGGAACTTGAGTAGCTTGGGAAGTTTAGTGTAGTGCGTCCGGGTCCATGACGTCTTGTCTTCAATACCAGTTGTTACCTTAGTAACCACCAAGTAGCATATATGAATTGAACCCGGTTTCTGCCCTAAGGTTGAATAAATGGAGGGCTATTTCTTTTCACCATTTTTCTCATTCAATTCTTTTTCATTCTTCAACCCCTTCAGTGCTTACCGAGACTTCATAACTAGAACCTTGTTGGGTTTATTCCAGTACTAGCTCAGTCTTAGTTAGCACTCTTCCCTTATTCTCATTTTTCTCCTTTTTTCATCTTACCTAAGGACTTCTACACTATCTAGTGGATTGTCCCTAGGTAGATCCCTCCGGTTCTGGCGGATCATGGGACCTCAACCTAACCTTATCATCCTTATATCACCATACATAAAGTAAAGTTGGTCGGTCTTTTTGGTATCGTTCATCTGCCATAGGAACCAATTGAAAACCATTTGAAAATCAAACAAGATACTTGTGATATGGAATCAAAGCATTTTGTATCTTAATTGTTTTGATAATTTTAGAAATGCTCCCCCTCAACATATGCATAATATTTTAGAAATTGTTTTAGCACATGGAGGCAAGAGATCTTTGAAATCGTTAGATTGAGAATGAAAGATCCAATCTTTTGATTAACATTTTCTAAAATGATCATCATCACTTCCCAATCAATTTGAGTAAATAAAACATTTTGAGGAAGGATGAGGTTTTCAAAAGTTTGCTCCCCTCAATATGTGCCTCGAATTTTGAAAGAATTTTGCACATATTAGAGGGAATCTGCACTTAGAGACAATTCGCACACGCTTCAATAATTTGAGGTTTTAAAATAGATGCTCCCCCTCAACATGTGCATGGAAAATTTGAAATCGCTTTGTCACTTGTGGGAGGCAAACATACTAATCACTTATGAAACTATCTATCGAATTATCAGTTTAAATCCAATTTAAATCACAAATTCTCCCCGATCACAATTATCAAAACATTTGAGATTTGTGATCTCATAGATTTAAATCGCTTTTTGAAAGCTTTTAAGGAGAATTGTGACTTGATTTTGAAAACGCTTTAACCGATAAGGATCAATTTTGAGACTTTATACTCCAAAGATTTAAACATGCTTGAATATCTTTTGAAAGCAAACCATTTTTGAAAAAAATACACTTTATAATTAAAAATCATTCTCCCCTCAATCAATGACATAAGTTGTTGATTGAGAGATAGATAGTTTTAACAACCGTTTAGTACAAATGATTTTCAAAAATTGAGCCCGAGTAATTTTTTTCAAAGCAATTCGTTTTCATTGGATAGTGAGAATTTTGTATAGAATCGGAGCATGAGATTTGAAAAACAAGATAAAGCATGGCTCTGTTCTTTCTTTTTTAACACGGGTTACTGCCTGAAATGACAATAAACCACCATTTTTCTTCGCTTTTAAAAAATGAAAAACTATGTACATTCGATGAATATCTAAAGACCCGTGACATTCTTTGAATATCAACACAAAGTCCGTAGATGATATCGAATCGAGAAAAACATGACAAAATGACAATATTTTTTGAGGATTTTTCGAATTTTTCACATTTTTATGGATTTTGAAAGTTTTATAATTTTCTATTTGATTTTTGAAGGTTTTGTAATTTTGTATTTTGCTTTTTGAAAAAAATATATATAAAGAGATAGATGAAGATAGACCTTTGCTCCTCGTCTTCCTCTTGAAGACGTTTGAGTGTTTCTGGTTGAAGGCTTTTGTTAGGAATTCGATAATTCCTGTATTGAAGAGTCGGTCACCCCAACTACTATCTAACACAAGTTAGCTCGTAGATTGGTCATTTTGTCCCATTTTTATGTAGTTAGTTAGTAGCGTAAAATAGTTTAGTGTAACTCCGTGGAGGAAGGTCGGGTCTTTACCCACTGTATCCCTGATCCACAGGCCGTCAGGAGGTCGCTTTGTTTGTTACCTATAAATACCCTCTACCTTGCATAGGTAGAGGGTTGGATGTTCTTTGGTAATCTAATATTCTACAAGTTTCTCTCACTAGAATGTCCCACTCTTTCTCTCTCTAAAACCATCTATGTGCTCATTGTGTTAATGTTATGATGTGTAAGTGAAAAGTTATATCTTACAATTGGTATCAAAGCCATGGTTAGATCATATCTTACACATCTTTGGATTTCTAGTGGTTTTTAGGTGGTTTTTAAGTTTGAAAAAGTTTAGTGGTTTTGCATCATTTGATTGATTTCTAGTGTTAAAGTTTCGATTTTGGTTGTACTTTTATGTTTAGAATCATCAAAAGTGTTTAGGTTTTCATTTGGTAAGCTTGAATCATCTTGGTTGGGTTGTTTTTGGATTGAAAAGTGAGGTTTATATGGTTTTTTCAAGCTAGCGACTTAGCTCACGGAATACTTTCTTGGTAGCGACTTGCTTCACATTTTTGTAGCGACTTACAGTGTTGGAGCTAGCGACTTAGACCTAGCGATTAACAGTACAAGTAGTGGACTCTCCACTACGGGTAGCGACTTAGTGGTAGCGACTTGGTCTGTAGCGAGTTGCTCTTTAGCGACTTGCATCGTTAGCGACTTGAGTAGCGAATTGCTGCCGAAATTTTGCTAGCGACTTGAATGTTAGCGAGTTACTACTTAGCGACTTACATCTGGCTAGCGACTTGGAACTCTAGCGACTTGGCGTGGTAGCGAATTAAGTGTTGGCGACTTGGTGAAGTATCTTCTAGCGATTTGGGATTAGTGCTATTTTGTTGGTAGTGAGTTGATTCTAAATTCTCTAGAGACTTGGGGAGTAATTCATAATAACACAATGTCAGTCATCACGGATTCTTTAATCACCAAAGTACTTGCTCTCTATGACACAGCACAAATAGTGAAAGAATACCTATCTGAAGGCCACACACTTAATGATTCAGTATCGATCAATCAGAACAACTCAAATAAGTCACTCTTAATATCTTCAGATGATACTAAGAATGTGGAATGCACCAGTGAGCCGTTTCAACAACTCAGTCAGCTTCTCAAATTACTTTTATCCACAACCATGGATCGAACAAGTTGTGCCATCCTTCGTCAGGATTTTCCCACTCTAACAAGAACTGTTTTGCTTAACCTAGAACGACTGAGGTTTCAAATTACCAAAGAAAAGCTCTCAACTGATGATTCTCATGCTGCTTTACAAACCATCTTCAACCAATTTCAGCCACTTACCCGGGAAGAATACTCCTCAGATTTTGATAATATCATGACTGGAATGTCTTTCAAGAAGCACACGGGAATGGAAATTCATGAGTTCAGAAACTCATTTATTCAACTTATGAGTAATATGGAAACATACATCGAGGAAGCTGCAAAAGAGAATAACAAGCTGAAGGAATTGAATGAGTGTCAAGAGTGTCCATGGAACAATGATGACGTGTCATGCTTCACTCCAGTTGAACCAGCAGAAGACACTGATTGCAGAATCTCAGTTGTGATGGAAAAGGATGAAGAAAACAGCACTGATCTCAAATTCTCAGAGTCAGAAAAGGTATCAATCAACAAGGTACACTTATCTGATCACACTAATTCTCACAAAAAGGTTCATGACTCTTACCCTGAACATAACAATGTGGAATCAATCTTTGTTTTGTCTGAATCTAATGCAAGTAACATGATTGAAAAAAGGGTATATGATGAGCTTTCAAACAAATTTTCAATTCTTGAAAAACACTGTATCTCTTTGCAAATTGAAATACAACATAAGAATGAAATGTTTTATGCAAAAAAACAGTGTAGTAATCGGGAACTTCCAGAATTTAGAGAATTTTTTGAAATTAATCAGTTAAAATCCCAGATTCAGGACAAAGATTCGACCATAAGAAATCTGAAATCGCTTCTTTCAGAAGCCCAGAAATATGACTGTCATGAGATGAGTGATACACTAGAATCTAGGAATTCTGAACTAGCTCTATGTGTGTCCAACCTTCTAAGAGAAAATGAGCATTTAAGAAAGAACCTTGAGGAAACAAACTCTAAGTTAGTCAATCAATCTAATCTCTTGATGAAAGATATTGATAACCTCAAAGCACAAATTCAGGATAAGAGCTTCAATATTGTTGCACTAAAAAATGAGCTCAGGAAGCATGTTGGAAATAGGATGAACACTAAGTTTGAAAAACCTTCAACTTTGGGAAAGTCAAATGTTCAGAACAACTTGAAACGAACTGTTATTAAACAACCTAATGCCTATAGGTCTGAAAGAGCTAAACCATTAAAATCTAAGCCTACATCCCAAGTTGATAATCAGTTTGTTTTGTCAAAACCAGTCACTTCATTGCCTAGTTCAGATATGATGAATCCTAAGCATATGACTAATGGTCATCACTCACAGATCAGAAATGCAATAAGTTTAACTAGGTCTCATGCAAAAAATCATCTGACAAATCAACCCCCTAAGAAATTCTCTGATCACAAAAGGACAATTAGTCAATTCAAGGCTGTGCACTCATTTAGTTCAACTCACTGTGGCTTCAAATGGATTCCCACTGGTAGATTATTTAAGTTTACAGGACTTAAACGAACTTACATTCCTAGATCATGCCTCAAGTGGATTCCCACAGGTAAACTTTTCAAGAATGTAGAAGCTAATAGGATCCCCATTAATGATAAGTCTGTATTATACTGTGATGCATCCAAATGTGAGACTAATCATGTCACTAACTCTTCTATGTACAAATCTACATGTGCTTCAAGTACAATGTGCTCTCAGTCTTTTTCAGGTACAATGCTCAACTCAATCAGGAACTTCATGACTTGGTTCCCATCAGAAATGAACATAGCTCATTCAGGAGCTATAGCGTGCAACAGTTGATGCACTACTTACTTTGACTCCTATTCATCATTGAATCAGGACTCGTTCATCCATATCTTTGTATAAATCAAGTTACTTAAAAAAAAAAAAAAAAAAAAAAAAAAAAAAAAAAAAAATTGAAATATTCTTGTTTCCATCTTATCAGGGTATACTTATGTTTTATATCATGTTTAAATTCTTTAAATGTACAATTTTATCACGTTTTTCCTATCTAATAAAGAATATTTTCACTGTTATCGATAACATCTACGGTCCTAGAAATGTCATTCAATAATGGCACGGGATCATAGATGAAGTTCGAACAATTGAAATATTCTTGTTTCCATCTTATCAGGGTATACTTATGTCAATCAATGTTCTTTGATGAACTTGATTGAGGGGGAGACTGTGTATATGTTTTTCTTGACTATCTATGCCATTGGCTTCTGTGTTGGTTATAATGCTTGCTCATTTGTATGTTGAGGTCGTGTTTTGCCTCTGTAACTATCTGGTTATGGTGTCTGTAGGTTGTGGTCATATCTTGCTCATGTGATTATCAGTGTGTACCTACGTATTAAGTGCCTTGCTTAGATTTTAATGCTTATGTGTCTAAATGTTTAATTGATTCATGGTGATCAGTGTGATAATCTTTGCTAGAGGCTTAGTCTATAATCTGTGTTTGCAACCTACCACTCGTTCATCAATACCATAGGGACCAAAGTTGCCATATAGTGAAAGTTATGTTGCACTAGCGACTTACCTCACCTCATGTTAAAACCACAAGGACCAATTGTGTCATACCGTCATAGTTAGTTGGGATAACCCTAGCGAATTACCCTATAGCGAGTTACCTTTTTCTTCAAAATTTTTTTTCCTTTCTCTCTCGTTTTATCTTCCTCGTCATTGTGCTCACTTTAGCGACATAGCAAAAGGTTTGCCTCGATCCCCCCTTATCTTTGTTCTCTGAAGCTCTTTGTGTCCAGTTTTAACATGTACTTTATATCCAGATCCTTTCGAGCTCGTGAGTTGTGATTGTTTGTCTCTCGTTTAGGTTCGACTTTTCATGAAAAAGTATGTTTGTTGCTTGTATAATGATTGAACGGGTTCAAAATGTTTGGAATATATTGTTTGGTATATAGTGTTTGGAATACATTGATGTATGATTAAGTGGATTGGACTGATGGGTTGATGTTAGAAGTGTTCTTGGTGGCGATTTAAATTGTTCTTGGTAGCGACTTAGACTGAATGTTCTTCATAGCGAGTTACAGTTCAACTTAGCGACTACGTTTCTATAGCGAATTAGTTCACTATATTCTAGCGACTTGGTTAGCGAGTTAGTAGTTAGCGACTTGTATTTACAAGTTAGCGAATTAGTAACCTAGCGACTTAGTTGACTGCTTTGTAGCGACTTGGTATAGGTACTGTTCATGGCGACTTGGCTTTACCTGCTAGCGAATTAGCTTAGCGACTTAGAGTGCTAAACCTTTAGCGACTTGTCTGTGGCTCTAGATGACGACTTGTCTTTACAAGTCTGCAACAGTGTTCACTTTCATGTTGTGAATTAGTCTTAGGGTCAAGGATTATTTAAATGTTCAAAGGTTTTTGTGCTAAAGATGATCTCACTTTCACATCACTCAGAATCTCCTAATTCGACTTGTTGAATCAACATACTCTATGTAATCTGTTATGACATCTCTGTTTAGGCAAAAGGTACTTGGTCTCTCTCACGACTGCCAAATGTTACTTTTTGCCTCATACATATGTGTTATATCATTTTTACATGTGTATCTTGGCTCATGTCATGATCACTTTGAAATGCACTCTTTTGCCCTTTGAATCACTTATAAGCTCGTCATGTAATTATTTATCTATATGACTGTACTTCATTGATATATCTCAATTATGAATGTTATCATATATTTGAAAGTTGTCATATATTTGTAATCTATGCCACTCTATCTTTCTCTGTATGTGTTTTGGGGACTCCTTCTGAGTTACTACCTCTATGTCATAAGGGTGCTCTCAATGTTGTCTCACTTACCATTTATCATCTAACCTGTTCCCATTCATTACTGTTGATTGTATGATTACTCAGAACATCAATGGCAAGTTCAATCCCAGAAAAGAGTGCTACCCCGTCAGGATCATCCAGAGTTCTCTCAGACGAAGAAATCCTTCCCAGAAGTCAATGGGCTGCTATAGGTAAAAGCAACTGTTATGTGGACCTACAAAGGCTCCAACAAAATCCGATACTCAAAGTTTCAATTGACATCCTCAAAAACACTAACTTCTTCGGAGCTATTACCAAGCAATGCTCAATTCCTACCATCTACATACAACAATTCTGGAACACCGTTCAATGGAACAAAATCACAGCACAATACTCTTGCAAACTGGATAATAGGGAGTTCACAATTGATTCTGATATTCTGAGCAAGGCTCTTGGAATCACACCATGTAACCCTGATGTTCTTTCTGAATCTCCACCTGGTGCTGACGATCTGATTGTATTTCTAATTGGGTTGGGTTATCAGAAGAGTATTTCAAGAGCATCTGACATCGTCACCGGTCACATGTATCAACCTTGGAGAGCTATTACAACCATTCTGAACTTATGCTTATCTGGGAAAACTTCAGGGTTCGATAAAGTGAGAATACCTATCTTGCAAATCCTATGGGGAATCGTTAATAGGGTTGATGTGAATGTCTCTGATCGTATTTGGGAAGAATTCTCATTATCAATGAACACATTCATATCTGATAGAACCTTTTTCCTGAACAATGCTCAAGGCCGAAAGAAACAGAACAAGCTTGTAATTCCCAGCATCAGATTCTCTAAGCTTGTTATCCAGTACTTACAACAAACTCATAAATTCACTCCTAGGTCTGAATCAACTTTACACAAAGCAGAAGATGAATTTGTTTTAGGAAACCTGAAATATGTTCCTAGAGGTTCGGATAAAGAAGTATTTGGATTGCCAATTCATGATCGTCTTCTCACAGAAGATATCAAGAAGAAGGACTACTTCAAGCAATACATGAAAAGAGCAACCAAACTCTCTGCTGATGTCACACCCTCTCCTTTACAACCAAATGCTCCAGTGACCAAGTCTGCCTCACAAGCATCCTATGCCTCTCTTCCTAAAAAGAGACTTGAAAGGTCTCCACAGTCTGACCCCGTATCCAAGAAGCAGAAAGTAAAGAGAAAGAATGTGGAAAAGGAGATTGGTGAGAAAACTAAGATTCCAAGGAGTGTTATCAGGCTAACTGATGAAGACGATGCTAATCTGCAACTTGGAATTCAGCAAAGTCTAGAAAGTCAGAATACTAAAGCTCCAGTAGGTGGAGTTGTGTTAAGAGAACCCGCTCAACTACCTCGACAACCAACCCCAATAACACATGACAAGGGTAAAGGGGTGGCAAGTGTTGAAACTGAACAAGCTGCTCACATGCTCTTAACTATCTCATCATCTCCATCAAGCACCACAAATCATTATGAGCTGAAGAGAAGAACAGAATCATCACATGCTAAGGAACTATCTGGAGTGGTCAAGGTTCCTGAAACGTTTAAGGAATCTCTTACACTTGGAGAGACTCAATCTGGACTAAAGGTTGACACTCTGTTACAAAAGGACTCGCAGGAGAACCTTGAGACAAGATCTGATGAGACCTTGAAGATGGATGAACCAAATCTGTCAACTAACTCTCTATCTTCACTTAAGAATCTTGATGAAGATTTCTCTTTTGGCGATCAATTCATTAATGACAAAACTTTAGATTCTGCTCAATCCATGTACACTGTCAGCATCCAGCAAGACACTTCGACCATTCCTCCAATGTCAGCATCTTCACTAGCAACTACACTTCCACCTCCCTTACCAACTCAATCATCTGTACAGACACCACCAACATCGTCGCCAATTCCTGATCCTGTCATTATGGTTGCTGATGTGGATGCTCCACCGGCTTCAAATCCACAGATTCTCAACTCTGATCAACTACTGGATAAAGCCATTAAAAGGATAGAAGCTCTGGAAAGGCAACTTCCTAAATCTGTTGAATCTCTGGTGGATCGAGTCTATAGATTGGAGCACCTCAACTTCAATGAAGCTGTTACTGCCGCTATTGAAGGAGAAGTCAAGGATGCTGTGGAATGGGCTATGGAGGCTCCACTTCTTAGACGTTTCAAGGACCTCCCCATCTCCGATATGAGAGCAGCTCTGTGTGAAAGGATGTATGAGGCTGAAGAGGACAAACATGGGGTTCACAGTAAACTCTTTGAAGCTCTTGAAGAATCTATTAAGTTCGATAATTATGAGCAGTTTAAGGTTGACATCGGGGAAAAAGAAGCTAAAAAGAAAAGGAGGACAGTTGTGATGGAAGCATTGATGAAGGATTGCAAAGATCGCGAAGATCCTCCACCAACGGGAGGCGCTGGAACATCTGGAGCTGGTAATCCTTCTTCAACAACCAATTCACCTCCATCACAGCCACCATCATCTCCTCCAAAACCGTCCAATCAATCAGACTCTACAAACAAACAAAGTACTCAGAAGAAATCTGCTGCCTGGACGACGATTGATTCAAGGTTCACCTCCACATCCACTTCTATTCCTGATGATCAAGTGGTTCACGAAGAGTCTCAAGTCATGGCTGACTCAGAACCAGATGAAGATGATGCATCAACAAAGCATATTCCTAAGCCCTCAGAAGACTGGTTTGATTCTTACATGGCTGGGAATCGCACTACCACATCCAGAGTCGCTCCTTCAAAAGACACAATTCAAAGCTGCATTGTGGAAGATAGACCTCCTTCTCCAGAACCCATATGGACCATCCCAGAGTCTGACTCTATAATTCCTGACAACAATTGGGCATCAGTTATCACCAATAATTACGTAACTCCAGCTGAAGAATCTCTTCTACACTACACTGGTGATATGGGAAGTTTCATTAGATGGTTTTGTGAACGAAAGAGCATCTCATCCATAACACCAAGAGATCTTGAAGGTCAAGCTTACGAAATTGTCAAAGTCTTCCACTCTGATGCAAATCATCTTCAATATCAGATGGAAGAATGCCATAAGATGCTAAATGACCAAGTCAGTGATCAAATCAGTCGCTTCAATGTCAACAAATCTCTTCCTCTTGGTGGTGAACCTGGTCAGAAGACTATTCAGGCAGAATTCTTCTTCAATCACGACTTGGACTTTCTGTGTGCTCGCTCTGAGGAAAGAAGACCTGCTCTATCAATATCAAAGATGAAGGCTGCAACCTACTCTGATCAGGGGCTTGAGCAGATGGTTCCTGATCAATTCTGGGCGAATGAAGAACAAAAGTATGATATTGAAGCTTCTTATGGTATTTCCCACTGGTGGTTCAAAAAGAAGAAGTTCTACATAGAAAGACATGGTGCTGATAAAAGACGCAATAATGTCAGATCAAAGCTGCAAATCTTAAGCGTTGTTAGTGTAGAGATCTTCCCGATCTATGGATATGAGTACTTGAAGAAGATTGTCCTTAAAAGAGCTGACCTCAAAGTGTATACCATTGAAGAGAACGACTTCAAACATCTTCTGCCAAATGATTTCGAAGATCTCTATCTCTTAAATCTTCAAGGACACCTGGAGCACTTACCCGTACGTGAGAAAAAGGCCCTCTCTGCAGCTGTCACTCTTTGGATCAGGGGCCTAGTCATTCGGAAACGAGTTGAGGACTTTCAGCTTGGCATTGAAAGCTACCAAACCAGGGTCAACCTCACAAGTCCTCAATGGAATGCAGCCGGGCATGAATATCATCGAGAATACAAAGTTCTTGACACCCCTAGAGCCGTCATCTTCACCGACAGATATGGATCGCGTATGCTTATGCGTCTATGTGAACTCTACAAGTTTAGTGATGGTACGCTCAAAATGATCGAAGAAGAGCTTGACTCCAGAGTGAAAGAAGCCAAACTTGATATGAAATCTTGGATTAAAACCATTTTTTGGACTGAGGATGATGTGAAGAGATGTGAACATTTCATTGCTGCAATCAGACGAAGACTCAAGACCAGAAGGATCTTCCGCAGCCTTGAAAGTTTTGTTGGTGGAAGGCTCCGTGATGGTCACTACAAACTTCTTCAGAGAACTGAATGAAGACTTCTTCAGGATACCGTTTATGTTTTTCACTCTGTGTAATATGTGGTGTAATAAATATGAACAACTGTAATACATGTAATAGTGCTAGGATTTGTACTATGGTTTCCCCTGTTAAAAAGGGGAAACATCTGTGTTGTCCATTTTCTTTAACATATAAAATCGGACACATTTTTCTCCTACAAATATTTTACCTCATACGTATTTAAATCACTTGAGATCCAAAATCTCAAAGGATTTAAGATTTTTGATCGGGGGAGAAAATGTGATATAAATATGAAAGATGGTAAAAGATAAGATGACCAATTTTTGTGCAAACTTCTCTCTTATATGTGCTAAACAATTTTTCGAATCTCGAAGCATATATTAAGGGGGAGAACTCTCTTTGCAAATTCATGTCATCAGGGTACACTACACTTTAAATATTTTTTAAAAGTACCTTGATCACATGGCTTTTAATCCTTGGATAATAAAGGGTTCCCTCTAGTATGTGTAAAACTCTTTTCAAACCTCGAGGCACATATTGAGGGGGAGCAAATTCATGGAAACCTCATCCTTCCTGGAAATGCTTTATCTACTTGATTTGATCAAGGAAGTGATGGTGATATTTTTTAGAAAATGGTAAACAAAGAAGTTAATTTCTTCCTCTTGCCTCCGTGTGCAAAACATTTTCAAATACTTGATGCACATGTTGAGGGGGAGCACTTATTCTAAAAATATCAAAAAACAATTCAGGTACAAAATGTTTTGATAATATATCACAAGTATCTGGATTGATTTTCAAATGGTTTTCAATTGGTTCCAATGGCAGATGAACAATACCAAATAGACCGACCAACTTTACTTTATGTACGATGATATAAGGATGTTAAGGTTAGGTATTGGTTCCCATGATCCGCCAGAACCGGAGGGATCTACCCAGGAACTATCCACTAGTTAGTGTAGAGTTCTTAGGTATGATAATAAAAGGAGAAAAATGAGGAATGGGAAGAGTGCAGACTGAGACTGAGCTAGTACTGGAATAAACCCAACAAGGTTCTAGCTATGAAGTCTCGGTAAGCACTGAAGGGGTTGAAGAATTAAAAGAATTGAATGAGAAAAGGGTGAAAACAAATAGCCCTCCATTTATTCAACCTTAGGGCAGAAACCGGGTTCAATTCATATGCTACTGATGGTAACATCGGTATTGAAGACAAGACGTCATGGACCCAGTGACGCACTGCACTTCAACTTCCCAAACCACTCAAGTTCCTCTTAAAAGGACTTGTTTCATTCTCACGGGGAACCGACATTATCTATCGACTTTCTCTTAGAGATTGTTGATATTGAAGAAGGAGACCCTCTCCCTAGTCTCCGACACAGGATCCAAATATGCACAAATTGAGTCTAGAGCCACGAGATCATCAATAAATCTCATTAGGACACTTTCAATGAAGACTCTCTGTTTCACACAATGTGGAAAGAGAGATTATATCTTGAGTCCTACGCATTATCCTTGTGGTATTGCCAGAACATCTGAGTGATGTGTTTACATATTCACTGTGAAGATGGAAAGCCTTCTGGAGCCAACATCTAACAAGCTCCTGGTAGGTGGCATGTGAGATCTATTATACTGATCAACCATGTGACAACTGAACAGAAACAATGGGGCGATTCAATCTTTTGAATCAATCCTGGTTCAGGTTATGGATTGACGGATACCTTTGAAAAACCGGTCTATGTGCTTTAAAATTCTTTTCATTAGCATGTCGACCGTGTACTAATTTTTCAAATCAAAAGGTGTTTTATGATTGATAATTGATTTTCATTAAAACCTTCGTGATATTGCAAAAACAATTTCTATTGAGCAATACACGATTGTTTTTCAAATATCTTTTCATCAATCGGTGGACTCAAATTCGCTGGTTCACTCACTCCGTGTTGTCTTCTTTGAGATGTTCGGGTTTGAGAACAGCTAGAGCAGCTGCGAAACCCTGTCAAGGAAATTCTTCGAATTATACCTGATCACAGGCAGTACTTGTACTGATCAACGGGAACCGTGGGCCGTGTACCTCAATTCAACGAAAGTGATCAAAGACACTTTCGTGCGATTTATTGCTAACTGTTGTATGCAGGTACGCCCGACGTTTGCAGCTGTTCAGAATGAAGCGGTCAATCCATAGCCGCATGCTCACTTAACACATTCATCTCAAAAGAAATCATGATTAGTGCATCAATGACTCTGATATTTTCACTCCATGCTTCTGCTACGCTGCTGCCAATATCATGATTCAACAAATGCTTCCGCTACTCTGATGAGAAGATATCATGATCCAGAATGTGAGCATGTCGGTCCCAATGTCACAAATTCACAGTATACCAACACCACTAAGGATGTGTCAGAGATTCTTGATAAGCTGATGATCTCAAAAGCTGGTTCATATTTACTATCACGTGAATCAGAAATGGACCTCCAATTTAAAGTACAAATCTTTGCTGACTTTGAAGTTGCACCACCTATGCACCAAGTTTACGATGTTGATGTATGAAAGTCTACGAGCTCAAGAACCAAGTCAAGAAATGTTATGGTCTGTCATGTAAATCATGGGGTGACCTCCCTTAGGGGGAGATTGTTAGGAATTCGATAATTCCTGTATTGAAGAGTCGGTCACCCCAACTACTATCTAACACAAGTTAGCTCGTAGATTGGTCATTTTGTCCCGTTTTGATGTAGTTAGTTAGTAGCGTAAAATAGTTTAGTGTAACTCCGTGGAGGAAGGTCGGGTCTTTACCCACTGTATCCCTGATCCACAGGCCGTCAGGAGGTCGCTTTGTTTGTTACCTATAAATACCCTCTACCTTGCATAGGTAGAGGGTTGGATGTTCTTTGGTAATCTAATATTCTACAAGTTTCTCTCACTAGAATGTCCCACTCTTTCTCTCTCTAAAACCATCTATGTGCTCATTGTGTTAATGTTATGATGTGTAAGTGAAAAGTTATATCTTACAGCTTTTCAAGCCAAGTCGTGGAAGAATAAACTCAAAACGTTCTCTTGGAAGAGCTTTGGTGAAGATGTCTGCTAACTGGTGTTCAGTCCTCACAAAATAGAGTTACACCACACCTTTTTCCACTTGTTCCCTGATGAAATGATGTCGAATGTCGATATGCTTTGCTCTTGAGTGTTGAACGTTGTTGCATGAGAGAGCAATAGCACTTTTATTATCACAGTACAGAGGGATTTTGTTGAATACAAAGCCATAGTCAGTTAATTGAGATCTCATCCATAGGATTTGAGCACAACAAGATGACATGGCTATGTATTCAGCCAGAGAAATAGAAGTACTCATTTGCTTCTTTGATGACCAGCTCACAAGTTTATCACCCAAAAACTGAGCACCTCCAGACGTACTTCGACGAGTATCTTGACACCCGGCATGATCTGCATCTGCATATGCTGTTAGTGACATACCGGTGTCCTTCGGGTACCAAAGTCCCATGTTGATGGTTCCTTGGAGGTACCGAAGGACCCGTTTAACCGCTTCAAGGTGCTTTTTAGTAGGCTTAGCCTGGTATCTAGCACACATGCATACATCGAACAGAATATCAGTCTCTCGGCTGTGAGGTACATCAAGGATCCGATCATGCTACGATATTTTGTTTGGTCTACCATGATCCCTGAGTGGTCCTCATCCAGGTTTGTACGCTCAATCATGGGAGTGTCAACAGGGTCACTAGAATCAAATCCAAATTTCTTTAAAATCTCATTTGCATATTTAGATTGATTTATGAAAATGCCTCCGGGACTTTGTGAAATTTGTAATCCCAAGAAAAATGACATTTGTCCCATCATTAACATTTGAAATTTAGAACCATTTCTTTTGAAAAACGGTCACACTCATTGGGTTCAGTCGAGGCAAAGATGATATCATCAACATAAATTTGAACGTGAATTAAGTGTTTGCCTGACTTCCTGGTGAACAATGTTGGATCAACTGCTCCTTTGCTGAAGCCGGTAGACAGAAGAAACTTTGATAGCGTATCATACCATGCCCTTGGAGCTTGCTTTAAACCATAAAGAGCCTTCTTCAAACGATAAACGTGAGTAGGATGCTCTGGATTCACAAAGCCTTCAGGTTGTGTTAGGTCACTAGATTTACAACACAAGCTTAATAGAAAGAGATAGAGGCGATTGAACAAGAAATCAAACACACACACACGGTATAAAGACACGGTTATGCGTAGAGTGTAGTGAAAGAAATAACTTGAACAACCAACCTTCAAATGAAGGTTTACAAGGGGTATTTATAGGCAAGGAGCTAGGGCAACACTCCCACTCCTTCCCTTTACCTTATTGGACATGGGCCTAAGCTCATGGGCCTTCTACATAAGCTTAAGGCTAATAACAAACATAAAGGCCATAATTAAGCTACCTATTACATATTAATTACTAACACTTGATTATGGTTTAGGAGTGATTCCAACAATCTCCCCCTCAAGTGTTGGTGATGAAAAACGGTGAAGGCGTTGATGTAATAGTAGCTTTGACGTCTTCTGACATTCTTATTTCTTGTGAGAAGAATTGCCTGGAGTCAAACCATCTCCCTAGTGTAGCGAGATAGTTTTCTTTGAACAGTTATGCTTTGACTTCATCTTTAACTTTGTTCTTTGATCATTGTTCTTTGTGATGAAAGTGATAGTATGTTGTTATCTCAAGTCTGCCTTCAGGTGCTTCGCTGCTTTAGTTTCTCCACGTCTTTCTCCAACATGCTCACACACTCTTTAACGTTGGATTACGGTGCTGATGAAGTTCTTTAAGTCTTTAACTTTGAAGATTCTTTGATTTGACGAAGAATCATTCTGACTTTTGTGTTGCTTTAAGATAGAACTTCTTTGATGATGTTGTTGGTGTGAACAAGTGGAGAATCTGCACGATCATTCCGCTCCAGAGCTTCCATAAGAAGTAAACATTAAAACGGTTAGTAATAAGCGGATTCCGGCACTTACAAGTTTGAACTTCGAGAGTGTTGACAACATAGTGTGAAAACACAACTCTAATTCTCACAAAGGCCGTTCCTGAATCGGAGTCCCACAAGTGAGATAACACAATGTACAGAAGTACACCTACGATTCAGATGAGTCGCTGAGGTACACCGAAGCATCACCTCACGACTGTAGACCGTTTGAGACCACTAAGCGCAATCCACGGGGAGTTGCCGGCGACTCTGTCAGGGCTGTTATATGTTGACCCTGGCAGGAGTTTCCATTCAATCACTGAGGATCACAAATGTGAACCTCTCATAAATGTTCTCGACAGATTTCTAAGATCTGTGAAGGACTCGATAATGTACCACTGAAATTCTTATTGTTGAATGTCAAGTGATGAAATGTCAAGTGTACCTAAGAGATCTTTTGATGAATCTCGTGGCTCTAGACTCAATAGTGCATTTTGGTTTTCCTGAGCGGAGACTAGGGAGAGGGTCTCCTTCTTCAATACCAGCAATCTCTAAGAGAAAGCCGATAGTTTACGTAGGGTTCCCTGTGAGAATGAAACAAGCTTCTGTTGAGAGAAACTTGAGTGGTTAAGAAGGTTTAGTGCATGCGTCACTGCGTCCATGATGACTTTTAATCTTCAATACCGGTGTCATCTAGTGACAACCAGTAGCATATGAATTGAACCCAGTGTCTGCCCTAAGTTGAATAATCTGGAGGGCTATTTCTTTTCACCCTTTTCTTTGCATTTCTTTTTAATTCTTCAACTCCTTCTTTCTCCGATTCTCAATTCTCCTTTTTATAATCATACCTAAGGACTTCTAAATTCTAACTATTTGTGGTGTCCTTGGGTAGATCCCTCCGGCTCTGGCGGATCATAGGACGGTTATTCCTAACCTTAGTCACCTTATAACTCTATGACTAACCTATGTTGCCATAAAACCATTTTGAAGAAAATCTCTCAACGGGTTTGTAAATGAAAAACATGTTTGAACCACTGTGAGAGTTTTATCTTTTAGCAGAAATACTCTCCCTCCACATGTGCTTTAGAGTTTAGACAGAAATCTGCACAGTGAGGAAAGAGCTCGCACTTTTGAATTGATCGACTCAAGATAGACATTCCCCCGCGAGACACGGTTACGTGGCATAGTTAAAGAGTTGCATTATCAGCTTTTAGGTGACAACTAACTCTAATAACTATCTTGAAGGTGTGGACAACCCCGAAAGGTTGTCAAACCCGTCAAGGTTCATGTCTACCAAGAGTTTCTCGAATGGTACATTCTACTCGGACAAGTCCTTTGCGAGACACGTTTACATCACTAGCGAACTAGCTTGAAATTATTACCCGTCCCGGACAAGTCTTTTCGAGTTACTAACAGTTAAGATCTCGTCAATTCATGGGTTAAGTCTATAGCACAAAGATTCATTTGCATTTACACAACATATTTCTTATCAAGTATTTTCTCCCCCTCAAAAATGGCATATAAAATGTTATTTTTGAAAAGTTGAGAATAAATATGACCATTTTGAGTGTTGCGGGAAGAATGACCACTGTGAACAATTTATGAAAAAAGTTTTAAGTAAAGTACTCCCCCTCAACGAGTGATATAAACGGTTGAGGTTTTGAAAATCATAAGGGAAAGTACTTGTTCTTTTGAGCAAAACCTTGAAAAGTGAAAGGTTTGATAGGTTTTACTCAAAAGTAAGAAGCTTTCGCTCCTTTTATAAGGATTGTGGCACTGAAAGGTACCACAGGGTCCTTATTTACAAGTACGGGTTGTACACTGAAATGTGTGCACAAGCCATAGACATAATCAAACAAACAAAATCACAGTCAAGAGAGTACCCAATGATTACAGACGATCAGCTACTTTCTGAGGACGTTGGAAAGTCAGAATTGGAAAGTTTGGTCATCCTCCCACATAGCTCTCCAACCGTTGCATCTGATCCGATGAATCAAACATTCATCAATCCTAGTGATAAATCAACGAACATCCATGCGATCCTTTGAATTCCTTCTCTTCGTCTGAATTATACCCAACTCAATGTCCTTCAATCGATATGCCAATCCATCTCGAACCATCTCCAGGGTGGCGTCATAGAACTTAGTGAATTTCATCGAAAGCCATGAAGCAAGTATGATGATTTTCACTTTGGTAGACAAACCCAAACTTTTGTTTATGAACGATTTTGTACTGAGGTTCTTGATTGATTCCGATGAAGTGTAGAATTTAGGTAATATTCGACCTCGAGGTGGAGAACTTTCAACACGCTCTTTGATTTGAAGCATATGAAAACAAGGAGTGCAGTAATGTACTTGATCTAAATTTCGGTTGAGGTTCTGGTTGGGGCTCAGGTATGTCGTGATCCTCACCACCAGTGTATGTAAAGTAATCAACGGTTTTCTCCATTGGTGGTGTGGTTTCTGAATCCCTTTGGTTGATCAGATGGTGGTGGCTGTGTAGCTTGTTGTGTAGTGGTGATAACCTACTTAACCATTTGTCGAATCATTGGATGGTGTTGCCTTCTTAACAGATTTTGTTGTTGACATAGGTGTTTCTTATGTGGATGGAGGTGATGATAGAGATGATGATTTGGGTTTGGTGGAAGTGTCAAGAGGTGTTTCAGAAGACTGTTGAGTTTGTGTATTGGATTGTCAACTATGTAGTTGTCTGATTCCTTCTTTAACTTTTCCTCTTCAGCTCTAGCAGCTTCTTTAGCCTCATTTCACATCATTTCCACTTTAGCCACCAAGTTATTATCCTTAATGACTCTTTCATCCTTATCATGATCGTAATCTCCTTCGTCAGATATTTCCACATCTTCACCATGCTTTTCTTCTTGCGGTTGTTTTGTTGTGGTTGCTTCATTTCAACAGTTGTAGTGACAGTGACACCATGATCCTTACTGGGTTGATTAACCGGATCGGATAGGGTAAGAAATGTTTACAATGGATCTTCCATAAGTGGAGGACTACTGCTTGACCCTCCTGCCCCACCGGGTTGATTAACCGGAAAGGTTGAAGCATGAAATTTGTCACACCCCCAAATTACCTGTTTTGCAGCGGAATGGAATTCCTGGGGGCTGACTGTCATAGCATCACAATCACAGTTATATTGAACGACCTAAAGTGTCGTTTGGAAAAACACATCGTTTGATTTAATAAAACAATCAGAGTTTACAAAGTCTAGGTCCCAAATGAAAATCAACTTGTGCGGAAATAAATTTGTTACAATTCAAACGATGTTTTAAAGTATATAAAACCCAAGTGAAACGCATCGTCACCACGACTCTATGATAAGCCCACATGCATGCCATGAAGTGTATGCCTTAGATACCTGAGATAAAACATGCTTAAAACTGTCAACACAAAGGTTGAGTGAAATTCATAGGTTTAATTAATTCGTTTGAACACAATATTCGTAGTGTGAGTTACGTTGTTTCACACTCATCGTTGAAAACAAAACAGCATTTATTTCACTAAGTTCATGACAACCAAAGCGTAAACATCGTACCAATAGAAATTGGTAAAAATCGTTTCCTCGCAGCCCTAATAGGTAAACTTGCCAATTTACCTTAATGATTCAAATATAGTGCGTTCGATTTCCCCTAACTGGGTCAATAAGAACGGGAGTGTTAATTCCAATAGGCCTATTCACAATATTCGCGCTCACTCGCAAGTGACTAATGGTGCATGATGTAGGGACTTCAAACATGGCAATTGAATACTTAGTGACAATAAAGCATTTGGATATAACGTACAATTCAAAGCATTTGTGTTCGATTAAAAATATAGCATGTATCTCCCACAAGAGTTTGTAAAACAATTAAGTAATAGAAAGTGGGGCTATGAACTCACTTGGTACAATGATGCGATGACAAAAGTGAGTACACCGAAATGTAGCGTGAATCTCTAACTTGAACCTATTATGAATGATATGATATATGATAAGTTACAATGTAATGTTATGCATGCAATTCGGATGATATCTATACCACTTGTGAATTTTTGAAAATGATATTTATCGTCGAAAAATAATCTCGTAACGTCTTGACCATTTATAAATTACTTTACATGTATTTACGTTGAAATGATATCCTACGATAATCATTTAGTGATTTATTATGAAATTATAACTTTTCGTCGTAAAATAATGTCGTTGAAATTTTCATGAAAGTGACTAAACGGCCTCTAAAAGCTAGTCGTAAAATGGTGTACGTCGAGTGTTAAGAAACGAACTCAACGGTTTTGGGAAGCTTGTATCATTATCTCAAAGTTTTAGTCTTTAAGTTTTCATCCTAGAGGTCTCGATCATAGAGAAAAATATAGGTAAAGTATGGTACTTTTGTCCAAAATATCGTTTAAGGGTGGTTTTCGGCAAAGTTTAAGTGACTATATTTCATTCGTTACAACTCCGTTTGACGAACGGTTGGACATTTTGGAAAATAGGCTAGGCGGACTTACTTTTACTAGAATACATCATTTTATAAAAAGTACTCCGTCATTGTTAAAAACGACCCTCAACATGGTCCCTCGTTGCCGTAGTATGTGTTTAATAGAAAATATATCAATTTTGCTAATAGAATAAAGTTACGGCAACTTTGTGTAAACGTGTATAATTTAATCGTTACAAGTCCGTTTTCTACGTTTTATATGTCCTTAGCTTCGTATCAAAGTATACTATTATATTTTTGATAAGTCGACACATTTCATAATGCTTAAATCTCATTTTTGACTCGTAAAAAGTGACATTTACATGCTGAAATTTCTGAAATTATTAGTTTTCGTCGTCAAACTTCAAAAATTCATAACTTCTTCGTTATAACTCCGTTTTAATCCGTTCAAGCGACCACGTTTTCGTTTTAAAGTATATTTTCTAAATATCTAGGCCAAAATTTTTTACCTACTGTCGAGAATTCCAGATTTTGAAAATAAGATCAGACCTCTAAAATAAGTTGTCGAAATGAGTTTTTCTCGCGCCAAACCTATTCTAACCAATTCAAAACAACTCCGAAGCTATTCTAATCCTACCATACACCTTCTTAGGGTGTCATGGGTTCCTAGACATCACCAAAAGTGATATATTTCAAGGAGTAATTATAGGATGATAAATATAAATTAATAGTGCTTATAAACAATTTAAGTGGTATAGACATCACAACTTGCATGTTTTACTTGAGCATGATAAAAATGAACATAAAAATATATATGAAAGATGAACATGAATATGAGATGCTTACTAGTTAACTTGATGAGGTTAAAGAACAAAGGTTTAATCCTAACACCCTAGGTTTTTATTTCAAAACCTAAACTAAGAGTGTAACTAGGTTGATAATAAATTGACTTGAAAATTGTTGGTGAACTCCTTCTTGATCCTATGGGTGGCCGGTTGGGTAGAGAAGAGAGAAGAGAGTACTTTTTGATTTTACACTAAAGGATAATTTGTTGTATGTAAGTTATGAGTATAATATGAGTATTTGTAAGATATTTAGTGGATTTTTAGGTGACTCACCCTTGTTGAACCGACAAGGGGTATTAGCATTATCTAGTGATAATAATTTTTTTTTATTAAGTATAAATGTGTAGAATAGATGTATATTTGTAAGCTTAGTTTAGTAATTAGGTATATATTTGAGCTTGTGAGGTAGCATTAGCTAAATATAAATTTTTAACGGGTCAAGATAAAATATATTGAGGTCATAAAAATTATAAAAATACATTTCTTGCAAAATTTGAGTGAAATAATAATTATCGTGTAGTTTTTAAGAAAACCGTCGTAATTATATAAATATAACAATTTATATACGAAATAAATTGAAAACATCGGGTAAATTAATAATATAATTTTTATAGTCTTAAAATGAGTATAAAAATATATTAGGAATATTTTTGGAAGTGTCGGATCAAATGTTCAAAATAATTAATTACGCGATAGCGTTTATTTAATAGGAAAATAAACGTTTAATGAAAAATGCAAAACCATGCATAAATTGATATGAAATGATGTTACTAATGATGTGTAGACTAAACCTAGTCTATATGAAATGCCCTTGATGATATGTTCATGAATTCGCAGCTAAACCATTAAGGTTACGCGAATTTGATACTTGTAAACATAGTTTACGATAAATGATGAAATAGTGAAACTTTTAAAGTTTGTAAAATGACCTGAAATTACGAGTTGTCACATTCGCCCAACCA
>OU343220.1:158528783-158549565 GCA_910596185.1 Chrysanthemum makinoi
ATGATATATATTTGAAAACATTCTCCCCCTCAATCAATGACTCATTTTATGAAAAGATTAAAACCGCTGAAGTAATTGATTGAGTTTCCAAAATTTATGAAAACTTCGATTACGATTGATTTTTCAAGCAACTCATTTTCCACCATTTTGAAAAACAAATATTTTTTAGAAGAATCTTAGAAGGAAAACATTTGTGTAGGAAACTTGATCCTTTTGATGACATGTTTTCCTTGTTTTTTGTTTTAGGATAAGTGCACGAAATTTTTGAAAATTGGTTTAGCGCAACACTTTCCTTCTTTTGAAGAAGCGAGGTTGCTATCTGAAATAATAGCAACCATGGTTTAAGCACGCAGGTTCTGATCAAGTAATCAAGCCATATTTTGAGACATGTTTTGGAAAAGAATATTTACACCTTCGCTCAACTTCATCTATGGTCCCGTGCCATTTTTGAATGACATTTCTAAGACCATAGATGTTATCGATACCGAGACATGTCTTTAGAAAACAATATTTTTGGTATTTTAAATTTTCTCATTTTATGGGTTTTGTTGGTTTTATATTTTTGTATTTTGTTTTTGTTGGTTTTATATTTTTGTATTTTGCTTTTTGATAAATATTTCTGAGATAGAATAGATGATATAGTTAAAGAGGATAATGATACGAGTACCGAGATAAGGATATCGAACAGACTGCGTCGTAGAAGATAAAAGTCGTCATCTCTTAAACTTCCACCACCAAAGCTTCAGAGGCTCCGAATTGAAGATAGAACATGAGCCTTTGAGAAAGAGAGACTTTTTGACTTCCCCAAAACCGAAAATCCTTTTGTTGAGCATTGAAAGCACTATTTCAAGCCTTCTTTAGCGGTGCACAAAAGAAGCACACCATTATCATCGATCTTTTCTTTGCTTCTTTTAAGAATAATTTTTGTGATTCTTAGTTCAAGGTTATATCATCCAAAAGAACAACACGCATTATCATCCCACACATAAATAACTCTTCTCAAATTTCATTCCATCAAGTCACGAGGCGATCCCTACCAAAAGTTGTCAAGAGACCACTTTCCCCAAGTAGATGAATTGATGCGGTCAGTCTCTTAGACTAGAGCTCACGAACCGAATACATTATATCGAAGCGGACGCAGAGAAACTTATACCGTCGAAGTAGCGGTTAAATCGATAGCCAAAGAATAACCCCGATGTATACTTTTTCTCACGATGATAGTGTATGAAGCTCAAGAACCTCGGTAATTCGAGAATGCCCAAAGAGAGAATAACCGATAACATTGAAGAAGCGGGCGAATACCGATTATCTCAAGGATGACTATCTCTGCGGATGTCAACTCTGAAATAAGTGATTATATCTCTGAATCAGCGATTAAGCACTCAAGTGAAACAGGCGGCTTTCCCCGATGTACACAATTCTCTCCCACGATGATTGCTTGATAACATCGAAATCATCACACACTTGTGTGCCTCTTTTATCTTCAGAAACTTTCTCTTACATCACTTGCCCCACGTAGTTGGAATAATAACACTAAAAGCCTTGATGAGTAAAACCTTGAGTTTCTCTGCGGTCATGACATTTGTCTTCCCGGGATATCTTCAATCACTTAGAAGAATTAAGTTCATCAAGTTTACTCGCTTTGTGTTTAGATGTGTGTCTCTGTAACATATTGGATTTCACTTACACATCAAACCACAAACAAAGTAGGCGTACACAAGAGTTTTAGAGAGAGAAAGTTAGAGGTTTGGGAACTTTAGTGAGAGAAAGAAAAATCTTATTATGAGCTCCAACTCTCTACCTTGGGAGGTAGAGAGTATTTATAGTCATTATAATAAAACGCCACACACGGGAACGTGGATCAGGCATACAGTGGGTAAAGACCCGTCCGTCCTCCACGGTGTTACTAAACTAACTACTACTTAACATAAAATAACTATGACTACGAGCTTTCAAACGAATACATATACTTGAGGTGACCGACACTTTAACTACTGGATTTTCAAAATCCTAACAATCTCCCCCTAAGGGAGGTCACCTCAAACATACATTAAATTAAATAGAAAACGAACAAATATTTCATTGAGATTGTTCTTGGATTCTTGTTATGTAGCTCGTAGTCTTTGATTCTTCATTTTTGCATGTTTTGGATAATCTTAGTGGAGGTCTTTAAGCGATCCACGTGATCTAATGAAGTTTTGAGCCGCTTTGAGATCATCGGCAACATTAAATCTCTCGACTCATCCATTGTGGTGTTGGTATTATGTGATGTTGTGACTTTTGGACCATCATGCTCACATTACGGATCATGATTTATTCTCATCGAGTAGCGGAAGCTTTCGTTGATTCATGATATTGGCGGCGTAAGCGTAAGCATGGAGTAAAATATCGAGTCATTGATGCACTAATCATGATTTCTTTAGATATGAATGTGTTGTGTGAGCATGCGGCTATAAATTGACCGCTCCATTACGATCACCGCAACGCGTCGGGATGTACGCATAAACAGTTAGCAATAAAGCGCACAAAAGTGTTTTGATCACTTCGATGAATTGAGGTACACGGCCCACGGTTCCCGTTGATCGATACAAGTCGCCTGATCGTATAATTCAAGAATTTCCTTGACAGGGTTTAGCATTTGCTCTAGTCGTTCTCAAACGGACGCGTCTCAAAGAAGACAACACGGAGTGAGTGAACTAGTGAAACGCGATTCACTAATTGATGAAAAGAGATTTGAAAAACAATCGTGTATTGCTCAATAGAAATTGTTTTTGCAATACAACGAAGGTTTTAATGAAAATAAATTATCAATCATAAACACCTTTTATTTTTGAGAAATAAGTACACAGTCGATGTGCTAAAGAAAAGAGTTTTTAAGCACAACGATCGGTTTTTCAAAGGTATCCGCCAATCCATAACCTGAACCAGGATTGATTCAAAAGATTGAATCTCTCCATTGTTTATGTCCAGTTGTCACATGGTTGATCTATTAGATAGATCTCACATGCCACCTACCAGGAGCTTGTTAGATGTTGGCCCTAGAAGGCTTTCCATCTTCATCGTGAATATGAAAGCATATCACTTAGATGTTCTGGCAATACCACAAGGATAATGCGTAGGACTCATAAGATATAATCTCTCTTTCCACATTGTGTGAAACAGAGAGTCTTCATTGAAAGTGTCCTAATGAGATTTATTGATGATCTCGTGGCTCTAGACTCAATTGTGCACATTTGGTTTCCTATGCGGGAGACTAGGGAGAGGGTCTCCTTCTTCAATATCAACAATCTCTAAGAGAAAGTCGATAGATTATGTCGGTTCCCGTGAGAATGAAACAAGCCCTTTTAAGAGGAACTTGAGTGGTTTGGAAAGTTGAAGTGCGGTCGTCCTTTGGGTCCATGGACGTCTTGTCTTCAATACCGATGTTACCTTGGTAACCACCAGTAGTATATGAATTGAACCGGTTTTACGCCCTAAAGGTTGAATAAATGGAGGGCTATTTCTTTTCACCCTTTTCACATTCAATTCTTTTCATTCTTCAACCCCTTCAGTGCTTACCGAGACTTCATTACTAAAACCTTGTTGGGTTTATTCGATTACTAGCTCGCACTCTCGATCCGCACTCTTCCCATATCTCACTTTTCTCCTTTTTTCATCATACCTAAGGACTTCTACACTATCTAGTGGATTGTCCTGGGTAGATCCCTCGATTCTGGCGGATCATGGGACCTCAACCTAACCTTATCATCCTTATATCACCATACATAAAGTAAAGTTGGTCGGTCTTTTTGGTATTGTTCATCCGCCATTGGAACCAATTGAAAACCATTTGAAAATCAATCAAGATACTTGTGATATAGAATCAAAGCATTTTGTATCTTAATTGTTTTGATATTTTAGAAATGCTCCCCTCAACATATGCATAAAAATTTAGAAATTGTTTTAGCACATGGAGGCAAGAGATCTTTGAAATCGTTAGATTGAAAGTGAAAGGTCCAATCTTTTGATTAACATTTTCTAAAATGATCATCATCACTTCCCAATCAATTTGAGTAGATAAAACATTTTGAGGAAGGATGAGGTTTTCAAAAGTTTGCTCCCCTCAATATGTGCCTCGAATTTTGAAAGAATTTTGCACATATTAGAGGGAATCTTCACTTAGAGACAATTGATCCGCGTTTCAATAATTTGAGGTTTAAAATAGATGCTCCCCTCAACATGTGCATGGAAAATTTGAAATCGTTTGTCACTTGCGGGGAGGCAAACATGCTAATCACTTAAGAAACCATTTATCAAATTATCGTTTAAATCAATTTAAATCACAAATTCTCCCCCGATCACAATTATCAAATCATTTGAGATTTGTGATCCCTGTAGATTTAAATTGATTTTGAAAGCTTTTAAGGAGAATTGTGACTTGATTATGAAAACGTTTTAACCGATAAGGATTGGATTTTGAGACTTTAAACTCCATTGATTAAACATGCATAATTATCTTTTTGAAAACATAATAATAACCAAGGTCTGGAACCAATTGTGTAACATTTTGTAAACCATTTAAAGTAGACCTTACTCATTTAAGTGCAAATTGTTTGAAAATAACACCTTTTTGATTTAATTGAAAAATCATTCTCCCCCTCAATCAATGACGAAAGTCGTTGATTGATGAGTTGAGATTTTGACACTTGATAAGTCCTTTTGATTTTCAAAAATAAAGTCCGAAGTGTTTTTCAAAACAATTGAGTTTTCAAAAGATTGCAAATATTTTTCAGAGGAATCTTTAGAAGGAAAAATATTTGAAGTTAAACATTTTTCTTGTTGATGACAAACGTTTGTTTTTAGAATCAGAGCATTAGGATTGAAACATGAGATAAATCATGGCTCTGTTCTTTCATGAAACGGGTTCTTGCATGAAATGACAATAAACCATTGTTTCTCTTTCTCCCAATTTTTTTTTAAGAACATTCGAACAACATCTAAAGTCCCGTATCATTCTTTGAATGACAGCATTAAGACCGTAGATATTATCAAATCGAGAAAAGCATGACAAAATGACAATATTTTTGAGGATTTTTCGAATTTTTCACATTTTTATGGATTTTGAAAGTTTTATAATTTTCTATTTGCTTTTTGGATAAATATATACAAAATATAGATGAAGGAAAGACCTTTACTCCTCGTCTTCCTCCTGAAGACGTTTGAGTGTTTCTGGTTGAAGGCTTTTCAATCCAAGTCATGGAAGAATAAACTCAAAGCGTTCTCTTGGAAGAGCTTTGGTGAAGATGTCACGCTAAGCGGTATTTGACTTCACAAAATAGAGTTCCACCACACCTTTTTTTCCACTTGCTCCTGATGAAATGATGTCGGATGTCGATGTGCTTTGCTCTAGAGTGTTGAACGTTGTTGCATGAGAGAGCAATAGCCCTTTTATTATCACAAGATGCAGAGGATTTTGTTGAATTCAAAGCCATAGTCAGATAATTGTGATCTCATCCAAAGGATTTGAGCACAACAAGATGACATGGCTATGTATTCAACCTCTGTAGAGGAAATAGAAGTACTCATTTGCTTCTTTGAAGACCAACTCACGAGCTTATCACCCAAAAGCGAGCACCTCATGTACTTCGACGTGTATCTTGACATCACCGATGGCATCTGCATAGGCTATTAGTGACATACCGGTGTCCTTCAGGTACCATAGTCCCATATTGATGGTTCCTTGGAATCTTGAAAGACCCGTTTAACCGCTTCAAGATGCTTTTTGGTAGGCTTAGATTGATATCTAGCACACATGCACCACGAGAGAACAAGATATGCAGTCACGCTACATTTGGAGGTACATCGGGGATCCAATCATGCTACGATATTTTGTTTGATCTACCATGATCCCCAGTGGTCCTCATCCTTGATGCGTTCAATCATGGGAGTGTCAACGGTGTCACATGATACAAATTCAAATTTCTTTAAAATCTCATTTGCATATTTAGATTGATTTATGAAAATGCCTCGGGACTTTGTGAAATTTGTAATCCCAAGAAAATGACATTTGTCCCATCATTGACATTTGAAATTTGGAACCCATTTCATTTGAAAAGCGATCACATTCATTGGTGTCGGTCGAGGCAAAATAATATCATCAACATAAATTTGAGCGTGAATTAAATGTTTGCGACTTCGGGTGAACAATGTCGGATCAAGCTGCTCCTTTGCTTTGAATCCGAAGATAGAAGAAACTTTGATAGCGTATCGTACCATGCCCTAGGAGCTTGCTTCAAACCGTAAAGGCCTTCTTCAAGCGATAGACATGAGTAGGATGCTCTGGATTCACAAAACCCTCAATTTGGCTGGCGTAAACCACCTCTTTCAAATCTCCATTAGAAGCGGTTTTAACATCCATCCGATACACAACCATATTCTTGCTAGCAGCATTAGCCAAGAAGATTCTGATTGCCTCAATATGAGCAACTAGAGCAAATGATTCTTCAAAGTCAATACCCTCCTCTTGACGGTATCCTTTGCAACTAACCTAGCCTTGTTTTTCAACACATCACCATGCTCATCAAGTTTCACTTTGAAGATCCACTTTAGAGAAATGATCATAGCACATCTGGGCGGTACTAATTCCCATACATCAAGTCGATCAAACTCATGAATTTCTTCTTGCATGGCATTGAACCGGCAGTCTTCATTCATGGCGGTTTTAATGTCTTTTGGTTCGACCTTAGAGATCTGAGTTGAAGAAGCACCATAAGGCATCGGTTGCAAGTTGTTTCCGTGTGGATCTTGGCGAGAGGGTTTCCAATGATGTTGTCAATGGGTGATCATGTGTCCATTTTCTAAGGTGTTCATGTGGTTGTTGTTGTGGGCTGAAGTAGCGTGAGTCGATGTCTCCGATGAAGATGGTTCGATGATGATTCGAGGAGCAAAGATATTTTCAAATGGAGCATCTTTGGGAGTTGCAAAGGGATTAACTTCATCATTGATGCTAGAAACACTTCCATGATGTACATTTGATGATAGATGATTTGTTGATGAGGCAGTGATCGGCGGCTTCTTGACTTAATGATATTGAGGCTGAAGGGTTCACTTCATTCACGAGGATAGGAGCGACCTCTGTTGATGGGTGACATTTCATCGGCATTGGTTCATAGTGTTCATCAAACATTGGATCAAACAATTTCTTTAAATCATCTTCAGATGGTGGTACATATGGAGTTCTTTGGAGATGAGTTTGGTACAAGAGATGAACCAATGGGACTGTTTTTGAAGTCGGGTCAGGCTGGATTGTCCAGGAGCCATTTGACCGTCACTCATCGAGCGTAACATGAATTGTTTCCATGATATTTTGGGTTCTCTTGTTGTAGATTCGGTAACCCTTCTTGTTTGGTGCATAACCAACAAAAACTCCAATATCCGCCTTTGCTCTTAGTTTACCTAAGTCTTGACCATCATTAGTTGGATAGCACAAAGCACCAAACACACGAAGGTAGGAGAGATCATGTTTTCGTTTATGAACAAGTTCATATGGAGTTTTTCCATGAGAGGTGTGTATAAGGGAGCGATTTTGGGTGTAGCAAGTAGTGGCAATGGCTGACCCATAGAAACATTGGAACCTTTGAATAAATAAGCATTGTTCTTGAGGCTTCTACAAGAGTTCGATTTCGTCTTTCAACTACACGTTACTGTTGAGGAGTTAGTGGAACACTTCTTTGATGGCTGATTCCAACACTTTCATAAAACTGAATTAAGTCTTTGTTAACAAACTCTGTGCCATTTTCTGTTCAAACAATTACGGCGGATTGTTGAGTTGAACACGAAGCTGTTTGATTAGTTTGATGATGACATCACGGAGTTTCATCCTTTGTCCTCAAAACTTTACCCAAGTAAATCGAGAGTAGTCATCAACAACTACTAGAATGTATTTCTTCCCATTTATAGTTTGCACTCTCATTGGTCCGCATAAATCCATATGAAGGGTATGAAGAACTTCCATTCTTGAATTTGTGGATTTTGGTTTGTGGGCATATTTCGTGCTTTTACCCAATTGGCAAGCTAAACAAAGATGATCTTTTTCATATTTTAATTTGGGTAAGCCTCGACAAGATCCTTTACGGAAAGGTTATTAATGGTGCGAAGTTCAAGTGATTGAGGCGATGATGCCATAACCATGACTTTGTTTTAGAAGCCTTTGACGGCAAGCAGATTGGAGAAGACTTCATCATGTCTTCGATAGAAATGGTGTATAGGTTAGAACCTCGAGTACCTCTTAATAATTCCACACCATCAAGTTGTCTTACGAAGCAAGTATGTTTTCTAAAGGCCACCTCTAGATCGGAATCACAGAATTGACCAGCAGAGAACAAATTATGACCAAGACCTTCCACATAATATACCCGGAGATTACACTTTTGCCAACTACATAATCACCATAACCCATAATTGCTCCAAAATGGTTGTTCCCGAATCTAACAGTCCCGATGAATTTGCTCACGAAGTTCATGAGCAGCATGACGGTCTCGGTCATATGCTTGGAGCGGCACGAGTCCAAGTACCCGCAGAACGATTTGAACGTCTGCTGATTGAACACAGACAAGAATGGATAGCTGGATAATTGGGATCCCCATGCAAGAATGGGTTCCATTTGGTTAGTAACGATGATTGGAACACCACATCGAAATAGAAACATCCATATCGAGGTAGAAGCAATGGAATCATTAGGAATAGATGCGATCTTTGGTGTCCGTATTTGACCTATTCAAAGTATGTTCACTTCTTAAGGAATAGTTCTACCAGTAGGCATCCATTTTCTAGTGGGCATAGTCTTAGCAGTTTGAGGCAAAACTGAGTTATTCTTATGGCCAAAAGGTATCCACTAATAACCTATCTTTATAAATGTTCTTCTGTGGGTTTCCATGTTTTCTAACAATCTTTCGTCTTTGCCTTTTAGCCTTCTTTGCATGATTATTAGCATTAACAATTTTAACTTGGCATTTGACAGCATTAGACAAAACATTCACACCATAATCATGATTAGCAAAGCGAATTCATCACGAGACATCATTACATGGTTTGCAAATAGTATCGAATTGAATTAATTACTGATGCGCCTATGGCTAATACTAGAATCAACACGATTAGTTTTATTCAACTCAACTTAAAGTTCCTAGGTTGGTCTTCTACTCTCTTCCAATGCACATTTTTAGCTTGCGAGGTCTTATCTTGCTTGGTATTGCACGGAGGCTTTGACACTTGCTTTAATGTCCGATTACTCTGTAGAATTATGGGAACATTAGTTGGTTGATCTACTTTTGCATTCTGAACTAGATGTGCAAGGATGCGTATTACTAGAAGGCACATTGATGTTCACTTTCTTAAAGCTGGGCCTAGAATGGTTTGAATGCTTGGCACTAGGCATAGAACAAGGCATCACGGCTTTGCCTTTTGCACCTAAGGATTTAGGACATGTTGCAATTACACATTCTAGCAGCTCTTGAGATCGTTTGGCCCGGAGGCAAGCAAACCTAATTTCTCTATCAAGAGGTTTGTTAATGAAATCCTCTTCGACAATCTCGCGAAGACATTCTAGACTATCCTTAAGGTAAGCACAATAGTCATGAAAGGCAGGTTCATTATTCCTAAGATGAGGAGGAATGTATTTACTTGATAAGTGTATTTTTGCGGTCGAGGATGACTTTGAGACAACATTCTTATTAAAACAAGTGGCGGTTTCCATTTTCACGACTTCTCGATTCTCAATTTCCTTTTGTAAAGGCGTTATTTTTCGTTGTTTTGGTCATGGGTGACTTTCATTGAATCATATAACTCTTTAAAGTGTCGTTTAACTTTTCATTTTCTTCTAGAAAACTCTCGTTTTCCTTTTGTAAGGCATTAACTAAGTTTTGAAGATGAAAAGTTTGAGAATCCTGAGAATCTAAAGGAGGAGGCATTTGGGATCCGGTCACATTGTTCTTTTCACCCTTTAATTGAGAGATTTGGGCTTTCAACTTTTTGATCGTGTTACAATGAGCTCGAATCTGTTCATCACATTTGCTAATTTCAAAAGCGCATCAAATTCGGGAACATCAAGGATGTCTTGATATTTGAGGTTTTAACATTTTCTTTTAGATGTTGATATTTTAGTTGTAAATCAAAATGTTCAACTTCTAGTTTAGAAAGATACTTTACCAAATTATAAGTGATCATCTGATCAATTTTCTCATTAAGTATCGAATTAATTTTTTCAAGCTCAATGACACGATCATGGGAGACTTTGAGAACAACAGATAATTCATGAAATTGAGAAGCATTAATGGAGCAATTTAGTAGCGATGTAAAACACATCTTGAGCAATACATTGAGAAATAAGATTCTCATTCAAGGTATGCAAGTTCTTCCTCTCAATCTCATTATATTTTAAAGCTCGCTCATAGTCACTAACCTCAACTATCATTGCATCAAATTCCTTTTCCATTCCTTTAATATCTGAATCTATCCCTTTTTAAGACTCTCAAAATGATCTTTTAGTAGTTTAAAGAAAGGCATGACCTCGGTTAGATAGCATTCTTTTGTTTGCTCAAAACCCTTTCCCCTTGATTATCCGATGGGTGTGATCCTTTTCTTACAAGTTTTCTCAAAATCGACAAATAGTTGAAGAATAACATATTGGTTGATTAAGGTCTTGCTCTTAGTGGCAATAGTTCTAGGAACTAAATGCATTGGTTTATTTGGAGGATACACGCATTGTTTCTTGACATTTTCTAAGGGGAGGTTTGTTTCAACAAGATTTTCACTTTTGCTTATCTAAATCCTTTTTCGAGAAAACTTGTTCAGGTGTTAACAACGTTTGAGGCTTAAATTTGTTTAAGGAGATCCGGTTTTCCTTCTTGTAATCATGGGGTTTGATCGTGATGTTATTCTTTTTGCATTCGGGATCTTCTAGCTTCTTATTCATTTTCACCCTAGATGCATCATCTAATTTTCTATCTTCCTCGGTGCACTCAACGCAACTAGGTTTCTGTCTAGGTTTAAGAATCTCATTGCCATCATAAATTACATTTTGAGCGCCTTAGCTAGCTAACTTGTACTTCGGGTTGGGTTTATCTATAATGGGAACGCTATGCTTATAGCTTAAAACTCTATGCTTAGTGACCATGTGAGCGATCTGAATGGTATTCCCTTGTACGCATAACTTGTTTTCAAGCTTGTTCTTCAAAGGTTTTAGATTAGAAAAATCATTCAAAAGTTTTGATTCCTTAGCATGAAATTTCTGCTTAAGCACTTTAACATTTTCTTGAAGTTCTTGTTTTTGCTTAGCAGGTTTTGAAAGCTTTTCTTGTAAGGAGTTTAACTCTTGTTTTAACACTTCTTCTCTAAAATTGTTTTTTTCTAATAATTATGCGCATTTGGTTATCAAACTCCTGCTCACGCAGTAGTTAGCTCAAACTTAGCACGTTGTTCATAAATGGCAACTCGTTCTTTATAGGCATTAAGTTGAGAGATAACTTGAATCATCAGGGGCACATGCGGTGTATTCATCAAAAACATAGTCATCGTTTGCGAGAAGATGCATCACTTGGTACAACTTCACTTTCACTTTGTTTCACATATTGATCATATGGGACAACATTGATATTACCCATATTTTCAATTTTGACTCAATAGTTTGATTGATTGTACTTTGTCATGCATCTTTTGCACATCAGCATCATCGTATAGTTTTAATACCTCCGAAATGAGTTTGTCTTTGGATGGACCAGCTTGTGGTGATGAAGAGACTTTAGGAGAGACCATTGGAGAAATGCTAGCCATGAAAATGGTTTGTACAGTAGGTTCATCATCAAATCAGTCGTATGCATCAGCAATCGGCTACTTGAAAGGCATTGATGATTATGGCCTATCTCTGAATTGGTTGCTCATCCACATCGCATCATACGTCTTGGCATTTCCTCGGCAGAAATAACAACTCTTCTTCATCCAAAGCTACACCATTATCACGGCTTGAACAAGCAACATCTTATCCTGAAGTATTCGGCATTCGAGGGCGTTTTGGCGATGTGCAGTTCCTTGCAATGTGTCCCTCACCTCCACAGTTGTAACACTTGATCGGCTTTACTTGTCCTTGATTTCCATTCCTTCCCTATTCGATTTGACACATATCCTCTACCGACTCCACCTCTTCCATGTTCATGTCTTGCCTTTCTTGACTGGCCGCACCATAACTTTCCATCTCACTAGAGCATGATTGTGAAGATTGGATGCGATTCGATCTCATTTTGGTGTGGCTTTGGTATGTGGGAGAGAGTCAAGTTTTGTTTAACCATAAGGGCCGGTTGATTAATGAAGTGTCCCACGGTGCATCGGCATCGGCTTGTTTGAATCTTGGATCGGGAATGAGTTTGTGATTACCATCACCCATGGGTATAACTTGAGATGCTTTGGTGGTAATTCCAATGTTTGAGTAAGCGGAGTTGAATCATTTGATGAGCTTGTCTCTCCTGGTTAGTTTTGAGCTGATCAAGAATCCTTTTTCAAACATAGCATGTCTCTCATTCTGAAGAAGGAAGGCATAGAGTTGCTCATAGTTTGTATTCTTCAATCCTTTGGTTAGCTTCACCGAGGTGACAAACTTATGCCATTCGGGATTCATGTTGTTCACAAACTTTGAGTTCAGTTGAATGTTTGGCATAGTCATTCTGATGTTTCTCATGTCATTCACAAGCTTATGGAATCTTACATAGTACTCATAGACACTCTCATCTGGTTTCATCTTGAAGTGCTCAAATTCATCATAGAGTTGTGATTCTCTGTCTTCCATAGTTAATTGAGAACCAGAAAGAAGCATCTTGACATTATCCCATCTGCCTTGGCTTGTGTTGTGATTGATAAGCTTGTAGATGTCTTTTGGAAGACCTTGCAATATGATGTTAGAAGCCCTGATATCTGCATCGAATCTCTTTTTCTCCTTATCATTGAGCTCATCATACGTCTTTGGTCTGTCTATTCCATAGATCATTGTTCCATCTTTAGCTGTATCAATTATGTCTCTAGTAGTCTCAACTAGATAAGGTCCTTCATCAATGGATTTGAGAATGTTGACACCATTTTCCTTTCCAAGGCAGTACAATCTGATTCTTTGAGCCCAAGAGTCGTAGTCAGATTCTGTCAAGCATAGGTGGGCCAGTATCCGAGCCACCAGAAATTTTGAACATCCTCAACAGCAGTGGAAATGATTGTAGATCCGTTGGTAGACATGTTTGAAGTTTACGGGATTTTATAACTCAATGATTAAACCGGGAAATAGATTCTTTCACGGGATTTTACTAAATCAAGAGAAAACCGTAATACACACAAAATCAACCAAATTAAGCTAAAATCCTTGAACCAAGTAAGCTAAGTACTAAGTTGCTAAGACAAGTTGCTAAGTTACCAAATCGCTATGAATTTTGCGCAAGTCGCTATGCACCAAGTAAGCTATGAGATCAAATTAAGCTAAATAGCAACTTCGCTAAGGATCAAGTAAGCTACCACCAAATTCGCTAAGAAACTTAAAGAACAAGTCGCTATCAAAATTGAAAGCAAGTCGCTACCTTCCCAAGTCAGCTACCGTAGTGGAGAATCCACCAACATTACTTTTTGTCGGCTTGTCTCTAAAGGCAAGTTGCTAGGATCAACTCGCTACCAAACAACACTACAACTAGCTAATTTTTTAGCAAACAAATCGCTAGCAAGAAAGTTATACCGTGAGCCAAGTCGCTAACTTGAAAAACTTCCAAAACACACTTTTCAATCCAAAGACAACCCAACCACGATGATTCAAGCCTTCCAAATCAAAACTTAAACACTTATGATGATCCTAAACACAAAAGTACAATCAAAATCCAAACTTTAACACTAGAAATCAACCAAATGATGCAAAAACCACTAAACTTTCTCAAACTCAAAAACCACCTAAAACCACTAGAAATCCAAAGATATGTAAGAGATGATCTAACCATGGCTCTTGATACCATTTGTAACATATTGGATTTCACATACACATCAAACCACAAACAAAGTAGGAGTACACAAGAGTTTTAGAGAGAGAAAGTTAGAGGTTTGGGAACTTTAGTGAGAGAAGAAAAATCTTATTATGAGCTCCAACTCTCTACCTTGGAGGGTAGAGAGTATTTAGTATTACAATAAGCGCCACACAGCGGGCGTGGATCGGGGCATACAGATTGGGTAAAGACCCGTCCGTCCTACACGGTGTTACTAAACTAACTACTACTTAACATAAAATAACTATGACTACGAGCTTTCAAACAAATACATATACTTGAGGTGACCGACACTTTAACTACTGGATTTTCCAAATCCTAACAGTCTCCTTCCCCCTTGCTAGTTTTGACACTTTAGAATCAACAACATAGTATAAGCCCAAATACTTGAAATCTTTTTGAGAAAGACCACAATGTCTTTGTGAGAATCAACTTCTTTGAAGAGTGTGAGCAAGTCTAATTGGGATTAAATCGACATTTCACTCTCCCCAATTAGTGCTCTCCACTAAACTATGAATCTTTATGATGAATGCGGGAATAAGAAGAAGTCTTTAGATCATTAAATGCAATTAGTCTTTATAGTCTTCTACGTAGAAAATGTAGAACAAGGCGTAGACTTTCGACCTTCTTCAAGATTGTCGGTTGGGAATGGATAGTTATACTGTCTAGCTAAAAGCATCTCAATTAACTTACCTCTACAAAATACCTTAACACAAATCCCTCCCAATCAAACAGAACACAAAGATGTTCATCAAGAAATCGATGTCAGCCTAACGAACACTAAATGGTAACACCAAACTACCAATCACATCAAACAAGAACAGAGAGATTGTTCGGAATCATCATGTTGATGTGTACGTGAAGCATTAACCGGAAACACTTTGTCAATAAGCTCATCAGTCCGTGAGAAGATGTTAACTAACAGATCATAGAAGAAATTCCATGTGAAGATGACCGATAAGAAGAAACGGATCTTACATGAGTTAGGAGCCGTATGACCATTTATACTCCGAAGTCAATCAACATGCTATAAATTCACACTTTTTCTCCCCCTCAAGAATTGCATACGGAGATGCCATTCTTGACTAAACAAGTGATTATCTTCATAATGTATTCCATTCACACTTCTCCCCCTCAAAGGTAGCAAATGATGTCGCCATCGTCATTATAATCGAGTGTTTAAACCTAAGACCTTGATAGATCTTAGAGCACTCGTAGATCGTTAGTAATGTTTATGTAATCACAAACACACTAAAAGACAGTCTCTATAACTTGTATTTAAGCGGAAATTAAACACAAGAACAAACACAAATAACTAAGAACTCTTTGATCCTCTATGGATCTTTTTAATAATACTAAAACTTTGTTTTTCAACTCGTACATAATTCATACTATTGTGTTCCTTTTATAGACAAGGAACCCTAAACCGTTTACCAAGAAACGTATAAACATAAAAGTAAATAAGATATACATTATCACTTCCTAATAAAGCTCATGCATATCCTAACTAACTATGAAATACGCGGAATATCTATCTCCGAGAAACAAACTACAGCGTTTATATTACTTGTGAGAAACTCTTCTTCATTTGAGAATCCATGTATTCCGAGATTCCTTCAGCATTATTTTCAGTAAGAATTCCTTTTGCATAATTCCCAACAATCCTCCCCAAACTAGAATTTGACTAGGTTAAGTTCCGTTTCTTGATAGATCTTTAACACTTCAAAACAAAGAGTTGTATTGAACATCAGCGTGAGAACCAAAACAATTACATCTCTATGATGACAAAACTTTGAAACGCCAGATCTTTGCGCAAAAATGACAAAATGTACATCAAACCATATTAGTTTCATACTATTCTCATCACATCGGTGGTGTTTAACTCTGTGAGAGGTGAATCATTGAAAATAATGGATTTGATGTCTCTTTAATAATACCATTACTCTTGAGGGTAGCCATATGTTTGAGTTCGAAAACTATGGTACTTGTCTACCATCGATTTACTAGAAACCAGCAACTATGAGCGGTTTGACATGTCTTTACCAGCCGTTTGCTCAGGACTAGTCAATTCTTAGGTAGAAGAATCCCTTGGTGAATTGAGTACCAAATATGGTATTCCTTGCCTTTACCACAAGCCATATACTTGTGGGCTAGCCAATTCTTGGATTGGAATAAACCATGGTGAATTGATGACCATACAACCCTCAGCAATTAAGCATGGGTGAGTTGCAGACCCTATGATTTTGAGCAAACCATTACAACTATCAACAGATTTGATGTGTCTTTACCAAAGTTGTACCCTTTGGACTAGCCAACTCTTTGACATACACAAGGCACATCTGGTGAGGTGATAACCATGAACATAGAAATGTACAACAAAGCTGCAAGAAAAGTTAGACAAAAAAAGAATATACATAGGCTTTTTTTTTAACTAAGAATGAAACAAATAAATAAAGAAAACAAATAATACATATAATACAAGATAAAAACAAGATACCAGAATCAAGAAGATGGTTGATGTTGCTGAAGTTGAGTCTTAATCAAACCAATCAATTGTTGGCATGTAACATATCATTCCCCGGATTAGGAGAAACTCCAACTTCTTTCTAAGCATGCTTCTCATCAAGATTCCAGAGAAAAGGATAAATCTTATCAGAGAACATACACACAGTCATCCATTCGTGTCTCCACCACATGCTCACAGGAAGAGGATAAATCTCCAAGTCTCACCTTCTACTTATGTGAATCTTTCCAAATTGAATATCCCTTACCATTTGGAGATTGAGAGTCAAACAGAACGTGAAGATCATCCAACAAGTATAACCCAGAACCCTGTGGTGAATGAGTAGCATAATTCTTTGTGACAAGGCCATAGAGAGTATTGAAATCTTGCCTATCCACCATATGAAGTATGTCCTTCAAAAAGTTAAACTGCATAGAAGAGTTATCCAGCCTAAAAATTGTATTAAAACGTCCATCAGTCAAAGTCCAGCATTAACACAACATGAGACCCCTCAAAGAAAAGCACCAGATCCTTCTTTAATAAAAGTTGAATCAGCTGACCTGTAGATCCAAAGAACTTTATAGAGACTGAATCCTAGAGTGTATGTCCTCTGATCTCACAGATCTCTTAGAAATGCTTGTGTCTCCTTTTAGACATCCTTTTCTTCCTCCTACGGTATATAAATCCCCATAGAGCAGAAGATGGTACCTTCCAGATTCATCAGAGACATCTTTAGAGAATGGAAGAAGTAGAAGTAAAATGGGCAGGCACTGTAGCATTTTATCAAACAACTCTAAAACCTCTTAGCTTTATGGCTGCTATTCAGCTTTCTTACCCAACTCTGCTCCTTCTTTATCAGCATTGCAACACTAGGTAATGCTTCAGAAGAAACAACGTGAGGTTCAGCAGAGTGAACCCTTTCAGCTGAATGTATAGCTTCAGTAGATGCCTCAGAAGTAACACCATGAGAACTCATCTTTGGTGTAACATCATCAAAAGAATCCACAATCTCAACTTTCTTGGTTCTTTTGGCCTTTGGAGCATCTGCACTATCGGTAATCCTCTTCAAGTTAGAAGGTGGTGTAATGCTTCATAATTCTATTGTACATCTTGAGTAAGACATCATCGAGATAAAGCCCAACTTCCTTCTTTGTCAAACCCAGTTAATAGACACTAGAACTTTGATTATACACCACAATCCTCATATACTTTTCTTCGAGCTACAGTTGGTGGTCTTTCCCTTTTGCTTTAGCTTTACGTGCAGCAATGGCTTTTCTTTGTGCATTGCACTTTCTTCCTTTGTTGACCAGAGCCACCATTTGTGCAGCAAAGTTGTCACCATCAAGTCTGCTCCTAAAATACTTTGTACAAGAGTAGGATTGGATGCAGCTTGATGAGTGTAAGTATCCCTTGCTCATCGATAACGGTGGACATTTCATCAATTTCTCTTTGTCTCTCAGGAGGCAAATTGGTAGTAAAGCTGAGCTTCAATTTGTTGAGCCAGCATGACTCTTCTTCATATCAGCATACTCAGCCAGCATCCTTTCTTGTTCTTGCCTTTCCTGTTCATTCACAAGATCTAAACCAAACTCTTCATCAATCATTGCTCTTTTTTGTGTAGGATCTCATGAGCAGGAATCAGCATGAGGAGTACCAACAATAGGAACTTGAGAAGCTCTTGTAAGAACGGAAGGAAATTGTTGAGGAATGTCTTGATAACATTAGGATCCAAATTAAACTTCCCGCAACAAACACTTCATGGGGCTGCGGAAGATGGAGAAGTGAGTTGTTCTTGCATAGATGAAAATTGACCAGCTCGGAAGCGCATCCATCATTGGAGCATCAACATTCTCATCAGTGGTTGCCACATTGTCCACACTTTGCAATTTTGATGATTCAGTGGAATCCTTGCTCAAATATTTTCTTGTTCTCCTTCAAGAAAACATAATAGGTTCCTTGTGCTTTGAGGATTGGCTGACAATTTGAGTAGAAGCATGAGTTTGTTGAGCAACATTAGCCAAGATTTCAAGTGAATCCAAAGTAGCATCCTCTTGTTCCTCATCAGAAGAAACCACAAGCTTCCTTTTGCTATTTTTCCCAAGTTTGTCCTCTAAAGCCTGAACCTTTTTATTTAACTCCGCAATCTCACCACCAAGTGTAGATTTAGATTCGACAAGCTCCTTTTTGAGATCACAACCTCTTCCACGATCTGTTGAGCAAGCATATCTGATGTGAGAGTAATAGGGTCCTCAGCTCCACCAGCAGATTGCTCTGTGGTAATGGGAGCATCATTGGACCTTTCAGGAGAAATATGGTCATGCTCAAAGACATGATAGCTATCATCAAAGTCTCTTTACTTGAGGACTAGGTGTGGCTTTGTCTATTAACCTCAATACTTTCCAGGCTAAATCAAAGAGTACCATGAGTAGGTGGTGGACTAGGACTAGGCTAATGGGCAAAGATTGTATGTGGAGGTTGAGTGGGGTAACATGTGATGCTTAATTGTGTTATATAGTAAATATTCATTGGGATTAATTAAATATTTATAAATATTTAAACATACTATATATTATCATCTCCTAATATAGTCTCTAATCTGTCAATTACAATGAAGAGTAGAATTCCCATCCCCACGACTTATTACTAATGCATTGAAGTAAAGTATGTACCAGAAACCTCCACATGGGGCAAAGCTTGTTTTTGTGCCACATACTGTTTAGTACTCTGATATCCCACAGCTCTTAATCCAGCAAGAATCTCCATGGAATTAGAGTGATAAACCCCATCTACATCGTCCAAACGAAGCTGTCTCCTTATCAAATCCTCAGTCACAACATACTCTATTCCATCAATCATAGCAACAATCTCTGTGTCACTCCGTTTCGTAGCAGATGCCCAAAATTGTGTAACCAACGATTCATATATCACATTCAGAGAATGCGTTAAAGCATAATGAATCTTGGATTGCTTCAAGAACTCCACCATTGGTTCATATAATTCATGACCCTTAGCTTTTCCCAGAAAAGCCACCTTATTATGATCCTTCTTAAATTGAAGAGCCATGTGAGAAATTGTGATAAGAGGTTATGATTCACGCAACTAGAAATGTGTTTAAATCAAGTGAAGTGGGAATCAGTTATTTTTGGGCGAAGGTATGCGAATTGGTTAATAATAGAAGTTACCCAATTTATGGTCAAATATATCGGAACAAATGTTGACCATATCTTACGTGGAAAATAACTTCAACCAAATTCAAACACATTTAGAAAGCGATGGTCAATCTCTGGCGAAGTGTCAGCGATAACATTTCAAGTGGCTAATATCCTTGATAAATATCTTTCTTGTGACACCCAACGCATTAATTGTTATCAAGCCTTGACTTCGCCTATAAGATAATCCCAATGCACACTTACCACATACCAATTAACCCCAATTAACTTCAAAAACCCTAATTTCTCCAAAAATACCACAATCATCAACAAAAACCATTTCTAGCAAACCAGAAGTCATTGATCCAACCTCCTCCCCATCATCATCATCTTCATCATCATCAGCCAGTGATGATTACGCTATTATTTCGATATCCTTATCAAGATGAACCACGACCTTTGAAGTCCCCCTTTCTCCCTTCCGAGATGATAGTGTAGTGGATCCAAGTGAGTCTTCTAGTGATTCTGATGACTCCTCAAATCGTCTAGAGCCAAGTGCTGTGGTGATTGCACTTCACCTTGAGGAGTTGGTATTTTATACCATGGAAGCAAGGGAAAGTTCAAGATGGCAGAGGTGAAGGGAAAGGGAAAAGGGAAGATGGAGTGATGCTTTATGGTGGAACGAGTAGATGGAACAACTGAAGATTTTTCATATCACAAATCCATCTACCATGCCAAAAGCCAAAGATAAAACTAGGTTCTTGAGCATCTTCATCATCGTTTTCATCAATCCATCCTTTCCATTTCCATCTTCACTTCACTTCTTCGTAAATCTTGGTCATGCATATCCACCAGATTTTGTAATAGATGATAGGAACTAGTATAGGTTTGGTAGATCTTGTATAGAAATGGTCTTGTATTATCATTTGAAGTTGATTGTAAGTTGTAAGCTGTAAGCTGTAACATTTCTTGAATAAATGAACCATTTAACTTCAGTACTTCTCTTCAGTAGAAATAATTAGTTTACTTCAGTACTTCTCTTTAGTAGAAACAAGCTTTTAGCTTACTTGACCATATTCCATTAACCAACTTTG
>OU343220.1:158549665-158643549 GCA_910596185.1 Chrysanthemum makinoi
CCATCATCGCCAAAACTTCAAATCTTGTTCCCACTATTGTCACAATAAGTTGGAAATCATATGAATAACTCGGGAAACCACAGAACGGGAATGTCGGACACCAACAATGTAGTTGGTGCGGGTAACATAACAACACCACCACCACCACCAACAACAACAACAACAACAAATGTAATTGGATGCACGATAAGGAATTTTCAAGATGCAAACCCGGTGGAGTTTGACATAGGAGGTGCTTTGGCTTATACTGATGTGGGTAGAGAAGATGATTCGATCGACATCGAATTGCAGCCGACATCGAGGGTGAAGTATGTCAGCTTGCTATCGTAGGCATTGACATGGTGGAACACTCACTACGTGATAGGGCAGAGAAGCAGCTATAGGTATGACATGGGACTAATTTAAGGCGCTATTGCGGGCAAGAGTACCGCCGGACAATGAAATGCGAACCGAACATGAACTTTATCATCACTCTATGATCGGAGTCGGTCACAGCCTACACGATCGCTTCCATGAATTAGCTGCACTAGTTCCCTATATGGCCCTCAATCCAAGAGAATCGCGAGGTACATATATGGTCTTGTGCCCAAACGTGGAACTGCGGAAAACGACCGAGCCGCCTACAATACAAAGTGCAATAATCGAGGGTGAACCCCACGATGAGATGGTTAGAAATGGTACCTTGAAGAGCAACACAAAAGGAAGGAAACGAGTGGGTCGAATAGCAGATGGATCGTAGCGCATAAACAAAAGGGCAAGATTTTTTGGCAACCGGTACCGAACAAAGAGAGTATGCGGGTACACATCCCAAATGTGTTAAATGTGCTTATCATCATCCGGAACCAAGCCCCGCCGCCAGGTACAAATTGTAATCGATAACGCCATTTTAAGGAGCAAGAAACATGTAACACCTAAGTTAACTGGGCAACATGAGGAATAACCAAAGGACTTGCTTTGAATGTAACGTCCGAATCACTTCCGAATAATTGTCCTAAGTTGAATGGAACGCAGAGGCAACCATGTGGTAACCAACACCTAGCTTTAGCAATGACGGAAACAATCCAAACCCTGCATCAATATCACCAACCCGAGATCGAGCATTCTATTTAGGGACCGAGGCAGCCCGCAATGCTGAACCGGTATGTTTTCCCTAGACCATTAAGTGATCCATCTGTATTATTCAGATTCGCTAGCCTCATTAGATAAGAAACCTAGACGTAAGTTTTGGCATAAGCACTTTTGACCATACACCTCGATTTCACAAACCTATGGTAGACCTATAGTTATCATTAATTGAATCACGTGGACGGATTCCTCACGACATGGGAAGAATGTCATAATTCTCAATTTTTGGTCATTTCTCAAACTCAACATTCATCATAATAGCTCTTGCATAGTTTTGCATTTCACATTAAACGCATAATTTCTTATTAAATAAACGCTATCGCTTAATTAATTATTTTGAACATTGGATCCGATACTTTCAAAAATTATCACAATATATTTTTATACTCATATTAAGTTTATAAAAATATTATTATAAGTTTACCCGGTGTTTTAAATTTATTTTATATATAAATTGTTAAGTTTATATAATTATGACGCTTTTCTTAAAAACTACACGATAATTATTATTTCACTCAAATTTTGCAAGAAATATATTTATATAATTTTTATGACCTTAATATATTTTATCTTGACCCGTTAAAAGTTATTTTTATCTAATGCTACCCTAAATAATCAAATGTGTCTACAAGTTACCACTTAACTTCATTTAACCTTACAAAACATTACTTATACATAATAAAAAAAAATATTTTTGCATGACTAATACTCCCCTTGTCGACAAGGGGAGGGTGAGTCATTTACCCTTGGTAAATATCTTGACTTGTAGAAGTATTATACACATAAACAACTAAACACATACACAAATTCATACAAAGGTGAAAAGCTATTCTCTCTCTCTCTTCCAAGACCGGCAACCACCAAGGACCAAGAAGATTTCATCCAAATTTTCAAGACAAGGTTTTATTACACTCTAGTATCACTTGTTGTATAGGTTTTGCAATAAAAACCTCAAGTGATTAGGAAAACCATTTGTCCTTAAACCTCATCATATTGCTTGTAAGCATTCATATTCATGTGTTTATTTCATATTCATTGTTATGATCATATCATTTTATTTGAGAAACATGCAAGTCTCATGAGGTTTATACCACTTTTACATTGATTTTTAAGAGTTATGTATATATAAGTCATCCTATAATTACTCCTTGTTATATATTATTTTTGGTGATGTCTAGGAACCCATGACACCCTAAGAAGGTGTATGGTAGGATTAGAATAGCTTCGTAGTTGTTTTGAATTGGTTAGAATAGGTTTTGCGCGTGAAAAACTCATTTCGACAAGTTTAATTAAGGGTCTGATCTTATTTTTAAATCTGGGAAAATTCGTCAGTTGGTAAAATATTTTGGGCTAGATATTTGAAAATATACTTTAAAACAAAAACGGGCAGCTTGAACGGTTAAAACAGAGTTATAACGAAGAAGTTATGAATTTTGAAGCTTACGACTAAAACTAATAATTTCAGAAAATTCAGCATGAAAATGTCACTCTTTACGAGTCAAAAATGAGTCTTAAGCGTTATAAAATGTGTCGACTTATCAAAAATATATTAGTATACTTTAACACGAGTCTAAGGATGTAGAAAACGGATTTGTAACGAGTAAATTACACGCGATAAACAAAGTTGCCGTAACTTTATTCTATTAGCAAAATTAATATATTTTCTATTAAACACATACTACGACAACAAGTGACCATGTTGAGGGTCGTTTTTAACAAGGATGCAATACTTTTTATAACGTGATGTCTTCTAGTAAAAGTAAGTTCGCCAAGCATATTTTCCAAAATGTCCAACCGATCGTCAAGCGGAGTTGTAACAAATAAAATACGGTCACTTAAACTTTGCCGGAAAACCACCCTTAAACAATATTTTGGACAAAAGTACCATACTTAACCTATATTTTACTCTATGATCGAGACCTCTAGGATGTAAACTTAAATGCTAAAACTTTGAGATAATGATACAAGCTTCCCAAAACCATTGAGTTTGTTTACTAACACTCGATGTGCACCATTTTACCTAACTAGTTTTTTCAAGGCAAGATATTCACTTTCATGAAAATTTCAACGACACTATTTTACTCTAACTAAAAGTTGTAATTTCATAATAAATCACAAAACGATTATCGTAGGATGTTGATTCAACGTTTATACTTGTAAAGTATTTTATAAACATGACGAGATGTCATAAACATATATTTCGACGATAAATTCTATTTTCAAAAACGCATGTAATATATAGATTACTTATGGATTTGCATGCACGACATTGTATCATGCATTCACGACAACATATCATAACTCAAGTCATGACATTCATTTAGGTCATGGATAGTTTCGAGCCTCATTTTCGCACTTCATTTTGTTAGCATATCAATCATACCTGTGAGTTCATACCTTTACTCGCTTAAATTCTTACAAACTCTTTGGGAGATACATGCTTAAATACTTGTTTATACCTTGCTAATACTCAAACCATTTATACAATTGTGTTACACTATACTTCTTATACTCTTGGACATTATGTGTGGTTTATTGCGATATGTGCCTTAATGTGCTAAACTTGTTTTCAATTATGCTTCAACATACATACTTTAGCATCCACCTGAGCCGGCGGAGAGGTATTGATAGTACTATCGGTCGACGCCCACCCTAGGGTCCTTGATGACGGACTGGGTGAATATAATATGTTATTCAATGAGACACAACAAACAATGTAGACTTGTCAAGAGGTTCAGCTTGGCATGATTCTTTGCATTAAGTACATGTATATATCGTATCCACATATGTCCTACTTATAAACAAGATTGACAATTCTATTTTAGGCAATGGGTTGTGAACACATAGGTTTGGGGTTTTGTATGGGCGAACTCGAACTGAATGGATTTGCAATGCCTTTGCTGCATCAACATTCTTTATAGATTTTTTTTCAAATCATTTTCAACAAACTTGTGAACTCACCAACCTTTGTGTTGACACTTTTTAGCATGTTTATCTCAGGTCGTAAGGTGATAGAATTTCATGGAGCTTTTGGGTCACATGGCATACATTGGAGTCTTGTGTTTTTATCTATTACCATTCGACATGTTTTGTAACCCTTTATGTATTATCAAACTTTGGGATCTCATGTTTTGTAAACTTTAACTTTATTTAATCGAATGGTAAACCTTTCAAAACGTCTCATTTTAGAGGTCGTCAGATCCATACTTTGTGCTATGAGTCATACCCCAAAGACACTATCGCTCCACAAGCGATTTTGGGGTGTGACATTCTTAATTTTTAGATTTGCTTGAGGGCAAGCAAACCCTTAAGTGTGGGGGAGTTTGCGCTCATTTTTCGTTTATTTCAAAAAAAAAAGTAAAAAGATGCAATTTTTAAATTTTTTTCTTTTTGTTTTGTCATTTAGGTATGTAGTTCAATTTTTCTTTTCTTAGATTTTCTTGAGGGCACGCAAAGTTTAAGTGTGAGGGAATTTGATAACGCTCAAATTGTACATGTTTTTAGTAGTCTTATCCGTGCTTTTATGTATGTTATTTGGTTATATTCATATGCTTTTGTTACTTAATCATATAAAAGTGTGTATGCTAGTTCATTTGTAGCCAAGTACAGGAAAATGGAGAAAAAGACGGAAAAAGAAGTAAAACACGAAGATTTCTCCATGTACGAAGAGTTCCCGTCAAAATCATGACTTGTGGAGTATATTCGAGAAGATAAAGTCATCAAGATAGTGGTCCAAAGACTCAAGAATAAAGTTCAAGAAGGAAAACGGGAAAGAAATAAAGAAAAGAAGCTTAAACGAAGAAATATCGGAAGCCTTGTTGTTCCCGACACACCTTCACCATTTTGGCCATAACTTTTGCATACGGACTCTGTTTGACCCCCCGTTCATGGCCACGGAAAGCTAAGAGAAAGATCTACAACTTTGGTGTTTATGATTTTTTGCCAACTTGCTCCAACCAATCGATAGTGCCCCGCAACCATTTCGGTTGGAGAGTAGTCAAAAGACTACCGAACAGGCCTGAGCCCAACCGATTCGGTGGGAGGCCTGTTATGCTATTTCTTCATCACTAAGACTCCAAACTTGTCCTAAACGATTCTAGGTCCTTCCCACTAAATTTCTAGTCCCTTCCAAGCTCCTTGGAGGCCAAGTTGAGCATTGAATACCCTAGGCCTTGGTTCTAGTATAAATAAAGGCCTTTGAAACCTAATTTCATCATCCTTCTCCATCCTTCTCATCCCTTTCCACCACCACTCCATGTCTAGGTGTGAAATTCGAGCCTCCACCCCAGGACCTAATTTCCACCTATTACACAATCCATCTCTCAACTTACCTTCCTAAAGGTGTGAATTTGAGCTTCCACCCTTAAAGACGAATTTCCACCAACTATCCTATCCCAACTTGTGTGAAATTCAAGCCACCACCCTTAAGGACCTAATTTCCACCAACTTATCTTCCCAAAAGACCACAAACCTCTCAAATTCGTAGTGTGCTCAAGGGTTTTCGAAGGCGTTTGGACATCATTTTCCGGCTTGGTAGAACTATTGTAGTTGATTGGAGGCTTGAAGGTTGCTATAATCCTTCATCTTTGCCTATTGCAATTCATACTTTGAGTAAACCTTGTTACTTTTATATTTCCATATGTTTGTTATTGATATGATTGTTGAGATATTGTGTTTGATTGAAATAACCATGAATATGAATGTCTTGATACTTGTTTGGCTCTTATGCTAACTTGTGATCACTTGTCTAAACATGTATGTTCTTTGTGTGCTTGTTCTTATTGCTTTTCTTTGTTGTTTGATCCGTGACAATCCTAACCACAACCTTGTTATTTGCTTAAACAAACAAAACGACACTTGTAGTGCAACCAAGTCTCTTGGGACGACCTTGATTTACCATATACTATAATACAACTTGACTAGGGTATACTTGCCCGAATGTGTTCCTAGTTAATCGGTAATTCATGTTTACAAATTTAAAACCCCGATGGAACCCATCACTGTTGGACGTGTTATTAACCAAATGAGATAAACTAATTAATGTGCAATGGACTTAATTAGTTAATAAAAGTCCAAACAAGCCCAAAGATCCCATAGAGGTGATGGTTTGGCCGAATGGGTCAAAGGTGGGGGGTAGGGTTTCTAACTTGTCCACCAAGTTATGCAAATAGTATATAATGAACCCATTGGATTATTATTTACTATTGCTTAAAAATATAAACTCAAAACAAAACCTCTCATCCCCTCTTGATAGCTAAACAGATCGGCACCCCTTAGATACCTAAAAGGTTTTGATCCAAATCAAAGAACAAAAGGCAACCGTGCCTTGTTTGTTCATCCGTACGTTAAGCACTAGCATCTTAGCGTTCTCCTATAACGTGTAGTGTATGCTACGATAGAGAACAACATACTTTGGTTGTTATTGTGTTTTGAACCAAGATCCAAGATCAAGAACAAGCTTGTCTTAGTAATTTAAATGATTCGAGGTTAGTAATTACCTATTAATTATTTGTTAATCCATATACATCAAGCTAGATCCAATCACTCCGTACTCGTAGTGATAATGGTTATATGCTTGTTAAATCCCAACAACTCTGGATGTGAACCTTGCAAAATGTGAATAAAGATTGTCCATAAAACAAGTTTTCCTTGCGATATAATCATATTTCAAAACCAACCAAATTTCTCACGTCAAATCAAATCATATATACTACTTATAATTCATGCATATACATTTTTAAATTTAAAATGTTTAAAATTTGAAGAATTCTTATAATACATTTTAAACTTAAATTCTTAAATGACAAGTTTTACTATTTTACTTTCCGTTTTAAGACAAGTTCAAACCACATGATTACTCTATCAATATCAATCTGTACTAATTTTAAAATGTCTAACCTTTTAAATGACTTGTTTTTAATATTTCTCAACATCTACGTGTTTATCAGTTTAATTTAAAAGAAAAAAAAACACACGGTTGCTTTTCCTATACTACATATAAAAAGTAAAGAGTTTTTCTTAAAATTTAAGAAACTTAAAAGTTAGCTATGTGTTATTGTTGGGAATTATGCAAAGTAGGAATTCTGCTTAAAATAATGTTGAAGGAATCTGCTGAAGTACATGGATTCTGCTGAAGAAGAGTTTCTGCGGAAGTAATATAGAACGTTTAGTTTGTTTATGCGGATATAGATATTCCGCGTATTCTATAGTTAGTTAGGATATGCATGAGCTTTATTAAGAAGTGATAATGTATATCTTATTTAGTTTTATGTTTATACGTTTCTTGGGAAACGGTTTAGGGTTCCTTGTCTATAAAAGGAACACAATAGTATGAATTAGGTATGAGTTGAAAAACAAAGTTTTAGTATTATTAAAAAGATCTATAGAGGATCAAAGAGTTCTTAGTTATTTGTGTTTGTTCTTGTGTTTAATTTCTACTTAAATACAAGTTATAGAGACTGTCTTTTAGTGTGTTTGTGATTACATAAACATTACTAACGATCTACGAGTGCTCTAAGATCTATCAAGGTCTTAGATTCAACAAGTGGTATCGAGTTCTGAGAGTCTCTACGATACTAAGAACAGTCTTTTCTCTACACCTATACAATCAAAACAACCTTCATCATGCCTGGATCAGATGATGATATTGAAGTCACCAACAACCATAACAACACATCTCTGCAACAACTCGCCTCTCAAACAAAGAATGCAAAGTTTCCATACCCCGCAGGAGGAGTACGATTTGTGGGCTATGAAGATGCAAAACTGGATCTCCAACATTGATTGGAATCTCTGGGAAATTGTGAAGAAGGGAACAGCCAAGAGGACGATCACAGATCCCGATGGTAATGTTACCATTGTTCCTCCCAAATCGCTGAAGAGATATTGCTGCTCAAAAAGAGAACAAAGTGAGAACTATTCTTCTTCTGCTATACCAAGATCACTTGGGTGACTTTCACTACATGTTGGATGCTAAGGACATATGGATGGCAGTCAAGGCTAGGTTTGGTGGGAATGAAGAGTCAAGAAGAATGAGGAAATCAATGTGAAACAACAGCTTTAAGAATTCCAAATCAATCAAGAAGGTATTCACAAGGGGTATGACAGTTTCATAAGATATTGAGTCAATTGAATCACTGAGGCAAATCCGATAATGATGATCGCAACTCAAAGTTATTGAGATCTTTACCTTCATCTTGGTTGCAAGTAAGCATTGCCCTCAAAGCTAAAGGTGGGTTGGATATGCTCACTTTTGATGAACTATACAACAGACTTAAATCTCTTGAGCTCGATGTGAGAAGTCCCTTTGTTCATCCACTCCTAGTCACACAGCCTTTTGTGGGGACCTCAAATAGGATGACTTATGTTCCAAGTCCTGTTTCCTCAACATCATCATCCTACACTACAACTTCATCAAGTTCTCAACCTAAATCCAGTGGCATATTGAAAGATGTGATTCACTCTTTTGTTGTTGATTATGACACTCAGCAGCAACTAGCCTTTGAGGACTTTGAACAGGTGGATCCATTTGACATGGAAGAGATGAACTTGAAGTGGCAAATGGCTATGCTCTCAATGAACATCAAGAAGTTTGAGAGTAGGTCTAGGAGAAAGTTTGGTTTCCAAGGAAGAGATCCAGCAAGATTTAACAGAGGCAAGGTCAAGTGCTTTACTTGTGCTCGAGATGGGTCACTTCTAGAGAATGCAAGGATAGGAAGCCGGTGATGAGGTGAGATATTCTTCCTATCGCCAGATTCAAAAGGAAGTCGAACGAAGGATGGACCCTCCACAGCTCTTGTCACTATGGATGATCATGTCGACTGGAAGATGCATGAGCATGAGAATGATGAAGGTCCTGGTTCTGAGAATATAGGATTGTTGGCAAGCTGTACTTCAGAGGATATGCGTGATCAAGTTGCCTTGATGGGCATCTCTCAGGTACATAATTGTGTTTTTGGTTGTAGTGAAAGATATAATGAACTTAAAGAAGCCTATGATGAATTGAAACCTAAATATAATTAATGTTATGTCGAAGTTGAGGCTTATAAACAGGCTTTAAAAACATTAGAAAGACAAAAGTTTGGTTTCAAAAGAATCAATTGGCTTATGATGAAAAGATCAGGGTGTTACAAAGTGATTTAGATTGTGCTAAAATTGATTTAAAATGTACTGAGAAAGAAAAAGCTAAGGTAGTTTCTGAAAACCTAGTGCTAAAAGAGAAACTAGATAAGGAAGTAGCTAGACATAAAGAATGGTTAATATCTTGTGACAATCTAGCTAGACATATCTATAGTAGTCAATCTGAGACATCTGGGATAGGTTTAGGTTTTCAAAAGTATGTAGGATTAGAAGCTAAGAATGATGGACGTAAAACTACACCAGCAGGTTTAGCTAATTATGTCAAAGAAGGAACATTACATGATGTCCCTAGACCTATTAGAGGAGAACATATTCCCATTGACCTTTCCATCACTGTTGACTTTGATGGATCACACCATCTTTATGGCAAAAAGTCAATAGACTTGCTGCACTCGATTCTTCATCTAATGACTTTGTCTCTTGTTGTGACAAGGAAGTCCTCTGACCAAGGGTCTACTTCTACTACCGTGTGTGATTCAAATGAAAATTCGACCTTCCAAGACCTTGCCCAAGCCTACACCCAATACTGCTTACAAGGCTTTTAGAGTTGCTGCTAAGGAATCAACTTCCAAGACAGTTTCCTCTGAAGACTTGTCTTTCATTCTTTGCACAATAATACTTTTAAGTCTGTTAAAAACAATTCTGTTAATGTTTGTGGTTTGAATGATTTTGCATGTAATAGAACATCATTTACTTTGAATAAATCTTCTAAAAAGAAGACATGTTTTGTTTGTAGAAGTAAATTTCATTTGATTAAGGATTGTAATTTTCACGAGCAAAGAATGGGTGCATGTGCTGGTCAAAAGAAACCTAGACCAATGTGGACAAATGTAAATGATATACCACTTTTTGTTCCACAAGCAACTCATAATAAACCTTCTCCATTTCCTTGGAGAAGATCCGTTGTTGACCATACAGACCAACTAGTTCATATTTTCAAAATGGTTATTGGCCCGATGTGTTGACTCAATGAATGGGAAGGGATATCTGATACTGCTATGAAGCCCTCAGCAGGTTGTTCTTGGACTCAAAAGGGACCTAAATTTCAATGGAAACCCAAGAACAATGGTGGATCTTATACATCTGCATGGCATAACTCTAATGATTCATTAAGGCGCACTCAAGTCGATGACTTGAGCCTCCATATTGTACTAATATTTTGTATATTTTTGTTGTTGTTGTAGGATCATCCTCTTAAGCATAAGGATGTTGGCATTGTTGATAGTGGTTGTTCTAAGCATGTCGAAACAGAGATATGATGCATTATTTCGCACTCCATAGGAGGAGGCAATGTGACTTTTGGTGGAAGTGAGGGTAGAATCACTGGGAAAGGCACCATCAAAACACCTCTACTGGATTTTGAGAATGTGTACTATGTCAAGGAACTGCAACACTTCAACTTGTTCTCGGCCTCACAAATTTGTGACACCAAGAACAAAGTATTCTTCTCTGAGGATGAACGTCTTGTGCTATCTAAAGACTTCAAACTACCGTAAGATACATCAATTCTGCCAGAGTTCCTAGAAATCACAATCTATACACATTCAACTTGAATGATGTTCAACCGTAGGTGACCTAACTTGTTTGGTGGCTAAAGCATCCTCGGATGAGTCTACAAAATGGCATAGAAGGATGGCTCATGTGAACTTCAAGACCATCAACAAACTTTCTAAACTTGGTCTAGTTGAAGGACTTCCTTCCAAAGTTTTCACCAATGAACATAATTGTGTTGCTGCACAAAGGAAAGCAACACGAGCCTCATACAAAGCTATTACAACTGTGAGCATTATTTCTAACCTCTTCGCTTGCTACATATGGATCTCTTTGGTCCAACCCAAGTCGGGTATTGATCACAAGTATTTTTGTCTGGTAATCACTGATGACATCCGCAGGTTTTGTTGGGTATTCTTTCTGAGGACTAAAGATGAAACATCTCAAGTGTTGAAAGAATTCATTACCCTTATTGAAAACCAGTTGAACAAAAAGGTTAAAGGTATTCAGTGTGATAATGGGACAGAGTTCAAGAATGTTGTTTTAATAGAACTCTACAAGTCTAAAGGGATAAAAAGGGACTATAGCACTCCAAGAACCCCACAACAAAATGGGGTAATAAAGAAAGAATAGGACCTTAATAGAGGCGCAAGATCCATGCTTGCACTCTAAATTACCTACCATGTTTTGGATCAAGCAGCTTACAGCCTTGTTATGTACTGGTCGTGGTATCCATTACTAGACCTCATTTCAAGACACCTTATGAACTTCTCATTGGAAAAGTTCCTGCTATACATTACCTCAAACCGTTTGGGTGTCAAGTGACCATTTTGAACACAAGTGATCCATTGGGTAAATTTGATGAGAAAGTCGATGAGGGTATATTGTGGGTTATTTGGCTCATAGTAAGGCTTACAGGGTATATAATTTGAATGCTAGAAAGATTGAGGAGACACTTAAACTGAGGTATCTAGAAGATAAGCCCAATGTGCAAGGTCAAGGTCATGTTTAGTCTTTTGACCGATTACTTAACTGACACTTGGGTTATTCTAGACATGTGGCTAATCAAAATGTGTACACCGAGTCAACCATCGACAATGCCGGTACCATGGTTGCCGACTCGTGATAGTGAGTTTGAGGATGATGAACAACCTATTATTGTATCTTCCTTCTCCCCTAACCATTTTGCAGGTGATACTTCTAAAGTTACTACTGATGAGAGTGAAGATGAGTCACACTATGCAGAGGACCTTGCTAGGCTTCAGAAACAAGAACATGCAGCTAATCTAGAAGCTGAGAGGCTTGATGGGGAGATTGCAAGAGAAGCAGTCAGTAGAAACCATGATTCTTCTCGACAGGATCCTGCTTTCTCCTAATAACATCAAATCCCTGATAGCTCTCACAAGCTGCCCCGCTCTACTAGAGTGTCCACTGACTTTGGGGAACCTTATACATGCTTTCCAAGTCCTTCAGATCTTGGTAATCATCAACCCAAAGCTGGAATCTTCACCTCACCTTCCTATGACAGTTATTTTGAGCCAACTGTGACTAATCTTGATACATCTATTGAAGTCAACCCCACTGCTACAAAAAGGATCAACATTGCTCATCCTCAATTCAATGTTATTGGTGATCCTCAAGCACCTATTAGAACTAGAAGGACTGTGACAAGTTCTAAATATGGTCAAGTTGCTTTTCTTTCCTATGTCTCAAACCAGCAAATGGACAATCACACAGACTTTAAGCATTGTCTGTTTGCTTATTTTCTTTCTCACGTAGAACCAACCAGTGTTACTCAAGCTCTTAAAGACTCAAGTTGGCTTGAAGCAATGCAAGAAGAGATGCAACAATTCAAAAATCAGCAGGTTTGGATCTTGGTACCACTACCTGATGGTAAGTATGCAATTGGGACAAAATGGATTTTGAAGAATAAAAGAGATGCAAGGGGTGTTGTGGTTAAAAACAAAGCAAGATTAGTGGCTCAAGGGTTCAGGAAAGAGGAAGGAATTGATTATGATGAAGTGTTTGCACCTGTAGCTAGAGTAGAGGCCATTCGAATCTTCTTGGCCTATGCATCTTACATGGGGTTCATGGTCTATCAAATAGATGTCAAAGGTGCTTTTTCAGATGGTGAAATAGAAGAGGAGGTTTATGTCACTCAACCCAAAGGATTTGAAGACCCAGATCATCCAAAACATGTTTACAAGGTTGTAAAAGCTCAGATGGACTACATCAGCACCAAGAGCATGGTATGCTAGGCTTTCAACATTTCGCTAAAGCATGGTATAAGAGTGCCATTGACAAAACACTTTTCCTAAAGAAGAATTCCACAAATATCATACTTGTGCAAGTTTATGTGGATGACATTATATTTGGCTCCACTAAAGAAGCTTGGTGTAGGGAGTTTGAGGAGTGATGAAGGGAGAGTTTAGATGAGTGCTATAGGGAGCTTACTTTTTGGGTCTCCAAGTTAAGCGAAACCGATGGTATTTTATCAGATAAATATGTGAGGGACATTTTGAAGAAGTTTGGTATGGAGAATGTCATAACTGCCACTACACCTTATGAAGCTCCAAAACCTAAGAACAACATTGAACCGCATCCACTGTGAATGTTCACTTATACATATCTATGATTGGTTCATTGATGTATTTAACTTCTAGGCCCGACATTACCTTTGTTGTGAGTGTTTGTTCTAGACATCAAGTCACTCCACTTGTTTCCCATCTGAATGAAGTCAAAAAGATCTTTAAGTACCTAAAAGCCAACCTCGATTTAGGTCTTTGGTACCTAAAAGAGTCTCCTTTTAAGTTGGAAGCATATAGTGATAGTGATTATGCTGGGCAAATCGATAGGAGATCCACAACCTGAGGTTGCCAATTCTTTGAAAAAGATTGATTTCTTGGCGGCAAGAAACAAACTATTGTTGCTACCTCATCTACTGGGCGAGTATGTTGTTGCCGCCAATTGTTGTGGTCATGTACTATGGATACAAAATCAATTGTTGGATTATGGGTTTAACTTCATGAACACAACAATTTTATTGATTATCAAAGTACCATATACATAGTTAAAAATCCACAAGAGAACTAAGCATATTGAAATCAAGCACCACTTTATAAGAGATGCATATGAAAAACATTTGATAAAAGTGGTTAAGATTCACACTGATGATAATGTGGCATATTTATTGACTAAAGCTTTTGATGGACCTAGGTTTCAATACCTAGTTGTCAATATTGGGATGCTTAACCTTTAACCTAAAGTTGAGGGAGGCATATTCTGGGAGGCATATGCCTCACGGGAGGATTCTTGTTGTAAACTTTGTAAATTATTGTTTATATTTTTGTTTGCTAACACTGCTAACACTAACCTACTAATATTCTTTGAGTTTTGTTTGTTTGGTTTGGTGTGTTTGCTTCTGTGTCTGTTTTGCAGAATGCTCATATAAGTTGAAGTTCACAAAGTTGGTTAATGGAATATGGTCAAGTAAGCTAAAAGCTTGTTTCTACTGAAGAGAAGTACTGAAGTGAACTAATTGTTTCTACTGAAGAGAAGTACTGAAGTTAAATGGTTCATTCATTCAAGAAATAGTTTACAGCTTACAGCTTACACATTTACAATCAACTTCAAATGATAATACAAGACCATTTCTATACAAGATCTACCAAACCTACACTAGTTCCTATCATCTATTACAAAAGCTGGTGGATATTCATGACCAAGACGACGAAGAAGGAAGTCAAGATGAAAATGGAAAAGATGGATTGATGAAAACGACGATGAAGATGCTCAAGAACCTAGTTTTATATCTTTGCCTCTTGGCATGGTAGATGGATTTTTGGTATGAGAAATCTTCAGTTGTTCCATCTACTCGCTCCACCATAAAGCATCACTCCATCTTCCCTTTTCCCTTTCCCTTCACCTCTGCCATCTTGCCTTTTCCCCGCCCATGGTATGAAGTACCAGCCTAGAGCAGAAGTGAAATCACCACAACACTTGGCTCTAGACGACCAGGAGTCATCGTAATCACTAGAAGACTCACTTGGATCCACTACACTATCATCTTCTAAGAAGCGGAGAAAGGGGACTTCAAAGGTCGAGGTTCATCTTGATAAGGATATCGAAATAATAGGCGTGAATCATCACTGGCTGATGATGATGAAGATGATGATGATGGGGAGGAGGTTGAATCAATGACTTCTTGTTTGGTAGACATGGTTTTTGTTGATGATTGTGGTATTTTTGGAGAAATTAGGGTTTTTTGAAGTTAATTGGGGTTAATTGGTATGTGGTAAGTGTGCATTGGGATTATCTTATAGGCGAAGTCAAGACTTGATAACAATTAATGCGAAGTTGTGTCACAAGAAATGATATTTATGAAGGATACTAAATAGCCACTTGAGTGCTTACTGATTGACCTCCTTCAGCAGATTGACCATTGTTTCTGCTGAAGTTTTAAGTTTGAATTTGGTTGAAGTTATTTTCCACGTAAGATATGGTCAACATTTTTTCCGATATATTTGACCATCAATTGAGAAACTTCTATTATTAACCAATTCGCATATCTTCACCCAAAAATAACTGATTCCACTTCACTTGATTTAAACACATTTCCAGTTGCGTGAATCATAACCTTTTATGACAATTTCTCACATGGCTCTTCAATTTAAGAAGGATCATAATAAGGTGGCTTTTCTGGGAAAAACTAAGGGTCATGAATTATATGAACCAATGGGGGAGTTCTTGAAGCAATCCAAGATTCATTATGCTTTAATGCATTCTCCGAATGTGATATATGAATCATTGGTTACACAATTTTGGGCATCTGCTACCAAACGGAGTGACACAGAGATTGTTGCTATGATTGATGGAACAGAGTATGTTATGACTGAGGATTTGATAAGGAGACAGCTTCGTTTGGAAGATGTAGATGGAGTTTATCACTCTAATTCCGTGGAGATTCTTGTTGGATTAAGAGTTGTAGGATATCAGAGTACTAGAACAGATATGTGGCACAGAAACAAGCTTTGCCCCATGTGGAGGTTTTTGGTACATACTTTACTTCAATGCATTAGTAATAAGTCAGGGGGATGGGACCAATTTTCTACTCAATTGGGTTGTGGATTGTATGTCTGTCTGTGGATTAACTTATAATTTTTCTAAGTATATCTTTGATAACATGGTTGAAAATGTTCAAAGGAAAAATCATAAGTTTTTAATGTACCCTAGGTTTCTGCAAATGATTTTAGACATTACAACCCAAGTCCAAGTCTTTTGTCCCATAGGAGCTCTAACTGCTAAACTGTTTGCTTCAATGAAAACTCGTTTTGAGGGGGAACATCATCCTTTGCTAGCAGCTATGTTGCCTCAAGGAAATGAGGCTGCTGATGAGGGTATTGTTGTTGGTACTCCACCCTCTACTACTGTTGTTGCTGATGGTAATCCATCAGTTGTCATGGATGAGGGCCCTTCCACAACTGCTGATGCATCACATGTTACTCCTGACCAACCTCCACCTACACCTTTGCCCACACCTAGTCCTAGTCCACCACCTACTCATGGTACTTTTGATGAGTTTCAGCATGAGGTTAATAGACAGGCCATACCTAGTCCTGTTAGAGAGACTTTTGATGATAGCTATCTTGTCTTTGAGCAAGACCATATTTCTCCTGAAAGGTCCAATGATGCTCCCATACCACAGAGTAATCTGCTGGTGGAGCTGAGGACCCTATTACTCTCACATCTGTATATGCTTTGCTCAACAGGACTGTGAAAGAGGTTGCAGGTCTCAAAAAGACGCTTGCTGAGACTAAATCTACACTTGGTGGTGAGATTGTGGAGTTAAAGAAAAAGGTTTAGGCTTTAGAGGACAAACTTTGGCAAAATAGAAAAAGGAAGCTTGTGGTTTCTTCTGATGAGGAGCAAGAGGATGCTACTTTGGATTCACTTGAAATCTTGGCTAATGTTGCTCAACAAACTCATGCTTCTACTCAAATTGCTGTTGAATCCTCAAAGCACAAGGAACCTATTATGTTTTCTAGAAGGAGAACAAGAAAATATTTGAGCAAGGATTCCACTGAATCATCAAAATTGCAAAGTGTGTAAAATGTAGCAACCACTGATGAGAATGTTGAGGCCCCAATGATGGATGTTGCTTCTGAGCTTGGTCAATCTTCATCTGTGCAAGAACAACACACTTCTCCACCTTCAGCAGCTCCTGATGAAGTGTTTGTTGCTGGAAGAAGTTTTAATTTGGATCCTAATGTTACTTCTGAAGACATTCCTCAACAATTTCCTTCTAGTGCTTACAAGGGTGTTTCTTCTGAAGTTCCTATTGTTGGTACTCCACATGCTGATTCTGCTCATGAGACTGCTGACAAAGGGAAAAGAGCACTGATTGATGAAGAGCTTGGTTTAGATCTTGTGAGTGAACAGGAAAGGCAAGAACAAGAAAGGATGCTGGCTGAGTATGCTGATATGAAGAAGAGTCATGCCTTGGCTCAACAGCTTGAAGCTCAGTTTACTACCAATTTGCCTCCTGAGAGACAAAGAGAAATTGATGAAATGTCCACTCAGTTTACTGATGAGCAATGGGATACTTACACTCATCAAGGTGCATCCAATCCTACACTTGCACAAAGTATTTTAGGAGCAGACTTTGATGGTGACAACTTTGCTGCACAAATGGTGGCTCTTGGTCAACAAAGGAAGCAAGTTGCAGCTGCATAAAGAAAAGCCATTGTTGCACAGAAAGCTAAAGCAAAAAGGGAAAGACCACCAACTGCATCTCAGAAGAAAAAGTATATGAGGACTGTGGTGTATAATCAAAGTTCTAGTGTCTCTCAATCTGGTTTGACAAAGAAGCAAGTTTGGGCTTTATCTGATGATTTCTTACTCAGTATGTACAATAGAATTATGAAGCAGATTACACCACCTTCTAACTTGAAGAGGATTGCTGATAGTGCAGATGCTCCAAAGGCTAAAAGAACCAAGAACGTTGAGATTGTGGATTCTTTTGATGATGTTACACCAAAGATGAGTTCTCATGGTGTTACTTCTTAGGCATCTACTAAAGCTATACATTCAGCTGAAAGGGTTCACTCTACTGAACCTCATGTTGTTTCTTCTGAAGCCTCACCTAGTGTGGCTAATCCATCTCTGGATTCAAAGGATATGGCTGTTCCTATTCATCCTGTTGCACCTATTGATAAAGAAGGAGCAGAAATGGTTAGGAAATCTGAACAAGCAGCAGCTAAAGCTAAGAGAGCCAGAGAGTTGCTTGAGAAAATGTATGCTTTGCGTGGTGCTGTTCCAATTTCTACTTCTACTTCTTCCATTCCTGCTAAAGATGTCTCTGATGACTCTGAGAAGGTACCATCTTCTGTCTCTATGAGGATTTATATACCAGGTAGGAGGAAGAAAAGGATGTCTAAAAGAAGACATGTTACTCTAAGGAGATCTGTGAGATCAGATGGGACATACAATTCTAGGATTCATAAGTCACTCAAGGATAGTTCTTTGGATCTAAAGGCTGCTGATTCAACTTTCATTAAAGAAGGATCTGCTGATGCTTTTCTTGAAGGGTCTCATGATGTGTTAATTGCTTGGACTTTGACTGATGGACAGCTTAATACAATTTTTAGGCTGGATAACTCTTCTTTGCAGTTTAACTTTTTGAAGGACATACTCCATATGATGGATAGGCAAGATTTGCATACTCTCTATGGCCTTTTCACAAAGCATTATGCTACTCATTCACCACAGGGTTCTGGGTTATACTTGTTGGGTGATCTTCACGTTCTGTTTGACTCTCAATCTCCAAATGGTAAGGGATATTCAATTTGGAAAGATTCACATAAGTGGAAGGTTGAGACTTGGAGATTTTATCCTCTTCCCTGTGTGCATATGTTTGAGACACAGAATGGGATGACTGTGTGTATGTTCTCTGATAAGATTTATCCTTTGTCTGTGAACTTGATGAGAAGCATGCTTAGAAAGAAGTTGGAGGTTCCTCCTGATCCAGTGGGGAATGATATGTTACATGCTGAACAATTGATTGGTTTGATTAAGACTCAACTTCAGCAACATCAAGCCTCTTCTTGATTCTGGTATCTTGTATTATCTGTATTGTTTGTTTTCTTTATTTCTTTGTTTCATTCTTGGTTAAAAATAAATAAATAAATAAATAAATAATAAAAATAAATAAAAACTATGTATATTATTTGTTTGTCTAACTTTTCTTGTAGCTTTGTTGTACATTTCTATGTTCATGGTTATTAACTCACCAGATGTGCCTTGTGTATGTCAAAGAGTTGGCTAGTCCAAAGGGTACAGCTTTGGTAAAGACACATCAAATCTGTTGATAGATGTCATGGTTTGCTCAAAATCATAGGGTCTGCAACTCACCCATGCTTGATTGTTGAGGGTTGTATGGTCATCAATTCACCATGGTTTATTCCTTTTTGGAATCCAAGAATTGGCTAGCCCACAAGTATATGGCTTGTGGTAAAGGCAGTGGAATACCATATTTGGTACTCAATTCACCAAGGGTATTCTTTCTACCTAAGAATTGACTAGTCCTGAGCAAACGGCTACAGGTAAAGACATATCAAATCCATTTATGGTTGCTGATTTGCTATTAAATCAGATGGTTATCAGTGTACCATAGTTTTCGAACTCAAACATATGGATGCTCTAGTAGTAATGGCTATTGGTAAAGAGACATCAAATCCATTATTTTCAATGATTCACCTCTCACAGGAGTTAACACACCTGGATGTGATGAGAATAGTCTGAAACTAATATGTTTTGATGTACATTTTGTCATTTGTTGCTGCAAAGATCTGGCGTTTCAAAGTTTTGTCATCATAGAGATGTAATTGTTTTGGTTCTTTGCTGCTGATGCTCGAATACAATCCTCTTGTTTTGAAGTGTTAAAGATCTATCAAGAAACTGGAACTTAACCTAGTCAAATTCCAGTTTAGGGGAGGATTGTTGGGAATTATGCAAAGTAGGAATTCTGCTTAAAATAATGCTGAAGTACATGGATTCTGCTAAAGAAGAGTTTCTGCTGAAGTAATATAGAACGTGTAGTTTGTTTCTGCGGATATAGATATTCCGCGTATTCTATAGTTAGTTAGGATATGCATGAGCTTTATTAGGAAGTGATAATGTATATCTTATTTAGTTTTATGTTTATACGTTTCTTGGGAAACGGTTTAGGGTTCCTTTTTTATAAAAGGAACACAATAGTATGAATTAGGTACGAGTTGAAAAACAAAGTTTTAGTATTATTAAAAAGATCCATAGAGGATCAAAAGAGTTCTTAGTTATTTGTGTTTGTTCTTGTGTTTAATTTCCGCTTAAATACAAGTTATAGAGACTGTCTTTTAGTGTGTTTGTGATTACATAAACATTACTAACGATCTACGAGTGCTCTAAGATCTATCAAGGTCTTACAGTTATAACTAAAATACTTTTTTATTATCACTTCTCACAAAAACTAGTTGACTTTGTTTTTTAATATATTATCTTATAACTATCATTAAAAGGTTTATTAATCACATTTAATACTACTAGATATATTTATCATTTCAACTATATATTTAGAGGTGAGTTATTTTACGTACAAAACTTTTCTCATGTACTAAGGGACTCATCCCCACTCTCTATCCAAAAAGAAGTAAATGGTTGAGATTAAAAGTATTATATTATTTCACCTATTTGTTTAATTTAAATATCTTTTAAACCGTTGATCGTTAAGTGAAAATATTAATACCATCGCGACGAGCATTTAATTATCTTTCTATAGACGGGCCTATATAAAGAAAGATAATTAAATGCTTGTCGTAACGCTATATTTTTTTTTCGCTTAACGATTAACGGTTTGAAAACTATTAATATTTAAAAAAATATGATGAAAATGAGCTTTTTAAATTGTTGGGATTAATCTCATCTATTAGATCAAATAAAAATGAATGAAAGATAGATGGTGGATATTGATCCCTTGATATGTAAAAGGTCTTTTAAATCATATATCTAACATATTATTTGTGTAAAAAGTTAAAATTTTCTTTTTTTTATAAAAGACGATAAATATTTCAAGTAATTGTTATCATGTTTCAGTTATCGTATGTTCAAACTTGAAAGAATTTCTATTACATTTTGGGTAAATACATTGTATGCATAAACGTTACCTGAAACACATAAACAAAATATCTCAATTATAATTACTTTCCGCTATAAAGTTTGTCTCTATACACGAGTACTTGTTTAGTTCTATAATATATAATATATATGTACCTTCATTAATCATTTTGCTTGAAACGTATCACAATGATGGTCTACCACCACCAATATAATTATTCTGCCTGCTAAAACATACTAGAATTGAAAACCATAAACAAAATGGGTTGATATTAACACCATATCTTTTGATGCATGTATCATAATTTCAGTATTGTATAGTACAAGTTGTAATGCACAAATTGTGATGTATACATCAAAATATGTGATGTATACATCAAAATATGTGATGTAAGTATCAATTTTCATAAACTAACCCCAAACTGAACAACGGAAACAAAAACAGCACGTACTAAAGATCATCCATGTTGCCAAAAGAAGGGAAACACAGTTTTGTTTTTAGCACCCCGTCACGAGGTTTCATAAAACTAGCCCACGGCCCCAACCCTAAGTGCCCAACGTTGTCCAACATTTGTAACAGTATAAGACAACTTTGTCAAAGTTGTAGTCATCCTACTTCTTTTGTCAAATCATAAAAGCTGCTATACTTATTGTGTTTTTCAGCATGGACTCCCACTATAAAATTTCATCTGAAAATCATTATTTTTGGCCAGGAATTCTCAATCTATCTTTTTTATACCTTGCTTAATCTTTTTCAATTTAGTGTTCTGAATTTATTCTTAACACATAAAATTGATAGGATTTAATTTGACTCGGCAGTAATTATGGTGATATGTGAATTGATTGACACATTCATTTTTTAATTTTCACATAACATATTACAAGCCGAAGAAGCAACAAATCATAAATGGGTTGTGTTAGAGCATGGGGTGTCATAGATGTTACCTCAAAGTTATTTCAGCATCTCTATTCTTAACACTTTACACAAAAATACCTTTCAATTATAACATCTTTTTCACATGTCATTTAAGACCCACCATACCCAATTAAAACACACACTTAACATAAAAACCCTATTAAAAACTTCATCTTTTTGTCATGTTCTCACATTCGCTCACGCCAATTGATTGGCATTCAAATTGACACAATAGGACGGCGGTATGATAACATGAGATTTGGCATGGCAAATGAGTCGCCACCAAGATTTTAACATGCATTTGTGCCACCATACCCCATGGTCATATGGCTACATGTTAGCTCACTTTCTACATCCTCCACCCTTGGCACACTCCGTGTACAGTATAACACGTTTTTTTTTTATCAATATCTTTCGTTTTTAACTTATTAAACTTTATATTTTATGTTTCGTACTTTTAGTTTTATATATTTTTTAATATAAATAAAATAATAAAAATAATAAAAAAAATATGAAGGAGGTATCACTTGTATTTTTGGGAAGGTCCAAATAATTTATCCCATCATAAACATACAAATGTTTATAGCACATATTGTGTTGTGCAAATCACCCTTTATATATATATATATTTATATATATATATATATATATATATATATATATATATATATATATATGAGTTAATTGCATTTTTGGTCCCTGTGGTTAGGCCAAATTGCAGATTTGGTCCCCAAAACTTTGAAAGTGCACCAGAGGTCCCCATTTTCAAGTTTCCGTTGCAAATTTTGTCCCTGGACCCACACGCCGTTACTTCTGCGCCGTTACCCATCCCACGTGGTTTGCACACGAGGGTCTTTATTTCTTTTCACCCACTAAAATCCACCCACCCTTTATAACCCCACAAGATCTGTACTTTATCCCAACCCCAAAAATTATCTCAACCCCAAAAAAACCCACTTACCCAGAAAAATCTATCCCCCCAAATTGCAATCCCAGAAAATATAAACCCTAAACCTAGTTGTTTGAATATAAGAAATGGTGTTCTCATTGTGGTTTTGCGTGCCCAATCGCACATCATGGACTCCATTGAACCTCGGGCGTCGTTTTACTGTTGCCCCAAACATGTAAGTTTTTCAATGATTGATTAATTTCTCCTTTTTAACAGTGAATAATTGAAACAATGATTGATTGTAGGATGATTGTGGGTTTTTTGATTGGTTTAATCCTCCAATGTGTGCTAGAGCCGTGACCATTATTCCTGGTTTGCTAAGGGCACGGAATGATCTTGAAGTAGCAAACAATGCATTGGTTGCTCAAAATGGAAGATTGAAGAAATTGTTGGTTTGCAGTTGGATCATTTTTTTAGTGTATTTGTATATGTAGTTTTTTAATTTGACTTGAAAAAATTGACCAAAATATGTAATGGTTAATTTTTCCCTTTTGTATTAGATTATGTATTTCAATGAAGAATGTTATTGTTAATTGTGCAAGTGTAATGGTTAATTGTGCAAGTGGTAAACAAGCATGTATAAACTGCAAGTGTTAAACAGGATTGCAAAACAGGTACTAAACTGCAAATGTTAAACAGGTACTTGTAAGTGTACATAAATGCAAGTGTTATAAACAAGTGGTAAACAAGATTTGCCTAAACTGCAAGTGTACATACGACATAATAGCAAAAGATACACAAAGTCATAAGCTTAAGTTATAGAGTCATACACTTATACTCTAGTCATAATGACCAAGGTTCAAAGTCATAAACATAAGACATAAACTTGTACATAATGACTAAGGTTCAAAGACATAAAGTTAAGAACTCAAAAGACATAAACTTAAGACACAAAGTAGCAAACACAAATCAAACAGTCTAGTTGGGAGTCAAACGCCTATTTGCAGTCATCTTTGTCCTTCTTTGAGGTGTAGATGGGCTTGACTGACTTGCAGAGACTGCACTTGGTTAGCTTGCAGCCTGAGGTTGGCTTGCAAACTGAGGTTGGCTTGCAGAAGCTTGCCCTTGACTTGGTTGGCTTGCATCTCTTGGTTGGGATGGACTTGGTTGAGTTGCTGCAGCCTCTTTTATTGTGTCCCTTGCCTTTGAAAATCTTACAAGTGACTTGTATCCCTTTCCTACCTATCTTCCCTGACTGCACCATACTTTCAACCTCACCAGCACTCTTCTTTCTTTTCTTAGATGGCCTATCAATCTGCACATGAACCTTAGGTGGAAGCAATGTAGTTGGCCACTCATTCTTCACCCATAAGTGTCTACCAACCACAGGATTAATCTTAAAAGAGTATTGCTTTTTCCAAGTGTCTAGCCTATAAGATGAATGGACCCAATCTTCGCGGCAAACCCACATCCATTCCATGACCTGTCATATCATAAATGCATGCTACTGCATGTTTACAAGGGATACCAGACACTTCCCATTTTCTACAAGAATAATTCCTAGCAGTAAGGTTTACAACACACTGATCACCAAGAGGTCCTTTAGCTTCATACAAATCTAACCCATTCCATTCTACTATGTAGTTGACTGAAGCATCTTTTATTTGGTTTAAAATTTTTGTAGCAGCAGGAGTGAGTGGACCTTCACTTTTTTCAGTGATTTTTTGCACAATGACAATCCTTTTCATTAGATAGGCTCTAACATACTCTAAGGCAGATATGATTGGTGAGTCCCTAGCCTCTAATAATTGTCTATTGAAAACTTCACAAATATTGTTGATAAGAAAATCACAATGTGCCCTACCTGTATATGACATTGTATGAGGATCTACAAAATTAATAATAGACCATAACATATAAAGTAATTCTACATACCAGAAAAATGGGATCTACTCCAATGTTTTGGTGCAACTTTGTTCAACCATTGATATGCCCCAAGATGATATGATTTCAGTTCATTCATGACATTGTTGAACTCAACTGTTGTTGAAGTTGCAGCTTTCCACAATATGTCTTTAAACCTCCCACCTTTCCATATCAGATTCATGTTCTCATTGATGTGCCTCGACAGAACCTATGCTCACTGAAACAACCTCTGAATTGTCGTAACAGTCCCTACAATTATAAGTCAAATTAGACAAAAAAGTTAATATTTAAAGTCAAATATGTTTAGGTAAGGAGATGTACCTTCTGTCTATCTGTTATGAATGTAAAGTTGGAAGTGCAGTCTAAGTCCAAATCATTCCCTAGTTGTGACAAGAACCATAACCAAGAATCTTTAGATTCAGATTCTACTATTCCATATGCGACAGGATAAATACCATTATTCCCATCCACTGCTACAGCCGTTAAAAGTTGCCCATGATATTGCCCTTTCATGAATGCTCCATCTAAACCAAGTAATTCTCTACCACCAGCTTTGAACCCTTCTTTCAAAGCTCCCAAACATACATAAATCCTTCTAAACTTCCTGGTTGTAGATTCTGGATCCCCTTCTCTATAAAAATCTAACTTAACTGTTGTGTTTGGATTTGCCTTTTTCAATTCCAAAACATAGTCTCTAAGTAAAGCATATTGTACTTCAGCATCTCCCTTTAGAGCACACTCTGCCTTTGGTTTCAACAATATGAGCCTGAATTTTTTTCTTAGCATCCTCCTTACTTGCAAACTCTTGCCCAACAAAGAAGTAATTGTGAATCCTATTCTGTTTAGCAACTTGTTTTCCATGCTTCTTTAATTTCCTCGTGTCGATTTTGCAAGATCACTATCATCACCAACATCACTTTCATATGAATCAAAGTCTAAAACCTCTATATCATCTTCTGTTAAGTTCACCTCAGTAGTTAACAACTCATTTTCACCATCTTCATTGACAGTAAACCTAAAGCCATCCATATTAACTTCAACTTCCTCTATGATGTGTTCCTCATCCACTATATCCTCCACATTATCCCTACCCTACTCATTGTTCTCATGATCACTACCCTGCTCATGATCACTACCCTGCTCATGATCACTAGCCTGCTCATGATCACTACCCTGCTCATGATCACTAGCCTGCTCTTCATCACTACCCTGCTCATGATCACTAGCCTGCTCTTCATCACTCCCATGCTCTTCCTCACTACCCTGCTCTTCCTCACTACCCTGCTCATGATCACTATCAATGAAGTTGTCAATACCTAGGTCATTACCCATGCCATGTACATCTGTACTACCCTGCCCATTATCCACATCTGTATTAGCCTGCTCTACCATATCCACATATGTCCTAACATGCTCTACCGTATCCACATCTGTACTACCTTGCTCTACCATATCCACATTTGTCCTAACCTGCTCTACAATATCCACATTTGTCCTAACCTGCTCTACCATATCCACTTCTGCAGTAACATGTTCTTTTAACCACTCAATGGCCAACTGCTTACTAGACCTAGGCAATGATTTCTTCACAACATCATCTTCATCCAAATCAACAATTTCGTTACTGTCATCTATCTCCCTAATCTCCATTCCTTTCCTAAATAAAGGCTTATAAAATGACTCAACTCTGGTCTCATTGTGTTCAATGTAAACTTCTATAACCTTATGCTTTGAAACATAACTAATCAAGCTCACAATATCATCATCACTTGCCAATGCTCTAAGTCCCCAATCGAAGTTTTTCTTAGGTATTCTGAAGTGATAAAACATTATTTGTTGTGGATCATATTTTAACATTTTAACAATGTTATGAATCACCTCAACCATAAAGTTTTCACTATCTACAAAATCCACAAATTGTACCTTGCCATTTACATACTTCCTATTAGGACTGCTTGTGAAAACTCCACCATGGTGCACCTTCATTGAAAAGATGTTTGGATAATCAGCTGTTTCACAAACCATCCACATTGTCAGAATTTATGCTAATCAAAAAAATGCCAAACTAAACAAAATTGCAATCACAACTTCTTACCCTAAACTACATATGGATCATACGTGTGAATTGCATGATCAGGTCGAAAACGCCAAACTTGAACTCCCCTAACCATTTTACAATGTCAATCTTTAGGGACGATCTTTGCAATGCTTTAGAACATTTAGGATTTTTTTTAGGAAGTCAAATTAGGGTTTGTGTCAAAAAGTAAAGTAAGATTTGTGGGGTTGGGTTAATTTTGTAGGGTTGGGATAAAGTACAGATCTTGTGGGGTTATAAAGGGTGGGTGGATTTTAGTGGGTGAAAAGACATAAAGACCCTCGTGTGCAAACCACGTGGGATGGGTAACGGAGCAGAAGTAACGGCGTGTGGGTCCAGGGACCAAATTTGCAACGGAAACTTGAAAATGGGGACCTCTGGTGCACTTTCAAAGTTTTGGGGACCAAATCTGCAATTTGGCCTAATCACAAGGACCAAAAATATATATATATACTACATATAATGCACGAAGGCAACTTACTCTTAATTTTAAGACGTACAAGAAATTAAACATGGTTTACAACACTTTAATGCATCCAATTTTCAGAATTACAACAAAGTAAGCATATTGTACAACAAAATAAAGCGTGTGTCATTTTAAGACCAAAATTCTATCAAACAACATTAATGCTATTAAAAACACCCTTCACCAAAAATTACAACCATTTAAGCATAATGTATAATAGCTGCAACCAATTTTCAGATTTACAACAAAATAAGCATGGTGTACAACAAAATAAGCATTATGTAATTTTCAGACTTACAACATTAATGCTATTAAAGTGGTCAATGTTATTAATGGCTATAATGATTACTACTTATAAGAAAAGAAACATAGTGTACAACACTTTAATGCACATAATTTTCGGACGTATAAGACAAGAAGCATAATGTACAACAAAACACCACATTAATATTATTTAATATAGTCAATTATTTAACTGGTTAATAAATACAATTAATACAGTTATTAAAACACCCCTTACATAAGAAATACAAATTATCAAGCATATTCTACAACCAAATTAAACACAATTCATGCATTAAATTTCACTACTACAAATAATAAAGCACGTTATACAAATATTCAAGCCCGAACGGGCAACGGGCCAAATGGGCTTGAGCCCGAACAGGCGCGGACCAAACGGGCTCGAGCAGACACAGTCCAACGAAACCGAGCCCGAACGAGCACGGGCTATACGAAATTCTTGATATCCGTAAATTTATTGTTAAAAATAACATTGTAAATTAAAATACATTATTCATCGAAAATTTTTATTTCAGAGTACCTGCCGCTGCAAACGCGCGGATACCCTGCTAGTTACTTATAAAGGGTGTATGTGTTTTTTTGAAACTTAAATTAGTTTAGTTTGTCTAAATTACCTCTGAGTGTTTCTTAAAGTTTGATAATTTTTTTAAAAACTTTGCAACTTTTAAAAAACACGCACTTAAGTAATTTAAAAAAAAGGCGTTTTGTATTTTAAAAGACACAAGCTTTACATTAAGGGTCGAACCAGAATCATCATTTCGCAAGTATTATTATTTACCACTATCATCGCTTTACGCGAATGTTCATCTGGTAATCGATTATCTTAAATCAAACTAAAACAATGTTTTACCGTTTAAATTGCTTGTCACGACTTTCAGTTCACTTCTTACAACATCTCGAAATGTGTACGCCAAACAATATGTTACACAGTTTTGTTATGAAAAACATTTTTTTGAAACTTTGGTTTCTGACATTTTAGCCGATTAATACACATGATTTGAACTCACTATCACACAAACTCAAATCAGGTAAAGCCTTTCATTTTCAGAAGGTTGTCGTGGCATTTAGGGTTGCTTGCGACTAATAAAAATTAAACTTGAGACCTCATACATTCTAATATGACAGTCACAAGCCTTTTGACACTAAACCGTCGTAGTTATAAAAACATATATTTGGAATATGGTCATGACAAGTCATTTTAACACTCATGATCGAATACACCAAGTTTATACACTAAATTTTTTAATCCATGCTTTTCACTAGGTACCTTATGCTTACATACTAACCGTTTTACTTATAACGGTAAGAGTGATAACCAGTGACGAAATTAAGGTGGGTCGCGAGGGGTTTCAGGCTACCTATAAATATTTGTTGCGTAGTGTTAATTTTATAAGAAAACCTTGATTTTTTTTAAATGTAGCTGATCTTTAAGATTTGTGTTTTTAGTCTTGTTGAGTTTATTTTAAATACACTGGTCACTTTGTGTCTTGGTTCCGTTCCTAGGCTTAGGCTGATAACAAATACACTTGCATACAACGGTATCCATTTTATGATCTTTGAGAAACTGTTTAAACAATGTAACTTTGGTGTATATTCTTTGGTATAATCATGTGACGTAATTAAAAAAAAATCTAATATGCAGAACAAGGATTTTTTTTTTTTTTTTTTTTTTTTTTTTGGCATGGTGGGGTTGAAGAAAAGAAAGTTTCGTTGGTCGAGTGGTGTAAAGTTGTTGCCCATGTGAAATCATGAGAACTAAGAATATAATCTCTAAAGCTCCAAACCTTAGTCTTATTTCTAAATGGCTATAAATATGCATGGATGCTTTATGGAACTTATTCACTCGATTTATCGATTCATGGCTCAAAAGGTGGTGATTTTCTAAACTATGATGAGGGGCAGAGCCAGGATTTCAAGTTAAGGGGGGCCGATTTTTTTTATTTTTTTATTTTTTTATTTTTGTACTCACGGCGTAGGTCAAATAGATACATCAAAGCATGATAATATAGAAAAATAGTTGAAAAAAGAGGCGATTGTTCTCTTCTTGCTCATGAGTGATATATATTCTGCAACAAAAGTATTCAACAAGCTTACAAGCCAATAGCCAAAAGTTTGAAATCTTAGTAAGTACTGTAACTTGTTACATTAATTTTAGGAAAAATGTGTTAGCAAATGACGATTGGTAATGATCATAATTCATACATACATGAATAATACATACCACTCATACTAGTTCTTGATCAATGATCATACATACATGCTAGTACTGATCTTACATTACTACTTAGATCAATGATCATACAACATTATACATTGCTGCATACTACATTACTACTTATACTAGTTATTTACTACTTCCTTATTAGCAGGGGTGAAGCCGCGAAGGGTTTAATACTTTAATCAACCCCTAGAGCCTCCAAATTTATTCTCTTTTGTGTGGTACACACATACATACATACTACTGATACTAGTTCAGTTAGTTCTTTATTTCTATATTAGAATTTTTAGTTTTGACAATTCACAATTGGTATTTGATAAAAAAAACTAAAAACTAGAACAATAAGAACATAACAAATACAGTAAAAAACAACAACTTTCAGAAGAAAAAAAACTAATAAGCATACAAGCAAATCTCTACTACTTATAATACACGGATGCATCTCTCTCCTAAAAAAAATTCAGACTTTCAGACTTGCAACAAATTGAGCATGATGTACAACACTTGAAAGCACATCATTTTCAGACTTACAACCAAATAAGCATAGTATACAACATATTAATGCACATATTAAAAAGACAAAACACCACTTTAATGCTATTAATGTGGTCAATAAATACAATTAATGCAATTATTAAAACACCCCTTACATAAGAAATACAAATTATCAAGCATATTGTACAACCAACTTAAACACAATTCCTGCATTAAATGTCACTAATACAAATAATAAAGCACATTATACAAATATTCAAGCCCGAACGGGCAACGGGCCAAATGGGCTCGAGCCCGAATGGGCACGGTCCAAACGGGCTCGAGCCCGAACGGGCACGGGCCAAACAGACACCGGCCAAACAGGCTCATGTTATACGAATCGCTTTAAAAAAAACACGAAAAGACAAAATAAATCTCTTAGTTAAGGATTAAAAATATGTCACGTGAAATTTTTGATATATGTAAATTTATGAGCATAATAAACTAAAATACATGATTCACCGGAAAATTTTATTTCAGGGTACCCGCCGCTGCAACGCGCGGGTACCCTGCTAGTAATAATGAAGCAATTAATAGTTATCATTTAACAAGTATTCAATGGATCATTAATGTTCAATTCATTTATGCGAAACATTCTAAACACAATTGCACAAATAACTAATTTTGATCCTTAATGAAAACTAAATAGTAAAGAGCATTGAATTCCTTATTACAGTAGATGATTGAACACTTTTGATCGGTAATTTAGTTATTGAAGGAATGACATTGACCGTTCAGTTTGCTTGGCTTTTCTCTTCCTTATAACTGGATTGGGAGTGACCGCCATTGGTATTCCTAAAACAGATAGGTTTTGGGCTATATAATTATGGACTTCTTGGGCTAGTTGAGGGGGGCCCATTCCTCATGACATAAAGAGGACATGGTCTGATATTCTAAAGACAAGCCATGATGTGAATCGTCCAATACCCTTCTTTTTTCCTTCTTTACTCGATTTATTTGTGACGAAGTCTCAACTAAATTTATTTAACAAAGAGTGGCTCGCTACTTTCAAGCTAGTTGACGTCTATCCTAATTTATTGCAACTTATCTCATCGCTTGTATGATATGAATGATCATATAGAACTGGCGTCGATCTATTCATGCCGGTAAAGAAAAAGAGGAAGTGGACCTTGTTTAATTTAAGGAATGGAGTTAAAGTCATGCCATATGGTTGGAGTTAGGCTCTTGAGAGTTCAGGATAATTCTTAGTTAAATAACTTTGGGTTAAATTAGTTGAGAGAATTCTCAAACTAGATGAAATTTTTTAGTTTCAAAAAAGGTGAACGATTTAGTATGGCGAGCCGGCAAAAGATAATGTTGAAACAAGATGTAATGTAGACAATGTTAGTTTTATAGATATAAATTAGTAGACGTGAGTTAGGATCGAACTCGAGATTATGAGATTGCACACTTTACGTATGAGAATTTAAAGTTAATAATTAAATATAAACGTTATATTTATTTATTTATTAAATGAAATAACTAACGAACGTTAAGTAATTAATGTAATGGACTAACGTGCGTTGAAGGTATTTGGAAAAGGACTAGATTGCAAAGTTTGGAAGATTCCGGAACCCCTTGTGGAGGTTGAGAACCGATCGGCCAAAGGGGAAAAGGAAACAAACCCAACTTGTTCACCAAGTTTGTTGGTATATATACAAAGGCTAGGGGTCTTGTTTTTGATCTCAGTATTCATTAGCTAAACCCTAAAACTGTTTTGTGTGTGTTTTTGCTCTACAAACCGATCGGCCACCTCAAGGGTGTCGATCCATCACTTTTCCACAAACCAAGTTATTTATTTGATAAAAACTAGCATTACTTTAATTCGGTTTAGTACGTGTGTACAAGAACATAGTAATAACATACTTTTGTTATTATCTTGGATTGAATTACAAAACGGTAGGGGGTAATTCATATAATCCTAATTAAATCAAATTAGGGTTCATCCGTTGCTAGTTTGTGGATTTGATTCTTGTTCGGCTAGAATCAAGAAAAGGTACGAATATTCTTTTATGTTAATTAATTGTTCATCAATAAATCATATACGCTTCCGCATGATTACTTTGATGTTTTGTGGTTATTTATTTGAATGTCATGTTATATAATTCCAACAGTGGCATCACGAGTCATTGGTTTTAATGAGTAATTAATTACATAAACGCGTAATAAAACAAATACTTGTATGTTGTTTGATATGTTAATCTAGGGTTTATGTTTTAATTTATGTTTGGTCTATTTTTTTTTAATTAATTGGGGCGTTCCCCTATTTTTTTTATGTCGACACATGTATAAATTTTTAGGGTTTTGAAAATTGTTTGCTAACCTTATTAAAACCTAGAATTAATATTGATTACGTGATTAATTCGTGAATAATTTGTTATGTGTCATGGAATTTTGATATGCGATCTTGTGACTTATTTGTATAATTGTTATGATATCCATGATTATACATGCATGTTAGTCATGGATAAGTTGCTTTGATAATTGTTTAATTGTTGAGACATATTTAATTACGGTAAATCTTGAATTGGGGAAGACTCCAATTATATATATTAATAATGAATCAATTATGTGCAATTTGGTATATTATTAATTATGGGTTTACGCAATCGATTCGTCGATGTATGTGGCTCACTCTCAATTGAGAGAGTGAAAGCCCTAATAATATATACATTAATTTAACCTAGATATTGATTATTAATAGGGTTTTATCGAATAAGTTGCATGTGGCTACTTGTTTACACGTATAAATTGTTTATTATGTGGGCATTGTTTTTTAGTAGTTTATTTTTTATTTGTTACTTGTTTGTTTATTATGTTAGACAGTTTTAAGCAAAGGGTAATTTTGAATAGAAAATAATACGGACTAAACAATGGCGAAATTTGATTTGTTTTGGAAGAGTTAAGTTTTCAATAGTTTAATTGATTGGTGACTTTGGTACAAATGGTCGGAACGGCTCACCCACTAGAATGAACTATAAAGGGGTTAATAAAGAAGTGCGACAGTACACACTGAATGGATGTCTTAGGTTATGCTTTGCGCTTACCTCGTCCTCCCCTTGTAAATTGAATGGAGCTACTTAGGAAGCCATAAAATGTGCAAACTCATCTTAAGGGCGAATTAGTTTTAATTCCATGCACCGCTTCGGTGGTAATTACCCGAAACACTAAGTGTTTACACTTATGCAAAAGTACGGTATAATGGACGATAATTATCACTAAATTCCTTGATTGGTGAACCCAATACCTCAATCAAAACTTTGATAATTTGATCTTTATGAATTGGTAATAAAAAAAAATTTATTAAATTTATGCTACAAGATGAATGCATGACATCTTTGTACATATTTGATTTGACCACATAAAATCAAAACTAGTACCCTTTTTAAATTAAGTTATATGCCATCTAATTAAAAGGAACACTTGAAGTTGCAATTTACGTCATGACAGTACTTGGCTAGATTGTAATGGAGAGGTAAATCTCTATGTAAAGTCAGACCTTACATGGACATATTTGCAGTTCTTTAAGTTAGACACTTAAGTTGAGTAGGAAGTGAGACCTGAACTCAATGGCATAAGATGGGATGAAACATGTTTATATTTCCAATAGCGTTGGAAAATATAAATCCCATAATGATCTAGGAGTTGGAAATTGTTTGCCAATTAATGTTCGACAGATTACCTTATTATATCGTTCGCTAGCTAAGATCAACTGATGTAATGAACCTATGATAATTTGGATCCTAATTTTTCGAGAAAATTATATGGCTATATGTTTATATTACCGTTGGGTATATTTTATTTTCTTGAAAAATTATATTATCGAAAATACTAATACTTGAACTTTTTTCTGTAGAAATGGCTCAAAATAACGATAACACTAACATTGCACTAAGTTCTGCGTTCAAAAGCTTTTTTGATCGAGAAAAGTTGACCGGCTCTAAGAATTTCAATGATTGGCACCGCTCTTTGAGAATTGTCTGTAGAGTTGCTGACCGGTTGAAATATCATTATGAACCTTGCTCTGAACAACCAACTGGTCCTGATACTACTCAAGCTCAAATTGATGCTTGGCAACTTGAGTATAAGCGTCATAATGATGTGGCTTGTCTTATGTTGGGAACAATGGAATCGGCTCTTCAAAAGCAGTTTGAACATTATTTCCCATTTAATATGCTCAATGAACTTCGACTGTGTTTGAGAAACCAATGTCGTCGAGATTTATGACTTGACCGACGTACACTGTAGGCAAGGTGAGGGAAAACCCGTAAGTGCTCATGTGCTGGAAATGAAAGGTTACATGGACCAGCTAAAGACACTTGGAAAAACTTATGATGATGACATGGCTGTGAATCTGATTAATAGATCCCTTAACAAGGATTTTAATGGTTTTGTTAGAAATTTCAATATGCACTGCGTGGGGAAGACATTTACTGACCTACACGCATTGCTTATTGATTATGAGAAAGGGTTGCCTCAAAAGGTTCCTACCGCCGGTACTTGCTATTCAAGGTTGAAGGATTAATAAGCCAAAACCGCAGCGTGCGAACAACAAGAAGGGAAGGGTAAGGGAAAGGTTGACAAAGGCAAATAGGTGATGGCCTATCAACCTCAACCCAAGAATAACCCTACTCCTAGGAAGGAAAATCCTAAAAAGGATCAAGCATGCCACCACTGTAAGAGCGTTAGGAATTGGAAGAGAAACTGTGCTATCTATCTTGATGAATTGCGGGAAAATAAGATGAAGTACGAAGGGTCCTTGGGAGCCGGTTCTTCTGGTAATTTATTTGTCATTGAATTATTTACTCTAAATCATAATAATTCCTGGTTATATGATACGGGCTGTGGTATTCACATTTGTAATACACTGCAGGGTTTAGAGTGGAAAGGAAGCTTGCCTATGGGGAGCAATATCTCATGTGGAAATGGCACACATGCAAAGCCATAGGAACGTTTAGTTTAGTATTTCCTTCGGGCTTAGTACTGTTATTGAACAATTGTCATTACGCACCTTCTATAATTAGAGGTGTTGTTTCCTTTTCAGTTTTATTGGATGATGGTTTTACTCATACTATTTCACGTAATGGAATTGATGTTTCTTTAAATGGTGTATTTTATTTTAAAGCAATTACTGTGAATGGTGTGTTTGAAATTGATGTGATTGGAAATGAATCTAACAATAATAATAATTCAATGTTTAGCATTAACAAGAAGATAAAGTTAGACTTGAATTCTTCTTATCTTTGGCATTGTAGACTTGCTCATATAGGCAAGGCTCGCATGCATAAGCCGCAACAAGAAGGGCTTTTGCAAAATATCAATGATGAATCATTTGATAAATGTGAGTCATGCATATCTGAGAAGATGACTAAGAAACCTTTTCATAGCAATATGGAGAGGGCTTCTGATCTACTTGGTCTTATTCATACCGATGTGTGTGGACCACTTAGACACGTGTCAAAGAGAGGTGCTAGCTACTTCTTAACCTTTAATGATGATTTCAGCCGTTATGGTTATGTTTATTTACTTAAGCATAAACATGAGGTGTTTGAAACATTTAAGGTTTTCAAAGTGAAGTAGAACGCAATTGGGAAAGAAGATTAAATCTCTTCGATCTGATAGAGGAGGCGAGTATCTAAGCCAAGAGTTTAAAGATTACTTAGCTGAGAATGGAATTGTCAAGAATCTCACTTCTCCATATACTCCACAACAAAATGGTGTATCTGAGAGAAGAAATCGTACATTGTTAGACATGATACGGTCTATGTTTAATCTTACCACTCTACCTTTATCATTTTGGGATTATACTTTGGAATCAGCTGTTCGCATTCTAAATACGGTTCCCACAAAGAAGGTTGATAAGAAACCATATGAAATATGGCATGGTAAAGCTCCTAACCTGTCTTATTTAAAGGTCTGGGGTTGCGAGGCATATGTTAGACGTGACTCAGTAGATAAACTCCAACAAAGATCTGTAAAGTGTATCTTCGTAGGATACCCTAAGGAAACTATGGGTTACTACTTCTACTATCCAACTGAAAATAAAGTAATTGTTGCTAGGTATGGAGATTTCCTTGAAAGAGATCTCGTATCTCAAGAATTCAGTGGGAGAGTTTATGATCTGGAAGATGATCAAGAAGATGCATTACCTTCGGAAAACACTAACGTACTTCCGGTAGAACCGATAGTCCGGGTCCTCCACCGTTGAAGTGATTCCCGCTCAGATCCGTAAGGAATACGCGTGCACCTGAACGTCTATGTCTTAACGTAGAAGTTGAGGAAACTATGTTAGGAGATCTTGGAGAGCCTACTAGTTATAAAGCTGCCATGGCAAGTCCTGATAAGGAAAAATGGCAGGTTGCAATGAATGGGGAAATGCAATCCATGAGAGAAAATGAAGTCTGGGTAGAGGTTGACTTACCTCCAAACGCCATGGTGGTTGGAAGTAAGTGGCTCTATAAGATTAAGACTGACATGGATGGCAATGTACACGTCTATAAAGCTCGTCTAGTTGCGCAAGGTTTTACTCAAACTTATGGTATTGATTATGAGGAGACCTTTTCTCCTGTAGCGGACATTAGAGCTATTAGAATTCTCATAGCTATAGCAGCATACTATGACTATGAGATATGGCAAATGGATGTCAAAACCGCCTTCTTAAATGGTTGTTTAGATGAAGACATCTATATGAAGCAACCTGAGGGGTTCGTGAATCCACAAATTCCAAACCGTGTATGCAAACTTCAAAGGTCCATTTATGGATTGAAGCAAGCGTCAAGGCAATGGAATAAGAGATTTGATGAAGAAATCAAAAGGTATGGATTTATTCAAAATCTCGATGAGCCATGTGTATATCACAAAGTTAGTGGGAGTGATGTAATTTTCCTAATTCTTTATGTCGATGACATATTAATTATGGGAAAAGACATTCCGAGTTTGCAAAATGTTAAGGCATATCTTGGGAAGTGTTTTTCCATGAAGGATTTAGGAGAAGCTGCATACATTCTGGGAATCAAGATCTACCGAGATAGGTCAAAGCGGTTAATTGGTTTAAGTCAAAGCGCTTACATTGATAAAATATTGAAGAGATTCAGTATGCAAAATTCCAAGAAAGGATATTTGCCGATGGAAGTAAAGCATGGCTTATATAGCGATATGTGTGCTTCAACACTGCTGAGGTAGGCACGCATGCGAAAGTTCCTTATGCTTCGGCTATAGGATCTATTATGTATGTTGTGAGATGCACAAGGCCAGATGTGGCGTTCGCTCAAAACATGACCAGTCGATATCAACAGAATCCGGGTGAATTTCATGGATTGTCTGTTAAACATATTCTAACGTATCTTAGGAATACGAAAGATATGTTTTTAGTGTATGGAGGAAATCCGCACACGAACTTGGTGTCACAGGTTACCGTGATGCGTCCCGCAGTGTGATAAAGATGATACGAAGTCTCGACGGGTTATGTCTTTGTCATCAATGGAGGAGCGATTGACTGGAAGAGCAAGCAAGAAGAGTACGATTGCGATGTCTGCGCAGTAGCCGAATACATAGCTGCTTCAGAAGCTACAATGGAGGCTGTTTGGATTAGGAAATTCATTTCGGGGCTTGGTGTTATGCCTTCAATTGAATCACCTATTGATATGTATTGTGACAATTCTGCTGCAATCATATTTGCCAATGAACCCGGAGTCATGAAGGGCACCAGACATTTTCTACGGAAGTATCACTATGTTCGGGAACAAGTCCAGGAAGGTGAAATAAATCTACTGAAAGTTCACACATATGATAACTTAGCTGATCCGTTCACTAAGGCTTTAGCTAAAGACAAGCTTGTAGGACTTGCCAATGGAATTGGACTTCGTTTAGCTAAACGTTTCATGCATAACTGTGATTAGTATTTCGATAAAGGATATTGTAAAGCATTTATTATTTTAATGAAATAAAGTTTGGATTATGTTTATTTTCATTTATAATATTGTTGTCTTATATTTGCATGTTTAATCCGTGAGTAACTAAGTTATTCTAAATGTCCGTTGTCGATTAATGATATGGGAGTATCATTAAATTAAGACAAATCTGAGAGATGTGGTAGAATATACTTGAAAGTATATTGATGAGAATGCATACCAATTTCGGATGATATTCAATGAATTGAATATAGGACTTATCCCAAATATATAATTTACTTTGTGGATATTGTTATGAGTAAATTATGAATAGTTATCCTCAGACTTGAGATACCAGATAAGTGTCATGAATGTAGTGCATTTTTGTGAACCAACTTAACGCTATACGTGAATCGGTAGTCATAAGGGTTTTTTTCAGAAATGTTACAAAGTTTGTGGGTTATTCTTGTAGTCAAGATAGAATTTGTTCCTTCAAATTTATTTGGAGTTTAATATCTGGCCCTCGTAGGGTTGACAAGATGTTTGTGCGGCCGCACCCAAATCTCCCATAAATATGTTTAGATGATTCGGTAATCTTGGTCAATCACTTACAACGAGAAACATAATAGTTTTATAAAGAATGACTTAATTCCATATCTTTATTTAACGTGGTATTAGAAACAAAAGGATAATAATAATGAGAAATCATTAAAAGGTTTTCCGGGAGCCTTGCTCGAGTTGTACTAGAGGCATTGAAGTGTTGCTAGACGCTAACCGATGTGATCACTCTATTAAGATATATCCAAGTGGGAGCTGTTAGTTTTATGAATATAAATTAGTAGATGTGAGTTAGGATCGAACTCGAGACTATGGGATTGCACACTTTACGTATGAGAATTTAAAGTTAATAATTAAATATAAACGTTATGTTTATTTATTTACTAAATGAAATAACTAACGAACGTTAAGTAATTAATGTAATGGACTAACGGGCGTTAAAGGTATTTGCAAAAGGACTAGATTGCAAAGTTTGGAAGATTCCGGAACCCCTTGTGGAGGTTGAGAACCGATCGGCCAAGGGGGAAAAGGAAACAAACCCAACTTGTTCACCAAGTTTGCTTGGGTATATATACAAGGCTAGGGGTCTTGTTTTTGCATCTCTTGTGCTCATTAGCTAAACCCTAAAATTGTTTTTGTGTGTGTTTTTGCTCTACAAACCGATCGGCCACCTCAAGGGTGTCGATCCATCACTTTTCCACAAACCAAGTTATTTGTTTGATAAAAACTAGCATTACTTTAATTCGGTTTAGTACGTGTGTACAAGAACATAGTAATAACATACTTTTGTTATTATCTTGGATTGAATTACAAAATGGTAAGGGGTAATTCATATAATCCTAATTAAATCAAATTAGGGTTCATCCGTTGCTAGTTTGTGGATTTGATTCTTGTTCGGCTAGAATCAAGAAAAGGTACGCATATTCTTTTATGTTAATTAATTGTTCATTAATAAATCCTATACGCTTCCGCATGATTATTTTGATGTTTTGTGAATATTTATTTGAATGTCATATTATATAATTGCAACAAACAAGATGTGTGTTGACCTGCATTCATTTATTTGCCTAATGTGGGAAGAAGATGTTGAGTCATTAGACCATTTGATGTGGGTCGGTGCTCTTGGTCTCGTAGCATTGGTCTTTCATTTTTCAATGGTACGGTTTCTCTCGTTATGAGGATTTGATTACAAAGGTCTTGCATTTTGTTAATCATTTGAGCATTGAAAAAAATTGTTCTCGCCATTTCATCTTCAATTCTTTGAAGCGGTTATTTTTTTCCCCATGTTTGGCATATTTGGAGAAGAATTCACATTTTCATTTCTTCAAGAATGTTAAAAGCTTATCATTTTGTAGGTTGAGCAATAGGCTTAAGAAAATTATATTAAATTGGGATCTATGCATTAATCTATACTACTTATAATAGAGGAATGAATATCTTTTTTCATGGTCTTAAAATTAAAACTTACAAAATACAAAGCCTATTGTATAATACATAATGCACTATTAATGATCTTTCTCATCAATCTTAATTTTAAGACTTACAAGTCTTAAAGCTTAATGTACAAAATACAAAACACTGTTAATGTGGTCAAGATATTTAATGTAGTTAATTAGTTAACTGATCAATAAATACAATTAATGCAGTTATTAAATCACCCCTTACACAAAAAATACAAATTATCAAGCATATTGTACAACTAACTTAATTATAATTCATGCATTAAAATGTCACTAATACAAATAATAAAGAACATTATACAAATATTCAAGCCCGAACGGGCAACGGTTCAATTGGGCCCGAGCCCGAACGAGTATGATCCAAACGGGCACGGGCCAGACGGGGTCGAGCCCTAGTGGGCACGGGCCAAACGGGCTCGAGCCCGAACGGGCACGAGCTAAACAAAATTCTTGAAATCCGTAAATTTATTATCAAAAAGAACATAATAAACTAAAATACATGATTTACCGGAAAATTTAATTTCAAGGTATCCGCCGCCGCAACGCGCGGGTACCCTGCATTAAATGTCACTAATACAAATAATAAAGCACATTATACATATATTCAAGCCCGAACGGTCAACGGGCAAAATGGGCTTAAGCCCGAATTTGTGCGGGCCAAACGGGCTCGAGCCTGAACAGCCATGGGCCAAATAGGCACGGGCCAACGGGCTCGAGCCCGAACGGGCACGGGCTAAACAAATCTTGATATCCGTAAATTTATTGTCAAAAAGAACATAATAAACTAAAATACATGATTTACCGGAAAATTTTATTTCAGGATACCCGCCGCCGCAACGCACGCGTACCCTGCTAGTCTCATGAATTTATTGATGCTCAAATTAGTAAGAAAATTATATTAGATTGGGATCTATTGATCACATGAATGTATTAATACTCAAATTAGTTCTTAGGGGGTGTTTCGAGGCTTATTTGTATTGGTAGTGCTCAACGTAGAATCACTAACTATACAGCCTAGAATATGTGAGCCTATTGGGGCACACATTTAGAGAACGTTTATTAATTTAATTAGTATGTTTATTGTATATATATTAGTTATATTAATATGTCACAAAAATAACTAACGATCGTTATTTATATCGTTATACGTTATAGATAAATATTAGACTTAATAATTAATGAGCAAAGGACTTAGGCCTTGTTTCTTTTTTCTCTTACAACCTCTTAATCACCACTTGCATATATAATATTGTTTTTCTTTGATTTGGGCCCACAATTTTCCTTTAACTTGTCTATATCCACAAGGAAGAAAAAAGAGACTCGTCCCCAATAAAAGGCATTAAGGGAAGGGGGACCCACTACTATTTATAAACCTTTTAATCCAAAACAAAAAAGAAACACCCCCTTAGTTAATTATGTGAACACCTCACACGATTTAAAACTTGAGGGGGGGGGGAGATAGTCTGCTGATTGGTTCAAGGGGTGTGAGTGTTAAGTTTTCAACTTGTGCTCCAAGTTTTGTTAGTACATAATGAACCCTTAAGGTCATTATTTGCGACCTTTTGAAAACCTAAAGAAAACACTAAACCCTAATTCTTCTCTTGATCCTAGAACCAATCGGCAACTATAATCCCTTAGGGATTGTCGACCGAAACTCCAACAAGCAAACCCTAGCTCGGTTTTGTACTTCATTTGTGACAAGTACTAGCATCATACGTTCTCGTTTAACATGTAGTGTGTGCAACAATAGAGATCAACTCATTATAGTTGATATTGTTTTGTGTGATCCAAGATTCAAGAACACATCAATTGTCTTAATAATTTACTTGATTCAAGGTTAGTTGATGAGTGTCTAAATACTCATCATTTTTATACTGTTAGAATGCCAAAAACATCTGAAAACACTCAGAAATGCTTCAAAATGATAAAAATATCACAAACAAGTGTTTTATATGTTTTAAATGCAAAAACATCAAAATCTGGTGAAAAACGTATTAAGTTTGCATAATTGGCAGTTTTAGTCCCCCAAGTTTCAAAAGTTGTCAAAAACAGTCCCTGGTAATTCAAAAACTTGTAAAAAGTCATTTAAGGTCCATAGGATTCAAAAGTTGTCAAAACAAACCCTTCCAAGTTTAAAAATCACAAATTGACAACTTTAGTCCTTCAACTTTGAAAAATGTCAAATATAGTCCTTGGTGAATTTTAAAAGTGAAAATAATCAAAAATAAACCTTGTACTATTAATAAATGGCAATATTGGTCCTTATGATAAACTTTTGGAAATTTACAACTTAAGTCCCTCAAAAATCCAAAATTACATTTAAGGTCCTTAAAGTTTTAAAATACAATAATTATATATTTTTGGTCCTTGTGTTTATATTATTGGCAGGTTTGGCCCCTTAAAAGAAGTTTGGAATGTTGACAGGATCAGTCCATCAAGAATGGCAGAATTACATTATTGGTCCTTGTGTTTACTAGCTATACCAAATGGACCCTTGGTGTTATTAACCATTTAACCCAAATCCAACAAACCAAACTTAACCCGACCAGCCCAACACCCAAACCCGGCCCAATTTTTAAATAAAAGGAAAACCGCGCCACTGTAGCACCTCCTCTCCTACACCTGTAATCACAAAACCAGACCTGGTTTTTACCTTTCCACCTCACCAACCTTATCCCCCCAGCTGGTTAACATTCCCCCTCCACCTCCATATCCTCCCAAACCCAATTAATGCAAAGAAACTGCCCAAGACTTTTTTGGCGCCAAAAGCTAAATCAATGGCTAGGATGTATTTCAGAGATCTAATGGTGGTGGGATTTACTCAGAAGCATGTGGGATATCTAAAAAGTCTATAAAGAGTGAAGGAAAAGCAGAGGAGAAAAGTAGTAGTGTAGTTTTAGTTTAGTTTATGTCGTTTCATGTAGTTTTCATATTCTAAATGTAATTTTAAACTTCCAATTACTTTTGTTATCAATTTCAGTGTATATTAATCCTTTCTCAATAATCAATTTCAAGCTTTTAGTTTAAATTTCAGTTTTTGCAATTTCAATGTTCAAAATTTTCATGTTAAGATCAAATGCTATTGTTAGTTGTTGCTAAGAACTGAACAAGCTCCCATAAGCTCTGTTAAAGCTTTTGAAAGCTTTAAGAAACTTAAAAAACCAGTTTATAGTTAAAATAGAAAAATTCTCAAAAATTACCAAGAAAATAGTTAAAAATAAAAATCATGGAGAATGATCAAGAAAGCTGAAGCAGATCTGGTGTTTGGATTGCTTAATGGTTTAGAGCTTCTTGGGAAGCAATAGGGTGGTTCTCAGATCTTGGGTCTCCATTTTGTGCATAAACTCAGTTTGTAAGGCATTTCCTCAAATTTTCCAATTCTTAGTTTAAGCTTTTAAATAGTGTTAATTTCAGTTCCAATCTGTTTTATTATAACTAATTTAAGATATTAAACAGATAATTTGGTCTACACATTGGATTTAATACTAAACTCTTCAAAATAGCATCATTAAGGATTGTTTGGTTCTGCTTAATAATCTGGGGAAGAAGTCATTTGAGTTGATAGTTGTTGTTGTTCTGTGTTACTATACTTCCTAATAACTCATTTTAGTCATAAAGTCTAGTTCTTGTTTTATAAAAAGTCAAATTTTAGTTTAATCTCAATTTACCTTATAACTGTTAAGACATTAGATTAGTAATTTCATCAAACCTGCTTGTAACTGGTTATTTTAGCTTAAAATCACCTTAACATAGCTTAATATAACATATATAATCAGTAAAATCAATCTTAAGTTCATAAAAGTCAACTAGTTAGTGAATTTAAAAAGTCAAAATTTTCAATAGGTCGTTTTTGAATAAAATTTAGAATTTCACTGTGTGTTTATTATTAAAAGTTAGCTTAAATACTTTTGGGAAATTAATATTTAGTTGCTCAACAAAAATATAAAAATACTAGATTACCTTTAATCAGCTTATAGAGTGCTTATTTGTTAGCTTATTTTGGACACCTTGACTGAGAAAGTGCCCTATGCACAGATTTGGTAGCCAAGTTCATAAGCTCTTAGAGAGCTTATTAGTGATCATTAGTCTTTGTAATTTAGCTTTCTAAGTAGCTCACCTAGCTAACTCAAAGTACCAAGTTCTTATTTTCCATTTTTAGCTTATTCTCCTAGCCTACTATAGCTTTTCATTTCTGTCCATTTTTACTAAGCATACCAGTTAGTCTATGTTCATCAGTTTTTCATAAGCTTCTCAAGGGCTTATTAGTGTAAGCTAAACCTTGTAAAATGGCTTTCTAGAAAGTTAAGTTGGTTAGCTTGTTAGTCCAAGTGATTATATTCATTTTGTAGCTTATTTAAGTACTTAAAGTTAATCTAGAAAGTAGCTAGAAAACCATAGTGTCTTGAGTAACAGTGTATAGTTTTTGCTTATTTGTGCTTATTAAGTGCTTATTATCAGTGTTTGTGCTTATTCAGTTTTCATTATAGCTTATAATCTTTAGTTTAGCTTATTTCGGTTGCATTTGCTTATTCAGTAGCTCATATAGCCATCTTAGCTTAAATCTTATGCTTATTTTCATTCCAAGCTTAATCATTGTAAATCTCGCTTATTGAGCTTATTAGTGGTTTTTACAAAAAGTCACAGTTGAATTAATTGCTTATTTAAAGGTGCTTAACAGGTTTGTAAAAAGAAATTTTCAAAAATAAAATGTTTTACAAAAAGGGAGAGGCAGGGGTCGAACCTGAGACCTCTCCCTTATGGGAATGATAGTGGGGGTACCTGTAACCATTGCGCCCTTGGGTCTTTCTCGTTAAAACCTTGCACTATCTATCTCTTATATACGTTTTATTCATTTTAGCTTAAACGAGATTTTAGCTTATTTGTAGCTTATTAAGTAGTAGCTTTTTCCAGTTTTGTAATTTTAATAAATTTGTATTAGTATAAAGTATTTTTACAAAATGTTTCAGATTTTTCCATATAGTTTTAGTATTTTTAATAATTTAATTAGTGTAAAAACTTAATTAATTCATAATAAAAAATATAAAAGTCTAAAAAATATAAATCTTTTTTCTAAAATTTTCTTTTATCATATAGTACGTAAGAAAATTAGTTTTACATTCGTAGGCCTTTTATTTCATAAATTTTACGTTTTTACTTGCGCTCCAGCGTAATTTTTAAACGTAACGCTCGTTTTCATTTTAAACCACGTTTTTAGGTAATTTAGGATTACGTTTTAGTTAATATAGTTTATTTAAGTTATTTTGTTTTATAAAATAAACGTTCATCGATCTGTAAAAATAGTGATAGCGTTTATTTAATATATTTTAACTTTTTAATTTCTTTTAATTTGCATTTAAGTCGCTGTAATTTGTAGATCTTTTCTTTAGGTAATTATCCATCCAAAACCTTACTGATCACTATCCTTAGTGATCATTCTATCATCTGAAGTTGTTTTTACACCAATTCATCCTCCGTGGGACTAAACGACCCGGGAATACACTATACTCCTCTGATCTTAATTGTATTTGTGTCTGAACTGTTTTAAGCCTGTTACGGCTGGTCATTCACAAGTGGCCAGTTTGTGTGATTAGACTTGACTGTTCAGCACCAATCAAATTTTGGCGCCGCTGCCGGGGAGGCTGTAAGCGTGTTTTAAGCATTTCCAGATCCATTCTTGCACATATACCACCTTTTTGTAAACAATTTTTAAAAAATCAAAAAGTTCATTAACACTTTTCCTAAAGTGTTAACAACACCAAAAATATTTTCATTCTTTGTTTTTATAACATGTTTTTCAAAAATACCAAAAATATTCCTCTTTATCCTCTTACCCTTTTGATTCTTCATTTCTTACCCTCTAGAACCATTTGATTCTTTCTATGTCTTATCCTCACCCTCTTGGTTGTCAATGGTGTGGTGGTCCTTATAATGGTGGCAATTGCCCTAGTTGTAGCATGGTGGAATCAGGAAACGGGTCTGTCTATAACCAAGATCCCTATTCCTACCATAACACAACTGATTTATTCCATCCGCTACCACACTGTGAGACTCAGCAGTTATCTTTGTTGTGAGTACTGTGGTAATTCACATTCCAGTTCTGATTGTCAATCGGGAAACACGCTTGTCTATGAGCAGGTTCCTGATAACAATTATGACTACAATACATATGACTCACAGCCACATCAGTTTTACTGTTGTGAGTATTGTGAAGGTCCTCACTCTAGCTCGGATTGTCAAACAGGGAATCCATTTCCTTGTAACAATTACGACTCTTCGTATCAAGACCAACCTCCACAATACCAAATGATTCAAGCAACTCCTCATGAAACTACGACAGACCTTCTACTGAAGAGTCTTGAGTTATTAAAAGAACTTAAGGAGGAGTCGGCTATGTCACATGAAAAATCCATGGAAGAATTGTTAGCGGAGGATCGTGCTGCTAAATTAGATTCCCAGATTGCCATTGAAAACACTGTTAGGGAATCAATTAGACTACAAAAAGCATTCAAATCTAGCTCTCAATTCCATTTCATTCCTGATGACGATGAAGATACCCTTGATATTCTACAATTTTATTCATCAAGTTCATCAGTTGAGATTTCATCCGTGGAAATACAGGGAGAAAAGAATATGACTGAATCACTAGCAGTAGAAATAATGGAACTTGTAGAATCCATAACTGCTAGTCCTTCTCAACTCCCTCAGACAACTGTTATCACACCCGAGGTTCACACTCACTCTCTGAACATGGGGGACGAACTTCTTGACACTGTTCCTGAAAAGGAATCGGACGAATTCATAAAGTCTAGTGTTGAAGACCTTGTCCCAATCCCAAGAGAGTCACAGGGAATTCTCGAGCATTTGTGTGATATCCCTACCCCTCTTGTCTTCCAAAATGATCATATTGAGATGTTCTCTGATTCTGATGAGGACTATTCTTTATCTTGTGGAGACATAAGTTATGTGGGGGAATTACCTTCTGAGCTTGTCAGCTTAGGAGAAGAGAATGATGAAGAAATAATCCAAGACGAAGCTCTTCGTCTTACATTACTGAATGTCAGTCTTCTAATTTCTAAAATCGAGGCTTTCAATGAAAAACCCATTTCATCTCCTATCCCCATAAAGGATAGTGACATTTTTTCCGATGATTCTATTCCGGAAATGGAAGCCTTCTGTTTTGATCAGATGGGAGAGAAGATTAGTGGTATTACCACTTCTCATTCTCATAATTCTCTCCCCGATTATGAATCATTTACATTTGAGGAGTTCACCAGTGAACCCACTGATACCAATTCTGAATATGATTCATTTACCTTCGAGGAGTTCTCCTGTGAACTCACTCATATCATATCTCCGCCGGAGTATGATAATTTCCACTTTGATCTAGACATTCTCATAATATGTCTTGATCAAGTATGCTCTTGAGGAGATTCATGAATCTATGAATTCTCCTATTGAGGATGAAGAGTTAGTCATGATTTGTATCATGATTTTCTTTCTCTTCTTCACCTATCCCGTGGCTTCTCCTGTTCTTCACTCCTTCGGGAATGAAGACATTATCTTTGACCCCGGCATTTTCATTTATCATTTATGAGCCGGTTCTATCTATATCTCATCGGTGTGGAACTTTCACGTACTTCAAATGTTTATACAAACATCTTGAATGAAAGTCCGATGGAGATTGTCTCTTCCACTTACTTCCCCATGAACAAATTAATTCGGGGTCGAGTCAAGCTAGCGACTCGGGAATCAAAAACAGTAGCACACACCATATGGGTTTTCACCCATATTTCTGACTTCTTACCCCTTTCTGCCACCCTAGTGTGGGGGAGATGCCCCACATGTTGTATAGAGATCTCAAAAACATGAATGAAAATTGTGAATATTAAAAAAGAGAATAACTGTTGTGTTTCTACACTTGGCTAGTAATGTTATCTTTTTACGTTCTAAGTTTCGGCATAACAGCCGGTACTTTGAATATTGAGGACAATATTCATTTCTAAGTGTGGGGGGGAAATTCTGGCGAATTTGATCATAAATGTACCCTTTTAGTCCCTTTTTCCCCCAAAATGGCCAAATTTTAAAAAAAAAAAATTTGTAGTGGAAGTACTATGTACTAAACACAACAAATGGTAATCAGTCCACCATGTCTAACCCACATAAGGATTGGCTAATCCAGGAGCAAACGGCTCTTGGTAAAGATTTCTCAAATCCGTTTATATGGCTTGCAATTTGCCCAAAATTGAATGGTTCTCAGCTCACCATATCCTAAAAAGTAAAGAGTTGGCTAGCCCGCAAGTTTATGGCTTGTGGTAAAGGCAGTGGAAAAACCATAATTGGTAATCGACTCACCAAAGATAATATTGATAATTTATTTAAGAGTTGGCTAGTCCAGAAGGGTACGGCTTCTGGTAAAGACAAATCAAATCCGTTTACAGCTTATGATTTGCTCAAAATCATTTGGTTATCGTTGTACCAAAGTTCTTACTTGAACTGAAACAATTGGCTACTCCAGAAGTAATGGCTTTTGGTAAAGAGTTTCAAATCCATTATGTTTTCTCAAATCATTGCTAGGGACTAGCAATATCTTAGTGTGGGGGATTGATGAGTGTCTAAATACTCATCATTTTTATACTGTTAGAATGCCAAAAACATCTGAAAACACTCAGAAATGCTTCAAAATGATAAAAATATCACAAAAAGGTGTTTTATATGTTTTAAATGCAAAAACATCAAAATCTGGTGAAAAACGTATTAAGTTTGCATAATTGGCAGTTTTAGTCCCCCAAGTTTCAAAAGTTGTCAAAAACAGTCCCTGGTAATTCAAAAACTTGTAAAAAGTCATTTAAGGTCCATAGGATTCAAAAGTTGTCAAAACAAACCCTTCCAAGTTTAAAAATCACAAATTGACAACTTTAGTCCTTCAACTTTGAAAAATGTCAAATATAGTCCTTGGTGAATTTTAAAAGTGAAAATAATCAAAAATAAACCTTGTACTATTTATAAATGGCAATATTGGTCCTTATGATAAACTTTTGGAAATTTACAACTTAAGTCCCTCAAAAATCCAAAATTACATTTAAGGTCCTTAAAGTTTTAAAATACAATAATTATATATTTTTGGTCCTTGTGTTTATATTATTGGCAGGTTTGGCCCCTTAAAAGAAGTTTGGAATGTTGACAGGATCAGTCCATCAAGAATGGCAGAATTACATTATTGGTCCTTGTGTTTACTAGCTATACCAAATGGACCCTTGGTGTTATTAACCATTTAACCCAAATCCAACAAACCAAACTTAACCCGACCAGCCCAACACCCAAACCCGGCCCAATTTTTAAATAAAAGGAAAACCGCGCCACTGTAGCACCTCCTCTCCTACACCTGTAATCACAAAACCAGACCTGGTTTTTACCTTTCCACCTCACCAACCTTATCCCCCGGTGGTTAACATTCCCCTCCACCTCCATATCCTCCCAAACCCAATTAATGCAAAGAAACGCCCAAGACTTTTTGGCCAAAAGCTAAATCAATGGCTAGGATGTATTTCAGAGATCTAATGGTGGTGGGATTTACTCAGAAGCATGTGGGATATCTAAAAAGTCTATAAAGAGTGAAGGAAAAGCAGAGGAGAAAAGCAGTAGTGTAGTTTTAGTTTAGTTTATGTCGTTTCATGTAGTTTTCATATTCTAAATGTAATTTTAAACTTCCAAGTACTTTTGTTATCAATTTCAGTGTATATTAATCCTTTCTCAATAATCAATTTCAAGCTTTTAGTTTAAATTTAGGTTTTTGCAATTTCAATGTTCAAAATTTTCATGTTAAGATCAAATGCTATTGTTAGTTGTTGCTAAGAACTGAACAAGCTCCCATAAGCTCTTGTAAAGCTTTTGAAAGCTTGTTGAAACTAAAAAAATCCAGTTTATAGTCAAAATAGAAAAATTCTCAAAAATTACCAAGAAAATAGTTAAAAATAAAAATCATGGAGAATGATCAAGAAAGCTGAAGCAGATCTGGTGTTTGGATTGCTTAATGGTTTAGAGCTTCTTGGGAAGCAATAGGGTGGTTCTCAGATCTTGGGTCTCCATTTTGTGCATAAACTCAGTTTGTAAGGCATTTCCTCAAATTTTCCAATTCTTAGTTTAAGCTTTTAAATAGTGTTAATTTCAGTTCCAAACTGTTTTATTATAACTAATTTAAGATATTAAACAGATAATTTGGTCTACACATTGGATTTAATACTAAACTCTTCAAAATAGCATCATTAAGGATTGTTTGGTTCTGCTTAATAATCTGGGGAAGAAGTTATTTGAGTTGATAGTTGTTGTTGTTCTGTGTTACTATACTTCCTAATAACTCATTTTAGTCATAAAGTCTAGTTCTTGTTTTATAAAAAGTCAAATTTTAGTTTAATCTCAATTTACCTTATAACTGTTAAGACATTAGATTAGTAATTTCATCAAACCTGCTTGTAACTGGTTATTTTAGCTTAAAATCACCTTAACATAGCTTAATATAACATATATAATCAGTAAAATCAATCTTAAGTTCATAAAAGTCAACTAGTTAGTGAATTTAAAAAGTCAAAATTTTCAATAGGTCGTTTTTGAATAAAATTTAGAATTTCACTGTGTGTTTATTATTAAAAGTTAGCTTAAATACTTTTGGGAAATTAATATTTAGTTGCTCAACAAAAATATAAAAATACTAGATTACCTTTAATCAGCTTATAGAGTGCTTATTTGTTAGCTTATTTTGGACACCTTGACTGAGAAAGTGCCCTGTGCACAGATTTGGTAGCCAAGTTCATAAGCTCTTAGAGAGCTTATTAGTGATCATTAGTCTTTGTAATTTAGCTTTCTAAGTAGCTCACCTAGCTAACTCAAAGTACCAAGTTCTTATTTTCCATTTTTAGCTTATTCTCCTAGCCTACTATAGCTTTTCATTTCTGTCCATTTTTACTAAGCATACCAGTTAGTCTATGTTCATCAGTTTTTCATAAGCTTTGATGAGTGTCTAAATACTCATCATTTTTATACCATTTAGACTGCAAAATCATCTGAAAACACTCAGAAACACATCAAAATGATGAAAATATCACAAATCAGTGTTTTATGTGTTTTAAATGCAAAAATATCAAAATTAGATGAAAAACATATCAAATTTGCAAAAATTGCAGTTTCAGTCCCCCAAGTTTCAAAAGTTGTCAAAAATAGTCCCTGAGTCAAAATTTCAAAAGAAAAGTCATCAAAGGTCCTTTTTGAATCATAACTTGTCAAATTTAGTCCTTTGGTGAAATATATAAAAAAGTTTGAGAAAATTACAAATTGGTCCTTCAAGTTTGCAAATTGACAAAATTAGCCCCTGGAAAATTGGAAAATGGCAACTTTGGTCCTTGTAATATTAACACTTGTCAGTTTCAGTCCTTGGAGCAGCTATGAGATATTGACAGGATTGGTCCTTGATTTTTAGAAAATTGCATAATTAGTCCTTGTCATTATTAAAGCCTTATACCTCATGTTGGACCCTTACCAATTCGGCCCCTGTCATTTGCATTTTGACCTCCCCCTTTTATTAATAACCAGTCAAATGTGTTTGACTTTCACCCTACGCGCCAAACCACTGTCCCTCCCAACTGCTTCTGTTTCACCCTGCAACACTCAACATATCCACCCCCTCCTCACCTTATCACTATCCATGTTCCCCCTCCAAACACTACCTTCCAAGATACATTGATTACATACCCTTTCCCATACTCAATCTCACACAACTGTCAAAACTCATTTTTCCCGCCAAAAACCATTGAAGGGCCAAGATCAATTAAACTCATCCTATGGTCTCAATTAGTGCTGGGAAACAGTGAGGGAAGGGAGAGAAAGCTAATGGGTATAAAAGAAAAGAGAAAGAAGGAAGCAAGGGTAGTAGTTAGTCTTTTTATTTTTCCTTAATTTCGATTTTTAAATTAATGTTTTAGTGTTAGTCCAAATGTTGTAATTCTGGTTTCTATGTATTACATTTAAGTAATAGCACCTTTGTAGTATGCTTTTATTTACCTATCAAAGTTTTTATACAAGTTCAAATTTTCCAGGTTACTGTTGAGAATTTCAGTTTTATTTTCTATTGAACAAGCTTACATTAGCTTTATTGTAAGCTTAAACAAGCTTACTTAGTCCTTTATAAGCTTTTGATAATCCTGTAATTCATTTTCAAGCAATTTTCCATTTTAGTCAACAAAAGTCAACAGGAGCTCAAAGTAGAATGGAAGCTGACAATGGGTTGAAGCAGGTTGAATTGGGTTTAAATAGATTAGGTTAGATTAGTTTGGGTTTTGATTTTGGTCTGCAAACCAGCTGCACAGTGGTTAGTAGATTTTTCATTTCCATTTTCAAGCCATATTGCATTCTATGCTTGGATGTTTATCTTTAGTCACCACTAGTTAAAATATGTTTATACAGTTGTAATATGGTTATAAGAACTCAGATTGAACAATTGTACTAGCTAGTTCAGTGATCATATCAGTTTTAAGTTCATTACAGATTTTTAAGGGGTGTTTGGATTGTTTAACAAAACTGAGTTTAAGGCTCTCTTGGTATAAACCCTCTGTTGCATTAGTCTCTAGCATTAATAGTAAGCTCATTTCTGTCCAAGTTTACATCAGTTCTTCAATAAAGTCAAAATCTACTCTTAACTGTCTTATATCATTAACTGTTGGATATTGGTGAATCAAATTACTTGTTTTGTGTTCAAAATCTATAGACCCAGCTTGTTGTAGTATCATTTCATCACATTTCATCCATTTCAGTTCTTAATTTGATCTTAAAACTCATTATGGTCAAACTTTAACCTGTTTCAAAAAGTCAAAGCTTTGCACAAAACCGGTTTGTGCAGAAAGTGCAGCAACTGCACAGTTTTCATTTCAAGAAGATAGGGTCTGATATTTGGTCAAATTGTAGTCTGCTATGTAGTCTTCAATTCCACATTTTTAGTTTTTGCATTAGCTTATTGGATCAGTAGTTACATTAGCATTAAGTTGGTACTGTTATCTGCTTTGCACATCAGTTGTCTGTCACAACTTAGTCAGTTTTTGTTTGATCTCTAGCATCTTCATTAAAGGTCCTTATTAGCTTAAACTTTGGATTTATGTTCTCTGCCTGGTAGTCTTGATATTCCCACTCTAGGTTTTCCCTTTAGCTTCTTGGATAAGCAATCACTATGACCCAAAGTAGACCACCAGACTACTGTTTTAGCTCAAAATCTCATATCCTCAAATCTGTGTGAGCTTGCAATCAGAGGGTTTAGCTTGTTGTTTCTCATTTCATTTTGGTTATTTTAGCTTATAGTAACTTCTGTTTCAGTTTGGTACCTTTTGGTGTGGTTTTAGCTTATCAAAGTGCTTATTTTTAAGCACTTTCCATATCAGTTGCTTATTCCTCCACATATGTACCTGTTTTTCTATTTTTCCTTTATTCCTTATATTATTTTAGACTTTTCCTGAAATTTTCAGATTTTTCTAAGTTGTTTTGCTATTTTTCTCAATTTAAATTAATTTTTAAGCATTTTTAAATAGTATTTAATACAAAAAATTAAGAAAAGGTTCAAAAAAATAATTTTTCAATTTTCTTAAGTTTAGATAAATATAAAAAGCCAAAAACATATTTTTCCACATTTTTTTTAGTTAAAATTGTATTTTTAAATAATTTAAGTAGTTTTTAATAGTTTAAAATTCATAAAAAATAGAAAAATAATCAGAAAAATACAAAAATAGTTTTGAAAATTCTAGTTTGTTATTTTATACTTTTCCATTTCATAATTTTATTTTTCTAGCTTTATTTCCTAATTTCTTGTATTTTAGGTAATTATTTAATAGTTAAAAATAGTTTTTAATTAATAATAATTAATTAAATAGTTATAAAAATAATTTTCTTTTTCCAAATATTTTCTTATATCATTAGGTTTGTAAAAATGTATTTTTCTTATTTTTAGGACTTTTATTTCTTAGATCTCACTTTTTATTTTGTACGTTTACGTAAATTTTTATTTAAACGTAAGTTTTAATTTTTAAACGTTCATCATTTTAAATATAGTGATAGCGTTTATTTAATAGATTTTATCTTTTTGATTTCCTTTAATTTGCATTTAAGCCGTTGTTATTTGTTGGCTTTTTCCTGTAGTTATAATAATTCACAATCTCCTTTTCCGTTCAAATCTCGCGATCACTATACGTTTGATAATCCATTGCATAGCTCGCTGGGACATAACGACCCGGGGAAACACTATACTCCTCAGATCTTCATTGATTTCGTGCTTGAGCAGTTTTAAGCTGGTTACGGTCCGCCATTCACAAGTGGCGGGCTTGTGTGATTTAGCTTGACTGTTTTGCGCGCATCTAATTTTTGGCGCCGCTGCCGGGGAGCTGTGCTGATTATCCTACGTCTAGCAGATTAGTGATTTGGATATTCACTCTTTGTTCATACCATCCATCTGTATATGTTTATATTTTCTTATCCAAAACCCCCAAAAATATTCTTCTCATTCCTCTTATTCGTTGATTCTATTTCTCTTACCCTCTTTTGCCGTTTAATTCTATTCTTCGAATCCTCTCAACCATTTGATTCTCTTCTTAATCCTCTATATGTTTAATTCTTATGTCGACATTCGTCAACTTCATCGTCAGAAATGTGTGTGAGCAGTGTGGAGGGCCTAGTTCAAGCGAATTTTGCAATTCGTGCGAATTATCCATCAAAAATGCTTTTCAAATTTATTTCGACCACCCGCCACAACCTGAAATACATTCTAATCTTGACAAACCAGTTCAAACGTCGGAGCTACCCCAAGCACCCACCGAGGATTACGAGGACTATCTCTTTGAATCTAGAGCCCGTAATCTAATCGAACAAATTTATGCCGATGAAAAAAGGTCGAGAATTAGAATTGATTACGATGAACCCGTTCAAACACCGATGACTAGCAAGAATGACTTGCCTAATCTTCACGTTTCTCAAGAACCAGAACCGGAGACCATAACGGAAGTGGTGGAAATTGCTAGCTCTCAGAGCACACCACTTGTCCCACCTCCTGATCTTTCTGAATGTTCTTCGAGACTTGATAGTCATCCGGATCACCATGTTGGTTTTGTTGATTCTTTGGATAAACTGATTCCTCTTCATAACTATCAAATGCAATCGTTTATTCCTTGTGTCGGTTGTGGTGAGCCTCTCTTTGGTTCACCCTGTCGTTGGTGTACATGTGTACAATGTGGTAATGATATTCATAACGGGAGTTGTTTGTTTTGTGGTTCAAGGAATTCATTTGATTATGATCCTAATCAGAACTCATTTAACGACTCCTCTAACTTTTCCAATTACCCACCACAACCCGACTATTCTTCATACAATCAGCATACCTGCTGTGAATTTTGTGGAGGTCCTCACCAAGGATTTGAGTGTCAATCCGGAAACACGTTTATCTATGAACAGTTTTCCGGTGATGCTCAGAACTTTGGATATGACCAAAATCCATATGATTCACCTGTCCAGACTCAACAGTTTTACTGTTGTGAGTACTGTGGAGGTCCCCATTTCAGCTCTGATTGTCAAATAGGGAACCCAGTTCCTTGTAACAATCATGACTCTTACATGTTTGAAAATTCCCAACCTCCACAGCACTATACGGTTCAAACTCCACCTGAGCCGTTGTCTCAAGAAATCTCCCAGGATTTTGAAACCGCAATAAAAACACTTGAGGATATGATGAGTAATTTTAAGAATCAAGTGAGTGGTGAAAAAACCATAGGAGAATTGCTAGCCGAAGAACGAGAAGCTCGCAAATCTAGGGAAGAATTATTAGCCCTAGAGCATGCAGCTCTAAGGCGTTCCCAATTTCTTAAGGCGGCTCTATATGATGATGACGAGGAGGGTTTTTATCCTTTTAAAGGTAATAATTCTCAACCCCCTCAGTCAGTTGATATTCCAGCAGTTGAGATTCCATCTCAAACAACTGCTATCACACCCGAGATTCACACTCACTCTCTTATTATGGGGGACGAGCATCTTGACACTGTTCCTGAAAAGGAATCGGACGAATTGATAAAGTCTAGTGTTGAGGACCTTGTCCCAATCCCAAGAGAGTCACAGGGAATTCTTGATCATGTGTGTGATATCCCTCCTCCTCTTGTCTTCCAAAATGATCATGTTGAGATGTCCTCTGATTCTGATGATGATGATTCATTATCTTGTGGAGACATAAACATGTGGAAGATTTACCTTTTGAGCTTGTTAGCTTAGAAGAAGAGAATGATGAAGTTACTGACACGGAAATCAAAGATGAAGCTCTTCGAGCAACATTATTGAATGTCAGTCTTCTCATTTCTAAAATCGAGGCTTTCAAAGAGAAACCTATTTCATCTCCTACCCCCATTAAGGATAGTGACATTCTTTCCGATGATTCTATTCCGGAAATGAAAGCCTTCTGTTTTGATAATATGGGAGAGAAGATTAGTGGCAGTACCACTTCTCATTCTCATAATTCTCTCCCCGATCATGAATCATTTACTTTAGAGGAGTTCACTAGTGAACCCACTCATATCAATTCTGAGTATGATTCATTCACATTCATGGAGTTCTCAGATGAACTCACTCATATCATATCTCCGCCGGAGTATGATAAATTCTACTTTGATCTAGACACTCCCGAGAATTGTCTTGATCACATAAGCTTAAATGATGAGATTCATAATCCTGAAATTATGGATCCTCCTATAGATGAAGATGAGTTAGTCATGATGTTTATCATGATTTTCTATCTCTTCTTCACCTATCCCGTGGCTTCTCCTGTTCTTCACTCCTTTGGGAATGAAGACACTATCTTTGACCCCGGCATTTTCATTTATCATTTTTGAGCCGGTTCTATGTATATCTCATCGGTGTGGAACTTTCACGTGCTTCAAATGTTTGTCCAAACATCTTGAATGAAAGTCCGATGGAGATTGTTTCTTCCACTTTACTTCCCCATGAACCAATTAATTCGGGGTCGAGTCAAGCTAGCGACTCGGGAATCAAAAACAGTAGCATACCATATGGGTTTTAACCCATATTTCTGACTTCTTTCTATTTTCTACCACCCTAGTGTGGGGGGGTTGCCCACATGTTTCAAAAAAAAAAAAAAATCTTCTTTCTAAATAATGGCCGTAGTATTTCCCTTTTACGTTCTTTGTTTCGGCATAACCGCCGGTACTTTGAATATTGAGGGCAATATTCATTTCTCAGTGTGGGGGGGGATTCTCACGAATTTTATCATATAATTATACCAATTCCCCCGTTTTGGCCAAAATTTTTTTTTGGAGTAAGTGTTTTACACTTACTCATTTGGTTATCAGTCCGCCATGTCTGTAAGACTAAAGGATTGGCTAATCCAGGAGCAAACGGCTCTTGGTAAAGATTTCTCAAATCCGTTTATATGGCTTGCAATTTGCCCAAAATTGTATGGTATTCAACTCACCATATCCTAAAAGTGAAGAGTTGGCTAGCCCGCAAGATTATGGCTTGTGGTAAAGGCAGTGGAAAAACCATAATTGGTAATCAGCTCACCAAAGATAATATTGATAATTTATCTAAGAGTTGGCTAGTCCAGAAAGGGTACGGCTTCGGTAAAGACAAAATCAAATCCGTTGAAAGCTGGTGGTTTGCTCAAAATCACATGGTTATCGATGTACCATGGTTCTTACTTGAACTGAAACATTTGGCTACTCCAGAAGTAATGGCTTTTGGTAAAGAGATTAAAATCCATTATGTTTTCTCAAATCATTGCTAGGGACTAGCAATATCTTAGTGTGGGGATTGATGAGTGTCTAAATACTCATCATTTTTATACCATTTAGACTGCAAAATCATCTGAAAACACTCAGAAACACATCAAAATGATGAAAATATCACAAATCAGTGTTTTATGTGTTTTAAATGCAAAAATATCAAAATCAGATGAAAAACATATCAAATTTGCAAAAATTGCAGTTTCAGTCCCCCAAGTTTCAAAAATTGTCAAAAATAGTCCCTGAGTCAAAATTTCAAAAGAAAAGTCATCAAAGGTCCTTTTTGAATCATAACTTGTCAAATTTAGTCCTTTGGTGAAATATATAAAAAAGTTTGAGAAAATTACAAATTGGTCCTTCAAGTTTGCAAATTGACAAAATTAGCCCCTGGAAAATTGGAAAATGGCAACTTTGGTCCTTGTAATATTAACACTTGTCAGTTTCAGTCCTTGGAGCAGCTATGAGATATTGACAGGATTGGTCCTTGATTTTTAGAAAATTGCATAATTAGTCCTTGTCATTATTAAAGCCTTATACCTCATGTTGGACCCTTACCAATTCTGGACCCCTGTCATTTGCATTTTGACCTCCCCCTTTTATTAATAACCAGTCAAATGTGTTTGACTTTCACCCTACGCGCCAAACCACTGTCCCTCCCAACTGCTTCTGTTTCACCCTGCAACACTCAACATATCCACCCCCTCCTCACCTTATCACTATCCATGTTCCCCCTCCAAACACTACCTTCCAAGATACATTGATTACATACCCTTTCCCATACTCAATCTCACACAACTGTCAAAACTCATTTTTCCCGCCAAAAACCATTGAAGGGCCAAGATCAATTAAACTCATCCTATGGTCTCAATTAGTGCTGGGAAACAGTGAAGGAAGGGAGAGAAAGCTAATGGGTATAAAAGAAAAGAGAAAGAAGGAAGCAAAGGGAGTAGTTAGTCTTTTTATTTTTCCTTAATGTCGATTTTTAAATTAATGTTTTAGTGTTAGTCCAAATGTTGTAATTCTGGTTTCTATATATTACATTTAAGTAATAGCACCTTTGTAGTATGCTTTTATTTACCTATCAAAGTTTTTATACAAGTTCAAATTTTCCAGGTTACTGTTGAGAATTTCAGTTTTATTTTCTATTGAACAAGCTTACATTAGCTTTATTGTAAGCTTAAACAAGCTTACTTAGTCCTTTATAAGCTTTTGATAATCCTGTAATTCATTTTCAAGCAATTTTCCATTTTAGTCAACAAAAGTCAACAGGAGCTCAAAGTAGAATGGAAGCTGACAATGGGTTGAAGCAGGTTGAATTGGGTTTAAATAGATTAGGTTAGATTAGTTTGGGTTTTGATTTTGGTCTGCAAACCAGCTGCACAGTGGTTAGTAGATTTTTCATTTCCATTTTCAAGCCATATTGCATTCTATGCTTGGATGTTTATCTTTAGTCACCACTAGTTAAAATATGTTTATACAGTTGTAATATGGTTATAAGAACTCAGATTGAACAATTGTACTAGCTAGTTCAGTGATCATATCAGTTTTAAGTTCATTACAGATTTTTAAGGGGTGTTTGGATTGTTTAACAAAACTGAGTTTAAGGCTCTCTTGGTATAAACCCTCTGTTGCATTAGTCTCTAGCATTAATAGTAAGCTCATTTCTGTCCAAGTTTACATCAGTTCTTCAATAAAGTCAAAATCTACTCTTAACTGTCTTATATCATTAACTGTTGGATATTGGTGAATCAAATTACTTGTTTTGTATTCAAAATCTATAGACCCAGCTTGTTGTAGTATCATTTCATCACATTTCATCCATTTCAGTTCCTAATTTGATCTTAAAACTCATTATGGTCAAACTTTAACCTGTTTCAAAAAGTCAAAGCTGCACAAAAACCAGTTTGTGCAGAAAGTGCAGCAACTGCACAGTTTTCATTTCAAGAAGATAGGGTCTGATATTTGGTCAAATTGTAGTCTGCTAGGTAGTCTTCAATTCCACATTTTTGGTTTTTGCATTAGCTTATTGGATCAGTAGTTACATTAGCATTAAGTTGGTACCTGTTATCTGTTTGCTGCACATCAGTTGTCTGTCACAACTTAGTCAGTTTTTGTTTGATCTCTAGCATCTTCATTAAAGGTCCTTATTAGCTTAAAATTTGGATTTATGTTCTCTGCCTGGTAGTCTTGATATTCCCACTCTAGGTTTTCCCTTTAGCTTACTGGATAAGCAACTGCTACAGCCCAAAGTAGACCACCAGACTACTGTTTTAGCTCAAAATCTCATATCCTCAAATCTGTGTGAGCTTGCAATCAGAGGGTTTAGCTTGTTGTTTCTCATTTCATTTTGGTTATTTTAGCTTATAGTAACTTCTGTTTCAGTTTGGTACCTTTTGGTGTGGTTTTAGCTTATCAAAGTGCTTATTTTTAAGCACTTTCCATATCAGTTGCTTATTCCTCCACATATGTACCTGTTTTTCTATTTTTCCTTTATTCCTTATATTATTTTAGACTTTTCCTGAAATTTTCAGATTTTTCTAAGTTGTTTTGCTATTTTTCTCAATTTAAATTAATTTTTAAGCATTTTTAAATAGTATTTAATACAAAAAATTAAGAAAAGGTTCAAAAAAATAATTTTTCAATTTTCTTAAGTTTAGATAAATATAAAAAGCCAAAAACATATTTTTCCACATTTTTTTTAGTTAAAATTGTATTTTTAAATAATTTAAGTAGTTTTTAATAGTTTAAAATTCATAAAAAATAGAAAAATAATCAGAAAAATACAAAAATAGTTTTGAAAATTCTAGTTTGTTATTTTAGACTTTTCCATTTCATAATTTTATTTTTCTAGCTTTATTTCCTAATTTCTTGTATTTTAGGTAATTATTTAATAGTTAAAAATAGTTTTTAATTAATAATAATTAATTAAATAGTTATAAAAATAATTTTCTTTTTCCAAATATTTTCTTATATCATTAGGTTTGTAAAAATGTATTTTTCTTATTTTTAGGACTTTTATTTCTTAGATCTCACTTTTTATTTTGTACGTTTACGTAAATTTTTATTTAAACGTAAGTTTTAATTTTTAAACGTTCATCATTTTAAATATAGTGATAGCGTTTATTTAATAGATTTTATCTTTTTGATTTCCTTTAATTTGCATTTAAGCCGTTGTTATTTGTTGGCTTTTTCCTGTAGTTATAATAATTCACAATCTCCTTTTCCGTTCAAATCTCGCGATCACTATACGTTTGATAATCCATTGCATAGCTCGCTGGGACATAACGACCCGGGGAAACACTATACTCCTCAGATCTTCATTGATTTCGTGCTTGAGCAGTTTTAAGCTGGTTACGGTCCGCCATTCACAAGTGGCGGGCTTGTGTGATTTAGCTTGACTGTTTTGCGCGCATCAAGCTTCTCAAGGGCTTATTAGTGTAAGCTAAACCTTGTAAAATGGCTTTCTAGAAAGTTAAGTTGGTTAGCTTGTTAGTCCAAGTGATTATATTCATTTTGTAGCTTATTTAAGTACTTAAAGTTAATCTAGAAAGTAGCTAGAAAACCATAGTGTACTGAGTAACAGTGTATAGTTTTTGCTTATTTGTGCTTATTAAGTGCTTATTATCTGTATTTGTGCTTATTCAGTTTTCATTATAGCTTATAATCTTTAGTTTAGCTTATTTCAGTTTGCATTTGCTTATTCAGTAGCTCATATAGCCATCTTAGCTTAAATCTTATGCTTATTTTCATTCCAAGCTTAACTGTTGTAAATCTCGCTTATTGAGCTTATTAGTGGTTTTTACAAAAAGTCACAGTTGAATTAATTGCTTATTTAAAGGTGCTTAACAGGTTTGTAAAAAGAAATTTTCAAAAATAAAATGTTTGTGCAAAAGGGAGAGGGGTCGAACCGAGACCTCTCCCTTATGGGAATCATAGTGGGGTACCTGTAACCATTGCGTCCTTGGGTCTTTCTCGTTAAAACCTTGCACTATCTATCTCTTATATACGTTTTATTCATTTTAGCTTAAACGAGATTTTAGCTTATTTGTAGCTTATTCGTAGTAGCTTTTTCCAGTTTTGTAATTTTAATAAATTTGTATTAGTATAAAGTATTTTTACAAAAAGTTTCAGATTTTTCACATTAGTTTTAGTATTTTTAATAATTTAATTAGTGTAAAAACTTAATTAATTCATAATAAAAAATATAAAAGTCTAAAAAATATAAATCTTTTTTCTAAAATTTTCTTTTATCATATAGTACGTAAGAAAATTAGTTTTACATTCGTAGGCCTTTTATTTCATAAATTTTACGTTTTTACTTGCGCTCCAGCGTAATTTTTAAACGTAACGCTCGTTTTCATTTTAAACCACGTTTTTAGGTAATTTAGGATTACGTTTTAGTTAATATAGTTTATTTAAGTTATTTTGTTTTATAAAATAAACGTTCATCGATCTGTAAAAATAGTGATAGCATTTATTTAATAGATTTTAACTTTTATTTCTTTTAATTTGCATTTAAGTCATTTGTAATTTGTAGATCTTTTCTTTAGGTAATTATCCATTCAAAACCTTCTTGATCACTATCCTTAGTGATCATTCTATCATCTGAAGTTGTTTTAACACCAATTCATCCTCCGTGGGACTAAACGACCCGGGAATACACTATACTCCTCTGATCTTAATTGTATTTGTGTCTGAACTGTTTTAAGCCTGTTACGGCTGGTCATTCACAAGTGGCCAGTTTGTGTGATTAGACTTGACTGTTCAGCACCAATCATTAGTACTTTTATGTGGTTTACTTGTTTACTTATGCACATCAAGCTATACCCATCCACAGCGTACTCACAGTGATAATAGTTATATGTTTGTCAAATCTCAACGGTGGTATCACGAGCCATTCGTTTGATGTTATGGGTTACATCACTTAAAATGTAAAATTGACCTAAAAACTAACTTGTTTTTTGTTAGTTTTCTTTAGTCGATTTTTTAAAGCCCTTATGTCACACCCCCAAAATACCTGTTTTGCAGCGGAATGAAATTCCTGGGGGATGACTGCCATAGCATCACAGTTACAGTTATATTGAACGACCTAAAGTGTCGTTTTGAAAACACATCGTTTGATATAGTAAAACATTCAGAGTTTACAAAATATAGGTCCCAAATGAAAATTAACATGTGCGGAAATAAGTTTGTTACAATCCAAACGATGTTTTAAATTGCATAAAACCCATGTGAGACGCGTCGTCACCGCGACTCTATAATAACTCCTTATGTATGCCATGAAGTATATGCTTTAGATACCAGAAAATACATTGCTAAAAGTGTCAACACAAAGGTTGAGTGAGTTCATAGAGTTTATGTAAATGTTTTATACGGCCACCACAAGTATAAGTCATGTATGACAAATGTCACATAAAAATGATACAATTGCTATAAGCACATGACACCGAAGCTAGACTGATCATGATGTCCGCCCCAACAGAGTGTTTGCCAAACAACTCAAATTCTGATATTAAATGAAATGCATCCGTTTGACCAGTTGGGACCACCAACCCGGATGGAGGAGTCACCCTCAATAGATCTATTCACTCACCCTCGCTTCTTCCAGAATTAACGATTCATGATTATGAAATGGGGACATTCAATTGGCAATGAGGTAACTTAAGCAATGTAAATGAATTTGAATATACTTGGGCTCGTAATAAAATGATGTGCAATGTATTCTCCCCCGTAGGTTTGAAATGAAATATAAACTTGAATAAAACGGGGCTATGAAAACTCACTTGATACAATGATTATGATGGCAAAAGTGGATACACTGAAATGAGGCGCAATCTCTAACCGCGACCTATTATAAATGATATGATCTAATATAAGTCATGATATAATGTTATGCATGCAACTCATATGATATCCATACCACTTGTGCATTTTGAAAATAAAGTTTAACGTCGAAAAATAAGTTTATAACGTCTCGTCATGTTATAAAATACTTTACAAGTACTTACGTTGAAACAACATCCTATGATAGTCGTTAAGTGATAAATCAAGAAAATATAGTTTTTCGTCGTAAAACAATGTACTTTGATAATTCGTGAAAATGAATAAGTGGCCTCGGAAAGCTAGTCGTAAATCGGTAAATACAGAGTGTTAGGAAATAAACCCTATGGTTTTAGAAAGCTTGTAACATTATCTAAAAGTCGTAACACTGAACTTTTGTCCATACGATTCTCGATCCTAGATAAAAATGATGATGAAGTGAGGTAGTCGGGCTAAAAATACAATTTCTGGGCAGTTTTTGTGAATGTTTGAGAGGTCATAAGTTACTTGTTATAAATCCGTTTGACGAACGACTGGACATTTTGGAAAATAGGCCAGGCGAACTAACTTTTACTTGGAGATATTATTTTCTCAAAACTGACTCTATCGATGAGAAAAACGGCTTCAAACATGGTCATCCGCGACAACCTTTTTGACACTTAGAAAAATATTGAAGTGTTAGTGCTGAAGAAAATAGTTGTGATCGTCGTATTTCAAATATGTATATCTTTAGCGTTATAGGTCCGTTTTCTACGTTCTTTATATCCTCGAAATCGTGATAGTATGTATTAATATATTTTTTATAAGTCGACTCTCCTAGTTTAGGTTTACAACTAGTTTTTGACCTTTGAAAAACCCTTGACAACAAGTATATTTTCAGAAAAATAGTTTTCGTCGTCAAACTTGAAAATAGCGTAACTTCTTCGTTATAAACCCGTTTTAACCCGTTCAAGCGACCACGGTTTTGTTTTAAAGTCTATTTTCTGAAAATATAAACCAAAATTGTCTATGACCTGTCGAAATTTTCAGATTTTACAAAAATGGACAGCAACTATTTATTTAACGTCTAACATGATTTTTCTTGCGTAAATCTTATTCCATCCACTTCAAATCAACACCAAAACTATTTGAAACCTACCATACACCTTCTTATGGTGTCATGGGTTCCTAAACTTCATCAACAAAGATAGGTTTCAAATGAACAATAGAATAATTTAAACTCACATTAAGTACTAAAAATATGTAAAAGTGGTATGGATCATAGTATACTTGCATGTTTTTCTTACTAGATCATAAAAATACATCAAGTAAGAGTTTATAAGAGTAGGAAAAATTATTAGTAACTTACTAGAAGTGATGAAGAGTTTTTGAGCTAGAATACTTAATTAATCTATAGGTTTTTATTTCAAAACCTTGAAATAGATTACTAGTGGATCAATAAAAATACTAAAGCTTAAATTTTGAGATGGTTTTCTTCTTCTTCTTCTTGAAATGACCGAACCACAAAGACCATGGAATCAAGGTGAAATTTGTGTAGCTTATGGTGATTTTGTGGTAGAAATAAATCATGAACTAGTGAAGGATCATAAGCCTTTAACTATAGATGAAAAGAATAAGTAAATATCAAAGTTTGATAATGAATTATAGTTGGTGTTGGTTCGTATGATTGCAAGAGAAAAAGAAGCCAAGTTGGTTTTGAGTTGTAATTAGATATTTCCTAATTTTGAAACTAACTAATAACTTAGCTAGGAAGTAAAGAAAAATAAATAAATATCTATAACAAAGTAACCATGGCATTCTTGTAGGGTTTTTTTTTTTTTTTTTTTTTTGTCAAATTGCAAGTCAACAAGGTGACTAAATTGTATATATGTCGACATACATATTAGAATAGAAGAGAAAATGAACTTTTGTATTGACTTAGATGTACATATCTAGTTATTAGTATATATAATGTATTATATATATTGTTTTGGGTACTAAGTTAGCTAGAAATAAATCTTAACGGAACAAAATAAAATATAATGAAGTCATAAAAATTATAAAAATGCATTCTCGCAAGTATCGGGTGAATAAATAATTATCGAATAGAATTTACGAAAACCGTCGTAAATATATATATATATATAATAATATATATACAAAATAATTTCAAAACATCGGGTAAACTAATAATATAACTTTTATAGTCTTAAAATGAGTATAAAAATATATCTGTACAATTGTTGGAAGTGTCGGATCAATTATTCAAAATAAATGATCGTGTGATAGCGTTTATTTAATAGAAAAATATACGTTAATGAAATATGCAAACCCATGCATAAATTAATATGAAAATGATGTTACTGATGATATGTAGACTAACTCTAGTCTATATGAAGTGTTCTCAATGATGTTCCATGAATACGCAGCTTAACCCTCAAGGTTACGCGTATTTGATACTTGTAAACCTAGTTTACGAAAAAATGATGAATAGTGAATCATGAATAGTGATTTTTCTCCGGCAATGAATAGTGTTTCGTGAATAGTAAGATTTTGAAATAACCTTTCAAAGTCTCAAACCGACTTAAAAAATGATGAATAGTAAATTTCCCGAAATGAATAGTGAAATTTTCAAAGTTTGAGAAATGACCTGAAATTACGATTTGTCACACCTTAGGGCGTTTTTTATTGTAAAATCACGACCTAATGGTCTTAAAAGAGATTTTTTAGAAAACCCTAGGTCATGGGTTTACGGGTTTAAAATCAAAGTGTTTGGTACAAGATACAAATATTTGATTTTTTTTTTTGGCTCATTTGTTATTATAATCCATGTCAAGTACATGCATATTTGTCATGAATGATAAGCCAAGAGAATCTTGTTTTTGACATATTAATTAATTAATTAATTGTTTAGGGAAAATTTATCCGATAATCAAGGCCTTCGCAATCGAGTTTCTCGATGTATGTGGTCTACTTGTCTAGATTTATCGACAATAAGTATGGGCCTTTGATTACTCCAATAGTTGGGTAAGACTCATAAAACGGTTTTTCGGATCTTATGTGTTATTGCTGGCAAAAACATAGATATCAGCTCATACTATGTCGAAGAATGTTTGTTCTGATTTCACGTGTAGATAGAGTGTCATTGATTGTCCGATATGTTCAGACCTGTTGCATCTCTTGATATGGAAGTGAGGTTATCTGGAATTTCTAGAGAACACAATGCCTTAGGGGAAGTTTATATCGATAACCTTAATTTAACTAAATTTTCCTTTAAGGGAAACTCATTGTAGGGAAGTTTACATATTGCTGAGGCCATGTTTAATGGAATGTTCTGTAGTCTCAGTTAGGAGTCTTGGTTTATTTCTACAGTGTTGCTTAGTGTGTATTCACTTTGAACTAAATATTGTAATTCGGTCTAGCTGGTACTTTTGAAATGATAGAATTTGGCTTCTAGTCCAAAGATAGTGGTTCAGATTATCTCGTGATGTCTTAAAATTTCTATTCAGTTTTGAAACATCTCGCTACCTACTTCTAGTCCTTGTTAGTAGTTCTAAAATCCTTTCATTGTTTTTTTGTATCGAGGAATCCTCCTTATAGATGGTATAGAAAGTCTTTCCTAAAAAGGTCGCTGGTAAAATTTCAACTTATCGGTTGAGTGAGTGATGAATGGCGTAGGTATTTATAGAGTGTTAACAAAAGAAATGTTTATGAACAAGTTATCTGATTACAAAGCTTTGTTTTTGAATGAAGATTGTTTTAGGAAGTTTGAAATGATGCTTTTTTCTTTCATGACATAATCATTCCTGAATTATACATAGGTGATCAGGCTATGTATAATCGAGGACAAATGATGTGATGCTTGGTTTTTGTTGAAATGGTATTTTGTTTCTCCGAAGTTTTAGATGGTATTCAACGTTTTGTTTTGTAAGATAATGGCCTAACAATTTTTTTTCCTGAGTAACATGAAAATCGTTTCGCATAACGGTAGTAAATAGTTGATAGAATGACTGAAAATTAATTTATAGGGTGGTAACAAAACAGCTCGTTTTAGAACTTTGTGAAACAATATTCCTAAGATGGTAGTAAAATAGCTTGAAATAAAATTATGTGAAATAATTTCATAAAGTGGTAGCAAAATAACTTGAAATAAGATTTCTTGAATGGTTTATAGGATACATGGGAGAACCTCATAGAATGGTAATAGTCTCCTAATTAGTCAAGAATAAAGTTGCCCTAATCCCTAGTAAGATAGTGGTATATATGTTGCAAAATGATGTAGTTATAGTCTAGGGTCAATGATACAACCTAGTTCTCTATAACTCTTGCTCTGATGCCAATCTGTCACACCCCCAAAATACCTGTTTTGCAGCGAAATGGAATTCCTGGGGGATGAATGCCATAGCATCACAGTTACAGTTATATTGAACGACCTAAAGTGTCGTTTTGAAAACACATCGTTTGATATAGTAAAACATTCAAAGTTTACAAAATATAGGTCCCAAATGAAAATCAACATGTGCGAAAATAAGTTTGTTACAATCCAAACGATGTTTAAAGTGCATAAAACCCATGTGAGACGCGTCGTCACCGCGACTCTATGATAACTCCTTATGTATGCCATGAAGTATATGCCTTAGATACCTGAAAATACATTGCTAAAAGTGTCAACACAAAGGTTGAGTGAGTTCATAGAGTTTATGTAAATGTTTTATACGGCCACCACAAGTATAAGTCATGTATGACAAATATGTCACATAAAAATGATACAATTTCTATAAGCACATGATACCGAAGCTAGACTGATCATGATGTTCGCCCCAACAGAGTGTTTGCCAAACAACTCAAATTCTGATATTAAATGAAATGCATCCGTTTGACCAGTTGGGACCACTAACCCAGATGGAGGAGTCACCCTCAATAGATCTATTCACTCACCCTCGCTTCTTCCGGAATTAACGGTTCATGATTATGAAATGGGGACATTCAATTGGCAATGAGGTAACTTAAGCAATGTAAATGAATTTGAATATACTTGGACTCGTAATAAAATGATGTGCAATGTATTCTCCCCCGTAGGTTTGAAATGAAATATAAACTTGAATAAAACGGGGCTATGAAAACTCACTTGATACAATGATTATGATGGCAAAAGTGGATACACTGAAATAAGGCGCAATCTCTAACCGTGACCTATTATGAATGATATGATCTAATATAAGTCATGATATAATGTTATGCATGCAACTCATATGATATCCATACCACTTGTGCATTTTTAAAATAAAGTTTATCGTCGAAAAATAAGTTTATAACGTCTCGTCATGTTATAAAATACTTTAGAAGTACTTACGTTGAAACAACATCCTATGATAATCGTTAAGTGATAAATCAAGAAAATATAGTTTTTCGTCGTAAAACAATGTACTTTGATAATTCGTGAAAATGACTAAGTAGCCTCGGAAAGCTAGTCGTAAATCAGTAAATATCGAGTGCTAGGAAATAAACCCAATGGTTTTAGAAAGCTTGCAACATTATATAAAAGTCGTAACACTAAACTTTTGTCCATGCGATTCTCGATCCTAGATAAAAATGATGATGAATTGAGGTAGTCGGGCTAAAAATGCAGTTTCTGGGCAGTTTTTTGAATGTTTGAGGGGTCATAAGTTACTTGTTATAAATCCGTTTGACGAACGGCTGAACATTTTGGAAAATAGGCCAGGTGAACTAACTTTTACTTAGAGATATTATTTTCTCAAAACTGACTCTATCGAGGAGAAAAACGGCTTCAAACATGGTCATCCGCAACAACCTTTTTGACACTTTGAAAAATATTGAAGTGTTAGTGCTGAAGAAAATAGTTGTGATTGTCGTATTTCAAATATGTATATCTTTAGCGTTATAGGTCCGTTTTCTACGTTCTTTATATCTTCGGAATCGTTATAGTATGTATTAATATATTTTTGATAAGTCGACTCTCCTAGTTTAGGTTTACAACTCGTTTTTGACCTTTGAAAAACCCTTGACAGCAAGTATATTTTCAGAAAAATAGTTTTCGTCATTAAACTTGAAAATAGCGTAACCTCTTCGTTATAAACCCGTTCAAGCGACTACGGTTTTGTTTTAAAGTCTATTTTCTGAAAATATAAACCAAAATTGTCCATGAACTGTCGAAATTTCCAGGTTTTACAAAAATGGACAACAACTATTTATTTAACGTCTAACTTGATTTTTCTTGCGTAAATCTTATTCCATCCACTTCAAATCAACACCAAAACTATTCGAAACCTACCATACACCTTCTTAGGGTGTCATGGGTTCCTAAACTTCATCAACAAAGATAGGTTTCAAATGAATACCAATAGTATAATTTAAACTCATATTAAGTACTAAAAATATGTAAAAGTGGTATGGATCTTAGTATACTTGCATGTTTTTCTTACTAGATCATAAAAATACATCAAGTAAGAGATTATAAGAGTAGGAAAAATTATTAGTAACTTACTTGAAGTGATAAAGAGTTTTTGAGCTAGAATACTTAATTAATCTATAGGTTTTTATTTCAAAATCTTGAAATAGATTACTAGTGGATCAATAAAAATACTAGAGCTTAAATTTTGAGATCGTTTTCTTCTTCTTCTTGAAATGACCGAACCAAAAAGACCATGGAATCAAGGTGAAATTTGTGTAGCTTATGGTGATTTTGTGGTAGAAATAAATCATGAACTAGTTAAGGATCATAGGCCTTTAACTATAGATGAAAAGAATAAGTAAATATCAAAGTTTGATAATGAATTATAGTTGGTGTTGGTTTGTATGATTGCAAGAGAAAAAGAAGCCAAGTTGGTTTTGAGTTGTAATTAGATATTTCTTAATTTTGAAACTAACTAATAACTTAGCTAGGAAGTAAAGAAAAATAAATAAATATTTATAACAAAGTAAGCATAGCATTTTTTTTTAGTCAAATTGCAAGTCAACAAGGTGACTAAATTGTATATATGTCGACATACATATTAGAATAGAAGAGAAAATGAACTTTTGTATTGACTTAGATGTACATATCTAGTTATTAGTATATATAATGTATTATATATATTGTTTTGGGTACAGAGTTAGCTAGAAATAAATCTTAACGGAACAAAATAAAATATAATGAAGTCATAAAAATTATAAAAATGCATTCTCGCAAGTATCGGGTGAATAAATAATTATCGAATAGAATTTACGAAAACCGTCGTAAATATATATATATATATAATAATAATATATATACAAAATAATTTCAAAACATCGGGTAAACTAATAATATAATTTTTATAATTTTAAAATGAGTATAAAAATATATCTGGACAATTGTTGGAAGTTTCGGATCAATTATTCAAAATAAATGATCGTGTGATAGCGTTTATTTAATAGAAAAATATACGTTAATGAAATTTGCAAACCCATGCATAAATTAATATGAAAATGATGTTACTGATGATATGTAGACTAACTCTAGTCCATATGAAGTGTTCTCAATGATGCTCCATGAATACGCAGCTTAACCCTCAAGGTTACGCGTATTTGATACTCGTAAACCTAGTTTACGAAAAAATAATGAATAGTGAATCATGAATAGTGATTTTTCTCTGGGAATGAATAGTATTTCGTGAATAGTAAAATTTTGAAATAACCTTTCAAAGTCTCAAACCGACTTAAAAAATGATGAATAGTAAATTTCCCGAAATGAATAGTGAAATTTTCAAAGTTTGAGAAATGACCTGAAATTACGATTTGTCACACCTTAGGGCGTTTTTTATTGTAAAATCACGACCTAATGGTCTTAAAATAGATTTTTTAGAAAACCCTAGGTCATGGGTTTACGGGTTTAAAATCAAAGTGTTTGGTACAAGATACAAATATTTGATTTTTTTTTGGCTCATTTGTTATTATAATCCATGTCAAGTACATGCATATTTGTCATGAATGATAAGCCAAGAGAATCTTGTTTTTGACATATTAATTAATTAATTAATTGTTTAGGGAAAATTTATCCGATAATCAAGGCCTTCGCAATCGAGTTTCTCGATGTATGTGGTCTACTTGTCTAGATTTATCGACAACAAGTATGGGCCTTTGATTACTCCAATAGTTGGGGAAGACTCATAAAACGGTTTTTCGGATCTTATATGTTATTGCTTTACTTGTTTATTGCTTTATATAAGAATCTGTCATCACCTCATCCCCTCTTTATGTCTGTTTTATGTGCTTATATTCCATGTAACTTGTACTATTTTCAAAAGATTTTTGAAATTAAAATGGACATAAAACTATTGAAATATGATTTTATTAAACTACTTCTTGCGAGTTTATGTGTCGTAAAGTCGGGTTGGGTCTACACCGTAATCTTCTTTCGTGACAAACTTGCTTGAACATTAGTTTAATAAACTTTAACTACAAGTGACTTAAAGTTTTTGTGCTTTTATTAATATTGAGTGAGGTATGATGTCCCTAAGTCGACCTAAAATCTGCCCAGAAAATACAGTTTCAACCACTTTCTTGTAATGACCTTTTGACCGACCTAAACTTGTAGTACTGACACCAAACCACTTGGAGTAGAAAGTAGACTCATGAAATTAGACCCAAAATTCGTATCAAAACATCATGTTATGACCAAGATATGACCTTCCAAAGTCGCTACAAAATTCTGACCAGATTCTGATTTAGATTCAACAACACTTTGAAACTAGATAATCATACATATTACTATATTATTAACCCTAATTCAGCAAATTAATTTTAAGGATTAAGTCGTAGAATATCAATGTACATTTCAAAATGTACCGTTTTGGTATGTTAACTTCTTTAAAGTTGTAGAAAATCAACATACTTTCATAAGTGTTTCAATTTGGTACGTGATGATGACGTGTCATACCCGAAAGTTTGTCACGTGGCACCATATATAGCGTGACACGTTATTGTCATGTACCAAATTGGAACACTTATGAAAGTACATTACTATTTTACAACTTTAAAAAATACACGTATCAAAACGGTACACTTTGAAAAGTACTGGTATATGTGAAAACATATACCTTTTCTTTATCAAAACCGGACCAAAAAGACCAAAAACTAACCCCTAAAGCCATAAATATTTGTGTTTTTGTGTTTATATATGTGCAGGTAATGGATATTGCAAAATGGACAAAAAGAAGACAAATGGACAAAAACGAGCACGAGAATGGAAGGAGCACGAAGTTACGGGTCTAATGATAATTTTATTTGGAGCATCGAGGCAAAAGAAGAAAAATTTAAAGACCAAACGAAGAATTAATTAATTAAGAAGAAAAATAAAAGAAAGAAAAAGAAAGAAAAAGGGATCAGCAAGAAAAGGAGCTTAAATGAAAATTAAATGCAACATTTAACACAAAAAGACTCTTGGTCTAGTGGGTGGAGACAAGTTTGTCAAGCAAGAGGTCTTGGGTTCAAATCCCACTTGTGTCATATTCTATCTATATACTAAAACACAACCATATTCCCTCGAATATTCGCTTTTTTTGGGGCTTTAGGCGTTTCGGCCCATCTTGGGCATCAGTCGTTCGTGGCTTTGTTCTTGTGGTTTTTACCCGGCCTGTTATTATGGGATATATATCGCTTTCAGTTTCTTATTGGTTTCTTCGAAGGAGGGTAAAACATATTTTCTTGATCTCTAGGGTTTTGGTAGGTGACGCTTCCTTTCCTTCATTTTGTTCCTTGCATGTCTTTTTACTGCTTTTCATGTTTCGGTTTATGCTCTTATGATCATTCTTTTGTTGCTTTATGTCTTCTTAGATGCGTGATGGCTTATATGTTTCCTTTAATGTTGCACGAACCTTATTGTTGTTGATGTTGTATCATATTTGTTGCTTTTAAGTTGCTTTACTTATTTGTGAATATTTTTGGCTAAATGCTTGACAAAAAATGAAAACAAAGAACAAACCTCTCAAAAAAATTGGTGCAGGTGAGATGTTGGTTGATCCTGTGGTTGCTGATGGTTGTAATGAAATGCTAAAACGCGGTGGTTCACAACACATCCGTGTCCAGTCTTCTACGCATCCATGCATGCCACAGGATGTACCTCAACAGTTGGCTGGCCCTTCTTCCGGGGCGAAGAGAAAGCGTGAATACCTAGGGTCGCAAACGGTTTCTTCATCGACTGGCGAAAACCGTCGTAGCTCCTTTAATGGTGGTACGCCGTTTAGACTTCACAGTGCGTTTGCGCCAGAACCCTTTTTCTTTGGTGGTTACCACTTATGGTTGATGTTCTTCTTAATTTTTCATTCATATGTGTCATGGTAAATTCTCATGTTGCGGGCACTGTCGTTAGAGAGTGCGTCGAACCATAAGCCGCTAACGTCGATGCAGGTATGTTGGAGGGTTGTTTGGTTACGGCCTCATCTTTTGGATGCTGGTTTCATGTGTCGTGTTGTATTATCTATAGTCCGCTATGTGTGGCTTATATCATTCTTATCGTTTTAACAACACTTTTTGTTCTTGCCATTTCTATTACAGAGTTGCTGGCCAGGAATGTTGTACAGGGCCGGTCGTCGAGTGTGAGTTCGGACGGCTGCACACTTAACATTGCGGTTACAACGACAGGACCGTTGCAAGGTATATGCGTTGGGATTTCTTTTACATTCATTTTTGGGCACTATGTTTGGTAAAATGACACTTACAAAATACACTAAGAAAACCAAAAAAAAAGGCTAACATAACTCCTTATTTAAGTTGGATGCACTGAGAGGACATCATAGCAAATAACATTTAGAAAATATAAGTAATGGAGTAGGTGAGTAACATTATAAAAAAGAAAGTTAGATTTTTCCCATTTTTCTATGCATCACCGGTGACCACACAAACAAAACAAATCTTGTCTTATCTTCATTTAGGCTTTCTTTTTTGTTTAATCTTTCTTCCTTTTCCATTCTGTCTTATGTGCACATGAAAATTGTGTCTTAGCTTCACCTTAATGCCTACCTTATCTTTGAATGTTTATTGGTGTATATTTCTTAAACTTTTGCTTTGTGTGGTTTAGAACGTTTGGACTATGGAAGAGATCATTCAACGACCCAACATCCGAGTCAGTCATTTTATTTATGGTTTCTTAATAGTATCGTTTTAAATTGTGTTTATTGGAATTTTCTTAAAATTTTAAATTTGCTATGTCTGTAGGTTCTCAACCTGAAGGAAATAGTTCTCGCCGATGGTGCTTTGGTTCGTGTTTAGTTATTGATTTTGTTTCTCCGTTTGTGGTCACTTTGGGGTTTCTCATATGTTATTTGATGCGGCGGTACTCATGCCCGCAACAACGCTCAAATGTGACACCACGAACCACGGTCGCGATGTTTGGTAAGTGAGATTAATACTATAATTTTACGCTAGCACTTTTCAGCTCAGTTTTGCTCGATGGTTTCTTGTTTGGGTCGTTACTTTTATACAGCCGCCACAACAATATAGGCCGGTCAATGTGACCGTAGTGTGTCGTTACGTCGCTCCAAATTTTGGGACGAGGAGAAGCTTTCAATATCTACTAGAAGGACCGGTCCTTTATATCACAAGTCTGTTTACGTGGTCGGGTGAAGCTTTTTGTTGCACGTGCTTATCCACCACTTATTTGTCGACTTTTCTCGATCGGCATTTCATCGAGAACATAAGGATGTATAACCAAATGTTTGCTATGACGTCGTTGGGAGCAAACATAGATGAATCTGTTATCTTGGGAGTGGTCCTTATGTCTTCAAAATATCAGGGCAAATCTATCATCGGATAGGTAGGTTGTGCCGAACACTGCAAAGACCCCGTTTTTACAGCTATATATTTACGACACGGATAAGGAGGTACAACATCGTGTGGGCCATTTTAACACACACCGCTAGGCTGACAATGCGGCGAGGATGTGGTACGATCGCTGATACGTTTTTGGACCACAACAACGCATTGGTTCGGCTATTCAGAATGGCTAGGGACAAGCCTTCAAGAAAATGATGTGCCTCACTTTAGGGTTGCTTTGTTCGATAAGGTCTATCGTCACGATGATCGCCTACAGCCGGATGCTATTGGGGCTATAATTTTAGACGATACGTTGAAACGAAAGCGATTTTGATATAGTCTTGGAAACACATTCGGGGATGTACAGCGGATAAGTAAGTTACAGCGTGTTACATGTCGCACAATTTCCGTTCTTGTTCCTTTATGGTGGCGGGGTACCATCGATCTTAAGTACCTAAGCGTTGAAGGTGTCGCCAAAATGCGTAGGGAAACGGATGTCGATGAAAGCTTTTATACATACCGTTACATGATCGCCTCGGGGTATTACAATCTTCTTAGTAGGGAGGCGGCTTTTCAAAGCAATATGTGGTCACGGCCTATTGTAGCATCGAACAAAATAGAATGGACTTCATTAGGTCTAATCAGGCTGATATAAGGGGGGATTACCTGGCTGGTCTTCATGATGCAATAGCAAGAGGGGATGTAGATGGATCTGATGTCGGTTCTAGGATCATTTTACCGTCCTCATTTACCGGAGGGCCTAGGTATATGTATAGCGATCACTACCTTGCGCGTTGGCTATTTGCGCGAGCATGGAAACCGTCGTTCTTTGTGACTTTACGTGTAACCCAAAGTGGCGAGGTGGAGGACTATTTGCAGGCGTATCCACTCTTATCGGCGGTGACCGCCCATGTAATTGGCGATTTTTGGCGGAAGATTCATGACTTCGTGAAGTTTATACGCGACCACAGGCCTTTTGGAACGGTTACCGCAGGTTTGTGCACTTTGCTTTCTCCCATACTTTATTATGAAATTATATCACAGTTCTTATATACATGTTCACGTAAAATTAAAGTATTGTATAGCAGCGATCGTTACCACTTTTCTTCGTCCCCGCTTTATACACCGTTGAGTTTCAGAAGCGTGGACTTCCTCATTGTCATATACTACTGTGGACCAACCATGGCGGCCGTCCACTCAGGGATGCGGACATTGATTGTGATACATAACCGCTGAACTTCCCGACCCACAACAAGATCCACAGGGGCTTTAGAGTAATTCGAGTTTATGGTGCACGGACCATGTGGTATGGCATTCGAATGCTCCATGTATGCGAGATAGGCAGTTTGCAGGGAAATACTTTCCAAAGAGTATTGTGGCGACTTTCGATAACTCAGGATCACGTCCATTACTGAGACGAGATATCCCATTCAACGAAACCGTGCACACAGTGTCTGGTTAGATAGCGCTTATGTGGTTCCTTACAACTATCCGCTATGTATGACTTTCTACACCCATATAAGCGTAGAGTACCGTGGATGGTCGATGTTGATAAAATATTTGTTCAAGTACATCTCAAAAGGTACTGATAGAATTATGGCAAAAATTACAAGAGAAATAGGAAGCGGCTACGACGGGTCGCAGCGGCATCTACTTCTATGAATCGATCCGGTTCGGATAGATGAAATTAGTAACCGTAGATGGCGGATACATAGGTCCACATTTAGGCTTCCTGGCGCATTTTAGGCTTTGACATACATAGCAGAGACCCGGCAGTCCAAATCCTTGCGGTTCACTTAGAGAACATGCAGACTGTGACATTGAGAGCCGACCTACCGGTGAGAGGTATTTTAAATTACAGTTGGTCGGCCAAAAACGACACTTCAGAGTGGCTAGCATTTAACGAAGAATATGCATGCCATGCCATTTGACATACCTAGAGTTTCCTTCGGAATTTGTTTGGTCTAAAGCCGATAAGGCTTGGTCCCCAAGGTATTTGGCCACCATCTATCGGTAGGTTAACGATGTTCATCCTACCGTTGGGGACCTTATCAACGGATGTTGTTATGTCATCGAAGGTTGCACTTCGCTTGTGCAATCCGCACGCTAATCGGCCGAGTATCCTACAAACAAGGCTAGCATGTGAGGCGTTACGTCTTTACATGATGATCAAGAGTGGATAACAAACAATGCAAGAAGCTTCGAACGCCTACCTCATCACGTTGAGGAGCTTTTCGAAATATTGGTGTTCGCGATATTTCCAATCCATTGGTGGTCCGGGAAACCTGGGAAGTGTATTCGGTGACATTCGTTCATTTTGTCACGGTCGTTGGGCATTCGACCACTACACGAAACGAGCACGAATTACGGCGGGGCTTTTATGAGCTTCAAACCGCTACGCTTACACAACAAATCTTTGAAAGACTATGGCCTCCCAACGCCACCCGAAGGGCTAATTCACATGTTTAGAAACAGGGTCGTTATGGAAGAAAGGAACCAATAGGAAGAGTTAGCCATCAGAACGCACCATGGTTCCGCAATTGAACGCGATTCGAAAGCTTACGATCAACGTAATGACGGCCGTTACTCGAAGAAACAAGAACTTTTATTCGTATAATGCCATGGAGGTACAGCAAAACGGCCTCCATAGCAACGCATTTAAGGCCGCATAGTTCCGGCAGCATCATCGTATCGCCGCCTCTTGCCATGCGAACCGCGACATTCAAGATTTAAGATACCTTTACAATAGCGAGGAATCAAACTTATAAAAGGGGACACAGCTAGGACACTTGCTCAAAGAAACAGATTAATCACCGGGACGAGGCCCCGATGAGTGAACGAGGTGTTTGAGGCTTTAGATAGAACGTTGAGGACGTCAATGAACCACAAAGTTCGTTTGGAGGCAAGCCTGTCATATTAGGTGGTGACTTTAGGCAAACGATTCCTATCAAGAAAGGGGCTCGAAAACATGAAATTATTGCCCTCTAAATTCTTAATCATACCTTTGGAGCCATTTCAAAATATTTGTCTTGCAAGAAAATATGAAGCCTCGAAGACCGATGACAGACTATACAACAACAAGAGACGTCAACATTCTCTCGGTGGCTTCTTGACATCGGAGATGGTAACATTGGAGTGAAAGATGATACACTCGAAACACTCTTGGATTAACGTCTCGACAAATATTTCCAAGAACCGAGTCGTATTGTCCAAAACTTATCGATTTCATTTATGACTCCACATCTCTTCAACATCCAAGTGCTTCAAGTTTCCAAGAAAAAGCCATCGTTTGTCCTAAGAACGAGACGCCAGATGTTATAAATGCAATGCGATATCGAGTGGTATCGACGCCATACTTCTATAGTAGCCGACGGCTATCCGATTGGTAACCCACGGAGGTGCCTGAAGAAAGCTATATCAATGGAGTACCTTAACTCATGACCTTCTCGTGACTCCCACCATAAGTTAGAAGTCAAAATTGGCTGCCCAATAATGCTTCTTCTTCGCGAACTTAAATTTAATGGGGCTGTGTAATGGAACACGAATGATCGTGAATCACCGCTTTCGAGTTATTGAGGCAAAATAATTAGCGACGGTTGGGACGAAAGTATTTCGCCAAGGATTTGACGTATAAAGAAGAGAAAATGCCATTCACTTTTGCTAAAAGGGTTCCCAGTCAAACTATGTTATGCGATGACCATCAACAAAAGTCAAGGCCAATTGTTGAAGAAGATCGGGGTATACTTGCCGGAACCTATATTTGGTCACGGCGACTATATGTTGCACTTTCACAGCCACCTCCCCGGATGGCCTCAAAATCGTCATTGAAAATCGGGCAGCCTAATCAACGACACCAAAACATTGTATACGAGATTTCCTAAATAAAATTACCGACGCCGGTTTCATTTATCTTCGGCGCGACCCTTTGTTTTCATTTGCTCGAGAAATTATCGTAACTGTGTTTTCCATTTAAATTCGCATGCTTATAGTCCTCCATTGCAGCAATCCTGGCCTTCATTTACTTGAACCAATTTCATGCTATACATATGTTAGATTCGCGTGTGAATAAGCCCACTATAACACTTGAAAAACTATGCATTGGCATCGTACACGATAGTAGTTATGTTATCTTAATATACTACATTCATATGTTTTAGTGTACACACATGCCTGTTTAAATTATTTGTATATGCGCCACCTTTTTAAAACTGCTGCCCATGCTTATTCACATTTTAGTTTATCTGAATAGTTCCCTTTAACATATAAACGTGTTTATTGACATTTTTTCGGTCATCATTGTTATTCTTTAAAATATTAAATATCCTCACTACGCTTCGGTGTGAATGGCATTAAGCAGACCATGGTGACGGAATCAAAGAATGTCACATCAATCGCCAGTGGCGCACGCGTTGAAGAGGAAATAGCCAATTCGCGAAAGAATAAAGAAAGATGCTGGAGACGAATCCAACATCGTGAGACATAGCTGACATAGATCCGACAAACGCTAATCAGACTTGGAAGCTAAAGTGTATCGGAATGGATATCAAGAAATGTACCAACCCAAACCCAACAGAATGTGTTTTATCCTACTAGACGTAAAGGTACAATTGAACGCTATACATTCATAAAGTTACTTTCGCAACCGTATTACTTCTAACATCAACCATTTTATAGGTCATGCAATCCAGCGAATGTTGAAGTTCGTGACATCAAGCAATATGACGCAACGCTACGCCTAAATTCATGCTACAAGATACAAAGCTTTGGATGTAAGAGAACTGATAATTGGCAACGAACTTTGGAAAACGATATCACTTTGCTTTTCGGAAGGTATACAAGAGTTACTCCGTTTGAAGATGCCACATTCTCCAGACACTACTTTAATTTACAAATACAATGAACTGGACAATCGCGGACACACGCGACGCCATGCTACAGTGCATTTCTTATTGAAGCATATAATCGCTTTATAAACATTCATCCATAGCTAACTGAGATATCTATAGATTACATAGGATCATCGAAATGTTTCAAGAATCAAGGAATTTGGTCCGATGACCAACAGATACTCGAAAGAACGTTGAGATACAAAACCTCAAGTATGCCTATCCACATGTACTCATTCATAAAAATTACAAAACTATGAATGCTTACTTTTTATATATTCTTTACACATGGAAATAGTGCGCTTGAGTTTGTGGAATGAACTGCCACATCTTTTGAACTACGATGGCATTTACCGCAGAGCAACCGGTCATCATAGCAGTCAGTTCATGCTTGGTTAAAGATATGCAAGTTAGGTTTCTTACACCCCTACTACTACGTGTTTACACTTTCCAAAAGCTAATTGCCAAAAATTAACAAGCGCAGGCTATATCCAACTTTCTCAGAACCCCCACATACTACTATTTGAATCCGTTGTCGATGAGGCGAACCACATCTGGCAAAGTGTATGTAAATGGCTAGCTTATCGCTAAATTTTCATCGATATTTAAATTGAAACGTTTTAACTTAACATTGTCATGTAGATATGATGATGTTTTGGCAACAGCCTCAAGAGTCCCATTACTCTGAGACCTGCTGAGGTAGAAGAATCGGTACGACAGCTTTTAACAACTTAACTTTGGCAAATGAACCCCGAGACCCTAACGGTAAAATATAGGTCTTTTGTAGCTAAATACTTTATAAATATTTACAAAGATCAACGACGGTATGAACTATACGGAACAACAAAGGTTCACAACAGAACATTATAATGACTTGAAGAAGATAAAGGGTGGTACCGAATAAATGCAACTCAAGGCCAAAAATTGAGGATAAATCGCAGATTGGCATTGCAGAACCGGGGAACCAAAATCGCTCTAATTACATGTATGACAACAATCCTATGCGTACTAACACAAACAAGATTAAATATAAATCTCAAAGCATGAATAACTAAAGCTAACCTACATTTCATATGCGCTATCGCTTCAAAGCTATCATCGCCGACGCTTCAAAGGTACCATCTCACATGTTTGAGCACGTACGAGAAACTCCTACCGGATGTTCGGAGGTGCTCGCTACATACCGCACCGAACCCATATAAAGCCCCACCAATATTGAAAGATTTAGAACATACAAAACACATGTTCATGTTGCATTTTGGCAAAGGAAGCAAAAGAAATTTCCCAAGGTTTGTTCTCGACGATGCAATGAATCCGCCATTCGTTTCCAAACCGGGTTGCCCCAACTTACCACCGCCAAAGAAAGGAGACAAAGGAAAGTTCGTTTCAACCCTAAACCAATCCGTGAATCAATGTCGCCTACAGAAATCTTAACCACTACACTCACCCCACCTATCACTTCCACCGAGGCCATGGAAAAGAACGACAACAAGTAGGACGGTTACTACAACTACACGAAGACAACTATTTGAAACTCCGCCATGAAACCGAAACATGATCCAAAAGGGCCAAGACCGACGATGACCCAACAACAAAAGAACCTATGCAAAAGGTGTACTAACTTTTCGCTAAGTAGCAACCATCTACCCTATCACGTGATATATGTGATCGTAAAAGTGCAATGCTATAACGTTGTAACAAATTTTGGTAAATATCTGCTGGGGAAGATGTACATTAATCACGACACTACTATTTGGCGTAGCCACCACTATCAAAGATAGATGTCAATCTTTTGGCCTTATATGTGGCACTTAGCATCGTTGGTGCATTTACCTATCAATGGTAGCGTTTGTAAAAGCAGTCGCCAGGACCCGAGCGAATATCTAAGTTTTAGCGCAAGATAATTATCTATGTTTAACATGTTGATTACCATTTTACACTACCCCGCTTATGGTTATTCGGTGTTTTTTTATACTATGATATTCACCTACAAAAACTTAGTTATCGCCACTAAACAAAGCATTAACGATCAAACCACTTCTATCAAATAAACAATTTCAAAAAAAAAAAAAAAAATTAAAGAGGCGCTACAATACCCGCTGCAACGCAGCGGGCTGCACTCCTCGTTTTTTATATATATTGCATGTTCGAAGCCCATATAGATTCGAGGCCCAAAGTCCAAACCCACCGCCAGCCCTCCTTGGAGCCCATCTAGCGCTATCCAAGCCCATTTCCTTTCTATGCGAGGCCCAGTCCGAAATAGCCAAGCTCAGACCCAATGCAAAGAAAAAATGAAATCTGCTGAAGAAGTTGCCACACAAGTTCAAAAATATTCTACAAATATCAACTTGGGGAGCAAGTTTTATTAGGGGCTTTTTGTGCCAAGGCTTAATAGTTTAGGTGCCTTTACGAAAATTTGTAAAACCCTAGTAGGGGGCCAAAGTGTAACTTGTGGGTTTATAAAAACCCACCTCCTCACCTCATTTTATCATCTCCTTTATTATTTTTCTTACCAAAACTCTTGTATTTATTTTTATGCTCTTTAGTTTTATAAAAGTTTTAATTATTTCTTGCATCTCTTTATTCTTCTCATCTCTTAATCATTTTTATTTCATTTTATTTTTATAAAAATATCCCATGAAGAGTTTAGTTATAGTAAGATTGTGTGAGTGTATTTTATACCTCCGCACACCAACATATCATATTTATATTTTTTAAAAGTTTAGTTTTTATGTTTATTTTTATTAAAGTTTACTTTTTTATTGTTTTATTTAGCTCTAAAATAGTAAAGTCTCTAAAATCTTGTCTTTTACAAAAATCCAAAAATATATTTTATTTTCAATATACAATTTTCAGATTTTTCCGAGTTGTTTTAGTATTTTTAAAAATCAAAACTTTTTTCTCATATTTTTCTTTAAAAAATGTTTGTATTTTATTTTAAAATAGTAAAAAGTAAAAAAAATATTTTATATTTTTCCGTAGCTTTTCATAGTTTTCTTAAGATAGTGTGATTTTTTCATATTTTTTTTGAACTAGTTTACTATTTATTTTGATTTATTTGCTATTTTAAACATTAAAAAAAAATACTTATTTAATTCCGAAAATTCTAAAACTTTTTCTGTGAGTTTATATCACTTTTATTATGTTTCTAAAAATATTTGAATTTTCGAGTTCATTTAATATTTTTCCTTGATTTATTTCCTTTTCTTTATAAAAAAACTCAAATTATTTTCTGTTTTAATTGTTTTTTTGAAAAAAGTTAATTTTTTTTAAGTTCACTATTTTATTTTAAATTTCCTAATTGTTTTAGTTATTTAATATTTTCTCTTTTCTTGTTAAAATAAAAAAATCTTATATTTTAAATCTTAACCTTAATAACCAATTATTTTTGGAAACATATCTCCTTGAGAGAGTTTGGTGGTTAAGATTTGATTTATTAAGATTAGTTTACCTATTATTTTAGCTTTTTATTATAAAAAGTTTATATTTATATAATTATGCTAACCCTTAACGTTTTGATTTTGTTTGTGTACTCCCATCTCTACCGCTAAGGCCGGAGCTTAAGGGTCTTTAAGCATTTTAAATACATAAAGTTTGAAACTTTAGTAATTTTTAAGCTTGTTGGTGAATAAAGTTTTAAACTTTACTTACTAATTAGTGGATAAGATTAATGTCAGAACTTTCAGAACCAACTTATAAGATCTTTTATTCCTCTCGTTTCATCATCCGGGTTCTATTTTTTACTTTTAAATCTTTAGTAGTTATAAATTTTAATATAATAGTTATGCTTATTTTATTGAATTAATTGCTATGTGTTGGTTTGCTATGCTTAGTGAGTAGGTTTTTTTTTATACTTGTTGAGTAGATTATTTGCAGATTAAGTGCGGTTTTAAAAGTTAGAAAATCTATTGGTTAGTAATTTTAAGTTACTTAGATTGAAATTTTGGTTGTTTCGGCAAAAGCCGCTGAAAATAATTAGGTTTTAATCTAGATATTGATATCTCTTTATGAAAAATTGTTGTGAGAAAATAATTATTTGTAAAAGATATTAATTCATCAATAAACGACTTAATTGAAATAATAAACCACACTTAAGGATCTTGATAATTTGCTTAACAAGTATATCTTTTCATCATATATTTCTTATTCGCTTGCTTAGCATAATTTAGTTAATTTTTTAGTTGTTATCATTTATCGTTAACTTTAATTTATTTACTTTCTACTAGTTTTATTATTGTTTTTGCTTTAACTATTATCTTTTTAATCTAAAACCCATAAACTTATATGTTTTTAGTTTAATTTGCATAATTGCTTATTTGTGTTTAGCTTTCTTGTTTTACATGCTTAATTGTTTTTTTCTTATTAAGTTCCAAAACCCAAAATATTTTTATCCTATTCAAATCACTCGACCTTTAAACAACGAATCGATTTTTCATTACACCCTCGTTGGGAGAACGACCCGGGAGTTCCGTACTTCCGGTAAATTCTATGTACTAAAAAGAACAAATCAAGTACATTCTACTCTACGACTTAATCCATAATTTTTAACATAAATAAAATTTTCCATCAAATTGAGTCACATTAAAAATCAAAAGAATGGTTAAGAAAACAATGAAAACATACCAAAGGCTTAAAAAAGAGATAAAAAACCTTGTTATCGAGAGTTTGATGAAATAAAAAATAATTGAGGGATAGGGTTATGGTGAATTTCGGCTGAGAGGAGAGGAAGAAGGAAAAAAAAATAAGGATTATGATTGTGTGGAGTTTTAGTAGGAAATAAATAGGTATATGAGATAATTATGAAATTTTTATTTTTATTTTTTATTTATTTTTTATTTATTTAAAAAAAAAAGAAAGAAAAAGTATTTATCCCTTTTTTTGCCGGATTTTTATATAAGTATATATATTATTATCTATTTTTTTAACACTTAACATTATGCTAATTTAGGAGTATTATGTTCTTAATTAAGTGCATTTAACCTTTTAATGTGTTATAATAGACTTTAGTAGTGTTTAAGTGATTTTTAAATGTCTTAATAATTTATATTATTACATTATTATTACTACTATTATAGAATATTAAAATCGACTCAATTTTATTTAATTATGGCTTAAATCACCAATATGTTGTATTCGGTAGGTATTTGTGATGCCTAATAATACGTTATATGAACTACTTCAACGTTTTAGGAAAAACGTGAGTATTTAGAGATTTCATCAAGACTACCACAACTAGAGGAAATAGGATGGTTAAACCACTTAACTCTTAGAATTTCTCGTTTTCTATGCAGGAATCGCGTATGCATATAAGTCTAACAAGATGTCAAATGTTGAGTTAATAGTCAAAGTTGACTAACCTGATTTGGTGAACCTTCTAAAAGCTTCTAAAGCTCACTTAAATTTCTCAGGTTTTTGAGCTGATCAATTCTAACACATTACTTATTTGAAATTTTCATAGTTGTTAATATCCCGATCCTGATCTGAGAATCTTACGATTCTACAAAGCAAAAACGATCTGATCCTAATGGGATCTTAACAAGCTTTTAAGATATAGATCCCGATTCAATTATACGATCTTAAAATCTACTCCGATCCGATCTTACTTTTTTCGAAGCACAAACTAAAAAATTACAAATTTATGGTATATGTTTTTATATAATTTAAAAAACAACATGTGATTCTTCTTAAACATTTCATATTCTCATATTTTTTTAACTTGGCTCTAATTGATACTAAAGACACAAAAGACATGAAAGACATGTAATCCACATAAAAATACACTTATTCTGCTTTTACGGATCTACGCATTTTTACGCGACCTAACGCATTTTGGTATTTAACTTATGCCCTGCACAAGTTAGAAAAACCATTCATAATATAATTTCGTGTTTATAATATATAATAATTTATAAATTTGAATAATATTAAAAAAAATCATTAAAAGATGACATTATTGCAGAATTTTATAATTTCGATCTGATTCGATCTGATGATCACAATCTTTTAAAGATAAAAACGATCCTAAATTAATAAGTAGGATCACAATCTTAAAATCTTTGGAAATTCCGATAAGATTAAAAACTCCTTAAATTCGAGTCAAAGTCTTACAGGTTACATCAAAATCTTAAAGTTTGACTTCTTTAGAAAACTTAACTGATGTACTTCGACTGCCACTGTCAAAAGTCAAAACACTTTACTTTGAACTCAAAACATGAAGTCAATTTCTTCACATTCAAATCAAACCCATTTCGAATCACTGATTTCACTAATCAAAACCAGTTCCCAAACACCCCAAATTCATCAAATCCATGCACACCTTATTCGCAGACACTTATTTCAACAACCCTTTTTTTCAAACCCATTTTTAAACCGTATTTCTTTACCCCCTTTTCAAAACCTAAACTATTCCCGCCAAATTTTTAACCAAGTAATTAAACCCAACGTGTCACATTATAATAGTATGATCAGAGCTTACGCGATGAGCGTAAAACCTGAAAGAGGGTTTTACGTTTATCGTGATATGTTGCGGTCTGGTTTACGGCCTAACGGGATGTCGAATTCGTTTGTTTTAAAGGGTTTTGTGAAAATGGGTTTGGTGTTGTGTGGTGTGCAGGTTCATGGGAGGGTTTTGAGAGATGGGTTTTGTGGGGATGGGGTTTTGATGACTGGTTTGATGGATTTTTATTCGGGGAGTGGCGAGATTCGAGACGCGTGTAAGGTGTTTGATGAAATGTGTGTTAGAGATGTTGTGGCTTGGAATGTGCTTGTTTCGTGTTATGTGAGGAATTGGAGGACGAGGGATGCGTTGGGTGTGTTTGATAGGATGAGGAGTGGGGGGAGTGGGTGTGATCCGGATGATGTTACGTGTTTGTTAGTGTTGCAGGCGAAGCTGTGTGCGTTGGATTTGGGGGAGCGGGTTCATGAGTATATTAAAGATCATGGTTATAATCGTCGTCTTAATCTAAACAATACCCTTGTGGCAATGTATTCTAAGTGTGGACAGTTAGATAAAGCGTATGAAGTGTTTAAGGAGATCCCTAATAAGGATGTTGTTTCTTGGACTGCTATGATCTCGGGTTTCGCGAGCAATGGGCGTGGAAGAGAAGCAATCGACGTTTTTAGAGAGATGCAGAGGATGGGTGTCTTGCCTGATGAGCAAACATTCACAGCTTTGCTTTCTGGTTGCAGTCACGCTGGGCTGCTCGATGAAGGAAGGTTGATATTTGATAGTATGCAGAAAGAGTTTAACTTAGTTCCTAACATCCATCACTATGGGTGTGTAGTTGATCTCATGGGTCGTGTCGGTTTAATTGAAGATGCATATGATGTCATTATATCCATGAAATGTAAACCAGATGCAACAATATGGAGAACTTTGCTTGGAGCTTGCAAAGTACATGGTCATGACACACTTGGGGAACGAGTGATTGAGCATTTGATTGAACTAAAGGCTCAAGAAGCGGGCGACTATATCCTACTTCTTAATATTTACACGTCTGCTGGAAACTGGGAGAAAGTAATAGAATTGAGGAAAATGATGAAAGAGAAAGGTATTCAAACGACTCCGAGTGCTAGTACAATTGAACTGAAAGGAGAAATAAATGAGTTTAAAGTTGACGATACTACACATCCCCGAATTGTAGAAGTTTATGAGATGCTGGATGAGATCAAGAATCAGTTGAAGATTGGTGGTTATATTGCAGAAATAACCTCGGACAGGTTATCTTATCATAGTGAAAAACTGGCATTGGCTTTTGGAGTATTAGCTACACCACCTGGGACGAAATTAAGAGTGGCAAAGGACCTGCGGATTTGTATCGATTGCCATAATTTTGCAAAGACGCTTTCGGGGGTTTATAATAGAGAGGTGATTATAAGAGATCGTACACGCTTTCATCACTTTAGAGAAGGGCGATGCTCATGTAATGATTTCTGGTAGAATTTAACGTTATATCACAATTTTGGTATTAAATTCATGTTAGTCAGTTTAACAACGATTTAGTGCTTTCACAAGTTCAATTCATTACATTGCTTTCGCATACCTTTATCTTAGGTTGTTCATGCGAGATTACGCATTTTATGCTATAACGAACACAATTGTACAATAACAGTAACCACAAATCTTCAAAGTCTTAAATTAGTACAAAACTGAAGATGCTTATGTGCTGGTGATGAATCTTTAACATTATGCCGCAACTTTATTATTACCTCGCTACATGACTTCTGTATATTGAACTTCAAGCAGACACCGTCTGCTTATTTGCGAAGGTTACACCTTTCTCTATGCTTCCCTTGAGCTCGGACTTCAGAGCTTCCAAAGCTTTCTCCTCATATTCTGTCAGTCCCTGGAGATCAGAAGAGATCACAGCCTCAACACCTTGTTTTCCAAGCTTAATCCTTGACGCAAAGAACGGGAGCTCTGTGAGTTCTGACTGAACAAATGAACACTCATAGACGTCAGTATCTCCATCAAGTGCACGAAGAGATGACTCCACAAACCGTGCAGCCGCATATGCCATGGATAGTGTGGCAGAACCTGCACCAGCCTTTGCCTCAACCACCTCTGTTCCCGCATTTTGGATCCTAACAGTGAGATCCTGAATTTCTTCATCGGTGAAGGTGACCGAAGGTTTTGTCTTCGACAGCAAGGGTAGAATGGTGATTCCAGCATGGCCTCCGATAACGGGAACGTCAACATCAATGAGCTTCAAATTCTTTTTCTGAGCAACAAAAGTGTTTGCTCTCACAACATCAAGAGTAGTAACACCAAAAAGCTTCTTAGGATTGTATACACCCTTCTGTTTCAACACCTCTGCAGCAATTGGTACTGTTGAGTTAACCGGGTTGCTGATAATATGAATAAACGCATCAGGACAGTTATCAGCCACAGCTTCGACCAATGTCTTTACTATACCCGCATTTATGTTGAAAAGGTCATCACGGGTCATACCAGGCTTCCTTGGAACACCAGCAGGAATGACGACCACATCAACACCTTTCAAACAGTTAGCTAATTCATCATTTCCGGTAAAAGCTTGAACTCGTGAAGGCGTGTTGCAGTGACTAAGATCAGCTGCTACTCCCTTGACATTGGCTATATCGTAAAGGTGAAGATCCGAAACCAAAGGGGACATCTTTACCAAAAGAGAGAGTGGCTGGCCGATACCACCAGCAGCTCCAAGAACAGCCACCTTGAATGATGCCTGAACTTGAAAGGCATTTGGTGTCTGGTTCTGATTTGTGGCTCTCTGAGTGAATGATTGGTGAAGTGGTGCTATCATTTCGTTGCCCAAGAAGGATGATTTGGACTGGCAGTTTACAGATGGAACTGCCTTGAGGCCGCTGAAATTCTTCAAAGTGTTCCCTGAATTGCAGTTCACTCCATAGGCCTTTGATTGTGAAAGTGAGCTGGTTTTGGAACTGTATGATATCGATCCAATCGAAAAGGTACTTGCTGATGTAGCTGCCATCTTATACCTGAAGAATAAGATGGAGAGCAACATTCAGAAATTCATGCTAGACGGTGCAATATGAAAAAAACTTAAATCATAGCAAAATGACAACCACAAAGCTGCTAGTTCAAAAGCTAAACACTTGTAACATGCATAGAGATATGGCTAGGAGAAGGGGTCGGGGCATCTATAAGTTTGTAATGTACTAACTACAGTGCATTAACTAACTAGATCAGTGAGAGTATACACTTCAAAGATGAATAAGGCTTCAATACAAGTAAATAATATATTGTTTTTATTAAAAAATAGAACTGATAACATTTGATCGTGTTGATTAGGTAGCATCTGATGAATTTCAAAATGTGTTCCAAATGTTTATGTTGCGCCAAAAATCTGAAAGAAGAGTGGACACGAGATAGGTGCATGAAAATAAGAGAGATGCACTGATGTACAAGGTTTACATGTATTATGGCCAGATCCAAGTAATGGGAATGGAGTGAAACTAGTCCGAGACCAAACACAATCTTATGTTTGCACTTATATATATCTAACCACGACAACCCTTTTGCAAGTACCATGAAACCAAACGGTAGTTTATAATCTAACAGGCAACAACATTAGTACAGCATTTCTAATTCAGCTGGTACATATAACGATCAGATAGATATGTTCTCAGGCAGATATATCTAATTCACAACTTAAGGTTGTGTTTGTTTTTTAAGATGTTTTATGTCTCATCGGCACGCGAGAGAAGAGGTGGATATGGAATCTTTAAGATAGGAGGAGTGATAATCAGACAAAAAAAAATTCTACAAAATTGAAGAGGAAAAAGGTCATTTTTTCCTCTTAGGGGGTGTTTGTTTGAGCTTATATAGCATCCCTATAGCTTATTTGGTTTTCGACCTATGTTTCTTAAGCTCATTTTTTGTGGCTTATTTTATACCTTTTCGGCTTATATAACCTTATAAGCCGAAACATTTGAAAATGAGCCTTAAAAGCGAACTTATGAAACATAAGCCAGAAATCTAATAAGCCACAAGACTGCTACATAAGCTTAAACAGACACCCCCTTATGTTATAAACAAACAAACTTCTTTCATTTCCTCTTCCCCAAACAAAAGTGACAAAACTGATTTTTTTTTCCTAAAAAAAAGACAAACACTGCCCAAATTACACAATGACACATAAATTCCATTCCAAATACAAATCTACTGATCTAAAGTTGATGATTATGATAGTAAATAAAAATAAAAACTATATTATAGATATCTAGATCTGCAATTAATAAATAAAAATGGCGATGATAGATAGAGAAAGCGTATACGTACCTGTGTGTTTTAAAGTTAAATGCGGATGTTACGAGAATAGACAAAACAGAGAGACGTGTTTGACGGCGACTTAAATAGGGGTTTAAGTAGTTGGTGGGTTGGTGAGCGAGTGTTGCTGGGGGACTTATCCTCTGCTGCTAGCGTCCAGGGAGCTCCGTGAGGACTCTTAACACTGTATTTAACATTTTAACATTTTATCCTTTTTTTAAAGAAAACAAAAAAAAACAACAACCCTTTATTTAATATTTTTATTCTTAACACCGCCTGATAAATAACAATTCATTCATTAAAGTCTATTACAAAGAAAAACATATCGAATTTAAACATACCTAAAATTTAAAACCAAACGTGAATTTAAAAAACAGAATGGAAAATAATAATTACAACATTTATTCGATCTTCGGCTTTATTCTTTTTGATTCAAGATGTTTTTTGCTGAAGGATAACATTATTACATGTCTTTGTTTAACAACCTAGTATGCTTTCTCATACACGATTTTCGCTTCGGACGCCGATCACATATGAATCGACACGAATCTTTGTTGCCCCCACATATCGATCCACCACTTTATTTCGCTATACCACTTACAACTTTTAAGTCTTTTAAATAGGAAATGTTATACAAAATAATGCAAGAACACATGATTCTACTTATCATGGTAACTTCAGATTGACATGTCGTTGTTGCATTATACCCCAACGCCCTCGAGCACACCTAAAGCACGCTCGGACATCCTTTCGCACTTTCTTTGTTTTAAAATAATCATGTTTACGCCGCTAAGTACGCGGAATGATTTGACGAATAAAGCCACTTCCATCAGAGGTAAATTCCACAATTAAGTATATTCTTTTCATACATGGTTCCATTTACCAATATGGAGCTATGGGGCGACGTATAAGCACGTCGCCAATAACTATAGTTATATAAAAAAACACATCGTATTCGCCTCACACCCTAAATAATGCATGCCTAATTCATAAATCTTATACGCAACACTTCAAGTATTATTGTCGGGTATTTTTATCATCCTACCATATTGCCTCTTGCCAACCCAATCTAAAAAAATTTCACTTAATGCATGCAAATAACTATCAAGCATTCCCAAAAAATCATGTTTTCTTTCATGCCTTTCATAAATATTTTGAATGTCGGCATAGGTTGGTTTTCTTAAATACTCTGGTATAAATAATTCAATAACGCACTTGTTAAAATTATCAAGATAATCACGCGGAAGTATGCTCACCCATTTGCAAATATTCATCAAGTGCATCGGGTGAGGTGTCGTATGACAACTGGCGTATGACGGTTGTACACTTCATAAGAACACTTATACTCATTCGACCCGTACAATCGGGTGCTTGGTTAAAGAAATGAAAATGACTTGGAAGATGATCAGAAGTATAAGATTCAATACCTTTGACTATATCTATAAATAGTTTCCGGCTCATACGAAATCTTCTTCAAAAATTCACGTGCGAATACTTACAACCTGGAATGAAATAGTCGTTCCTCAGATGTTCTTCAACAACCTCATGTTCACGGAAGATATGGTTACAGCTCACATGAGGTCGAGCTGCTTCTTGTTCTAACTGTTGTTGATATTCGTACGCGACCATCATAAAGTGTCACACCCCCAAAATACTTGTTTTGTAACGAATGGAATTCTCGAGGATGACCCCATAGCATCAAATACAAGTATATCAACGACCTAAAGTGTCGCTTGGAAAACACATCGTTTGATATAATAAAACATTCAGAGTTTACAAAAGATAGGTCCCAAAAGGTAGTCAACATTTGCGAAAATAAGTTTGTTACAATCCAAACGATGTTTTAAAGTGCACAAACCTATGTGAGACGCCACACCGACTCTATAATAAGTCCTTATGCATGCCATGAAGTATATGCCTTAGATACCTGAAAATACATTGCTAAAAGTGTCAACACAAAGGTTGAGCGAAGTTCATAGAGTTTACGTGAATGTTTTATATACGACCACCACAAGTATAAGTCATGTATGACAAATATGTCACATAAAAATGTTACAATTGCTATAAGCACATGACAATCGGCTAGATCGATCATGATACCAGCCCAACGAGTGTTTTGCACAAACAACTCAAATTATGATATTAAATGAAATGCATCCGCTTGACCGCTTGGAATCCACCAACCCTGGATGAGGAGTCACCTCAATAGATCTATTCACTCACCCTCGCTACTCCGCGAATCAACGGTTCATGATTATGAAATGGGGACATTCAATTGGCAATGAGGTAACTTAATGTAATGAATTTTGATATACTTGGTATCAAAAATGATGCAATGTATTCTCCCTCGTAGGTTTGAAATAAAGTATAAACTTGAAAGACGGGGCTATGAAAACTCACTTGATACAATGATTATGATGGCAAAAGGATACACGAAATAGGCAAATACCAATCTATTTGAAGATAATCTAAATCTAAAATCATCTCAAACACTAAACACATCAAAATGATCAAAATATCACAAACCATTTTATTGATTTAAATAAATTTATCAAAATCGATGAAAATGATTCAAATTTGCAAATTGGAAGCTTTAGTCCCACAAGTTTTAAAAGTTATCAAATATAGTCCCAGAATTCAAAATATGAAGTTTTGTCATTCACAACTCTCAAGTATTCT
>OU343220.1:158643649-158766043 GCA_910596185.1 Chrysanthemum makinoi
GTCCTTTCACCAGCCTAAGAAAGTTTTGATGTGGATTCTATTGACAAACAATATTCAAAGAAGCACACACACTTGTTCAACCGGACGTCACAAAGAACCACCAATCTCTGAGAGATGAAATGCCAACAACATCCAAGTGTGTGAAATATTCGATATTTGGGGAATAGATTTCATGGACCCTTCCCAAATCCCACAAATTTGAATACATTATCGTTAACTATAGATTATCCAAATGGTATTTGAAGCTTGCTTTTACCAACAAACGAGGCTCGTAGTCCTAATTCTCTCAAATCTTTTCGCCGTTATGGAATTCCCAAGGCATTAATAAGTTTATCGAGGAACTCATTTTCGTAGAACCAAAAATGGAGAAACCATGAAAAGATATGGAGTTCATCATCGATTTACACGACTTATCATCCACAAACCATTGGTCAATTTGAAAATACCTCTCCTAGAAAAACTAAGGACAATGCTTCATTGTGGGCATTTCAGCACGGCTTATAAAACCCAATTGGCACAACTCCTACGGACTCTTGTATGGAAAGACTTGTCATTTGCCGCTCGTTGAACATCGTATTATCAGCCTCGAAATTGCAACACCGATCTCAAAATAGTCGGAGAAAAGATTACTGCAATTGCATGAACTCGATGAATTGAGACTCCAAGCTTATGAAAATTCCAAGCGTATCAAAGCTAGAACAAAAGCTTATCACGATAAAAAGATACAATTAAAAAGAATTCAAAGCCGGAGATAAAGTTATGCTTTTTAACATGAAATTCAAATTCAAAGCTCCTAAGTTACAACCAAAATGGTTTGGACCATATGTCGTAAAACATGGATATCCATCCGTATGTCAACTCTATGACAAACAAGGTGGAAGTTTCATTGTTAATGGACACCAATCAAGTTATATTACGATTAAGGAGCAAACGAAAGAAGTTTCACATGCTGTCCCGGCGACACCATGAGAATAATTCAAACTATCACCTTTGTAGCACCATTTCCTGGAAGAATCCCACAAACTATTCCATGGAAACCATCAGAAGAATTCATATACATCCCGAACTTTACAATGTTCAAAGTCAGCCTTGCGCCTAAATAAATTCGGGAAGATTCGAGTCGGTCGATGACTCAGTAATAAAACAAGCGCTCGAGGCAACCCGTGTGGTTTCAGATTTGATTTTCTGTGGTCACTCCCCAAAGTTTAAACCTTTGGTTGAACTTAAGTGTGGGGGGGGGTGCCACCTTTAATAAAACCTTTGTTTGTTTATAAGATTGTGCGTGTGATGATTTCTCCAATGGATGCCTCGAATGAAGAAAGATTTTAAGTCGATAAACTCATGGACATATCTGGTTTCATCTCTATTTTCCCTATTTCTATACTTTGAAGTTCATTTTTCATTGAGGACAATGTCTAACTTAAGTGTGGGGGGGTGAATAGGAAAAATTAGAGTTTTTCATGCTTAAATTTTAAAATTTTGTTTGCCCTTGTGATCTAGTTGTCTTCACGCTTTTAGGATTATCTATTAGAATCTGGATCAAACCACCGGTAAAATTGGTAATATTTGAAACTTGAGATGTGTTCGATTACTATTGCAATCCATTCTGGGATCGATAAACATTTGCTAGCACATATTATACCCTTTTCACTAAATTGTGAGGATTTAAGCCTATTTCATATATAGCATACATCTTTTATGCTTGAATCTTTTGCTATGAGTGTGCCGGTGATTTTATTTATTCTAGAACTTGTGCTTGTAAATCATTACTGTGAATCAAGACCGAGATTGCATTCGTACAATATAAGTAAATTCGTGATAAAGAGGCACCTTAGGATTTAACCCAAATGGCCTTCCATTTTACATCTAATGTTATATTAGCTAGCCTCATTGGTTAGTTAACCACCCACATGGACCCATTTGTAGTGCTCATTTTTAGCACTAGATACCCTTAGTACACCTTATGAGCCTTCCTTTTCATCTTTGCTTCACCCAGAAAATACAAAAGATTTTACACTTTAAACCTTAGCCTACCCCGTATCAATGTCTAAACGGTTGGTTGCTAGTCGCCTGGAAAGTGAAGATTGTTTAAATGATTATGAGTACCACATCCTATGTGATTGATTGAACCATGCGTGAAAAAAAAAAAAAAAAGGTATGAGAAAATATTAGCCAATGTACTATGTTCGTGGAACAATTGTCATGGCAAAGAAAAAAGTTGTGGAAAGTGAAAAAGAAGAAAGCAAAGCTATAATCGTTTATTTGGGTCGTGGAATGTTTGGTAGCTAGCAACACGGGTATTAGACTTGATTTCATTTTTATTTTAACACCAATTTCATATACATTCCCATGCCTTATCCATACCCTTAACCCTTAGCCATATCATTATAACCCTAATAAAAGTCCTCTTTAGATGTTTTTACTTGGTGCTCACGCCACGCCTGGAGTTTTGTTTCTTGTACAAGCTACTGTAATAATCTAATCATGATCGAAAGCAATGAGTGTGATTTATCTTGTTACTCCCTCTAAAAATGAGTGATTGAGTGAATTATATTTCTTCCTTTTCAAGTGAGGTGTTCTGAAATGTTAATCATGCGAGAAAATCATTGGATATTGTCAAACATCTTGATGTTTCACCTTTATAAAGCATAATTGATGAATATTCTCTTGTATTTATACTAGGTTGATTTGCATCACATTTTTCATAATTACTATCTCGTACCAGGTGGATTCCTAGATTTGCTTGAGGGCAAGCAAAGTTTAAGTGTGGGGAATTTGATAACGCTTCGATTGCATGTTTTAGTAGTGTTATGTGTGCTTTTATATCATTTATTTGGTTATATTTGTGTGATTATAGTGCTTAAACGCATTAAAAGATGTTTGTCTAGTGTTTATAACCGCGGAATCGAGGAAAAATAAAGAAATGTTCAAGAAACGAAGATTCCCGTTTTAGTAAGACTAAATCAAGATCGCAAGGACCTTTGAAGACCTTAGTGATTGAAGAACCAAAGTTCTACAAGACAAAGTGAAGGAAAGATCAAGTTTTCGTTTTAGAAGATCCAACCGATCCGTTACAACCATAACCGATCGGTTGGAAACGCCGAATCGTTTTTACCATCGCTACCGACGGTAGCAACCGCCACCGGACGGGTTGGCCGCTGTTGTAGAAGACTTAACCGATCGGTTGGTCGTATGACCATCCGGTTAGAGAAGTCGATCGCCAATCTTCATCACTAAGCTTTACCTTTGCATCCAAACGGTTCTAGGTCCTTCTCTTGGTGTATTCTAGTCCCTTCCTTACTCCTTGGAGGCAAGTTCAAGATTTAATACCCTAGGCCTTGGAATTAATATAAATAGAGGCTAATTGTGAGCATATGAGACACACCTAAAATACCAATCTCTCTACTCATCAAACAAAGCCTTAAGTTCTCAAAATTTGTCCTTAGAAGTCCGTAGAAGTTTGGAGATCCGTGGTTCACCATTCTAGAGGCCAAACCACCAAGAAGTCTACCCCAATCCTTTGGGAATCATTACTTCACCCTTTGTAATCTTATTCCAAGCATTGTAATACTTTTAATCATGTTTTCTAATGTTCAAAGTTCTGAGTTTATGTTCATGTTTGCTATGAGTGGCTAGTATCTTTATGCACTTGCTTAAATGATGTTGATTATCATATGATTAGTTAGTGATTGTGTTAACATGTTTTAATTCAATTTCAAGTTGATTCTAAGATCCAATTGTGCTAAATTTTCATAGTGACATTTGTTAATCAAGTTTGGCTAATTGATAGTAAACGTCGAAAGAACTTATTGTTATTCAACTAGTCATAATCATTTTGTCTATGGATGATTGTTTTACCCATTATTCTTGATTACACAAAGGAACTAAGGTATAATTGTAATAGAAACGCTTTTTGATTATCAAATTGGATTGGTTGGAAACATCTAAATGGTCGTAAGATTAGTTGTTGAGAATCAATTGTAGCCTTTTGTCTATGATCGGTTACCTTTTGTATTGACCATTTCTTAAGCAATTTGATGAACAAGTGGATGTTTTTGTGTTTAAGTTTATGTATGTAGACTTATGAAACTTGAATTGATCTTGAATTGATTGATTAAACTTAATGCTTGTTTTTATGAACAAAAATCTTGACGAAGGTTTAACTTGTAAGAACAATAGATTAGTCTTCCAACTAATTATCATAACCAACATGTTAAGAGGTTAACACAATCACATTAATCTAGGATATGAAACTATTTTAAGCAAGTGTAGTTTTAATCATCCTAATTTCATTATATCTATTTGCTTTATTATATGTTTTGGATAGACTCTGTTAATTCAAACTTGTGTTTAGAATCACTCAAATCCTCACTAACGATCCCTACTTACCTTCATAATCTTGCTATAACGGACGAGTATACTTGCTCGTATGTGTTATTGGTAATATTGGTAATTCACCTTTTATAAATTTAAAACTTGCACCAACCGGGCACATCAAGGTCATTCGACCCTAAGAAATTTGTAAGAAAATATTTATTGATTATTTTAAATCTGTTACAAATTTGAATCTGTATATATTTTTATTTCTTCTTTCTCCACCGATTAATATTGGTAACAATGAGATTGGTTAATTTTAGTGGTAATTATATTGATAAAGGGATTGGTTTTGATTGGAAGTTCTAAAATTATATATATTGTTGTTGTTGCTGTCGAAGAACCCAAAAGAAAACAAACAGAAATTATTTTTGTTACTGAAAAATGAAATATGCCATGGTTTTGTTAATATAGTGTGGTAAAGAGAATAAGGAAAGAAAGCTTTAAAACTTGTAATGACATAAACCTTGTATTGGCTTAAATGGGTATCGACTTGATGGTTAAGTTTCGGCTTAATGTAGTTAGTCATCTCGAATGTGGTTGCCTTGTACCTGCGTCGTCTCGACGGAGATTTAACCTCACTTCAGGGTAAATTGTCTTTCTTGTTTTATGTTCGACTAGTACAACTCTATGACCATAAGGTTGACGGGTTACAGGTAGTACCCGATAGTACTAGTCACTAGGCGAGTAATTTGCTAATACCGTTGTATTCTTACTCAGCATACAAGTAACCCAAAGAGGGTTGTGGTAGTGCTGCCATGAGTTAATAAGAGACACCCCGGAGGGTGTCGGTTACTTGCGTTTATCACAAGGCCATGAGTGTGGCTATGTTAGTCTCCAATAGTTGTCGTGTTAAACCAACGTCATCTTGGTATTGTCGCATTAAAAATGTGCTCGGCCTAAGTTTTGGCATTCAAAAAGTACACTATTCCTCGTGTCAAATTGGTTCACGAACACAAAATGAAACCCAACTACTTCATTCCTAGCATGTTATAAGAATCTTGGGTAATATATTGGGCTGCAAGGCCCATCTACGTCCAAGAGGGTACGATTGGTCTTGTGTCAATGTCAAGTCAGCCCCTTTTAAATAGAAATATGTGGGTACAACTGGGCCAAAGCCCAGAGTGTAATCGGGTCCGTCTGGTTTGTGCAGCCCACCCGGGGTGTTGGAGGTCATGTCATTTTGAGTCTTCCCAGCTAAATTCCATTCCATTACACTCGACATAAATTAATCACACGACTCGTTAATCATTACTCATACGAATTACACGAGTTATGACAAGACTTGCAATATATCGTTATTATATTTAAAAACATAAGTCACAACTTGAATAATGAAATATGAACAATAAATAAAACTTGAGAAACCGATTTATTGGATGAAATGAGTTTTACACCTAAACTATAAAGTAATATTTTTGTATCACTTAATATACTCCTAAATCAAATTATTAGAAACATAAACCTATATTTTTGGTATAACACAAATGAAAGTCTTTATATACAAAAAATTTGTTAAAACATTTATTTGCAATTATTTAATCTTGATAAGAAATACTTTTATGAAAATTTTGACAATAGTCACCTCGGACAAAAAGGTTATACATCTGGGTCACACCCAATTTTTTTACAAATATATTATATATTTTCCATAACAATTTGAAATAATTATATCGACACTTACATCGTTTTTCTAAGTATTAAGCATGATTATTTCTTTTGTGTAACCGTTCTTTTAAAATGTATACAACTATATCAATGACACGTGAAAGCTATTTTGAAACTTACAAATGTGTACAAGTTGAATTGTATTTAAAACTTTTTTTATTTATTAGTAACGACATGAACATATATATAAATTATATATATCTATATGAGTATATATATACTTTCCTTCATGATGTCCACCTAGTCCGACAATGTCCTAATAAATGTACATACCTTCATACATCCTCATTCGGTTATCATCAAACCGAAGCCTCGTTCTTCCTTAATATACTTCTGCGTATACCCTTCCATAAGCCAATACACACAAGCCCTAGAAATTTTTTTTTAACTTAAGTGTGCTACACAAGCAACAACAACAAAATAAACCTTTAAAACTTATAAAGTTTTGTCAAACTTTATCAAGTCTTAAACATAAATACAGACTAAATTATGGGTATTAAATTAGGTTGCGTGTCGGAGCCGTGCACTACCACTAATTTATGTATTCCGCTTTGGACTACTAATTGCCAAGGTGAGTTTCATAGCTCCTACTTTTAATCTGTTTTATACTTGTTTTGGGGAAGATACATGCTCATTTTATTTAGATGATTTTATTTACTAAAATTTTGCATTTCCATGCATACTATGCTTTATGATTGGTATGTTTACCTACTATACTATTGAATGTTTTCTTGTTAAAGTTACATCACACATAGATGTTTTATGGACCATACCAAAATGCTTGACTTAGAATATTATGCAGCTTAGCCTAAGTCCTTAGATCCCAAATTGCCCTTTTCATGAAACCACAATTCCTTGGGAAGCTTAATGTTATAAATAGATCTATTGGGGTGACTCTGCTCGTTGGCCTCGCATGGGTCAAGGCGAAATGTATAACATGTCGGAATCGAGTGTATTGGGATAAACACTCGTCATGGGCCCCTTATTTGTATGACTACATTTTGCATACAGAAACTGTCGTAGCTTCGGTTGCATGAACTTAGTGCTAGCGTAGTAGATTTAATATATGACATTATATTCGTTGTAATGTACATATACCCTACTTATGGTCCACTAATAAAATTCTTTTATCTAAGGTAAACATAAATTTTTACGACATTATGCAAGATGTAATGATCATCAAAACTAAATGTTAAATGGTACACCGAAGTGTCATTTAAATAAACCAATGAACTCACCAACCTTGTGTTGACACTTTTTAGCATGTACTTTCAGGTTTTGAGGTGATTGTTTATCTTTTGAGGCACAAGGAAAAGGCATGGCATGGTCATAGACGACTCTGATTTATGTATTGGGACCACATTTTAATAATGGGTCATTTTCCAAGACTAATCAATAATGTAAACATTGTTTTCAAGAATGAATAAAAGTTTATTTAAGAAAATCAGTTGTTCTATGCTTATGTTGTGATATCAATTTAGTATCACCCCAATACTTGTGTGCTTCCTTGCCATTTTGGGGGTGTTACAGATGGTATCGAGCCGTGTTATAGAGAACTGGGTATTTTAAAACCTAGACTATAACCACTTTTACAAAAACTTAACCCTATGACCGACACGTGCCTGCCTGCCAAGCTGATGCCTCACTCATGATCCTGTTGAGATCATACTTGATAAGATATATGTTTTATTACTACTCACCTAATTTCACTATATGTTATAATTATCTTTCCCTATACGCATATTTACGTATCACAGCACTACACCTTTTCCCTCACATAAATGGAATAATTGTTCAAGTCTTTCAAGACACATTTAAAAGCATTAGGACATAGTACTAACGTAACTAAGCTAAGTATTTCAAAATTCATTGAACCTCGGTTGAATATAGATTGATCACCTATATTCAACCAAAGACAGTGGGACATAGCCCATCACCTATGTCCCAACTCGTGAGGTGAATTTTGCAAAACTTAGGATAGTTATAATAATTATGTCCAAAGGAGTTTTGATTAATCTCAGAAAATGGAAATGTTTTTGGTAAACGAGCATGTAACAATTTATAAAGCCACACACTGGCGTCACACTAAAGCCACACACTGGCGTTACACTAAAGCCACACACTGGAGTTACACTAAAGCCACACACTAGAGTTACACTAAAGCCACACACTGGCGTCACACTAATTCTTAATCATAAGCCACACACCTAGGCCACACTAATTCTTAATCATAAGCCACACATTGGCGTCACACTATTTCTTAATCATAAACTTTATCTTCCTATATAGAATATTTCCATATTACAATCGGGTTATGTTATAGTCATCCTTACCCCAAACCTTACACTCTGTGGGCGAACCAAGCCATTCTAGGAGCAACCTTCCATAGCACCTATGAGAAAGATCCCCTAGTGGGAATAGGCAACAAAAAGAACAATAAACCTTTGGCAAAATCTAGAAAGACACGATAAATGACCTATAATCCCACATAAACTTGAAAATTTTACGCTCTACCTTGAAAATTTAATACCTAGAAGCTCCACTCACCTCTTAAGAATAACAGTGCCTACCTTTTACCCTCCTACAAACTAAATAAATGAGTTGCCATACAAACTGTTTCCGATTATCCCATAGACCATTATAATCAAAATACCTTATGAATCACTTCATGAATTATTCTACAAACCAAATTACCACTACAATTTCACTACTACCTCACAAAAATAAAGTGTTTCTTAATACTTTAAAAGTTATTCTAGAACCACTCTATTGGTTACTTACTCCCTTGAAAAGCGTTTTAAGTTAATACCTCATAAACAGAAATGACCAATGTTCTTCTTGGTAGTTAAGCCTAATCTTAGGATGTATCCCACACCTTTGCCCAAAACCATAGATAACAATGAGGTTCAACAACTATTAAACCTCTAACCTTACCCAACTTAGACAACTAAACTCTACTCGTAGATATGGGTAAATGTTATATCCTGCTACACATCCTTTCTGCAATATAGTTTCTAAATTTTGAGGATTCCCCTTTAAAAATCCTATAATAATATTTTCTAAATCCCACATTAAAATGAGACAAAATGCTGGCTGAAACACTAAAAGTTTCGCAAAATTTTCTTATACACACCATAATTAAGAACAAGTTTTACAACCTTTTGAAAATGTGTCATTTTTACACAACTATCGATTTTTGAAATATTTTCTTAGTCAAACTAGTGTAAACATTTATTCGAAATAAAAAATTCGGAAACAATAGTTTTTTTCATTCCTTCAGGAAGAAAACATACAAACCCGTAGACAATCTTAAGAATTAACCATTATACTTTAGAATCATTAAACACCAGAAATGGGTACGTTTTGATAAGACCATGAGAAGTTAGAGGTGCCCACACTAACAAAATAGTGAAACCTCATAACATAAAAAATTAGAACTTTCACCCAATGAATTTACCCCAGAAATATTATGGCACCCCTCGAGAGGATGTGCCATCATTTAATGCCTATGTACCCATACCCAAAAGTGGAAACCCTAGAACAACTTAGGAAACTCGAAACTTGTTCCAAATACCATCACCTTTCCCCGACCTCTATCGTGTAAACTGAGATCCGAGACGGATCTCTTGTAAGTGGTAGACTATAATAAAACCCGTAAAATTTTGGATTATTATAATAATATTTATCACGTCAAAAAATTCAAATCGATTATTTTCTGACAGATGTCAATATCTAAAATTTAAAAACGAGAGGTCATCTCGTTTCTTTAAAAAATAAGACACCGCGCACACGGTACTTTTCCATTGAGTATTTTTATAGTAAATATGAATTTATTATTGCCTAAGTTAAATTTAAGCATGCATAAGCTTAAACCGTTGTTTCGGGAAATTATCCCGCACACTGCAGCACGCAGTAACACACATAACTAAAAATAAATACTTAGATAAGTGAAATATGTACTTTTTAACATTCACTGATAATTTACGAAAGAAAACGAGAGGTTATCTCGTAAATTTAGAAAATCACGGCACCGCACGCATACCGACACCAAATTAGTAACGGCAAACAGTTATAATCAAATTTTTACGTAGTAATAAGAATATATTGTTACACTTACAAAAACGCTTCTAAATATATAACTTTTATATTTTTTGGGTACTGGGATGGTACATTTTACAAATAAACTCGACAAAACACGGGGTACAGTTTATACAGTATTTAATAATAAAAAAAAATACAATCTACCTATCCTAATCCTAGCCCACTCACACCGCCCCATTCCTGTCTCCTTTCTTCCCTTTTCTCCATTTCTATCCAAAAGCCAAGAATAAAAAACTTCCTGCTCCCCTTCCTCTTCAATCCTCACGCATGATATATCATTCCCATCATAGCCCATGTACCCAAGGAAGAATCACGTGTGTATGTTGGTGAGAGAAAACGAATAGAGCCAAGAACAAGTATCAACCTATGAGCTAGGTCAAGAAAGTTAGGAGGCTTCCTTCCCTCCTTCATCTATACAAGGGTCAAGAGTCCACAGAGTCTTCATCCACTTTCAACCCAAATCCGAAATTAGGGTTCATGCAAATCAAAGGGGTTTTTCCGATTGAGTGAGGGGTTTTGTTAATTGAAGCATAAGGAAGATTCTCCAAGTATTTAATCGTACCAATTCGTTTCGAGTCCTCTCCAATTTGAGCTCATGGGTTTCGGTGTTAAGGTCATTCGACCCTAAGAAATTTGTAAGAAAATATTTATTAATTATTTTCAATCTGTTATAAATTCGAATCTGTATATATTTTTATTTCTTCTTTCTCCAACGATTAATATTGGTAACAATGAGATTGGTTAATTTTAGTGGTAATTATATTGATAGAGGGATTGGTTTTGATTGGAAGTTCTAAAATTTTATATATTGTTGTTGTTGCTATCGAAGAACCCAAAAGAAAACAAGCATAAATTTTTTTTGTTACTTAAAAATGAAATATGTCATGGTTTTGTTAATATAGTGTGGTAAACAGAATAAGGAAGAAAACTTTAAAACTTGTAATGACATAAACCTTGTATTGGCTTAAATGGGTATTCGACTTGATGGTTAAGTTTCGGCTTAATGTAGTTAGTCATCTCGACTGTGGTTGCCTTGTACCTGCGTCGTCTCGACGGAGATTTAACCTCACTTCAGGGTAAATTGTCTTGCTTGTTTTATGTTCGACTAGTACAACTCTATGACCATAAGGTTGGATCGGTTATGTGTAGTACCGATAGTACTAGTACCAGGCTTGGCAATTTGCTAATACCGCTATTTCTTACTCAAAGATACAAGTAACCCAAAGAGGGTTGTGGTAGTGCTGCCATGAGTTAATATGAGACACCCCGAAGGGTGTCGGTTACTTGCGTTTGTCACAAGGCCATGAGTGTGGCTGTGCGAGTCTCGAGTATTTGTCGTGTTACACCAACGTCATCTTGGTATTGTCGCATTAAAAATGTACTCGGCCTAAATTTTGGCTTTCAAAAAGTACACTATTCCTTGCGTCAAATTTGTTCATGGACACAAAATGAAACTCAACTACTTCATTCCTAGCATGTTATAAGAATCTTGTAGTATTGGGTCAAGGCCCATCCACGGCCCAAAGAGGTATGATTGGTCTTGTGTCAATGTCAGGCCAGCCCTTTTTTAAATAGAAATATGTGGGTACAACTGGGCCGAAGCCCAGAGTATAATCGGGCCTGTCTGGTTTGTGCAGCCCACCCGGGGTGTTGGAGGTCATGTCATCTTGAGTCTTCCCAACTAAATTCCATTCCATTGCACTCGACATAAATTAATCACACGACTCGTTAATCATTACTCATACGCATTACATGACTTATGACAAGACCTGCAATATATCATTATTATATTTAAAAACATAAGTCACAACTTGAATAATGAAATATGAACAATAAATAAAACTTGAGAAACCGAGTTGTTGGATGAAATGAGTTTTACACCTAAGCTATAAAGTAATATTTTTGTATCACTTATTGTACTCCTAAATCAAATTATTGGAAACATAAACCTATATTTTTGGTATAACACAGATGAAAGTCTTTATATACAAAAATGTTAAAACATAGAATTTGTAAACATTACTTGCAATTATTTAATCTTGATAAGAAATACTTTTATGAAATTTTTGACAATAGATCCCATAATGCCCTTTTCATGAACCGTCAATTCCTGCTGGGAGGCGCGAATGTTATAAATAAATCTATTGAGGGTGACTCCCCCATTCGGTTGGCCCCACATGGGTCAAGGCAAAATGTATAACATGTCGGAATCGAGTGTATTGGGATAAACACTCGCCATGGGCCCCTTATTTGTATGACTACATTTTGCATCTGAAGAGACCTAAGTCAGAAGGCGTCGGTTGCATGAACTTAATGCTAGCGTAATAGATTTAATATATGACATTATATTCGTTGTAATGTACATATACCCTACTTATGGTCCACTAATAAAATTCTTTTATCTAAGGTAAACACAAATTTTTATGACATTATGCAAGATGTAATGATCATCAAAACTAAATGTTAAATGGTATACCGAAGTGCTATTTAAATAAACCTATGAACTCACCAACCTTGTGTTGACACTTTTTAGCAAGTATTTTCAGGTTTTGAGGTGATAGTTTATCTTTGGAGGCGCAAGGCAAAGGCATGGCATGGTCATAGACGACTCTGATTTATGTATTGGGACCACATTTTGATAATGGGTCATTTTCCGCACTAATCAATAATGTAAAAATTGTTTTCAAGAATGAATAAAAGTTTATTTATGAAAATCAGTTGTTCTATGCTTATGTTGTGAAATCAATTTAGTAGCACCCCAATACTTGTGTGCTTCCGCTGAGTCAATTTGGAGGTGTTACAATATCCTACAGAGCTAATATGGGGAGTATTAGTTTCTTTTCCTCACTTACCTTCCTTTATCATAACTTTGATGCTTTCTGGGAACATTGGGGACAATGTTCAGTTTAAGTGTAGGGAGGAAGAATAAAACGGGAACTTAGAAACTATTCATTCCTTTGATCATTTGTCTTGTGCTTAGTAATTTGTGTAATAAACTATGAGAAATATTCTTTAGGGAAATTTTAGTGCTAAATTAAAAAAAAAAATTATGACATTTATGAGCTAAACTTTAGTCTTAATAAACCGTCTCATGGATAGGAATTTTATGACTGGCACAAAAACCGTTTACCACTCAAATTTCACCCCGAAATGTGAGGTTCTCCCCTAAATCTTCAGGAATAAAATCATTCACTTTTGATGCTTAGAGAGTGTGTTGTTCCCTATTCACTATCGTTAAAAGGGATAATTAAGTACTTAAAGCAATTAACAGTGAATAATGACTGAAATTAACATTAGTAAAACACACAAAGTAATTTTTAACATCATATTCTTATTAGAAATAAATCATCAAAGAATACGTTACCCAAGTACTTGCGGAATAGTACTTGGGATTGAAATGACAAAGTTTGGGTGACTCCTCTCTAAGCTCAGGCTAAGTCAGAGCACAACTCTTAGAACCCACTGAGCTAGCTCAAGGATAAAGTTGTATTTGGAGGAGTGAAAAGTTGGCTTGTGTGTGTGTGTGTTTTTACAATTCACAAGCTTTTTTTTTCACTCATTCTCTTATGCTATTTATACAAGTATGATTATTAACTTTATCCTAGAAGACAAAAACATGGATCATAGCAAACACGAATATTGATATATTCGGTTCTTGTTCTTTCAGAGTAGGCGTGAAGCTTCTTTCCTTGATAGAGAATGGCCTTACTATAAATGGGAAGATATGATCTTGATAGATTGACGTGTATAGACCTGGATAAACACTTGAGGGACTTAGTTTTATCACGGGTAAAACTTTCCCGCCTAATCCAACTCATTATTCATCTTTAAAGTCTTGATCTCTTTCTTTCGTTTGTCTTCATGTTTAACAGTTGGAGAGAGAGTCGAGAAGGGATTCAAGATGAGTTATTGTCATCACTCCTGAATCCACTATCTTCTTGACTTAGTCTTCACCCTTTAAGTTCGCGCGTGTGAGTGGGAGAGAGGCTCCTTCTTCGCCTCATACTAAGTGTCTCCGAAGATAGCTCACGAGAGACTATGCTTCAGTGACACTTGATTGTGTTTAACGGATTAAACACTTAGGATATTTTCTATTCAAATCCTAGTTTAATGGGTTTGGGTATTTACCTGAACACAGTCTCCCTATTTGGATATACAAATAACCTAGGTGTTTGATCGATTGTAAGTGAGCAAAGAGGCTTTTCTTCACCGGAATGTCACTTGGTGAATACAATATGGAATATTTGAGTAATTTGACAAAACATACATCTTTTATTGATCGATTACATATTTCCTATCAGTACAAAAGGATAAAATGATGTGATCCGGATGGATACCCAGATTAGCTTCGAGCTTCACTTTCTTGGTGATGAGTGTTTCTCTCAGATGGTCTCTTATTTTTGCATTCAAGTCTTGAGAATCGATGTTTATCGGGATTGGATCACGAGAGGCCACGGAATATAGTGATCATTGCAGCTACACCGGCCTAATCAATATCCTCCATCTTTGAAATCTTGGGTTTCCATAGACATCAATGTGGAATAGCCCTCTTTCAGCTCTTCAATCACCAACAGTTCCAAATTTGACACCTCAACTGTTGTTGCATTCTAAGCCACAAAAACTTTGATTTCGTTTGGAACTCAACTCTTTTCCTTTTGCCGGGAAGTTTGTGGTTGAGATCCTTGAGGTGCAGTAATTTCAAGGCGTCAATTCCCATTAGGTCGTGCATCCTCTGACCTTTCATATCTTTTCTGAAGCATCTTCATCAACTCCTTGACCACCTTATTTTGCTTCTTTCCAATGATCGGACCAAGTTCATCGTTGATGATCCCAAAGTCACCGAATTTTAAGGATCATGAACCTCAAAGTGTCTTTTGTCATCCCCTCTGTAAAAATTCATAGCCAATGGTTTGGTGTTGGGAATAATCTTGACATCGTGATTTTTTCAAAGGCGAAGCCTTACGTTCATTGTCCTCGCGATTCTCAATTATGCTTTTTCACGAGAGCTTGAGTTTTCTTTCTCTTTTCTTCATAATGCTTTCTCATTGCGCCATTTGAGCGGCCTGAGCATCCTTGAACTTTGTCTGCTCGACCCTTTGGAAGCTTGCAGCATCTAATCCCATATTCTCGTGCTTCTTCAAATGGCGACAACCTTTGCCAGTGCTTCTCCTGTTCTTTTTCTCTTCCTCAGCTAGTTTCAATCTTCTTCTTCTTTAGCAAGATGTTTACTCGATTTGTTGAGGTGTGGCGGTATTGATTGTCACGATTTTATAGGGAATCTTGTCGGGCTCGTAGTTGTCATTATGCCTTTGCCCTTGTCCCGCCCCAGGAAGATGATGCAACTAAGGGTGGTGTTGTTGTTGTTGTGACCGTCAGTGTTGTTGTTTTTGATGTTTGAGGTGGTAGTGAGGAGATTGGTATTGCCTGAGGCTGGTGTAGATGATGTTGGAGCTACTAAGACGGTGGTGTTTGTTCCCCTCGGTGCAGTGAAGAGAGTTTCTTCAGCAGATTCTCCCCTCAACTGTTGCGGAGCTTCAGTGAGGGCAAGAGTTGGCGTTGGTGCAGCGGAGGGGCTGAGCAGCTTGACCCTTGAAGGCCTCGATAGATTTCATCATCATAGCCTTAATCTCAAGTCCTGCAATAGAATGCCAGTGACCTTTGCATCCAAGTTAGCCCGAGAAGCTCCAAGGCAGTCATCCGGGGACCAAGATTCCGGCCGAGGGAGAGGATGCTGAGCCATGGTCGCCACCTTGTATTCAAAGAGTCCAATGTAGCTTGAAAGAGCTGGGTGATGATGGAAGACCGAACATTTCGAGACTTGAGCAGATCTAACGGTTGATGGCGTGAGGATTGTTGCAAGTATGCCTCAGTAGCCTTTAGCACTTGAGAGTTAATAATTGGATCTTCTCGACAAACTCCTTGATTTCATCGATCTTTGTGCCAGCATCTTGAAGATGTCTTAAGAAGTTAGCCATATTTTCATCTAATCGGTGAATTTGGTCATACATCAAGTCCCTGTGCTCATGAACATTTTCATCGAAGCCTGTACCTCACCAGCCTTTAGATCAGCGCATAAATGCGGCGACCTCAAGATGTTGTTCCCACAATGTTTTAGTAACCACACAGTATAGCTTCCTTGAAGCCACTGTGATCCACGAGCCAACTGCCTTTCAGTGAGGGAAGAACATTGTCAAACTCTTTGAATTCATCAGAGCTTGAGGATTCAGAAGCATGATCATCATGTTGGAATGGGGATGTAGTATGCTCCTTTGGATCAGTGAGGCTCTTGTTCAGATTGAACCTCGGCGTCCATTTCTTACTCGAGGCGATAAAATCTCATCATCGGGGCAAGGTCATCCTCTCGAGAATAGAATACCAGTGACATCAGCAATTGTGAGCAAGGGGTTGGTGATGGGTTCCATATCAGCGGGTGGTATATATCCCTCTGAGTCTTTGTACCCCGTTGACCCCTCGCAGAACGGTGGGAGTTTCCAAGTGCCTGAGTCGGGATTGGTTTTGGGTTCCGTATTGGCGGGTTGTTTCTTTCCCTCCGAAGTCTTTGTCCCCGGTGACCCCCGAGACACCTGGTGGGTGTTTCCCAGTGCCTTTGGCGGAGTCAGTGATTGTTGTATCCCTATCAATGGGTTGTTTGTTTCCCCTAAGTCTTTGGGATCGATTAGTGTGCCCCGACAAAGACTTGGATTTGTTAATGTCTTCATCAGGCATGGTGGAAGGCGCCCCTACCGGCGGGTTGTTTGTTTCCCTCGGATCTTGGGAGTAGTAGGTGTGACCAAGGGCGGACATTGTGATGTATCGGTGTCCTTCGTTGTCACGGGGGGTGGTTGTTGCCCACAGTGGGTGGGTGTCTGTTTAGTCTTGGGCTTTTTGTGCCTCTTAGGTTGTGCTCTGAGCCTCGTGGCCCCTGAGACTTTGGTTTAGTCTTAGTCCCAGAGACTTCCCTTTCTCTTTTAGGAGCAGGGTTTGGAGACTGATCCACTTTGATTGTTTACAATCATGTGGGCGTCAATTCAATGGGAGTGACAAGGGATGGGTTCTTTGAAAATTTGATGGGCTCGGGGATGCCAAGTAAATTTCCAAATTTTTCATCCTCGAGTATAATTTGAACCCATAGCGATTGCAAAGCACAAGAGACAAACCTAGGATACGAAGCGCATTTCGTCCTAGTTTTGCTCTGTAGCTTCGTTACGAGATCACCGTAAATGATCTCCCCTATGTCGACAGTGACCCCATTCATCAAGCAGTATGCCATCATCAACTGTATAGAGTTAACTTGTTCGGTGGATGAGTGGTTCCCGCCGAGAATCCGAATCACAAAAGTGAAAAGGATCCTCCAAGCTACGGGAATGAGCTTTAGTGACCGGGGTCTTGTCCAAAAAGTTGGATCTAAAACAATTTGTTTTAACCCATCCCTACCGTGGAGGGTTCGAGGATGGGCGACATAAGTACCTTTGTTATATTCTAACCCTGTTGAAATGCAAAATGTTTTGTAATCGTGGTGTATTGTTGCCCCCATTAAGATGAACTTGATGAGATACTCCCCGAGTGGTCTAAGGTTATTCTCATCGAAGGTGTCGTCAAAGGCATCAGTGTAGCCCAAACTCCCCGAGGTAGTTTGGGTACAGTCATTGAGGACATTTTACAAAGGCCGTTTTGAGTGGCCAGTTGAATAAAAATTTTATAATGTCTTTATAGGTTGGGACATTTTCGTGGTATTCAAAATTTCCTATGACATTATTTGTTTTAAATTCAACGTTAGTAAGATCCCCTACCCACTGAGAAGCAAACTGGAGAGATTGTGTTCTAGCCATTAAAGAAGATTTTAGGGTTTAAAAAATGTTTTGACTAGAACAATCAAAGTATTTGGATCTCTCAAGTTTATGATGAAAAACTTTTGTAAATGTTTACAAGGAGGGTTTTCCAAAAGAGGTTTTAAAGATTTTGGGAACACACAAATTTTTCTGTATTTGAGAAAGGATTTTGAGAGTTTAGTTGCGAAAATGATTTGTGTGTGTTTTGTGGTTTTTGAAGAGGTATTTTAGAGCGAGTGAGAGGGGTGGTTTTGTATAAATTTGGATATGTAAAGACCATTTTTGAAATTGTTTGATATTCCACATTTAATGCCACCCACCACTTCACGCAGTAAAATCCCGTCTTTCAAGGAAAACAGTTGCAATGCACAGTAAAAGTGTACTTTAGCAGTAATAACATATCCATAGGATATTTTATGTGAGAGAAGGCTTTTAATGCCAAGTGGGTTGAGGTAAATGATGATACTGACAAGACATGTATTCCTATATTAAATTGGTGGGATTACCAACCTAGGACATTTAAGTAACTAATACTTGGAGCATTTAGTTACTCATTCAATGCTTTTCTCAGGGACCCTGAGTGAGTCTTAATCATTCAGTGAGAGGTTTGTTTTGATGTTCAGGGGAGACGAACCAATTCAGAACTTCACGAGATTGGTTTTCAGATGCCCGACTTTCAATGTCAAGCATTCCCAACTCACTTTCTCTCTGAAGGTGGGTTCATCCAAGGGTTTTGTGAAGATATCAGCAGTTGATATTCAAGTAGGGATGAAATGAAGTTCAATATCTCCCTTCATTATGTGATCCCTGATGAAGTGATATCCGATATCAATGTGTTTGGTTCTTTGGTGGAGGACAGGGTTGTTGGAGATTGCAATAGCACTGGTATTATCACCGAAGATGGGCACCATTTTGTAATGGATGTTATAGTCACTGAGTTGACTTTTCATCAATAATACATTGGCACAGATCCGTGTGAGATACATATTCATCTTCAAATTTGAAGACATAGCGATTGTTGCTTTTAGCACTCCAACAAACTAGTTTTCCTCCAAGAAATTGACGGACCACGAGGTACTTTTTTCGTCCATGTTGCGTGGACATAATCGGAATCGAGTAACCCTTGAGATCAAACCTTGAGCATTTTGGATAATAGAGTCCAAGGCTTGGGGTTCCCTTCAGTACACGAGTATTCTTTTAGGCTGCAGTGAGATAGGATTCTTTAGGATTGGACTGATATCTTGCTATTAGGCAGGCGAGAATGGATATCTGGTCTAGAAGCGATTAGATGCATCGTGAGCTTACAATCCTCTAAAATGAGTTTGATTGACCGATTTACCGGTGAGATCAGGTCCAAGGTTGTTAGGTGGGACCATTGGAGTTTTCACTCGAGGCAGTCAGATATCTCATATTTTTCAAGAGATTTCGGTGTATTTCTCTTGTGATGGAAATTCCTTTGTCGGTTTGCACGATTTGTAGTCCAAGAAAGTATGTGAGTTCAACCATCATGCTCATTTCAAACTTCTTAGTCATCAGTTTTCAAACCTGTTTGCAAAGTTTGTAGTTTGTTGAGCCAAAGATGATGTCATCAACATACACTTGGACTAGAATCACATCCTGTTGAGTTCTATAGACAAACAGTGTGTTGTCTATCTATTCTCTGACAAACTTGTTTTGTATCGGAAGGTGAGATAGTTTCATACCATGCCTGGAGCTTGTTTCAGTCCATAAAGAGCTTTGTCAAGCTTGCGACATAGTCGGGAATTCACTACTCTCAAAGCCTGGAGGTTGCTGAACATATACATATTCCTTGAGATCACCATTTAAGAATGCACTTTTAACATCCATTTGGTAGACCCGGAAGTTCATGTATGTTGCATATTCAAGAAAGATCACGATGGCTTCCATTCTTGCAACAGAGCAAATGTTTCATCATAGTCAATGCCTTCTTGTTGATTTGTAACCTTTGGCTACAAGTGCGGCTTTGTTTTTAATAACGCTGCCATTTTCATCGGTTTTGTTTACGAAACCCACTTCATTCCTATGACTACTACATCCCGAGGACATTTGATCAAGGTCATGACCTTGTTTTTATCAAACTGTTGCAGTTCTTCTTGCATAGCCTGAACCCGGCTTGGGTATTTTAGAGCCTCAGTGACACTTTTGGGTTCTATTTCGATAGGTAATCAGGCATATAGACATTCATTGGTGAGGCTGCAGTTAAGTTAGCGACCATGCTTCTAGTGAGCATTCCCTCGGTGGGTTCACCAATGATGTTTACAAGCTCAATGTCCTGAGATCTTGTCCACTTACTTTGTGGTCTGGGATTTGAGCTTGAAGATGTCACCTGGGAGTTCGTGTGAGAGCCGCAGATCATTTAGATCTGTCGAGGTGATTTGTTCGGTAGAGGTTCTTGAGATATAGGATCCGATCATATGGATCATGTTACCTATCCTAGTAGGGACCGACGATTATCAATGAATTCACTAATGGTTTGTTGTGACAGGTTGTGGGGCAAGACATAATATGAGATGTCACATCGGCTTGGTATGAGGAATTGGTTTTAGTGTTGTACTCATCAGGAGGATATCTTGATGAGTTATTAATTCCTATTTCTTCAACGAAGTGTTGGTGAATCGATGCTTTCTATACTTTCATCAAAGGTGACATGATAGGTTTCCTCAACTTGTTGTCTCCTTGTGTTAAATACCCTGAAGGCTTTGGAGATCAGTGAGTAACCTAAAAAGTATCCATCATCGGCTTTAGCATCAAACTTGCCTAGATGATCCTTGTGGTTATGAATAAAACACGGACACCCAAACACATGGAAGTAGCTGATGTCAGGAAGTCTACCTTTGAATATCTCATATGGGGTTTTATTATATCTTTTGACAATGATTGACCTGTTTTGAGTGTAACAATGTTTTAACGCCAGATCAAATGCTTTGAAAGAGCTGAGCCATTTAACATGGTTCTTGCAGCCTCAATGAGAGTTCTGTTCTTCCTTTCAGCTACCCCATTTTGTTCAGGGATATAAGGAGATGAAAAATTTTAGGAGATTCCTTCTCATCAGAAATTCTCAAGCTCGGCATTTCAATTCAGTACCATTGTCGGTTCTTATTTGTTTCTAATCTGTAATGTCATTCGGTTTTCAATGTTCCCTGATAAATGACATTATAGTATCACCTGCTACTGACTCTTTTAGAAAGAAAGTATACCCAAGTGTATCTTGAGAACTCATCAACAATGACAAGTGTATACTTCTCATGCTGAATTGATCTAGGACCTGTTGGTCCAAATAGATCCATATGCAAGAGGTGAAGGCAGCTTTTGATAGAGAAGTTTTGCTTGGTTTTGAAATATGCTCTTTTATGTTTGCCTTTTTCACAGGCTGAGCATGGTTTATCTTTTGCAAAAACAAGTGATGGTAAGCCAAGGACCTTGTTTTGTTTTGCCAAGTTGTTGATGTTTTTGAAGTTTAAGTGTGAGAGTCTCTTGTGCCACGGCCAGTTGATAGTTTCAGTGGCTTTGGCAAAAAGATAGGTTCCATCTTTAGAGAGAGTTGACATGTCTAAGACATAAACATCATCTCTCCTAGAGCAATCAACACAACTTCCTTGTTGGCATTGAAAATGGTACCTTGTTTGTCATTGAATTGTACAATGTACTTAGCATCACATAGCTGACTAACACTGATGAGATTGTATTTGAGACCATTGACATAAGCAATCCTAGAGAAAAGTATTCCATTACAGTTCTTGAACCATAACCTTCGGGGACATGATGAGTTATCACCAAACACTACCTTTGGTCCTGGTTCCTTTACATACTTGTGCATATTCCTTCACCAGTCATGCTTCTTGAATATCCACCATTGTCTAGATGCCGATAGGCTCCTTGGCATGCCTCTGCACAAGTAGTAAACAATTAGTTTCTCTTCTGACCCACTTACTAGTGGGCTTGGGTCTCATGGTCTCTTTGAATTGAGCAATCAATTCATGGTCAGTGGTGGAGTGCAATGAGCTTCGTGGTTTTGCATTTAGAAACCGAGGATGACTCAGTGGATTTGGGTTGTTTTGAACTTCTCCTTGCATGGATGACATTGTCATGCTGAGATGTCGTATGACCTGTGTTACCGCAAATATCACAGCATGTGTTCATAAGACAATCATCGGGACGATGATCATTAAAGCCACAGTGTGGGCAAGGAGGAAAAGGCTTTGCTCTCAACTTTTGAGCTTTGGATGAAGAAGCATACTGATGACCAACTTTGGTGTAGTTTTCTTGATTGAGAGAGCTCACATATTGCAAGTGGTCGCAGCCCTGTGATCATCCTTTACGATCATGCAAAGAGGATTCTATAACAATTGTCAGTGGTATGACTGGTATAGTGGCACAGATCACAATTTCGCTTGTTTTTGGTGGTGGCTTTTGACTTTGAGGAACTAGAGAAGCCGACTTTGTCTCCTTGATTGGTTCAGTGTCCTTTTCAATAGATTCCATTTTGTCGCTAGCTTTCTCACAAGTTCAAGTTGCTCGATTCTTTGATCGTCTCGGCTTCGATGGGGGTGAGGATGTGGAATTTTCAGTGGGGGTGGATTCTTGATGAGTTGGTTTTGATGGTCTTTTCAAAATGGTTCTACCAAGTCAGACCTTTCTTTAGGAGAGTGTGGATTGTAATGTAATGGAGTAAGCTCGAGCTAGGATCAGGCACCACGAAGAGGTTTCAAAGGTGAAAGTGGTGCTTGAGATTCATCTTCAGGACTTCGAGAGATGTGTTCTAGTGCATCGGGCACATCTGGGAGTCCAAGCATGCTCTTTAGAGCTTGACTTTCGGGTTCTATAATTCTTCCGAGTCAAAGTTAGGAAGCTTACTATCCGGATTAAGTCTTTCAATCCAATCACTGGTCTTGGGAACAGACAACATATTGGTAATCATGCCACCTGACACAAATGGTTTAGGACTCTGGTCTTTGTTGAGAGTCAAGTAAGATGATGTTCACCTATGACTCTCTTTTTGCTCTTGGGGCACCCACAGATCAAAGACTCTTGGATTCTTGGTGGTCCGACTATCAATGATATATTTTTCTTTCTTAAGTTCATCTTGAAGAGCCTGATTTCTTTTGACTAAGTAAGTGTTTTGAATCAGTAGGTGATAGCCTCAAGCTTTTTTTGTTTTAACACAAGTAACTCATCCCTACACTTATTCAATTCAAAACTTAACTTGTTGTACTTAGAAAAAGATTTAGTCTTTGCTCCTCTACAAACTTAAGATCTACATTGATATAGTTCATATAGGATTGCCAATCAGAATCATCATCCATAGAAAGTAGAATATTTACCTTCTTCATTGTGATGTTGACCCATTCTCCATTTCTGGCATGATTCTTTCCAACAGCTAGCTTGTCTTCTTCCGAGAGGGCCATCGGCTATACGACATGCACCATTTCATCATTTGATGAGACTGGCTCTTCATCCCAGTCAAAGGTTTCAGCAACAAGACCTTTGTTTTACCCTGCATGATTGAACACTTTTGGTTCTGAGGGACTGGCCTCAAGTAATGCAAGCTTAGCTTTGATCTTCCTATACTTGGCTTCAAAATCTGTTGTTTTGTTCTGGTCGATTTATTCGAAGGTTTTGATGAGAATGATAGATTTTAGGTTGAAATTTGCTAAAGCCTGAGGACTAATTTGACCCGATGGTCTAAGAAGGTTCGAGAAATTGTTTTGAAAACAGTCCTTTGCAAAATGACCTTTTTTGTGACACTTAAAGCATTCAATGTCCTCATTAGCTTTAGCAGTTTAAAAACCTTTGATTCTTTTAATGAACCTTCGAGTTTTCAGGAGTGCCCTTTCCGAAATTCAACGTTCAGGTCATTTAGGTACTCCTCACTTGATCTCTCATCAGGCTCATCATCGGAATTTTCTTGAAAATCTTGAACCACATTGTTAGAAAAGAAGGCAGTTGATATAGGTGAGGTGATGGTCAGGGACTTCTTGACTTCCTGAGACTTCTTTAAGTCAGGGTATCGTTTGTTGATGAGATTTTCCTCATAGACAAATTTCCCATAAATTTTAGGAAGCTCAAGAGTTTGGATGTGATTTGCATTTCTAAGTCCCTGAGAGAAGTTACCCATTTCTTAGGGAGACAATTAACAAAACCAACATTTATCTCATGTTTTGATAACTTAACACCATCATTATCTAGTTCATTTAAAAGAGTTTTGTAATGGGTGTAAGTTTGTGAGAGAGTTTCAGAGTCCTTAGCCCTGAAGGTATTATACTCAAGTTTCAGGTCTATTATCCTGTTTTCCTTGGTATAAGATGGACCTTCATGGCTATGGACCGTGTCATCCAGGTTTGTTTAGCCGTGTTACAGCTTATAAGTGACTCCATTATATCATCAGGAAGACATGATATGATGATACTTTTGAGTCTTTGGTTCTGGTTGACCACTCTCCTTTCATCCTGAGTCCACTGAGCTTCAGGTTTGGGCAAACCATCAGCAGTCTTTGGGACAAATGGGCCCTCATTAATACACTTGATATAATAAGGTTCCATCCCAATCAAATAGCAAAGCATACACTTTTTCCATTTGTTGAATTTTCCAACTTCAAGTCTAAGGGCAACAGCTGAATAAGCTCCACCCTTTTTATCGACTAGTTGGGGTACATCAATTTCAGCCATAGGAATCCTGATTTAAAAACGTTTTAGAGCGGCTTAAAAGGTTTTATAATCAACCTGGCTCTGATACCACTTGTTGTTCCCTATTCACTATCGTTAAAATGGACAATTAAGTACTTAAAGCAATTACATGTGAATAATGACTAGAAATTAACATTAGTAAAACACACAAAGTAATTTTCAACATCATATTCTTATTAGAAATAAATCAAAAGAATTCGTTACCCAAGTACTTGCGGAATAGTACTTGGGATTGAAATGACAAAGTTTGGGTGACTCCTCTCTAAGCTCAGGCTAAGTCTGAGCACAACTCTTAGAAACCACTGAGCTAGCTCAAGGATAAAGTTGTATTTGGAGGAGTGAAAAGTTGGCTTGCGTGTGTGTGTTTTTTACAATTCAAAAGCTTTTTTTTTCACTCATTCTCTTATGCTATTTATACAAGTATGATTATTAACTTTATCCTAGAAGACAAAAACATGGATCACAGAAAACACGAATATTGATATATTCGGTTCATTCACCTTTCTAGAGTAGGCGTGAAGCTTCTTTCCTTGATAGAGAATCGCCGCCTACTATAAATGGGAAGATATGATCTTGATAGATTGAGACTGTGTATAGACTGGATAAACACTTGAGGGACTTAGTTTTATCCGGGTAAAACTTTCCCGCCTAATCCAGCTCATTCTTCAGTCTTTAAAGTCTTCAGTCTTTTTCTTCGTTTGTCTTCGTGTTTACAGTTGGAGAAGAGTCGAAGGGATTCAATGAGTTATTGTCATCACTCACTGAATCCACTATCTTCTTCTTGACTTAGTCTTCACCCTTTAAGTTCCGCCTTGTAGAGTTGAGAGGCTCCTTCTTCGCCTCATACTAAGTGTCCTGAAGATAGCTCACTGAGAGACTATCCACTCAGTGACCTGATTGTGTTTAACGGATTAAACACTTAGGATATTTTCTATTCAAATCCTAGTTTAAGGGGTTTGGGTATTTACTGAACCCAACAGAGTGTACCGGTAGTATAATAGATTCTAGAACTTGTTTTGTAATTCATTTCGAGATCGCTAGTGAGACTACACTTGTGTAGTTAGGAGTAACTAAATGATAAGAGGCAGTAGGATAACCCTTGTTTGAAACCTGTATTATAATTACCTCTTCCACATCGGTTGAGTAATTACCCCACACCCTTGCGATGTACTCATCTTTAGTACACGATACCCCTAGTTAACCACTCAAAGCCTATCCTTTTCGCGGTTCTCATGATGTTTCGATTTTCCATAATATCAATGAAGAACATTGTTTACAATCCATATAACACCCTAAAACCAGGCCTAAGCATTTTATTACAAGAATGCCATTTGAATGGTTGACTATGACTTTTATAAGTTTTAAGGACTTACGGGATCGATTAGTCAAACCCGATAGTCAAACTATAAGTGTTAACGTTATATAAATGATTATAGAAAATATGAGATGTCACTTTTATAAGAAAAAGGTACTTAAGGGACCTAAGTTTCCAAGTGATAAACATGCTATAAAGTATGGTGTGGCTAAAATAGAAGGAATGAGACTTGAAGGACCTAATGTGCCAATTAGGCAAACATACCACCTACATATGTCTGAATCCTTCTCCTTGTATCAGGAGATTTCTAGAATAATTTAGGTGTGTATGTGTGTGTCGTGAAGTAAAAAAGGATGGAAAAGACAAGATGGTCTTGATGATCAAATTGATGAGGTTTAAGAGTTCCAATCCAAGAGTAATGTGCCTAGCAATGATCCTTGCAAGTAAGTAACCTCTAATTAGTGTTTAATTGATGATTGAAAGGTTAGGGTTTATGAAACCTAATTGAGGGAATTGGGTAAATGATGTTTATAAGCTAAATTAAGAAGTTTTGATGAATATGGGTTAAGTATTATTGAAGTTAAGTTAATAAGTTAGTGAGATTAATTATCATATAATCATCATATGATTATGTGATAATTAGTAATGGTTAAAAAGGGGTTATGGTTATTATAGCCATGACATAATTGATTAATTATGTGTTTATGTCTATAGTGGTGTTGGCTTAAATGTCAAGTATGGAGAAGGTGATGTCCTTGGTTTCACTAGCTTGGAATTAAGGTAAGTAAACCGGTTATTACTTAACGCTATATGGATTTCAATGCATTATGTGTTATGTGATGTTTATGTTAAGGACATGGCATGACTCAAATGTTTGTGAATATGTGATATTGGATAGTAAGGCTAGTTTGGCATAACTAGCAAATGAATGTTAGAATAGGAGGGCTTGACTAGGAAGTAAGTGGTGAAGCTTTGTGATGGCTTAAGGTATGTCTTATGTTCAAATGTTGTAATGGATGAATGGTTATAATGTGTATTGTGTGATTGATGTATAATTTTAAGTTATATCCATTTTGCTTACTAAGCCTCGTGCTTACGGTTTAAGTGTTTAATGTTTTGTAGGTTGTGTATTTATGCTTGACTTGGACTAAGGTCTAAGGTTGGATTATGCGAAAGTTAGAAGATGGTAAGAAGGTAGAGCTTAGGTAGATACCGAGCTCGTTTCAATGTTGTAACCCCGAGAGTCGTTAATGGTTTTGTAAACGTGTTAGTCAAGTGTCAAAGCTTATGTCATGATTGTTATAGTATTTTGGTTGTCAAGTTGTATGTTATAGTAATGGGTTAAAGTTTAATATGAAAATGGGTCAAAACGGGTGTTTGGCATAACACCCGTTACCTTGTAAAGTACATTTCCGTGGATCTTTTAGACCACGAGTGTTATGAAAATGGAGAGTTATGTTATGTAAATGATTTCTGGAAGTTTTCAAGTGATGTCGTGTTCGGGAAGTTAGTTTTCCGGAAATTTTGCAAAATTTCTTCCCTGAGCATAGATCTTAAGATCTATGCTCAATCCAAAAATTTTAAGTTTCTTTCATGAGCAATTGAGCATAGATCTTAAGATCTATGTGTAACACCCCCAAATTTCGTGATACGCAGAGGAATTCAAGCTGGGTGTTACTCTAATTGTGTCATTTTAAAAGATTTATCATTTGATTTATATAAATATCAGAGTTTACGAAATGAGGTCCCAGTGGTTTTACAGTTTATTAAATAAGTTTTCAAATGATAATATAGCCTTCTTGAGTATCCGTGCCCTTCCGTGCCATCCTCGTAAATTATGAACTTGAGATAAACATGCTAAAATGTGTCAACACAAATGTCGGTGAGTTCATAGAGTTTATAGATAAAACAATTGAGTTCAATAGTTTCGAGTTTGAGCGATTATTGTAATAAATACAAATATCGATGAAATAAGTAGTGGGCTACGTTGTTATACACCCATAGTCGTTTGTTTGCCCTAACCGGGTCAAAAGTTGAGTGAATCCATAGAGTTTGTATGCAAATCAGTTGAACACAAGTTTCAAGGTTGGGTCATGTTGTTGTACTGCAGCATTAGTATAATTGGAGTACCGTATTATTGCTCTAAGCCTCATGATACGCAAACCTTAACAGTACGACATCATAGTAATGAACTAATGATGTAAGTTACTGACATCATAGAGATGATGTAAGTAACAAGGCCCTCGGGTAGGAGTTTGCCAACTTCCTATGGGGTTCTCAAATAAAGTGCACTTGGCTACTTATCCAGCAACACAAGTGGGGCATCAACTGCCAATAAATCTATTCACTATATTCGCGTTCACTCGCAAGTGATTAATGGCTCATGATAGAGGTACTTTTAGCGGCAATAGTGTATAACTTAGGCAATAACAATCAGGATCGCATACAGATAGTACTTGTGTTCAGGTTTGTAGCAAAACGTATAAAGTGTGATTATGAACTCATAGTAGTATGTAAAAGCTTTAGAGTACTTGTGAAAGTAAAAACGAGTAGTTAAGCATGTATCTCCCCAAAACAGTTTAAAAGCAAGTAAAGGTAGGGGCCATGAACTCACAGTAATATGTAAAAGTTTTCAGAGTACTTATAAAAGTGAAAGCATGCAGTTGAGCATGTATCTCCCCCAAAGAGTTTATAAAAAAATTCAACGAGTAAAAGTGGGGATACGAACTCACCTTAGTGGTACAGTAGTTTGGCTGGAAAACTAATCAAGCTCTAAGAGTAGATTACTCCGATACGAGACCTGGGTTGGTATGACAAGTTCAGTATGCTTGTTTATGTGATAATGCGTGCTGGTATATCGTGTGTGTGTTGTTTGGTAGTTAGATGTTTGAACCTTTGAGTGTAAATAGTTTATCGCGAAAAGTTGAACGAGAAAAGATAAATGGTAAGATTTATAGTTTTGGAATTTCTTCGAAAGTTGATCGATTAGGTTAAACGTTGTTTATTTATAAAATTTGATTGATTCAATGCGAATATGGACATGCTTCGTATGTTACTTTTTATCAAAACCGAGCTAACACGAGTTAGAAATATATTTCTGTGAAAATATAAAAATGTTACACTTTATACCCTTGAACATTCATAAAATGGCATTTTATACCCCTCAAATTTTATAAAATGACAATTTGTACCCTTCAACTTTCATAAAATGACAACTTTTACCCTTTGACTTTAGTAAATGACTATTCTACCCCTTTAACTTTCATAAAATGACAATTTTTACCCTTTAGTTTCAAAAGTGACACTTTATACCCCTATGTATCAAGACGATTACAATTTAAGTCATTGTTATAAAAAGATTTAGAGTTGTGGCAAAACAGGCCCTCAAAGCATTTTAGTCGTTACATGTGTAGTCCTTACTTTGTTTAAGTTGTGTTTCTGATTTCGAAAATGGTGTGGCTTTGTATGGCTTATCAAAATAAGTTATTATAAGTTAGGAAAAAGCTTTAGAGAGCTTATTAGTCTATTAAAATAGCTTATTGCTTAAAAATGTACTTTAAGCGCTTTTTGTTTTTATGTGTCGCGACCAACATTCAAGGCAAAATAAAAGCGAGGCCATCAGGGTTTTGACAAATGTTCTTGTTGTTTTAAAAACTTGGATATGCTCTCCCAAAAATGGCATAAACCATTTATTTTATAGAGTTGTGGTTAAGTAGAAACAAATCCGTGAACATAGCCACTTGAGGCTATCGCGGTAAAAGAAAAAGGAAATGAAAAATGTGTTTTTGACCTCAAAAAATTATAGGCTTATTTTAAGGGTATTGTAACATGTTTATTAGTTTATTTAGGGGACTTATAGTGTAACTTAAAGCTTAGGGTTTTAAAAATAACAAAAACCAAAAGATATAATTAGGGTGTGTTTGTTTGAGTTTGGTAAAAAGAAAAAGAAAAAGATAATGAGTTTTAATCTTTGCTAATAATTGGAACTTTATTATTATAATATTTAAATGTTATTAAAAGTATAAGAGAGATTAAAAAGGGCTTAGGGACTTAAAAATCATATGTTACTCGATTTAGGTGAAAAACGCCCAAAGTGACTTCTAAAATAGAATAAGGCTCTCCAAAGCTTATGACTCTTGTACTAACTTCCTTCCTCCTTCTCTTGGACTTAAATATCAATGAGTGACAGTATGTATGAGTGTTTTTGTGTTAGAAGCAATGGGATGAGATGAAATGGTGTATGTAAATGAGTTTCCATGCCCTTCTATTTATAGGCAAAAGTTTGAAAGGTTTAATGGTTTTAAATGGCAACAAGTCTTGAGCTTAACCACCTTAGGTTGGATGTGGTTTGAAATGAAACAAGTATTGTGCTTAAAAATCATAAGTTAAGTTGGTAAATTCTATGGTTTCAAAATGAGACAAGTATTGTGTTTAGAAACCTTAAGTTAAGTTGGTAAATTCTATGGTTCCAAAATGAGACAAGTATTGTGCTTAAAAATCATAAGTTAAGTTGGTAAATTCTATGGTTTCAAAATGAGACAAGTATTGTGTTTAAAAATCATAAGTTAAGTTGGTAAATTCTATGGGTTCAAAATGAGACAAGTATTGTGTTTAGAAACCTTAAGTTAAGTTGGTAAATTCCATGGTTTCAAAATGAGACAAGTATTGTGTTTAGAAACCTTAAGTTAAGTTGGTAAATTCTATAGTTTCAAAATGAGACAAGTATTGTGTTTAGAAACCTTAAGTTAAGTTGGTGAATTATATGGTTTCAAAATGAGACAAGTATTGTGTTTAGAAATCTTAAGTTAAGTTGGTAAATTCTATAGTTTCAAAATGAAACAAGTAGTCGTTGCATGTAGAAAGTTAGACAATCTTATGTGTTTAGCCATGGTTTAAACAACAAAACACTTTCTAGAAAGAGGAAGATAAATGGCGGTTTTAAGAGGAGGTGGAGAAGGGTATTTTAGTCATTTCACATTACCACCTTGCATGCACGTATGTTTACTTACATACTAGCTCGTGTTAGTTTGTGTTCTAGGGTAGTTTAGTTTAAGTAAAATACATATTTGAATTTTATGCATTAGATACTTGTACCACAAGCTTTAGGGACTTGTACATTAGGTTTGAAAATTATAAGTCAATTTTAAGGGCTTGTGCATTATAGGTATGTATCAAGTGCTTTAAGGTAGGTACATTGAGGTTTATAATATGATTTATATAATATTTAGTTTCTATGCATTAAGGACTTGTGCATGTGCTTGAAAGACTTGTACATTTCTATTTTTATAAAAATCATGTACATATTGATTAGGGTTTGTGATTTTATTTACATAAAATCATAGAATGGTAAGCTAGGTCTTGTAACGGGAAACAAAGTAAAGTTAAGTTTTCGTGCTTTAAAAACTTGTACACTAGATATAAAATGTTGTACTTTAGTATTTATGATTTAGTTGTGTAAAATCATAGTTAAAATAAATTAGGGCTTCGTGAAAACTCTAATAAATAACAAACGTTTAGTTTGTACGGTTAAAAATCTTATGTTAACGAATAGCGTAAAGTAGTAAATAAAAGTTGAAAACTTTTATAGTTTAACATATAAGGATGTTTCATAATGTGAGTTACGTCACATTAGCTAGAGGTTGTGACCAAATAAATTGATAACGTTTGAAAAGAAAAAATTTTGTACGTAGAAAAAGGATAAGTATCCTTTCGTAAGTATATTATACTAATTTAATACGAGGCGAAATTTACCGGTGGTTACACTATGCTCAGACCTGAAAGTTGATTTCAAGGAGTTTCTTTCCTGAGCATAGATCTTAAGATCTATGCTCAGACCAGAATTTTGATGTTTGGCAGATTTTTGTCGTTTTGTTTATTTTGTGTAAAATAAACTGTAAGTCGTTAGAGGTCGTGCCACCCGTTGTTTTGAAGGTAATTGAGTCTAGTTTCATGTAAAAATACTTTCAAGGGTCGGTTTGTTACAAAACCAAATAATTTTAACGATTTGTAATAGCGGGCCAGTTTTAAGTCAAGTCATTTCCTCGTTAAAGTTTTTAATTTTTGATTATTTTAAGTCGTGTCGTTCACGGGGTGTAACAACTTGGTATCAGAGCTTTGGTTTAAGTGAATTAGGTTTCCATTTTGGTTTCCTAGACTTAAACCACTATTAGAATGCGTTGAATGTAAGAATAAGTTATGTGTGGAAGTAAATGTTTAAGTTTGAAGCGAATTATGAGATAGGTTTTATGAACCTAAGTAGAGAATAATGCATGTGTTTTATAATGTTAATGTGTATATGATATAAGTCCGTGTAGGTCTTGATATGTTTAAATGATTGAATTGCCGTGCACTTTGGTTAGTGCCGGTAATTGCCTTTTGATTATAAGAATGTGTTTTAAAGAGTAGCGCTAATGAAATGTAATTAAAATGGTAAGTGGTATTAGAGACGGGCTATAAGTGAACTAAAGTATCGAATGCTTAGAGTATAGAACGTAGTAATGACAACTTAGCTAATGTATAATGTGTGGAAGTAAGGTGAGGATTGGCACATTAATTGTTAAGTATCAATTAATACGAGATGCTTAAAATGAGACTAAGAAATGATAACGAGCAGATGAAAAGAGAATAGATAATGAGCTAATGATTAAAGAAGAGATGAGTTGAGAATGTAATGACATGTCTTATAGTCAGAAAGTGATAAGTATGTATAAAGTTAAAACAATGACTTGAAATTATGATATCACGGCTAATGTGTATCATTAGTTGTGATCATTTAAAAATGAAAATGATAATTGGTAAGCATGTTTGAAATGAGTAATAAGAAAGTAAGATGTGTAAACACATGTGTAAATATAACAAACAAGTGTAATTTTCTAATGATTGTTTCTTAAAACTAAATAAAAGGAATGGAAATGTGAATGTGTGTTAGAATGATGATGACTTGGATCCAATGTTAAATGTGAAAGGTTAAAGGTAACTATCATGTAACCGATGAGTTAATGATAGTTAATGAAGTTAATGATTGTATCCTACGGGATGACCAAGGTAATGATGGTATCTTTTGAGATTACCATGTGAATGATGGTATCCTTCAGGATAGCCAAGTTAATGGTGGTATCTTTCATGATTACCAAGTGAATGATGTTAATGATGGTATCCTTTGGGATGGCCAAGTTAATGGCGGTATCTTTCAAGATTACCAAGTGAATGATGTTAATGATGGTATCCTTCGGGATGGCCAAGTTAATGGTGGTATCTTTCAAGATTACCTAGTGAATGATGTTAATGATGGTATCCTTCGGGATGGCCAAATTAGTGAATGACAAGGAATCTTTCGGGACGAAAAGTATTGCCTTTACCGGCAAGGGGTTGCCTACATCTTTGGCATACAAAAATATCCCCAAAATGAATGTGAAAATGGTATGGATCCAAGTCTAAAAAGTTAAAAAGAACTAAAAGAAAGAAAATTTAAAATGTGTAACGAATAGGTGCGAGTGTTGTGTTGGAGGCGTGTAAGTAGGACGACTTATGATTTCCTTAGTTAAATGGAGTGGGACGCCTTTTTATTTAATTAAAGAAATTGTGAATCGCTGAACCATGAGTTTATGTTTCTTGATTTACATCGATTGGGATGCCTATACATGTAAATGAAGAAGTGTAAATGAGTGGGCTTATGTATTCCCAACATGGCATGAGTAAGGTAAAAGGGGTAGAAAACGAAAGCCTAGAATTAGTTAAAAGTCTTTTGAACTAAGATAGACGAGATATAATTAGAATGAAACTTTTAATGAAGACATTAAGTAAAACCAACCATTAGGTGTCTATAGTATAACTCGAAAAGATTAAGAAATTGGTAATGATGTTATAGCATGCTTTTAAGCGTGGTTCAAATTTGAGTAATGATGGAAATAGATGCTAACTAATATTAGCACTCTTATGAGTGAATGTTATGGTATAAGTTAAAATTTGAATTTTGAAGTCAAAAGATTGAAACTTCTTATGAGACTCATAGTCTTTGACAAGAAATTTATTGTAAGAAATAGATAAAATGAGACAGTGTAATGAAAACGTTAACGAAGTAAAGGAATGACAAATGTAAGATGTGTAGATAATAGTTAATGTTAAGTTAATAAAGTCAAAGTAATCCAAGATTTCCCTAAGTAACCCTTAACACTTAGCGAAAATCCTTAAAAATGAAATAACAAAGATGAGGAATTATAGCAAACTTTTAAAGCGAAGAGTAGAATAAATATGGTAGAAATGAAATTGCTAAGTTTTATATGTTAACGTTTGACTTATGTAAAGTCAAAACGACATAAATTTCCTCAAGTGACACATGGTCCTTGATTTAAAAGTTACGTGTAGTAAGTAAGAATACGATGTGATGGAAATGAGGTTGGCAAAATGATACAATGATTATAGTAAATGCGTCATGTTTGACATAATGACCTTAGTAAGAGTCGTATGCTCTTAGAAAGTTAAATGAGAAGTAGAGTGGATTAAGGATTTTGATATGTATGTCTTAATGTTGCAAGATCACATAGATTATTGCAACGGAATGTACAGATGATAAATTTACTTAATGCTAAGATGGGAGTAAGATGTGACCAAGTAGAGGTTAGTTTAGACGAGAGATTTCAGGGACGAAATCTAAATAAGGAGGGTAGAATTATAACACCCTGAAACCAGGCCTAAGCATTTTATTACATGAATGCCATTTGAATGGTTGACTATGACTTTTGTAAGTTTTAAGGACTTACGGGATTGGTTAGTCAAACCCGATAGTCAAACTATAAGTGTTAACGTTATATAAATGATTATAGAAAATATGACATGTCACATTTACAAGAAAAAGGTACTTAAGGGACCTAAGTTTCCAAGTGCTAAACATGTTATAAAGTATGGTGTAGCTAAAATAGAAGGAATGAGACTTGAAGGACCTAATGTGCCAATTAGGCAAACATACCACCTACATATGTCTGAATCCTTCTCCTTGTATCAGGAGATTTCCAGAATAATTTAGGTGTGTATGTGTGGGTCGTGAAGTAAAAAAGAAGGGAAAAGACAAGATGGTCTTGATGATCAAATTGATGAGGTTTAAGAGTTCCAATCCAAGAGTAATGTGCCTAGCAATGATCCTTGCAAGTGAGTAACCACTAATTAGTGTTTAATTGATGATTAAAAGGTTAGGGTTTATGAAACCTAATTGAGGGAATTGGGTAAATGATGTTAATATGCTAAATTAAGAAGTTATGATGAATATGGGTTAAGTATTATTGAAGTTAAGTTAATAAGTTAGTGGGATTAATTATCATATAATCATCATATGATTATGTGATAATTAGTAATGGTTAAAGAGGGGTTATGGTTATTATGGCCATGACATAGTTGATTAATTATGTTTTTATGTCTATAGTGGTGTTGGCTTAAATGTCAAGTATGGAGAAGGTGATGTCCTTGGTTTCACTAGCTTGGAATTAAGGTAAGTAAACCGGTTATAAGTTAATGCTATATGGATTTCAATGCATTATGTGTTATGTGATGTTTATGTTAAGGACATGGTATGACTCAAATGTTTGTGCATATGTGATATTGGATAGTAAGGCTAGTTTGGCATAACTAGCAAATGAATGTTAGAATAGGAGGACCTGACTAGGAAGTAAGTGGTGAAGCTTAGTGATGGCTTAAGGTATGTCGTATGTTCGAATGTTGTAATGGATGAATGGTTATAATGTGTATTGTGTGATTGATGTATAATGTTAAGTTATATCCGTTTTGCTTACTAAGCCCCGTGCTTACGGTTTAAGTGTTTAATGTTTTGTAGGTTGTGTATTGATGCTTGACTTGGACTAAGGTCTAAGGTTGGATTATGCGAAAGTTAGAAGATGGTAAGAAGGTAGAGCTTAGGTAGATACCGAGCTCGTTTCAATGTTGGACCCCCGAGAGTCGTTAATGGTTTTGTAAACGTGTTAGTTAAGTGTCAAAGCTTATGTCATGATTGTTATAGTATTTTGGTTGTCAAGTTGTATGTTATAGTAATTGGTTAAAGTTTAATATGAAAATGGGTCAAAACGGGTGTTTGACATAACACCCGTTACCTTGTAAAGTACATTTCCATGGAACTTTTAGACCACGAGTGTTATGAAAATGGAGAGTCATCTTATGTAAATGATTTCTGGAAGTTTTCATGTGATGTCGTGTTCGGGAAGTTAGTTTTTTGTTAATTTTGCAAAAGTTCTTCCATGATCTATGCTCAATCCAGAAATTTTAAGTTTCTTTCATGAGCATAGATCTTAAGATCTATGCTCAGACCTGAAAGTTGATTTCAAGGAGTTTCTTTCCTGAGCATAGATCTTAAGATCTATGCTCATCCCATAAAGTTGATTTCAAAGAGTTTCTTTCCTGAGCAACTAGAATTTTAATATTTGGTAGATTTTTGTCGTTTTGTTTATTTTGTGTAAAATAAACCGTAAGTCGTTAGAGGTCGTGCCACCCGCCGTTTTGAAGGTAAATGAGTCTAGTTTCATGTAAAAATACTTTCAAAGGTCAATTTGTTACAGAATCAAATAAGTTTAACAATTTGTAATAGCGGGTCAGTTTTAAGTCAAGTCATTTCCTCGTTAAAGTTTTTAATTTTTGATTATTTTAAGTCGTGTCGTTCACGGGGTGTAACAATTTGGTATCAGAGCTTTGGTTTAAGTGAATTAGGTTTCCATTTAGGTTTCCTAGACTTAAACCACTATTAGAATGCGTTGAATGTAAGAATAAGTTAGGTGTGGAAGTAAATGTTTAAGTTTGAAGCGAATTATGAGATAGGTTTTATGAACCTAAGTAGAGAATAATGCATGTGTTTTATAATGTTAACATGTATATGATATAAGTCCATGTAGGGCTTGATATGTTTAAATGATAGAATTGCCGTGCACTTTAGTTAGTGCCGGTAATTGCCTATTGATTATAAGAATGTGTTTTAAAGAGTAGCGGTAATGAAATGTAATTAAAATGGTAAGTGGTATTAGAGACGGGCTATAAGTGAACTAAAGTATCAAATGCTTAGAGTATAGAACGTAGTAATGACAAGTGAGCTAATGTATAATGTGTGAAAGTAAGGTGAGGATTGGCACATTAATTGTTAAATATCAATTAATAGGAGATGTATAAAATGAGACTAAGAAATGACAACGAGCAACGATGAGATGAAAAGGGAATAGCTAATGAGCTAATGATTAAAGAGGAGATGAGTTGAGAATGTAATGACATGTCTTATAGTCAGAAAGTGATAAGTATGTATAAAGTTAAAACAATGACTTGAAATTATGATATCACGGTAAATGTGTATCATTAGTTGTGATCATTTAAAAATGAAAATGATAATTGGTAAGCATGTTTGAAATGAGTAATAAGAAAGTAAGATGTGTAAACACATGTGTAAATATAACAAGCAAGTGTCATTTTCTAATGATTCTTTCTTAAAACTAAATAAAAGGAATGGAAACGTGAATATGTGTTAGAATGATGATGACTTGGATCCAATGTTAAATGTGAAAGGTTAAAGGTAACTATCATGTAACCGATGAAATAATGATAGTTAATGAAGTTAATGATTATATCCTACGGGATGACCAAGGTAATGGTGGTATCTTTCGAGATTACCATGTGAATGATGGTATCCTTTGGGATGGCCAAGTTAATGGTGGTATCTTTCAAGATTACCAAGTGAATGATGTTAATGATGGTATCCTTCGGGATGGCCAAGATAATGGTTGTATCTTTTAAGATTACCAAGTGAATGATGTTAATGATGGTATCCTTCGGTATGGCCAAGTTAATGGTGGTATCTTTCAAGATTACCAAGTGAATGATGTTAATGATGGTATCCTTCGGGATGGCCAAATTAATGAATGACAAGGAATCTTTCGGGACGAAAAGTATTGCCTTTACCGGCAAGGGGTTGCCTACATCTTTGGAATATAAAAATATCCCCAAAATGAATGTGAAAATGGTATGGATCCAAGTCTAAAAAGTTAAAAAGAACCAAAAGAAAGAAAATTTAAAATGTGTAACGAATAGGTGCGAGTGTTGTGTTGGAGACGTGTAAGTAGGACGACTTATGATTTCCTTAGTTAAATGGATTGGGATGCCTTTTCATTTAATTAAAGAAATGAGTTTATGTTTCTTGATTTACAGCGATTGGGACGCCTTTCCATGTAAATGAAGAAGTGTAAATGAGTGGTCTTATGTATTCCCAACATGGAATGAGTAAGGTAAAGGGGGTAGAAAACGGAAGCCTAGAATTAGTAAAAAGTATTAAGAACTAAGATAGATGAGATATAATTAGAATGCAACTTTTAATGAATACATTAAGTAAAACCAACCATTAAGTGTCTATAGTATAACTCGAAAATATAAAGAAATTGGTAATGATGTTATAGCATGCCTTGAGGCGTGGTTCAAATATGAGTAATGATAGAAATAGATGCTAACTAATATTAGCACTCTTATGAGTGAATGTTAAGGTATAAGGTAAAATTTGAATTTTGAAGTCAAAACATTGAAACTTCTTATGAGACTCAGTCTTTGACAAAAAATTTATTGTAAGAAATAGATAAAATGAGACAATGTAATGAAAACGTTAACGAAGTAAAGGAATTACAAATGTAAGATGTGTAGATTGTGGAGTTTGATAAGACTCCTTGAGATCGTTTTAAGCCTCTAGGGTTAACAATAACAACGACAATAAACTTGGTACGCAGCGGAATAAAACAAATCATAGTTATTGACACAAGATTTATCTTTATAATCACTCCAAGCCTCAAATATTATTTGATCGGAATAATACGGTTACACTAAACTTGTAACAGGGATCAAAGATCCTTGAGGCTAAAGTACACAAATCCTAGGCGTCCACTTAGAGGACTTGACGCCTAGACACACACACACACACCTTTAATGACTACATTATGGAAGACTTAGTTATAAAACCTACACCCCATGTCCTCTTTATATATTAGAGGATTAGGGTTTACAAAATACTACGAAGGACTAAATAATAAATCTTCTTTTGCAAGCAAGTCCTTCCATCTTTTTGTAGGTTTCATCTCTTTCACTTTAAGTCTCTTTGTTTCATTCTTGTATTTATTTTGTCTCATCAAATCCAAGGAACCTAAAACCCAACAATCTTCCCCTATTTGATGATAACAAAACAAACAAAGTCGTGTACGAACTTCCCTAGATGAAGTAGCAGAAGTTGAGATGTAAACATCTCCGTGAATGAAACATTCTTGTCTTCCTTTGTCTTCCCCTTAATCCATGCCATCGCACTCCAATATCTCTTCCCCTTTTTGTTATTAACAAATAGAGAATGTAAACATTAGAAACTTCCCCTTGAGTGGTGCATGAAAATGATTCTTCAAATCAGTAAGCTCTATGTAATGATCACTTGTGAAGAAAACCAAGTATAACGAATTTGATGAAGAAGTAAAATAACCCAAACTTGTGTCTTATGTCTTGTACTATCCATGTGACTCCAAACTTATTCTAACACCATATAAGTAGACCGCAATCTCTTGACAAAATCCTCATCTTCAATGAGACACTGAGCACTACAATGTAACTCCTTTAAGTGATAGTTAACTAGGTCTTCATCCATCCAACCCTTGACCTATGAAAACTAGATTTTGCAAGTCTTCGTCAACATCCTTTAAGCACGAACAAGTTATCTCCAAAGTGTAACACCCACTTTGAGATATGATAAGAACACAAACCTTGTGAAACTCAACTACAACATCAAATAAATGATATTTAACCTTCTTCGTAATCAATTCTTCAAATAATTCAAAAACGAGCTTTTTAAAACCTTTACGAACAAATACCAATCTTCTTGTGTGTGCAAACCAAAATCCCATGTGTGTGTCACCAAAAATCTCAGTACCAAAAACATGTACAGCTTCCCCTCAATTCCAAAACCTCATTAGCATAAATGAATAACGCAAGAAACACCAGCAGTGGAATTGAGATAACACTAGCAGTGGTTTCGAGAAAACACTAGCAGTGGTTTCGAGAAAACACTAGGAGTGGTTTCAGAAAACACTAGAAGTGGTTTCGTAAAAACACTATCAGTGGTTTCAGAAAACACTAGAAGTGGTTTCGTAAAAACACTATCAGTGGTTTCAGAAAACACTAGAAGTGGTTTCGTAAAAACACTATCAGTGGTTTCAGAAAACACTAGAAGTGGTTTCGTAAAAACACTAGGAAAGCTGCTTCTAACCATGAATCATAAACACCACACAATGTATAAACAACCTCCATCAAGAATTAGAACAAGTAACACAAATTCAAGAAGTTGAATATGCATGAAAACCCAAAAATTCGAATTATTAAACCAGTTTCTGCAGCCAACTTCGACATTGAATAACTTTTGATAGAAAGCTCAGATCGACAATCCCTTCGGTGAAAGTTAGATGATTATATAGAGAACGTCCACCGAAATTTCGTTATGATCCAACGGTTAACGAAAAAGTTATCGCGTTTTTAAAACTGTACTGCAGAAAAATACGAGAATTTTCAGATTCGTAGTTTTTCTTCTTTTCGCCATTCTTCGACCAATAAAACCTTGTGAATCCCTAGGTAAAGAGCTCCCCAAGCTCTGATACCAATTGTGGAGTTTTGATAAGACTCCTTGAGATCGTTTTAAGCCTCTAGGGTTAACAATAACAATGACAATAAACTTGGTACGCAGTGGAATAAAACAAATCATAGTTATTGACACAAGATTTATCTTTATAATCACTCCAAGCCTCAAATATTATTTGATCGGAATAATACGGTTATACTAAACTTATAACAGGGGTCAAAGATCCTTGAGGCTAAACTACACAAATCCTAGGCGTCCACTTAGAGGACTTGACGCCTAGACACACACACACACCTTTAATGACTACATTATGGAAGACTTAGTTATAAAACCTACACCCCATGTCCTCTTTATATATTAGAGGGTTAGGGTTTACAAAATACTACGAAGGACTAAATAATAAATCTTCTTTTGCAAGCAAGTCCTTCCATCTTTTTGTAGGTTTCATCTCTTTCACTTTAAGTCCCTTTGTTTCATTCTTGTATTTATTTTATCTCATCAAATCCAAGGAACCTAAAACCCAACAATCTTCCCCTATTTGATGATAACAAAACAAACAAAGTCGTGTACGAACTTCCCTAGACGAAGTAGCAGAACTTGAGATGTAAACATCTCCGTGAATGAAACATTCTTGTCTTCCTTTGTCTTCCCCTTAATCCATGCCATCGCACTCCAATATCTCTTCCCCTTTTTTTTATCAACAAATAGAGAATGTAAACATTAGAAACTTCCCCTTGAGTGGTGCATGAAAATGATTCTTCAAATCAATAAGCTCTATGTAATGATCATTTGTGAAGAAAACCAAGTATAACGAATTTGATGAAGAAGTAAAATAACCCAAACTTGTGTCTTATGTCTTGTACTATCCATGTGACTCCAAACTTATACTAACACCATATAAGTAGACCGCAATCTCTTGACAAAATCATCATCTTCAATGAGACACTGAGCACTACAATGTAACTCTTTTAAGTGATAGTTAACTAGGTCTTCATCCATCCACCCCTTGACCTATGAAAACTAGATTTTGCAAGTCTTCGTCAACATCCTTTAAGCACGAACAAGTTATCTCCAAAGTGTAACACCCACTTTGAGATATGATAAGAACACAAACCTTGTGAAACTCAACTACAACATCAAATAAATGATATTTAACCTTCTTCGTAATCAATTCTTCAAATAATTCAAAAACGAGCTTTTTAAAACCTTTAAGAACAATTACCAATCTTCTTGTGTGTGCGAACCAAAATCCCATGTGTGTGTCAACAAAAATCTCAGTACCAAAAACATGTACAGCTTCCCCTCAATTCCAAAACCTCATTAGCAGAAATGAATAACGCAAGAAACACCAGCAGTGGAATTGAGATAACACTAGCAGTGGTTTCGAGAAAACACTAGCAGTGGTTTCGAGAAAACACTAGGAGTGGTTTCAGAAAACACTAGAAGTGGTTTCGTAAAAACACTATCAGTGGTTTCAGAAAACACTAGAAGTGGTTTCATAAAAACACTATCAGTGGTTTGACATAACACCCGTTACCTTGTAAACTACATTTCCGTGGATCTTTTAGACCACGAGTGTTATGAAAATGGAGAGTCATTTTATGTAAATGATTTATGGAAGTTTTCATGTGATGTCGTGTTCGGGAAGTTAGGTTTTTGGAAATTTTGCAAAAGTTCTTCCATGATCTATGCTCAATCCAGAAATTTTAAGTTTCTTTCATGAGCATAGATCTTAAGATCTATGCTCAGACTTGAAAGTTGATTTCAAGGAGTTTCTTTCCTGAGCATAGATCTTAAGATCTATGCTCATCCCATAAAGTTGATTTCAAAGAGTTTCTTTCCTGAGCAACCAGAATTTTAATATTTGGTAGATTTTTGTCGTTTTGTTTATTTTTGTAAAATAAACCGTAAGTCGTTAGAGGTCGTGCCACCCGCCGTTTTGAAGGTAATTGAGTCTAGTTTCATTTAAAAATACTTTAAAAGGTCGGTTTGTTACAGAATCAAATAAGTTTAACAATTTGTAATAGCGGGTCAGTTTTAAGTCAAGTCATTTCCTCGTTAAAGTTTTTAATTTTTGATTATTTTAAGTCGTGTCGTTCACGGGGTGTAACAACTTGGTATCAGAGCTTCGGTTTAAGTGAATTAGGTTTCCATTTAGGTTTCCTAGACTTAAACCACTATTAGAATGCGTTGAATGTAAGAATAAGTTAGGTGTGGAAGTAAATGTTTAAGTTTGAAGCGAATTATGAGATAGGTTTTATGAACCTAAGTAGAGAATAATGCATGTGTTTTATAATGTTAACATGTATATGATATAAGTCCATGTAGGGCTTGATATGTTTAAATGATAGAATTTCCGTGCACTTTAGTTAGTGCCGGTAATTGCCTATTGATTATAAGAATGTGTTTTAAAGAGTAGCGGTAATGAAATGTAATTAAAATGGTAAGTGGTATTAGAGACGGGCTATAAGTGAACTAAAGTATCAAATGCTTAGAGTATAGAACGTAGTAATGACAAGTGAGCTAATGTATAATGTGTGAAAGTAAGGTGAGGATTGGCACATTAATTGTTAAATATCAATTAATAGGAGATGTATAAAATGAGACTAAGAAATGACAACGAGCAACGATGAGATGAAAAGGGAATAGCTAATGAGCTAATGATTAAAGAAGAAATGAGTTGAGAATGTAATGACATGTATTATAGTCAGAAAGTGATAAGTATGTATAAAGTTAAAACAATGACTTGAAATTATGATATCACGGCAAATGTGTATCATTAGTTGTGATCATTTAAAAATGAAAATGATAATTGGTAAGCATGTTTGAAATGAGTAATAAGAAAGTAAGATGTGTAAACACATGTGTAAATATAACAAGCAAGTGTCATTTTCAAATGATTCTTTCTTAAAACTAAATAAAAGGAATGGAAACGTGAATATGTGTTAGAATGATGATGACTTGGATCCAATGTTAAATGTGAAAGGTTAAAGGTAACTATCATGTAACCGATGAAATAATGATAGTTAATGAAGTTAATGATTATATCCTACGGGATGACCAAGGTAATGGTGGTATCTTTCAAGATTACCATGTGAATGATGGTATCCTTTGGGATGGCCAAGTTAATGGTGGTATCTTTCAAGATTACCAAGTGAATGATGTTAATGATGGTATCCTTCGGGATGGCCAAGATAATGGTTGTATCTTTCAAGATTACCAAGTGAATGATTTTAATGATGGTATCCTTCGGTATGGCCAAGTTAATGGTGGTATCTTTCAAGATTACCAAGTGAATGATGTTAATGATGGTATCCTTCGGGATGGCCAAATTAATGAATGACAAGGAATCTTTCGGGACGAAAAGTATTGCCTTTACCGGCAAGGGGTTGCCTACATCTTTGGAATATAAAAATATCCCCAAAATGAATGTGAAAATGGTATGGATCCAAGTGTAAAAAGTTAAAAAGAACCAAAAGAAAGAAAATTTTAAATGTGTAACGAATAGGTGCGAGTGTTGTGTTGGAGGCGTGTAAGTAGGACGACTTATGATTTCCTTAGTTAAATGGATTGGGATGCCTTTTCATTTAATTAAAGAAATGAGTTTATTTTTCTTGATTTACAGCGATTGGGACGCCTTTCCATGTAAATGAAGAAGTGTAAATGAGTGGGCTTATGTATTCCCAACATGGAATGAGTAGGGTAAAAGGCGTAGAAAATGGAAGCCTAGAATTAGTTAAAAGTCTTAAGAACTAAGATAGATGAGATATAATTAGAATGCAACTTTTTATGAATACATTAAGTAAAACCAACCATTAAGTGTCTATAGTATAACTCAAAAATATTAAGAAATTGGTAATGATGTTATAGCATGCCTTGAGGCGTGGTTCAAATGTGAGTAATGATAGAAATAGATGCTAACTAATATTAGCACTCTTATGAGTGAATGTTAAGGTATAAGGTAAAATTTGAATTTTGAAGTCAAAACATTGAAACTTCTTATGAGACTCATAGTCTTTGACAAAAAATTTATTGTAAGAAATAGATAAAATGAGACAATGTAATGAAAACGTTAACGAAGTAAAGGAATGACAAATGTAAGATGTGTGGATTGTGGAGTTTGATAAGACTCCTTGAGATCGTTTTAAGCCTCTAGGGTTAACAATAACAATGACAATAAACTTGGTACGCAGCGGAATAAAACAAATCATAGTTATTGACACAAGATTTATCTTTATAATCACTCCAAGCCTCAAATATTATTTGATCGGAATAATACGGTTACACTAAACTTGTAACAAGGATCAAAGATCCTTGAGGCTAAACTACACAAATCCTAGGCGTCCACTTAGAGGACTTGACGCCTAGACACACACACACACCTTTAATGACTACATTATGGAAGACTTAGTTATAAAACCTACACCCCATGTCCTCTTTATATATTAGAGGATTAGGGTTTACAAAATACTACGAAGGACTAAATAATAAATCTTCTTTTGCAAGCAAGTCCTTCCATCTTTTTGTAGGTTTCATCTCTTTCACTTTAAGTCTCTTTGTTTTATTCTTGTATTTATTTTATCTCATCAAATCCAAGGAACCTAAAACCCAACAATCTTCCCCTATTTGATGATAACAAAACAAACAAAGTCGTGTACGAACTTCCCTAGACGAAGTAGCAGAAGTTGAGATGTAAACATCTCCGTGAATGAAACATTCTTGTCTTCCTTTGTCTTCCCCTTAATCCATGCCATCGCACTCCAATATCTCTTCCCCTTTTTGTTATCAACAAATAGAGAATGTAAACATTAGAAACTTCCCCTTGAGTGGTGCATGAAAATGATTCTTCAAATCAGTAAGCTCTATGTAATGATCACTTGTGAAGAAAACCAAGTATAACGAATTTGATGAAGAAGTAAAATAACCCAAACTTGTGTCTTATGTCTTGTACTATCCATGTGACTCCAAACTTATACTAACACCATATAAGTAGACCGCAATCTCTTGACAAAATCCTCATCTTCAATGAGACACTGAGCACTACAATGTAACTCCTTTAAGTGATAGTTAACTAGGTCTTCATCCATCCACCCCTTGACCTATGAAAACTAGATTTTGCAAGTCTTCGTCAACATCCTTTAAGCACGAACAAGTTATCTCCAAAGTGTAACACCCACTTTGAGATATGATAAGAACACAAACCTTGTGAAACTCAACTACAACATCAAATAAATGATATTTAACCTTCTTCGTAATCAATTCTTCAAATAATTCAAAAACGAGCTTTTTAAAACCTTTAAGAACAAATACCAATCTTCTTGTGTGTGCGAACCAAAATCCCATGTGTGTGTCACCAAAAATCTCAGTACCAAAAACATGTACAGATTCCCCTCAATTCCAAAACCTCATTAGCAGAAATGAATAACGCAAGAAACACCAGCAGTGGAATTGAGAAAACACTAGCAGTGGTTTCGAGAAAACACTAGCAGTGGTTTCGAGAAAACACTAGGAGTGGTTTCAGAAAACACTAGAAGTGGTTTCGTAAAAACACTATCAGTGGTTTCAGAAAACACTAGAAGTGATTTCGTAAAAACACTATCAGTGGTTTCAGAAAACCCTAGAAGTGGTTTCGTAAAAACACTATCAGTGGTTTCAGAAAACACTAGAAGTGGTTTCGTAAAAACACTAGGAAAGCTGCTTCTAACCATGAATCATAAACACCACACAATGTATAAACAACCTCCATCAAGAATTAGAACAAGTAACACAAATTCAAGAAGTTGAATATGCATGAAAACCCAAAAAATCGAATTATTAAACCAGTTTCTGCAGCCAACTTCGACATTGAATAACTTTTAATAGAAAGCTCAGATCGACAATCCCTTCGGTGAAACGTTAGATGATTATATAGAGAACGTCCACCGAAAATTTCGTTATGATCCAACGGTTAACGAAAAAGTTATCGCATTTTTAAAACTGTACTGCAGAAAAATACGAGAATTTTCAGATTCGTAGTTTTTCTTCTTTTCGCCATTCTTCGACCAATAAAACCTTGCGAATCCCTAGGTAACGAGCTCCCCAAGCTCTGATACCAATTATGGAGTTTGATAAGACTCCTTGAGATCGTTTTAAGCCTCTAGGGTTAACAATAACAATGACAATAAACTTGGTACGCAGCGGAATAAAACAAATCATAGTTATTGACACAAGATTTATCTTTAGAATCACTCCAAGCCTCAAATATTATTTGATCGGAATAATACGGTTACACTAAACTTGTAACAGGGATCAAAGATCCTTGAGGCTAAACTACACAAATTCTAGGCGTCCACTTAGAGGACTTGACGCCTAGACACACACACACCTTTAGACTACATTATGGAAGACTTAGTTATAAAACCTACACCCCATGTCCTCTTTATATATTAGAGGATTAGGGTTTACAAAATACTACGAAGGACTAAATAATAAATCTTCTTTTGCAAGCAAGTTCTTCCATCTTTTTGTAGGTTTCATCTCTTTCACTTTAAGTCCCTTTGTTTCATTCTTGTATTTATTTTATCTCATCAAATCCAAGGAACCTAAAACCCAACAATCTTCCCCTATTTGATGATAACAAAACAAACAAAGTCGTGTACGAACTTCCCTAGACGAAGTAGCAGAAGTTGAGATGTAAACATCTCCGTGAATGAAACATTCTTGTCTTCCTTTGTCTTCCCCTTAATCCATGCCATCGCACTCCAATATCTCTTCCCCTTTTTGTTATCAACAAATAGAGAATGTAAACATTAGAAACTTCCCCTTGAGTGGTGCATGAAAATGATTCTTCAAATCAGTAAGCTCTATGTAATGATCACTTGTGAAGAAAACCAAGTATAACGAATTTGATGAAGAAGTAAAATAACCCAAACTTGTGTCTTATGTCTTGTACTATCCATGTGACTCCAAACTTATACTAACACCATATAAGTAGACCGCAATCTCTTGACAAAATCCTCATCTTCAATGAGACACTGAGCACTACAATGTAACTCTTTTATGTGATAGTTAACTAGGTCTTCATCCATCCACCCCTTGACCTATGAAAACTAGATTTTGCAAGTCTTCGTCAACATCCTTTAAGCACGAACAAGTTATCTCCAAAGTGTAACACCCACTTTGAGATATGATAAGAACACAAACCTTGTGAAACTCAACTACAACATCAAATAAATGATATTTAACCTTCTTCGTAATCAATTCTTCAAATAATTCAAAAACGAGCTTTTTAAAACCTTTAAGAACAAATACCAATCTTCTTGTGTGTGCGAACCAAAATCCCATGTGTGTGTCACCAAAAATCTCAGTACCAAAAACATGTACAGCTTTCCCTCAATTCCAAAACCTCATTAGCAGAAATGAATAACACAAGAAACACCAGTAGTGGAATTGAGATAACACTAGCAGTGGTTTCGAGAAAACACTAGCAGTGGTTTCGAGAAAACACTAGGAGTGGTTTCAGAAAACACTCGAAGTGGTTTCGTAAAAACACTATCAGTGGTTTCAGAAAACACTAGAAGTGGTTTCATAAAAACACTATCAGTGGTTTCAGAAAACACTAGAAGTGGTTTCGTAAAAACACTATCAGTGGTTTCAGAAAACACTAGAAGTGGTTTCATAAAAACACTATCAGTGGTTTCAGAAAACACTAGAAGTGGTTTCGTAAAAACACTAGGAAAGCTGCTTCTAACCATGAATCATAAACACCACACAATGTATAAACAACCTCCATCAAGAATTAGAACAAGTAACACAAATTCAAGAAGTTGAATATGCATGAAAACCCAAAAAATCGAATTATTAAACCAGTTTCTGCAGCCAACTTCGACATTGAATATCTTTTGATAGAAAGCTCAGATCGACAATCCCTTCGGTGAAACGTTAGATGATTATATAGAGAACGTCCACCGAAAATTTCGTTATGATCCAACGGTTAACGAAAAATTTATCGCGTTTTTAAAACTATACAGCAGAAAAATACGAGAATTTTCAGATTCGCAGTTTTTCTTCTTTTCGCCATTCTTCGACCAATAAAACCTTGCGAATCCCTAGGTAACGAGCTCCCCAAGCTCTGATACCAATTGTGGAGTTTGATAAGACTCCTTTGGATCGTTTTAAGCCTCTAGGGTTAACAATAACAATGACAATAAACTTGGTACGCAGCGGAATAAAACAAATCATAGTTATTGACACAAGATTTATCTTTATAATCACTCCAAGCCTCAAATATTATTTGATCGGAATAATACGGTTACACTAAACTTGTAACAGGGATCAAAGATCCTTGAGACTAAACTACACAAATCCTAGGCGTCCACTTAGAGGACTTGACGCCTAGACACACACACACACCTTTAATGACTAGATTATGGAAGACTTAGTTATAAAACCTACACCCCATGTCCTATTTATATATTAGAGGATTAGGGTTTACAAAATACTACGAAGGACTAAATAATAAATCTTCTTTTGCAAGCAAGTCCTTCCATCTTTTTGTAGGTTTCATCTCTTTCACTTTAAGTCCCTTTGTTTCATTCTTGTATTTATTTTATCTCATCAAATCCAAGGAACTTAAAACCCAACAATCTTCCCCTATTTGATGATAACAAAACAAACAAATTCGTGTACGAACTTCCCTAGACGAAGTAGCAGAAGTTGAGATGTAAACATCTCCGTGAATGAAACATTCTTGTCTTCCTTTGTCTTCCCCTTAATCCATGCCATCGCACTCCAATATCTCTTCCCCTTTTTGTTATCAACAAATAGAGAATGTAAACATTAGAAACTTCCCCTTGAGTGGTGCATGAAAATGATTCTTCAAATCAGTAAGCTCTATGTAATGATCACTTGTGAAGAAAACCAAGTATAACGAATTTGATGAAGAAGTAAAATAACCCAAACTTGTGTCTTATGTCTTGTACTATCCATGTGACTCCAAACTTATACTAACACCATATAAGTAGACCGCAATCTCTTGACAAAATCCTCATCTTCAATGAGACACTGAGCACTACAATGTAACTCCTTTAAGTGATAGTTAACTAGGTCTTCATCCATCCACCCCTTGACCTATGAAAACTAGATTTTGCAAGTCTTCGTCAACATCCTTTAAGCACGAACAAGTTATCTCCAAAGTGTAACACCCACTTTGAGATATGATAAGAACACAAACCTTGTGAAACTCAACTACAACATCAAATAAACGATATTTAACCTTCTTCGTAATCAATTCTTCAAATAATTCAAAAACGAGCTTTTTAAAACCTTTAAGAACAAATACCAATCTTCTTGTGTGTGCGAACCAAAATCCCATGTGTGTGTCACCAAAAATCTCAGTACCAAAAACATGTACAACTTCCCCTCAATTCCAAAACCTCATTAGCATAAATGAATAACGCAAGAAACACCAGCAGTGGAATTGAGATAACACTAGCAGTGGTTTCGAGAAAACACTAGCAGTGGTTTCGAGAAAACACTAGGAGTGGTTTCAGAAAACACTCGAAGTGGTTTCGTAAAAACACTATCAGTTTCGAAAACACTAGAAGTGGTTTCATAAAACACTATCGAGTGGTTTCAGAAAACACTAGAAGTGGTTTCGTAAAAACACTATCAGTGGTTTCAGAAAACACTAGAAGTGGTTTCATAAAAACACTATCAGTGGTTTCAGAAAACACTAGAAGTGGTTTCGTAAAAACACTAGGAAAGCTGCTTCTAACCATGAATCATAAACACCACACAATGTATAAACAACCTCCATCAAGAATTAGAACAAGTAACAAAAATTCAAGAACTTGAATATGCATGAAAACCCAAACATTCGAATTATTAAACTAGTTTCTGCAGCCAACTTCGACATTGAATAACTTTTGATAGAAAGCTCAGATCGACAATCCCTTTGGTGAAAAGTTAGATGATTATATAGAGAACGTCCACCGAAAATTTCGTTATGATCCAACGGTTAACGAAAAAGTTATCGTGTTTTTAAAAATGTACTGCAGAAAAATATGAGAATTTTCAGATTCGTAGTTTTTCTTCTTTTCGCCATTCTTCGACCAATAAAACCTTGCGAATCCCTAGGTAACGAGCTCCCCAAGCTATGATACCAATTGTGGAGTTTGATAAGACTCCTTGAGATCGTTTTAAGCCTCTAGGGTTAACAATAACAATGACAATAAACTTGGTACGCAGCGGAATAAAACAAATCATAGTTATTGACACAAGATTTATCTTTATAATCACTCCAAGCCTCAAATATTATTTGATCGGAATAATACGGTTACACTAAACTTGTAACAGGGATCAAAGATCCTTGAGGCTAAACTACACAAATCCTAGGCGTCCACTTAGAGGACTTGACGCCTAGACACACACACACACCTTTAATGACTACATTATGGAAGACTTAGTTATAAAACCTACACCCCATGTCCTCTTTATATATTAGAGAATTAGGGTTTACAAAATACTACGAAGGACTAAATAATAAATCTTCTTTTGCAAGCAAGTCCTTCCATCTTTTTGTAGGTTTCATCTCTTTCACTTTAAGTCCCTTTGTTTCATTCTTGTATTTATTTTGTCTCATCAAATCCAAGGAACCTAAAACCCAACATAGATAATAGTTTATGTTAATTTAACAAAGTCAAGGTAATCCAAGATTTCCCTAAGTAACCCTTTACACTTAGCGAAAATCCTTAAAAATGAAATAACAAAGATGAGGAATTATAGCAAACTTTTAAAGCGAATAGTAAAATGAATATGGTAGAAATGAAAATGCTAAGTTTTATATGTTAACGTTTGACTTATGTAAAGTCAAAACGGCATAAATTTCCTCAAGTGACACATGGTCCTTGATTTAAAAGTTAAGTGTAGTAAGTAAGAATGCGATGTGATGGAAATGAGGTTGGCAACATGATACAATGATTATAGTAAATGCGTCATGTTTGATATAATGACCTTAGTAAGAGTCGTACGCTCTTAGAAAGTTAAATGAGAAGTAGAGTGGATTAAGGATTTTGATATGTATTGCTTAATGTTGCAAGATCACATAGATTATTGCAACGAAATGTACAGATGATAAATTTACTTAATGCTAAGATGGGAGTAAGATGTGACCAAGTAGAGGTTAGTTTAGACGAGAGATTTCAGGGACGAAATCTAAATAAGGAGGATAGAATTATAACACCCTGAAACCGGGCCTAAGCATTTTATTACAAAAATGCCATTTTCATGGTTGACTATTACTTTTATAAGTTTTAAGGACTTACAAGATTGGTTAGTCAAACCCGATAGTCAAACTATAAGTGTTAACGTTATATAAATGATTATAGAAAATATGACATGTCACATTTATAAGAAAAATGTACTTAAGGGACCTAAGTTACCAAGTGCTAAACATGTTATAAAGTATGGTGTGGCTAGAATAGAAGGAATGACACTTGAAGGACCTAATGTGCCAATTAGGCAAACATACCACCTACATATGCCTGAATCCTTCTCCTTGTATCAGGAGATTTCCAAAATAATTTAGGTGTGTATGTCAGTGTCGTGAAGTGAAAAAGGAGGGAAAAGACAAGATGGTTTTGATAATCAAATTGATGAGGTTTAAGAGTTGCAATCCAAGAGTAATGTGCCTAGCAATGATCCTTGCAAGCAAGTAACCTCTAATTAGTGTTTAATTGATGATTGAAAGGTTAGGGTTTATGAAACCTAATTGAGGGAATTGAGTAAATGATGTTTATAAGCTAAATTAAGAAGTTATGATGAATATGGGTTAAGTATTATTGAAGTTAAGTTAATAATTTAGTGGGATTAATTATCATATAATCATCATATGATTATGTGATAATTAGTAATGGTTAAAAAGGGGTTATGGTTATTATGGCCATGACATAGTTGATTAATTATGTGTTTATGTCTATAGTGGTGTTGGCTTAAATGTCAAGTATGGAGAAGGTGATGTCCTTGGTTTCACTAGCTTGGAATTAAGGTAAGTAAACCGGTTATAAGTTAATGCTATATGGATTTCAATGCATTATGTGTTATGTGATGTTTATGTTAAGGACATGGTATGACTCAAATGTTTGTGCATATGTGATATTGGATAGAAAGGCTAGTTTGGCATAACTAGCAAATGAATGTTAGAATAGGAGGGCTTAACTAGGAAGTAAGTGGTAAAGCTTAGTGATGGCTTAAGGTATGTCTTATGTTCAAATGTTGTAATGGATGAATGGTTATAATGTGTATTGTGTGATTGATGTATAATGTTAAGTTATATCCGTTTTGCTTACTAAGCCTCGTGCTTACGGTTTAAGTGTTTAATGTTTTGTAGGTTGTGTATTGATGCTTGACTTGGAATAAGGTCTAAGGTTGGATCATGTGAAAGTTAGAAGATGGTAAGAAGGTAGAGCTTACCCCCGAGAGTCATTAATGGTTTTGTAAACGTGTTAGTCAAGTGTCAAAGCTTATGTTATGATTGTTATAGTATTTTGGTTGTCAAGTTGTATGTTATAGTAATGGGTTAAAATTTAATATGAAAATGGGTCAAAACGGGTGTTTGGCATAACACCCGTTACCTTGTAAAGTACATTTCCATGGATCTTTGAGACCACGAGTGTTATGAAAATAGAGAGTTATGTTATGTAAATGATTTATGGAAGTTTTCATGTGATGTTGTGTTCGGGAAGTTAGTTTTCCAGAAATTTTGCAAAAGTTCTTCCCTGATCATAGATCTTAAGATCTATGCTCAGTCCAGAAATTTTAAGTTTCTTTCATGAGCATAGATCTTAAGATCTATGCTCAGACCTGAAAGTTGATTTCAAGGATTTTCTTTCCTGAGCATAGATCTTAAGATTTATGCTCAGCACATAAAGTTGATTTCAAAGAGTTTCTTTCCTGAGCATAGATCTTAAGATCTATGCTCAGACCATGCTCAGACCAGAATTTGATGTTTGGCATATTTTTTTCGTTTTGTTTATTTTGTATAAAATAAACCGTAAGTCGTTAGAGGTCGTGCCACCCGTCGTTTTGAAGGTAATTGAGTCTAGCTTCATATAAAAATACTTTCAAGGGCCGGTTTCTTACAGTATCAAATAAGATTAACGATTTGTAATAGCGGGTCAGTTTTAAGTCAAGTCATTTCCTCGTTAAAGTTTTTAATTTTTGATTATTTTAAGTCGTGTCGTTCATGGGGTGTAACAATCAACCCCCAAATGTACACCCAAATCGCCTTAGCCTACCTTGTATGCACTCATCTTTAGTGCATTATTTTTATCATTACTAAACCCTTAGTTCAAATATCTAGTTACTTGCATGGTTGCTAAGTCGAGTCATATCTTTTGTAAACAGTTTTGGGACAATTGGGACTCATGGGTAAAAAAGTAATATTTTATGGAGTAACGGGAAAGAACGATAAATTCAAATTCCCTTTGTCTACGTAATTAAATACACCAAGTGTTTTGATCTTTCAAATCGGGTCAATTAGTGTTAGAGAAATAAAAACTCTAGTGTAGGGATGCTCCTATAAATCCCTTATATTTTGATGTTAGCGTAGAGGATGGTAGAGTAAAAAGGTATGAAACAAAATCGAAAAAAAGGAGAGTGTTCAAAAAGAATTGAAGAAAAAACATACGGGCTACCATCCTACATCTATCTCTATGTTTATGTTTTTAAATTTATGTTTGTTTTGTTTCAAGTTATCTAGTTTAGTGAGTCAAGTCTTGGCTTAGAAACGCCACCCTTTACATGCTTGTAACATAAGATTTTTGACTTGCCACCACTAAAAATCCCCTATCCAACAGAACCCTTTGTTTCCCCCCTAAGCCTAACGTTACTGTTAGGATTTATAAAATCCGGTAGTTAAAGAGTCGGTCACCTCAAGTATATGTATTCGTTAGAAAGCTCTTAGTCGTAGTCATTTAGTGATAGTTTGTAGTTTGTTATGTAACTTCGTGGAGGACGGACGAGTCTTTACCCACTATATGCCTGATCCACAGCTCGTAGGAGGCGTCTCATGTAACTAACTATAAATACCCTTTGCCTAGCAAGGCAAAGGGTTGGAGCTTTCATAATACATTTTTCTTTGTCTCACTAAAGTTCCCAACTCTCTTCCACTTTCTTTCTCTAGAACTTATACCATTCGATCCATATATGTGCTTGATTGTGTGTTTGTGAAAACCAATATGTAACAATTGGTATCAATAGCCATGGTTTGATCATCTACCTTACATGTCCTTGGATTTTTAGTGGTTTTCATAAGTTTTTGGGTTTGAATGAGTTTTGAGTAGTTTTCATCATTTGGATCATTTTTGGTGTTAAAGTTTGAATTTTGATGGTACTTTTATGTTTAGAATCATCATAAGTGTTTAGGTTTTGGATTGGAAGGTCTCAATCATCGTGGTTGTAGCATTTTGGATTGAAAAAGTTTATTTTTTTGAAAGTTTTCTAGGAAGCGGTTTGTCTCTCGGGTTTATTTTCTTTGAAGCGGTTTCATCTCACTTTTAAGCGATTTGTCCTGTTTTGTGGAAGCGGTTTGTCACCTATGCGGTTTGCGTGTTGAGACAAAGAGACAAGAAAGGACAAAGTAGTGGAAGTACTTGTGTTCCCCTTGGGTTTGTCACTTAAGCGATTTGTCACTTAAGCGGTTTTTCAACTAAGCGGTTTGTCACTTATGCGGTTTGTCAATTAAGCGGTTTGACATTTAAGCAGTTTGTCATAAAGCGTTATAACAGAAGTGGTTTGTGTTGACAGCGGTTTGATACTTAAGCGTTTTGACACTTAAGAGATTTGACAGAAGCGATTTTTCAGTTGTGCGATTTGACAGAAGCGATTTGTCAGGTGTGCGATTTGAATCAAGCGGTTTGTCAGTTGTGCGATTTGTCTTTTGAAACTTGTCATTTCTCCGTGTTACGTTTTACGGTCTTCTCTTGATTTAGTAAAATCCGGTGAAAGAATCTATTTCCCGGTCTAATCAAAGAGTAGTAAAATCCCGTGAAATTAATAATCAAGTCTAAAATCACTTCTTCCATTGCTGATGACGTTCAAGCAGCAGGATCCGATACTCGTCCTCTAATGCTTGATAGAACCGATTATGACTCTTGGGCTCAAAGAATCAGATTGTATTGCTTAGGAAAAGATAATGGGCTTAACATCTTTAAGTCTATTGATGAAGGACCATTTCAAATTGGAACGACTAGGGACATTCTCAAAACTGGAACTGATGGAAATGTTACATTAGGATTGGATAGACCAAGAATGTATGATAAGCTTGATGATAAGGAAAAGAAGAGATATGATGCTGACATTTGAGCCTCAAACATCATACTTCAAGGTTTACCAAAGGACATTTACAAGCTAATCAATCACAACACTGAAGCCAAGGCTGTCTGGGATAATGTCAAGATGCTTCTCTCTGGTTCGGAACTAACTAAGGAAGATAGATAATCTCAGTTGTATGACGACTTTAAGAACTTTAAAATGAATCGAGGGGAAAGTGTTATTGAATATTATGTGAGATTCCACAAGCTTGTGAATGATATGAGGAATATCAAAATGACAATGCCAAATATCCAGCTCAATTCAAAGTTTGTGAACAACATGAATCCTGAATGGCACAAAATTTTCACGGTAGTCCAACTAAACAAATGATTGAGGAACACTAATTATGAGCAATTGTATGCTTATTTGCTCCAACATGAGAAGCATGCTGCATTTGAACGAATGATCATGGAAAAGTTCAATACCAATGCTGGAGATGCAAGTTCTTCAAATGAGTCATCTACATTCTACACTAATGTGGGAATAAGTACCAAAGCATCACAAGTCATACCTACTGGAGATGGTAATCACAAACTCATTCCGGATTCAGGATATAAGCCTTCAGACTCATTCATGGAACACTTTGCAAATCAAATGGCTCTAATGGTTAAGCAAAACTTGAATCTTACTCCACACACCAACAATCATCTCAGAACTGCATCTAACCTACACAATCATGCTACTGTTAAAGATGGAAGGGTAGTAGTGCAAAACGTGCAAGGAAGGCAGAATGCTTATCTACCACATAATGAGCAAGGAAATGTTGGTGTTGGAACTGGTTATGGGAATACAGGAGCCGGTGCAGGTTATGTGGGAAATCAGAATCGAGGAAGGATTGCGGCTCAGGGTCAAGGGAAGCCAATCAAGTGTTACAACTGTGGAGGGGAAGGACACATTGCTAGGAACTGCACTCAACCAAAACGTCCACAGAATGCAGAGTACTTCAGGGATAAGATGCTACTAGTGCAAGCTCAAGACAATGGAGCAGTGTTGGATGAGTAAGAGTTGTTGTTTCTTGCTGAGGTGAATGCGAAAACTTATGATGCAGATGTGGATAAACAACCGGTGCATGGTGTGGCCCAAAACAATCCCAATGTCTTTCAAGTTGCAAATTGTGATGCATTCGACACTGATGTTGATGATGAACCAACGGCACAAACTATCTTTATGGCTAACATCACACCAATGGTCTCTCCACCTCAGCAAGCCAGTCCTTCCAAGGAATCCATCATATCAGAGGTATTAAAACTATACGATGTGGTTGATGTGCAAAAGATTCACGAAAAAGTACAATTAACTGAAATAATTGAATCAGATATTGAAAATATGGGTAATAGCAATGTTTTCCCATATGATCAATATGTGAAGCAATATGAAAGTGAAATTGTACCAAGTGATGCATCTTCTGCAATCAATGATGACTATATTTTTTATGAATACACTGAATGTGCACCTGATGATTCCATAACCTCTGAACTAAATGCCTATAAGGAACAAGTTATCATATATAAATAGCATGCTAAGTTTGAATTGACTACCAGTGAGCAGGAGATGGATAACCAAATGCGTACACTTATCAGAAAAAGTAATTTTAGGGAAGAAATATTAACACAAGAGTTAAATTCCTTAAAAGAAAAGCTTGATAAAACTGTTAAGCAAAAACAAGAACTTCAAGAAAATGTAAAGGTGCTTAAGAAAGAATTCAATGCTAAGGAATCAAAACTTTTAAATGATTTTTCCAACCTAAATTTTTTGAAAAGCAAACTTGAAAACAAGTTGTACGTACAAGGAAACACCATTCAGACTACTCACATGATCACTAAGTATAGAGTGTTAAGCGATAAGCATAGTACTAGCCTTGTAGAGGAACCCAATCCTGAGTTTGGTAAGAAAGCCTAAACAAAAGCATACTTGTGTAGAAAGCACTGAAGAGGATAGGAAATTAGAAGATGCCTCTAGGGAGAAAATGGATAAGAAACTAAAAGATCCTTGGTGCATAGAGTATAATATCACATTTAAAACACCGAATTATGCTAAGGAAAACTGGATCGCCTTCAATAAGTTTAGACCTCAGACTCAGCTGACCCCTGAACAAGTGTTTTGGAAGAAAGATATGGATAAGAAAAAGGCTGATGATCTTGTTGAAAAGAATCCCCCAGTAGGAAATTGCCTCCAACCACTGTGTATCCCCCAAATACACCTATGCATTTACTGCCTAGAACTCTTCCCACACAAAGCAAAACCTTAGTCAGCTTGTATGTAGTTTACCAACTATTTGTTGACTTTGAGAAAACATGTAAGAAGAGAATCACTCCAACGGGAATTACTGAAGGGGAAAGGGGTTTTGAGCAAACAAAAGAATGTTACTTAACTGAGGTCATGCCTTTCTTTAAACAACTAAAAGAACAATTTGAATCTCTTTAAAAGGCCATAGATACTGAGGTTAAAGATATGAAAAGAATGTTTAATGAAATGGAAAACGAGGTCAAAGATTATGAATGTGAGCTCAAAAGTAATGAGATTGAGAGGAATAATCTTCACATCCTAAATGATAATTTGATGTCTAGATGTATTGATCAAGATGTGTTTTACAATGTTACGGATTACTCTATTACTGCTTCTCAATTTCATGAACTATCTGTTGCTTTGAAAGTCTCTCACGATCGTGTTATTGAGCTTGAGACCACAAATTCAACATTGCACGATGAAATCGAAAGGGATGATCATGATAACATGGTCAGAAAGTTTTCTAAATTGCAAGTTAAATATCTTGCTTTACAATTAAAATATCAACATTTCAAAGAAAATGTTAAAACTTCGAAGGCCAAGACATCTTCAGATGCTCCTGAGTTTGATGCAGTTTTTGAATTAAACAAACGAGATGAACAGATTCGAGTTCAGTGCAACACGATCAAAAGGTTGAAAGCCCAAATTTCCCAATTGAAAGGAGAAAAGAATGAAGTGACTGGCTCCCATATGCCTCCTCCTTTAGATTCTCAAAATTCTTAGAATTTTCATCTTCAAAACATCATTAATGTATTACAACATGAAAATGAATGTTTTCTAGCAGAAAATGAATGTTTTCTAGCAGAAAAGGAAAAAAGTTAAAATGCATTTCAAAGAGTTATATGAATCAATCAAGGTCACTCGTGACAATAACAATGAAAAGATAACTTCTTTGAAAAATGAAATTGAGAATCTGAAGAGTAAGGTAAAATGGAAAATGCCAATCACCAGTGGTGAGAATATTGCACCAAAGGTGCCTGCTTGTACTAAATATGCTATGTCTGTGAAGTATATTCCCCCTTATCTTAGAAACAATGAACTTGCATGTCAAACATATTTTTCGTACCTTAAGGATAGTCTAGAATGTCTCCGTGAGATTGTTGAAGAGGATAAGATAGAGAAACCACTTGATAATGCGATTAGGGATGCATGCTTATATGCCAAACGATCTCAGGAACTTTTAGAATGCTTAATAGAAATATGTCCTAAATCTGGTACTAGGAAAGATAGTGTCGTTATGCCTTGTTCTATGCCGAAAGTCAAGCATATGACCTTTGATGTGCCTCCTAGAATCTCAGATCCCAGCACTTCTAGAACAGGAATGCAGAAAGTAGTGAAACCAACTAATGTTCCCATCATTCCTTCTACAGGAGTAATCAGTGACACTAAGGTAAGCGGGTCAAAGCCTCCAGGCAATACAAAGCAAGATAGGACCTCGCAAGCCAAGAGTGATCAAGAGAAGAAAGTAGAAGACCACCCTAGGAACAATAAGTTTGAGTTGAATAAGATGAATCGTGTTGATTCTAGTATTAGCTATAAGCATACTGTAATTAATTCTAATTCTGCTACTAATCGCAAAACATGTAATGAATGTTTGGTTTATCGTATTTATCATGAATGTGCTGTGAATGAGTTGAAAAATGTTGTTAAATCCCCAGTCAAAAATGTAAAAAATGCTAAACAGGTTAAGGATGCCAGAAAGCCAATTTGGAAAAAGGTTAGTAATTATTGGAAACCTACAGGGAGAAAGTTCAATAATGTGGGTTATCAATGGAAACCCACTGGTTGCACATTCAAAGTTAATGAATTTTGTCCTAATAGGAATAGATCTATGCTCACTAAGGAATGGAAACCTATGGGTAGGATTATCCCCTTAAGAAGTAGTCATACTACATATAGGCCAAGTGCTTCTACTAGTATTGCATCCACCTCTAATGATGTCATAGCTTCTACTTCTGATGTGGGTGTTCCAATCTCATTTACTAACCAAGTGGAACCCATTCTCGCATGGGGATCCAAATTATCCAGTCATCCATACTTGTATGTGTTCAACTGCAGGTCGTATAAATCGTTCTGTGGTATTTGGACTCAAGCTGTTCAAAGCATATGACTGGAGATGGCTCACGGCTCAAGAACTTTGTGAATAAATTCATCGGGACTGTTAGATTTGGGAACGACCACTTTGGGGCAATTATGGGTTACGAAGATTATGTATTTGGTGACAGTGTAATCTCCCGGGTATATTATGTTGAAGGACTCGGTCATAATCTCTTCTCTGTTGTTCAATTCTGTGACTCAGATCTTGAAGTGGCATTCAGAAAACACTTTTGCTTCGTTAGAGAACTAGATGGTGTTGAACTTTTAAAGGGAATACGTGGAACTAATCTGTACACCATCTCCATCGAAGATATGATGAAGTCTTTTCCTATCTGCTTGTTGTCAAAGGCTTCTAAAACAAAGTCTTGGTTATGGCAACGTCATCTCAATCACTTGAACTTCGGAACCATAAATGATCTTTCTAGAAATAACCTCGTAAGAGGCTTGACCAAATTAAAGTATGAAAAATATCATCTTTGTTCAGCATGCCAATTGGGAAAAAGCAAGAAATATGCCCATAAATCCAAACCTGCAAACTCAATTATGGAAGTTCTTCATACTCTTCATATGGATTTGTGCGGACCCATGAGAATGCAAACTATAAACGGGAATAAATATGTGCTAGTCGTGGTTGATGACTACTCTCGGTTTACTTGGGTTACATTTTTTAGGTCAAAGGATGAAACTCCAGACGTCATCATCAAACTTATTAAACAGCTGCAGGTTCGGCTTAATAAAACAGTCAGAATTATCCGAACAGACAATGGAACTGAGTTTGTAAACAAAGTACTAAGTCAGTTTTACGAAAGCATTGGAATCAGCCATCAAAGAAGTGTTCCACGTACTCCTCAACAGAACGGTGTAGTTGAAAGAGGAAATCGAACTCTTGTAGAAGCTGCAAGGACTATGCTGATCTATTCAAAGGCTCTAATGTTTCTCTGGGCAGAAGACATTGCCACTGCATGCTACACCCAAAACCGTTCCCTAATTCATACATCTCATGAAAGAAAAACTCCTTACGAACTTGTTCACAACTGAAAACCGGATTTGTCTTTTCTACGTGTGTTTGGTGCCTTATGCTACCCTACTAATGAAGGTCAAGATTTGGGTAAATTGAAAGCTAAGGCGGACATTGGAGTTTTCGTTGGTTATGCACCAAACCGGAAGGGTTACCGAATATACAATAAAAGAAACCGAGACACCATGGAATCTATTCACGTCATGTTCGATGAGCTGTCTGAGCATACGGCTCCAGGACAATCCAGTTCTGGACCCGCACCTCAATATTTGTCAAGTAGTCCCATCAGTTCTTATCTTGTACAAAATCACTCCCCTGCAGATCCTTATGTTATCAGAAGAAGATTTGAAGAAACTGTTTGATCTGATGTTTGATGAATACTATGAACCTCAGACTCATGACAATTCTGTATCACCAACTGTAGTTGCTGCTATTCCTACCAATACGAATGATCCATCCGTTTCAATGTCTTTATCTCAAGAAGCGCCAGTTGCCAATCGCTCATCATCATCTTCGAATCCTCAATGGTTGTACATCATGGAAATATAGCTGCTAATTATGATGGAGATAACCCCTTTCCTACCCCCGAAGATGTTCCGTTTGAAAACATATTTTCCCCGGAACCAACACCTGAACCATCTTCATCAGGGGTTCCAAATTCGGCTACATCAGTTCCTCATCACCAACCACATGAACATCTTAGAAAATGGACACATGATCATCCATTGGACAACATCATTGGGAACCCTTCTCGCCCAGTATCCACTCGTAAACAACTTGTCACTGATGCCTTATGGTGCTTCGTCAATTCTGTATTATAAAAGATCGAACCCAAAGATGTCAAAACAGCAATGTCTGAGGACATCTGGTTTAGTGCTATGCAAGAAGAAATCTATGAGTTTGATCATCTTGATGTATGGGAATTAGTACCTACTCCATATTGTGCTATGATTATTGCTCTCAAGTGGATCTTTAAAGTAAAGCTTCATGAGCACGGTGATGTTCTGAATAATAAGGCAAGGCTAGTGGCTAAAGGATAGCGTCAAGAGGAGGGTATTTACTTTGACGAATCATTTGCTTCGGTTGCACGAATTGAAGCTATCAAAATCTTCCTGGCTAATGCTGCTAGCAAGAACATGGTGGTTTATCAGATGGATGTAAAGACTGCTTTTCTGAATGGAGATCTCAAAGAAGTGGTTTACGTCAGTTAACCTGAAGGTTTTGTGAATCCAGAGCATCCTACCTATGTCTACCGCTTGAAGAAGGCCCTCTACGGTTTGAAGCAAGATCCAAGGGCATGGTATGATACATTGTCAAAGTTTCTTTTGTCAAATGGATTCAGCAAAGGAGCAATTGATCCCACATTGTCCACCAAAAAGTCAGGCAAACACCTAATTCACTTTCAAATTTATGTTGATGATATTATTTTTGCCTCGACAAACCTTAATGAATGTGACCGATTTTCAAAGGAGATGGGCTCCAAATTTCAAATGTCTATGATGGGACAAATGTCATTTTTCTTAGGATTACAAATTTCACAAATTCCCGGAGGCATTTTTATTAATCAATCTAAATATGCATATGAAATTTTAAAGAAATTTGGATTTGATTCTTGTGACCCTGTTGACACTCCCATGGTGGAGCGCGCAAAACTGGATGAGGACCACTCAGGGATCATGGTTGATCAAACAAAATATCGTAGCATGATTGGATCCCTGATGTACCTCACAGCTAGTAGAGCTGATATTCTGTTCGTTGTATGCATGTGTGCTAGATACCAGGCTTAGGCTACCAAAAAGCACCTTGAAGCGGTTAAATGGGTCTTTCGGTATCTCCAAGGAACCATTAACATGGGACTTTGGTATCCGAAGGACACCGATATGTCACTAACAGCATATGCAGATGCAGACCATGCAGGGTGTCAAGATACACGTCGAAGTACGTCAGGAGGTGCTCAGTTTTTGGGAGATAAGTTAGTAAGCTGGTCTTCAAAGAAACAAATGAGTACGTCTATATCCTCTACAGAGGCTGAATACATAGCCATGTCATCTTGTTGTGCTCAAATCTTATGGATGAGATCCCAATTATCTGACTATGGCTTTGTATTCAACAAAGTTCCTCTGTATTGTGATAACAAAAGTGCCATTGCTCTCTGCTGCAACAATGTTCAACACTCAAGAGCAAAGCACATTGACATTCGACATCACTTCATCAGGGAACAAGTGGAGAAAGGTGTGGTTGAACTATATTTTGTGAGGACTGAATATCAGCTGGCAGACATCTTCACTAAAGCTCTATCTAGAGAACTGTTTGAGTTTATCCTTCCACGACTTGACTTGAAGAATCTACAACCTGAGACACTCAAACGTCTTCAGGAGGAAGATGAAGAGTAAAGGTGTTTCCTCATCTATTCTTTGTATATAATTTTTCAAAAATCAAAATACAAAATTATAAAACCAACAAAAAGAAAATAGAAAAATATAAAAGTTTTAAAACCCATAAAAATCTGAAAATTTTTAAAAAGTCCAAAAATATTTTTTTTCATATCATGTTATCTGGTTTCAATAACATCTACGGACTTTGGACTGTCATTCAAAAATGGCATGGGTCTTTAGATGAAGTTAGAAGAGAAATAATAAACATTTTATCTTTATTAAAAAAAATGAGATGGAGAAAAATGTAGGTTTATTGTCATTTCAGGCAGTAACCCATTTTTAAAAAAAAGAACAGATCCATGCTTTATCTAATTTTTGAAACCTCATGCTCTGATTCTAAAAACAAAAGTTTATAAGGATCATTTGTCGCCAAAAGGACTAATGTTTCCACCCTAATATTTTTCCTTCTAAAGATTCTTCTGAAAAATATTTTTCGTCTAATGAAAACCAAATTACTTTGATAATAACTCGGACTTTATTTTGAAAATCATATAGACTTATCATTTGTCAAAATATCTATCACTCAATCAACAACTTTAGTCATTAATTGAGGGGGGGGGAATGATTTCAAACAATTGAAAAGGTTATCTTTCAAACAATTGGCACGTAAACAAACAAGGTCTACTTTTGGATAATCAAAAAGAACAATTTTTGTTTTGTACAATTGGATCCAGACCAAGGTTAATGTTGTGTTTTCATAAGATAGCTAAGCATGTTTGATCATTGGAGTTTAAAGTCTTATAATCTAATCCTTATCAGTTAAATGATTTTAAAAGCAAGTCACATTTTCTCCTCAAAAAGCTTTCAAAAATAATTTAAATCAACTGAGATCACAAATCTCAAAGGGTTTGAAAATTGTGATCGGGGGAGAATTTGTGATTTAAATTGGTTTTAAACTAATAATTCGATAAGTGGTTTAGAAATATAATAACAAGCGCTCCTCCCTACATATGCCAAACGATTTCAAATTCTCCATGCACATGTTAAGGAGGAGAATTTATCTTAAACCAAAAGGGATTGAAACGTGATTGATTTGTCTCAAAGTGCAGGTTCCCTCTAATATGTGCAAAACTCTTTCGAATCTCGATGCACATATTAAGGGGGAGCAATCAAAAGAAAATCTCATCCTTCCCAAAATATTTTATCCAAAGTACTCAAAATACTAGATTTGATCGGGAAGTGATGATGATCATTTTAGAAAATGTTAATCAAATATTGGATCTTTCACTCTCAATCTAAGATTTCAAAAGTCCTCTTGCCTCCATGTGCTAAAATGATTTCCAATACTTGAAGCACATGTTGGGGGGGAGCATTTCTAAAATATCAAAAACATTTAAGGTACAAAACGCTTTGATTTTATATCACATGTACCTTGATTGATTTTCAAATGGTTTTCAATTGGTTTTTAGGCGGAATGAATAATACCAAAAGACCGACCAATTTATTTTATGCATGGAGATATAAAGATGGTTAGGTTAGGTATTCGTTCCCACGATCCCGCCAGAACTAGAGGGATCTACCCAGGGAAAATCCACTAGATAGTGTAGAAGTCCTTAGGTATGATGAAAAAAAGGAGAAAAATGAGAATATGGGAAGAGTGCGGACTGAGACAGAGCTAGTACTGGAATAAACCCGACAAGGTTCTAGTTATGAAGTCTCGGTAAGCACTGAAGGGGTTGAAGAATGAAAAAGAATTGAATGTGAAAAGGGTGAAAAAAAATAGTCCTCCATTAATTCAACCTTAGGGCAGAAACCGGGTTCAATTCATATGCTACTGGTGGTTACCAAGGTAACGCCGGTATTGAAGACAAGACATCATGGACCTAGTGACGCACTGCACTAAACTTCCCAAGCTACTCAAGTTCCTCTTAAAAGGTCTTGTTTCATTCTCACGGGGAACCTACATAATCTATGTTAGAGATTGTTGATATTGAAGAAGGAGACCCTCTCCCTAGTCTCCGGCATAAGAAACCAAATATGCACTATTGAGTCTAGGGCCAAAAGATAATCAATAAATCTCATTAGGACACAATCAATGAAGACTCACAGTTTCACACAATGTGGAATGTGAGAATATATTTTGAGAGTCATACGCATTATCCTTGTGGTATTGCCAGAACATCCGAGTGATATGTAAAAATATTCATGATGAAGATGGAAATCCTTCTAGAGCCAACATCAAACAAGCTCTTGGTGTGTGACACGTGAGATCTTCTCGAAAGATCAAACTTGTGACAAATGGGTAGAAACGATGGGGAGATTCAATCTTGAATCAACCTTGGTCCAGGAAATGGATTGACGGATACCTTTGAAAAACCGGTCGTTGTGCTTAACAACTTTTTCTCTAGCACATCGACTGTGTATTAGGTTTTCAAAAATAAAAAGGTATTTATGATTGATAATTGATTTTCCATAAAACCTTCCTTGTATTGCAAAACCCTTTCTATTTAAGCAATACAAGATTGTTTCTCAAATCATTTCTTTCATCAATCAGTGAATCTCAATTCGCTGGTTCACTCACTCCGTGTTGTCTTCTTTGAGACGTTCCGGTTTGAGAACGGCTTCATTAGCTGCGAAACCCTATCAAGGAGATTCTTAGGAATTCTACCTGATCACAGGCAGTACTTGTACTGATCAATGGGGAACTGTGGTTCTTGTAACCTCATTCAATGAAAGTGATCAAAGACACCTTCGTTCGCTTTATTGCTAACTGTTGTCTGTAGGGACACCCGACGGTTGCAGCTGATCAGAATCGAGGAGTCAATCTATAACCGCATTCTCACATAGCACACTCACTTCTAAAGAAATCATGATAAATGCATATCTCCATCAACTGGCTCTGATATTTTCAATCCATGCTTCTGCTACACTGCTACAAATATCATGAATCAACAAAGCTTCCGCTACTCTGATGAGAAGATATCATGATCCAAAATGTGAGCATGTCGGTCCAAAAGTCACAACCTCACATAATGGCGATACAAAAAAGGATGAGTCAGAGATTTGTTGTGGCTGATGATCTCAATGATGGCTCAAAGATTCACCAACACATGGATCAGTTAAAGACCTCCACTTGATATACAATTCATGCGGAATATAAAGAATCAAAGACTGCGAGCTACAAAGCAAAGAACCTATCAAGAATCCAAGAACACCAAAATGTAATAACTGTTTGTAATTGAGGTGACCTCCTTTAGGGGGAGATTGTTAGGATTTAGAAAATCCGGTAATTAAAGAATCGGTCACCTCAAGTATATGTATTCGTTAGAAAGCTCGTAGTCGTAGTCATTTAGTGATAGTTAGTAGTTTGGTATGTAACACCGTGGAGGACGGACGTTTCTTTACCCATTGTATGCCTGATCCAAAACCCGTAGGAGGTGTCTCATGTAGCTAATTATAAATACCCTTTGCCTAGCAAGGCAAAGGGTTGGAGCTTTCATAATACATTTTTCTTTGTCTTACTAAAGTTCCCAACTTTCTTCCACTTTCTCTCTCTAGAACTTATACCATTCGATCCATATATGTGCTTGATTGTGTGTTTGTGAAAATCAATATGTAACAGTTACAACCCTTGTAAATACCTCTTAGATAGTTGTTCCTAGGTGCTTACGCCAAAGCGGTGGAGGTTTGATCTAGTCTCAAGCTTATGGTAATCTATGTACTATGCCAGGTAATGAGTGTTTATCTTCCATTTATTTTCGTATTATATTTCATATAAACCCGAGAGATGAGAGAATCCAAACACCCCTTGTGAGGTGCTAGTGTATAATTTCCATGGTTGTTATGACTATTGTGGCACTTTTACTTGTTATAAACTATTTTAAACCAATGCTTCATGCCCCCAACTTATAAATTGATTGGTCAAAAGCACATTTTCTTAAGGACAAGCAAATATCAAGTGTAGGGATATTTGATAAGGATTTAAAACATACGCTTTTAGGGGGTCATTTAAGCCCTATTTCGACACATTTTATATCCGTTACTGCTTAATTTCGTTCCTTTTTACTTTTTAGGTATTTTGGAAGCAAAATACTTGAATGAAGCACATTTGGACGAAAATGAGTAAATACATGAAGAAAATGGAAAATTCATGATCGAAGCCATTCAAGACTGATCAACAGTACCTGACGGCGTCCTATCCAAAGGGCGACGCCGTCCCTCTATGAAGACTTGATCAAAACATGTACCCGCGACGGCTCAGTGGAAATTCTGGTCACATAACCTGACGGCGTCATGCCTTAATAATGGAGGGCGTCACTCACAGTTTTCACCCCAGAAGGCCCAGATCTAGAATCTAGACGACGTCCCACATGAAGACCGACGGCGTCACAACTCTAAAGTGACGCCGTCTCGTCGATGACTTGGCCCAGACGAAACCCTAATGACGGCGAGCTGATGGTGTCCCATGCAAAAGTTGACGTCTTCACGATTGTAAATCTATATATAGAATTCGATTTTTTTGTATTTTGAGAGGTAGAATTTTGAATAAAAAACCCTAATTCGTTTGTAGTCCGACTTGGATAGTATTTAAGGGTCTCATACCCTATTTTACACATCGAGAAAAGTTTATTAATCCAAATTATCATTATGACTATCTCATATTCGATTGATTGTGTGTATGCTTGCTTGTCTATCATGTCTAGCTAAATTACTTGTGTGTTTGCTTAGATCTATGAAACCTAGTTATTGATTAGTGTTAGGTTGTTTCTTATCTTAATTGAAATTGGCTTAGGAGTGCAACTAGGCATCTTCGTTGTATTTAATGCTTGAGTATGCTTTATGATGATATGGTCTATGGATGAAATAGCTTAGGCTTGCCGACTTCGTAGGTCATATACGAGAGATAACCTCAAAGAACTATGTGTAACACCCCCAATTTCGTGATACGCAGCGGAATTCAAACTGGGTGTAACTTCATGGCACAACAGTCATAATAATAGAAAACGATCTCTAATGGAGTCGTTTTAAAATATTTATCATTCTATTTATATAAATATCAGAGTTTACAAAGATGAGGTCCTAAATGGTTCCAAGTTTACAAAATACATTAAATTGGTTTTCGAATGATAATAAAATTTATAGCCTTCATGAGTATCCATGCTCCTCCGTGCCAGCCTCGTACAATATGAACCTTAAATACATGCTTAAAATTGTCAACACAAAGGTTGAGTGAAATTCATAGCGTTTAGGAAATCAGTTGAACACAATATTCATAACATGAGGTAATTAGTCTCACATTCATAGTTTAGACAAACAAAACAGATATTATTGCACCAAGCTCATGACACCTAAACGTTAACAACTTGTCAATAGAAAGTGGGGCTATGAACTCACTGTAGTGATCAGCAGAGGAGTGTAACGATATATTGTATGTCAACAATAGAGTATGGCAAGACCACGATCTTTAACGATTACCTAAGAAAGCATAGTATTCGTGTTTTAGTATATTGTACGATATAAGTGTACAAGTATATGTAGTTTGTTAGCTTATGATGTTGTACATGAATCCTTAAGTTAAAGTATTCCTTAAATGTTGTGTGGCTTATAGCCCTTTTATAAATAATCTCGTACCATCATTTGTGCTATCAAAATCAAGATGTCTTGAAGTAGTTTAACATTTCATATGGTCATTTACTAAGTTTGTCAAAGTCCAGTGAACAAGTTTTAAAAGCAAGTTTCGGTCATTAGACTTATACTAGCCGTGCGGCTAAGTTATGGTTAAGCAATAATAATCAAGACCATATTAGGGATGTGTCTAAGTTAGAAAACCTCAAGACAACAATCTTGACTCAATCTTGGCTTTATATTAGCCTCAAATGATCAATATATCACTTAAAGTTCTCACTAAGGTTGTTTTCTAGTCAACAACAGGTCAGCTTAGTTTTTGATGTTTTTAGGTTTTTTCGTTCACTTTCTGCTTATTTGCACCCGTGTTTTTGTGGAAAAAGTCGTTCTAAGAAACTTTTGTGTTTTACACTTTTGCAGATTCGGACCAGAAAAGAGTCAAAATCGTGATTTAAAATCGTATCAGCAACCTTTTGTTCCAACACTATATTTTCATCTAGTAAAACTTAACTAGGCATAACTTTTTAACCACAAGTCCTTTTTAAATGATTCAAAAGCTCAAGTTCATATTTTTATATTCTCTAACAGCTTCCTAAGCCTAATCAAGTCAAAGGTCCAAAGTTTACTTATATCAATGGTCTAATTACAAGTATATACTTATTTTTTATTGCAGAAAGTTTGGCTGCACATTCAGTCCTGCCAAAATGACCATAAGTCGAGTTCTACAACTTGTTTTGACATGTGGCTTTTTCCAAACTTCAAGTTTAGGTCTTATCTACATTTCATAAAACTGAGTCGACTTCCAGAAATGATCAGAACCATGGGCTTTTCCCAAATGAAATCTGGTGTGCAGATTTTGACATGTTTTGCCATTTTGGCTCTCATTTACTCATCGGGAAGAGTTATGAGGTGCGCCACCCGGAGAAACGACTGTAAGACATAGTTCGAAAAGACTATCTAAGTGAATTAACCTCAAGGTTTACTGAAATGACCAGTTTAATCCTTATTTGGGATTGTTTCAGAATTCAGGTTTATAGAACTTACTTGGGACTTATTTTAGCTTATGAGATGTAGTTTGGTCCCGATAATTACTAACGTTAAGCCCTTAAGTCACGAAACATAAAATCGGGTAACGTAAAAATGGAATACTTACAAAAATGTCTAAACTTATCAATATACTCTAACTAGGTATATTAAATGTGTGATAAGTTTCATATGGTGCTTCTATGTTGTTAAAACCTAATAACGTAGGTTCGAGCACACGTCTTAGGTAAAAAGTAACATATCTACTTAAAAATGATAAAGTAGTAATAGTTCTTATAAATTATGATTATTGGTGAAAATAAAGTATTTTGAACATATAGACTTATCGTAGTCTTGTGTCGGTCACAAAGAAAATTACTAGTTACTACCGGTTATCGTATTTGCTTTTACGTTACGGTAAAAGTCAAATAGTCAAAATTCAAAGTCAAAGGTCAACTTTAAAAAGTCAAAGGGTAAAATAGTAATTTTATATTATGAAAAATTACGGGTTACTACAGTCTCTACCCCTTAAGGGAATTCCGCCCCGGAATTCAGTGTGTGTTATCCGATGTTGAAGTGTCTAGGAAAATGTGGGTGTATGCTCCAAATTTTAATCTTTGCGTTCTCAAGTTTCTGGTCATAGAATGTGTTATGTACCATTCTAAGTTTTGGGTGGTGGCTTAAGTTGATAATCTAAAGGGTTTTGTTAAAATCTTATAGAGTCCAATATACCTCAAGTTTGGCTTTTCCCGATTCTCAAAACGAATCATATCTTATTGTATCGAGGCTTTCAACAAAACCTCAATTTCTAACATGGAGTTTTTGTTAAATTTTAACGCTTTATATCTATGTAATTTTTGTTTCTGGCGATAGTGTGCGGTATGCAGCCTTATTTGTATTTGTATGGTTTAATTAGTTATTTCGTGGGTGATCTCTGAACACCTTAGTCCAGCAAATGGTTGACTGACACTTTCGTCTATATAGTGCCTTAAATGGAATAGTTTTGTTGTTGTTAGGGTAATTTTTGTTAATCAAAAGTGTAAGATATGGTTGATGTGAAATGGTTTATAATGATGTGATAATCGTCGTAGTAGGAAGGTCTTGCTAGTGGAAAGTGGTTATCCATATCATTTCCAAAGTTGATCATGTCTTAGGTGGTTTCGAGATGAAGGCTAGTATAGTGTTGATGTCTACTAGTGTTTGAAAGAAACGTGATACTGTGAAGTTTTACATACTGACTTATAATGGGGTTCAGATAATGATGTGATATGTTGACGATTAGAAGAGTGTAGTGTACGCTTATAATTATTCTTAGGTAGAGATGTCAAGTTTGCTTAAAAATCAAAAGTGAATTTTGAAGGATTATGGCGAAATGATAGCCTTGAAACCAAATCAGACTAGTACTTCTAAGAAATGACGATAAATATAGGTGACTAGACTATATTTACCCGAGGTTCGATAAAATTTTTAAATACCTAAATTAGGTTTACTCGTGATATGTCCATAGTTTTTGAGAAAATATCCACAAGGAAAAGGCGATATCAAACCATTCAGTTGCAAGTCCCGGCCATAAAAGACTTGTAACCTATGTTTTCACATTCCATTGCATAGGAGATAGTATGGGTAGATACGTGTGGAAAGAAAGTTTTAAGTAATCCTAAAATAGTCCATACGTGGCTAGCATCACGGACCTTTAACAATGAAGGTTTTAGAAGAGGATTTTGATGAATGTAGAGAAAGTTGTTGAACTTCAGCTTTTGTAATTGATGAATTAGTTTGTTCTTTAGAAATCTCATTTCTTTTATTTCCATTAGGAAAATTGATAGATTGTGACGGGTTTCATGTAAAACAAAATTATGTAAAGTTTATAAGATAATTTCTAGAGACTTTGTATAACTTACAATGTCTGTGAAGTAAATTAGACCATTGTGTAACTCACAATGTCTAGGAAATAATAGAGACCATTGTGCAACTCACAATGTCTGAGAAAGTAAATGAGACCACTGTTTCACTCACAGTGTCTGAGGATATAAGAGAGGCCACTGTAGGATTTACAGTGTCTGAGAGTGTAATAGAGACCACTGTATCTTACAGTGTCTTGAAAAATGAATGAGACCATTTTCTCTCACAATGTCTGGGAAGTAAATGAGACCACTGTTTCACTCACAGTGTTTGAGGATGAAATAGAGACCACTGTACGATTTACAGTGTCTGAGAGTGTAATAGAGACCACTGTATCTCACAGCATCTTGAAAAATGAATGAGATCATTGTATCTCATAATGTCTGGGAAGTAGGAAAGACCATTGTAATCAGTTACAATGTCTTGGATAAAGTTTCGTAATCCTAAAATGCACGAGTAGATGCATGATTGGGATATTGGGAAAATATGATTGTGCCGTAATGCCTTAGAATAGACATACGCAGATATGTTTAGTACATTCTTTATCTAAAATGATTGAAAATATGTTGAGTGTATATATCAATATACTAGTATGTTTGTGTAGCATAAACTATCTAGAAGTCACATAATCGTCTGGAGGATGGAAGGCACGGAGAACGGAAGGCTATAAAATATTTTTTTTTGAAAAAATAGTTATAGTTTAGGTCTTAATTTAGACCCGTTTCTCTATAATTAAAGCTCTGATACCAATATGTAACACCCTCAATTTCGTGATACGCAACGGAATTCAAACTGGGTGTTACTTCATGGCACAACAGTCATACTAATAGAAAACGATCTCTAATGGAGTCGTTTTAAAATATTTATCATTCGATTTATATAAATATCAGAGTTTACAAAGATGAGGTCCCAAATGGTTCCAAGTTTACAAAATACATTAAATTGGTTTTCGAATGATAATAAAATTTATAGCCTTCATGAGTATCCATGCTCCTCCGTGCCAGCCTCGTACAATATGGACCTGAAATACATGCTTAAAACTGTCAACACAAAGGTTGAGTGAAATTCATAGAGTTTAGGAAATCAGTTGAACACAATATTCGTATCGTGAGGTAATTAGTCTCACATTCATAGTTTAGAAAAACAAAACAGATATTATTGCACTAAGCTCATGACACCTAAACGTTAACAGCTTGTCAATAGAAATTGATATAATAGTAACAGTTGCCCTAATAGGTAATTTGCCAATTAACCTATGGATCTTTAAATATAGTGCGTTTGTTTGCCTACCCGGTCAACACAAACGGGATTCGTCAATCCCAATAGGCCTATCCACAATATTCGCGTTCACTCGCAAGTGATTAATGGTTCATGATAATAGGGACTTAAGATTGGCAATAGTGGTACTTAGTGCAAATAATACATTCAGATAAGCATATAGTTTGAAATCAATGTGTTCGATTTAAAATAAAGCATGTATTTTCCCCCCAAGGGTTTGTAAAACAATTAAGTAATAGAAAGTGGGGCTATGAACTCACTGTAGTGATCAACAGCGGAGTGTAACCGATATAATGTATGTCAACAATAGAGTATGGCAAGACCACGATCTTTAACGATTACCTAAGAAAGCATAGTATTCGTGTTTTAGTATATTGTATGATATAAGTGTACAAGTATATGTAGTTTGTTGGCTTATGATGTTGTACATGAATCCTTAAGTTAAAGTATTCCTTAAATGTTGTTTTTGGTTATAGCCCTTTTATAAATAATCTCGTACCATTGTTTGGGCTATCAAAATCAAGAGGTCGTGGAAGGATAAACTCAAAACGTTCTCTAGGAAGAGCTTTGGTGAAGATGTCTGCTAACTGGTATTCAGTCCTCACAAAATAGAGTTCTACCACACCTTTTTCCACTTGTTCCCGAATGAAATGATGTCGAATGTTGATGTGCTTTTCTCTTGAATGTTGAACGTTGTTGCAAGAGAGAGCAATGGCACTTTTGTTATCATAATACAGAGGGATTTTGTTGAACTCAAAGCCATAGTCAGATAATTGGGATCTCATCCATAGGATTTGAGCACAACAAGATGACATGGCTATATATTCAGCCTCTGTAGAGGATATAGAAGTACTCATTTGTTTCTTTGAAGACCAGCTCACAAGCTTATCACCCAAAAACTGAGCACCTCCAGATGTACTTCGACGTGTATCTTGACATCCTGCATGGTCAGCATCTGCATAGGCTGTTAGTGACATACCGGTGTCCTTCGGGTACCAAAGTCCCATGTTGATGGTTCCTTGGAGATACCGAAAGACCCGTTTAACCGCTTCAAGGCGATTTTGGTAGGCTTAGCACGGTATCTTGCACACATGCATACAACGAACAGAATATCAGGTCTACCGGCTGTGAGGTACATCAGGGATCCAATCATACTTCGATATTTCGTTTGATCTACCATGATCCCTGAGTGGTCCTCATCCAGTTTGGTACGTTCCACCATGGGAGTATCAACGGTGTCACAAGTGTCAAATCCAAATTTCATTAAAATTTCATTTGCATATTTAGATTGATTAATAAAAATGCCTCCGGACTTTGTGAAATTTGTAATCCCAAGAAAAATGACATTTGTCCCATCATTGACATTTGAAATTTGGAGCCCATCTCCTTCGAAAAATGGTCACATTCATTGGGGTCAGTCGAGGCAAAAATAATATCATCAACATAGATTTGAACGTGAATTAAATGTTTGCCTGACTTTCTGGTGAACAATGTCTTATCAACTGCTCCTTTCTTTGAATCCGTAGATAGAAGAAACTTTGATAGCGTATCATACCATGCCCTTGGAGCTTGCTTCAAACCGTAAAGAGCCTTCTTCAAGCGATAGACATGATTAGGATGCTCTGGATTCACAAAACCTCAGGGTTGGGACGTATACAACTTCTTTAAGATCTCCGTTAAGAAAATCCGTCTTTACATCCATCCGATAGACTACCATGTTCTTACTTGCAGCATTAGCCAAGAAGATTCTGATTGCCTCGATACGTGCAACTGGAGCCAATGATTCTTCAAAGTCAATACCCTCCTCTTGACGGTATCCTTTTGCAACCAATCGAGCCTTGTTCTTTAATACATCACCATGCTCATCAAGTTTTACTTTGAAGATCCACTTTAGAGCAATGATCATAGCATAGTTCGGAGTAGGTACTAATTCCCATACATCTAGTCGATCGAACTCATGAATTTCTTCTTGCATGGCATTGAACCAATTGTCTTCATTCATTGCAGTTTTAACATCTTTTGGTTCGACCTTGGACAGTACAGAGTTGAAAAAGCACCATAAGGCATCAGTTGCAAGTTGTTTATGTGTGGATACTGGACGAGAGGGATTTCCAATGATGTTGTCCAATGGATGATCATGTGTCCATTTTCTAAGGTGTTCATATGGTTGTTGTTGAGGCTGAAGTAGCAGTCGTTTTCTCCGATGAAGATGGTTCGATGATGGTTCCAGAGCAAATATGTTCTCAAAGGAGCATCTTCGGAGTAGTAAAGGGTTATCTCCATCATAGGTGCCAGAAACAATTCCATGATGTACACTTGATGATTGATGAATTGAAGATGATATCGAGTGATCAGCAGCAGGCGCTTCTTGACTCAATGACATAGAAACTGAAGGGTTATCTACATTGACAGGGATAGGAGCAGCCTATGTTGATCGATTTTACAGATCATTAGCAATTGGCTCATAATGTTCATCAAACATTGGATCAAATAATTTCTTCAAATCATCTTCTGAAGGTGGTACATATGGAGTTGCTGGTGAGGGATTGTGTACAAGAGTAGAACTGATGGGACTACTTGATGAAGGTTGTGATGCGGGTCCAGAACTGGGTTGTCTTGGAGCCATTTGACTGGTCAGCTCATCGAACGTAACGTGAATTGTTTCCATCATATTTCGGGTTCTTTTTTTGTAGATTCGGTATCCTTTTATGCTTGGTGCATATCCTACAAATACTTCAATGTCCGCTTTAGCTTTAAGTTTGCCTAAGTCTTGACCCTCATTAGTTGGATAACACAATGTACCAAACACACGAAGGAATGAACGATTAGGTTTTCGATTGTGGACAAGTTCATATGGAGTTTTTCCATGAGATGTGTGAATTAGGGATCGATTTTGAGTGTAGCATGCAGTGGCAATGGCTTCAGCCTAGAGAAACATTGGAACCTTTGAGTAAATCAGCATTGTTCTTGCGGCTTCCACAAGAGTTCGATTTCGTCTTTCAACTACACCGTTCTGTTGAGGAGTTCGTGGAACACTTCTTTGATGACTGATTCCAACACTTTCATAAAACTCACTAAGTTCTTTATTAACAAAATTAGTTCCATTGTCTGTTCGGATGATTCTGACAGTTTTGTTATGTCGAACCTGCAGCTGTTTGATAAGTTTAATGATGATATCTGGAGTTTCATCCTTTGTCCTTAAGAACTTAACCCAAGTAAATCGAGAGTAATCATCAACCAGAACTAACACATATTTCTTCCCGAAAATATTCTGCACTCTCCTGGGTCCACATAAATCCATGTGAATGGTATGAAGAACTTCCATAACTAAGTTGTGGGCATACTTCTTGCTTTTTCCCAATTGGCATGCTGAACAAAGATGATCCTTTTCATACTTTAGTCTAGGTAAGCCTATTACTAAGTCCTTTCTGGAAAGATCATTAATGGTGCCGAAGTTCAAGTGATTGAGACGACGATGCCATAACCATGACTTTGTTTTCGAAGCCTTTGACAACAAGCAGATTGGAGAAGACTTCATCATGTCTTCGATAGAGATGGTGTATAGATTTGAACCCCGTGTTCCTCTTAAAAGTTCCACACCATCAAGTTTTCTAACAAAACAAGTATGTTTTCTAAAAGCCACCTCTAGATCGGAATCACAGAATTGACCAACAGAAAACAGATTATGACCAAGACCTTCTACATAATATACCCTGGAGATTACACTATCACCAACAACATAGTCTCCATAACCCATAATTGCACTGAAATGATCATTCCTGAATCTAACAGTCCCGATGAATTTACTCACGAAGTTCATGAGTCGTGACCGGTCTCCAGTCATATGCATGGAACAGCCTGAGTCCAGGTACCATAGAACGATTTGAATGATCTGCAGTTGAACATAGACAAGAATGGACAACTGGATAATTGGGATCCCCATGCAAGAATGGGTTCCATTTGGTTAGTAACAATAATTGGACCACCCACATCGGAAGTAGAAACAATGGAATCATCAGTTATTGATGCAGTGTTAGTGTATGCATTAGACCTAATCAAGGTATGTTCACTTCTTAAAGGAATAGTTCTACCAGTAGGCATCCATTTCCTAACGGGAATTGGTCCAGATAATTTAGGGCACAACTCATTAAGATTGAATTTACGGCCAGTAGGTATCCATTGATAACCTACATTACTAAATTTTCTTCCTGTGGGTTTCCAATGTTTTCTAACCTTCTTCCACCATTGCATTCTAGCCTTCTTAACCTGTTTGATAGCATTAACATTATTAATTGGGTATTTAACCCCATTACTCACATCATTCACAACACATTCATGATTAACACCAGAAATCAAACATTCATTATATGTTTTGCAAGTAGTAGTAGAATTCGAATTAATTACAGTACGCTTAAAGCTAATACTAGAATCAACACGATTCATTTTATTCAATTCCAACTTAAAGTTCCTAGGGTGGTCTTCTACTTTCCTCCATTGATTACTCTTAGCTTGCAAGGTCCTATCTTGCTCTGTATTGCCTTGAGGCGTTGACCTGCTCGCTTTGGTGTCACTTTTTACTCCTGTAGAAGGAATGGGAACATTAGTTGGTTTTGCTACCTTTTGCATTTTAGGTTTAGAAGTGCTGGGATCTGAACTACTTGAAGGCACATTGAAGCTTACATGCTTAACCTTAGTCACTAAGTGAGGCATATTAATATTGGCATTCTTAAAATCAGGCATAGAACAAGGCACAACTATTTTATCCTTCTTACCATCAGATTTAGGGCATGTTGCTCTTAAGCATTCTAACAGCTCTTGAGATCGTTTGGCCTGAATGCAAGCAAACCTAATTTTACTATCAAGGGGCTTATTTATGAAATCCTCCTCTACAATTTCATGGAGACATTCTAGACTATCCTTAAGATGAACGAAATAGTTATGAAACGCCAGTTCGTTATTTCTAAGATGAGGAGGAATGTATTTACAGATCACAGTATATTTAGAATCTGCAGATGACTTTGATGCAACATTCTCATTAAAGACAAGTGGCATTTTCCCTTTTACCTGACTCCTCAGATTCTCAATTTCCTTTTGTAAAGACTTTATTTTTTCGTTGTTCTTGTCACGAGTGACTTTCAATGAATCATATCACTCTTTAAAGTGTCGTTTAACTTTTTCATTTTCTTCTGGAAAACTCTCATTTTCCTTTTGTAAAGCATTAACCAAGTTTTGAAGATGAAAACTTTGAGAACACTGAGAATCTAACGGAGGAGGTATTTGGGAGCCAGTCACATTGTTCTTTTCACCTTTAATTGTGAAATTTGGGCTTTCAACTTTCTGATCGTGTTATAGTGAGCTTGAATCTGTTCGTCATGTTTGTTTATTTCAAAAAGTGCATCAAACTCTGGAACATTTAAGGATGTCTTGATGTTTGAGGTTTTGACATTTTCTTTGAGATGTTGATATTTTAGTTGCAAATCAAAATGTTCAACTTCTAGCTTAGAAAGATGTTTTACCAGATTATCGTGATCCTCCTGATCAGTTTTCTCATTTAGTTCTGAGTTTTTGTTTTCAAGCTCAATGACACGATCATAGGAAACTTTCAAAACAACAGTTAATTCATGAAATTGAGAAGCAGTAATAGAATGCTTAGTAACAGTATAAAACACATCTTGAGCCACACAACTCAATACTAAGTTCTCATTTAAGATATGCAGATTCTTCCTTTCAATTTCATTATATTTGAGTTCTCGTTCATAATCATTGACCTCAACTATCATTGTATCAATTTCCTTTTCCATTTCTTTAATATCTGAGTCTATCCCTTTTTGAAGACTCTCAAATTGACCTTTTAATTGTTTAAAGAAAGGCATGACCTCAGTTAAATAGCATTCTTTAGTTTGCTCAAAACCCCTCTCCCCTTCAGTTATCCCAGTGAGTGTGATCCTTTTCTTACATGTCTTCTCAAACTCAACAAATAGTTGATAAACAACATACAGGCTGATTAAGGTCTTGCTCTTAGTGGGAATAGATCTAGGAACCAAATGTATTGGTGTATTCAGAGGATACACAGTTGCTAGACGCATTTTCCTAAGGGGGGGTGTTTGTTTTAACAAGTGCATTAGCCTTTTGCATATCTATGTCCTTTTTCCAAAAAACTTGTTCTGGGTTTAATAGAGTTTGAGGCTTAAACTTGTTCAGGGAAATCCAATTTTCTTTAGTGTAATTATGGGGTTTGTACGTTATGTTTTGCTTTTTACACTCAGGATCCTTTAGCTTCTTATTCATTTTCTCCCTAGTGACTTCATCTAATTGCATATCTTCCTCAGTGCACTCAACGCAACTAGGTTTCTGCCTAGGCTTAAGGATTTCATTTCCATCATATATTACCTTCTGAGCTTCTCTGGCCACTTTACCATATTCAGGATTGGGTTCCTTTACGAGGGGAATGCTATGCTTATCGCTGAGAACTCTATGCTTAATGATCATGTGAGCAGTTTGAATGGTATTCCCTTGTACGTACAACTTATTTTCAAGCTTGTTTTTCAAAGTTTTTAGATTGGAAAAGTCATTCAAAAGTTTTGATTCCTTAGCATTAAATTCTTGTTTAAGCACTTTAACACTATTTTGGATTTCTTGTTTTTGCTTAACAGTTTTAGAAAGCTTTTCTTGTTAGGAGCTTAACTCTTGTTTTAAAACTTCTTCTCTAAAATTACTTTTTCTAATAATTGTACGCATTTGGTCATCCATTTCCTGCTCACGGGTAGTTAACTCAAACTTAGCTCGTTGTTCATAAATAGCAACTTGTTCTTTATAGGCATTCAGTTCAGAGATAACAGAATCATCAGGGGCACATGGAGTGTATCATCAAAAACATAGTCATCATTGACTGCATAAGATGCATCACTTGGTACAATCTCACTTTCACTTTGTATCACATATTGATCATATGGGACAATATTGGTATTACCCACATTATCCATATCGGATTCATTAGTTACATGTGATTGTACTTTGTTATGCATCTCTTGCTCATCGACTTCATCGTATAATTTTAATACCTCAGAGATGATAGATTCCTTGGAAGGACCAGCCTGCTGTGGTGATGAAACATTTGGAGAGACCATTGGTGAAATGCTAGCCATGAAGATGGTTTGGGCAGTTGGTTCATCATCAACATCTGAGTCATATGCATCACAATCAGCAACCTGAAATGCATTAGGATGATTCTGACCCATGTCATGCATGGCATTCATCCACATCGGCACATCATAAGTCTTGGAATTTCCCTCAGCAAGAAACATCAATTCCTCTTCATCCAAAACAGCTCCATTATCCTGAGCTTGTACCAGCAACATCTTCTCCCTGAAATACTCAGCATTTTGTGGGCGTTTTGGAGACGTGCAGTTCCTCTCAATATGTCCTTCACCACCACAGTTGTAGCACTTGATTGGCTTTCCCTGTCCTTGATTTGCATTCCTTCCACGGTTCTGATTAGCTGCATACCCTTCACCTGCTCCTATATTTCCATAACCTGCTCCAGCCATCCCTTGTTCGTTCCTTCTTCCTTAAACATTTTGTACTACTATCTTACCATATCTGACAGTAGCTTGATTGTGTGGATTGGATGCTGTTATGAGGTTATTGTTGGTGTGTGGAGTGGAATTCATATTTTGACTAACCATGAGAGACAGTTGATTGATGAAGTTTTCCATGAGTGTGTTAGAATCTGAAGGCTTATATGTGGATCGTGAATGAGCTTGTAATTACCATTACCCGTGGGTATGACTTGAGAAGCTTTGGTGGTAATTCCTACATTGGTGTAGAATGTTGTTGAGTCATTAGATGAGCTTGTCTCTCCCTGATTAGATTTGAACTATTCAAGAATCATTCGTTCAAACATAGCATGTCTCTCATTCTAAAGCAGGAATGCATACAATTGCTCATAGTTAGTGTTCCTCAAACCCTTAGTTAACTTGATTGAAGTGACAAATTTGTGCCATTCGGGATTCATGTTGTTCACAAACTTTGAGTTTAGCTGAATATTTGGCATAGTCATCTTAATATTCCTCATGTCATTCACAAGCTTGTGGAACCTCACGTAATATTCAGTGACACTTTCTCCTGGTTTCATCTTTAGTTAATTCAGAACCAGAGAGAAGCATCTTGACATTGTCCCAAACTGCCTTGGCTTCAGTGTTGTGATTGATTAACTTGTAGATGTCTTTTGGAAGACCTTGAAGTATAATGTTTGAAGCCCTGATATCAGCATCATATCTCTTTTTCTCCTTATCACTGAGCTCATCATACGTCTTTGGTCTGTCCAATCCTAAGATCACTGTTCCATCTGCAGTAGTTTCAAGTATGTCTCTTGTAGTCTCAATCTGATAAGGTCCTTCATCAATTGATTTGAGAATGTTGACCCTATTTTCCTTTCCCAAATAGTACAACCTAATTCGTTGAGCCCATGAGTCATAATCAGTTCTGTCAAGCATAGGTGGACGAGTATCTGATCCAGCTACTTGGACGTCCTCAGCAAAAGTAGAAACGATAGTAGGTACGTTGTTAGACATGATTACAAGTTCTACGGGATTTTACTATTCTTTGATTAAACCGGGAAATTGATTCTTTCACGGGATTTTACTAAACCAAAAGAACAACCATAAAAATGTAGCACGAAGAAGTGACAAGTCTCAATAGACAAGTAGCTAAACAGTCAACTCGCTTTGGTATCAACTCGCTAAACAGTCAACTCGCTTCAAAGACAAGTTGCTTAAAACTCAAGTCGCTTAAAGAAACAACTCGCTTAAAACCCAAGTCGCATAAAGAATCAACTCGCTAAATAGCCAAGTCGCATAAACCAACTCGCTGCCAATACAACTCGCTTAATAGCCAAGTCGCTTGAAGAATCAACTCGCTTAATAGCCAAGTCGCATAGACAAACTCGCTTCCAATAACAAAGAAACTCACTTCTAAATAACAAAGTAACTCGCTTCGAAGAAACGTTTTACCGTGGCTCAACTCGCTTAGTACAATATTCAAAAACAACCACTTTAACAATCAAAAACAGCCCAACCACAATGATTCAAGCCTTCCAATTCAAAACCTAAGCACATATGATGATCCTAAATACAAAAGTACTATCAAAATTCAAACTTTAGCACAAGAAATTGACCAAATGATTCAAGCTCTTCTAAACACTTATAACCCCAAAAACCTTATGAAATCCACCAAAACAAAGAACATGAAAGATGAGTGATCAAACCATGGCTCTTGATACCAATTGTAAGTTATAGGATTTCACAAACACATTAAACCACAATCCATATGGGGCGTATACAATGTTTTAGAGAGAGAAAGTTCTAGAGAGAGAAAGGGAAGAGAGTTGGGAACTATGTGAAACAAAGAAAAATAGTATTGAAGCTCCAACCCTCTACCTTGGGAGGTAGAGGGTATTTATAGTGTCTTACAATAAACACCACCTACGGGGCTATGGATCAGGCATACAGTGGGTAAAAACCCGTCCATCCTCCACGGTGTTACTAAACTAACTACTTATTAACATAACATGACTACGACTATGAGCTTTCTAACGAATACATATACTTGAGGTGCCCGACTCTTTAACGACTGAATTTTCTAAATCCTAACAATTTAACATGTCATATGGTCATTTACTTAGTTTGTCAAAGTCTAGTGAACAAGTTTTAAAAACAAGTTTCGGTCATTAGACTTATACTAGTTGTGCGGCTAAGTTATGATTAAGCAATAATAATCAAGACCATATTAGGGATGTGTCTAAGTTAGAAAACCTCAAGACAACAATCTTGACTCAATCTTGGCTTTATATTAGCCTCAAATGATCAATATATCACTTAAAGTTCTCACTAAGGTTGTTTTCTAGTCAACAACAGGTCAGCTTAGTTTTTGCTGTTTTTAGGTTTTTTCGTTCACTTTCTGTTTATGTGCGTCTGATTTTTTGTAGAAAAAGTCATTCTGAGAAACTTTCGTGTTTTACACTTTTGCTGATTCGGACCAGAAAAGGGTCAAAATCGTGATTTAAAATCGTATCAGCAAGCTTTTGTTCCAACACTATATTTTCATCTAGTAAAACTTAACTAGGCATAACTTTTTAACCACAAGTCCTTTTTAAGTGATTCAAAAGCTCAAGTTCATATTTTTATATTCTCTAACAGCTTCTTAAGCTTAATCAAGTTTAAGGTCCAAAGTTACTTATATCAATGGCCTAATTACAAGTATATACTTATTTTTCATTGCAGAAAGTTTGGCTGCACATTCAGTCCTTCCAAAAACGATCATAACTCAAGTTCTACAACTTCTTTTGATCGGCTTTCGCCAAACTTCAAGTTTAGGTCTTAGCTACATTTCATAAAACTGAGTCGACTTCTAGAAACGGTCAGAACCATGGACTTTTTCCAAATGAAATCTGGTGTGCAGATTTTGACATGTTTTGCCATTTTGGCTCTCATTTACTCATCGGGAAGAGTTATGAGGTGCGCCACCTGGCGAAAAGACAGTAAGACATAGCTATAAAAGACTATCTAATTTAATTAACCTCAAGGTTTACTGAGATGATCAGTTTAATCCATCTTTGGGACTATTTTAGAATTTAGGTTTATAGAACTTACTTAGGACTTATTTTAGCTAATTTTTATGGTCACAACCTCATGAACAACATCAATTAAGTCATATTACATATACTAATTATATCAAATTACATCAAATAATTATAGAGATTATTACAATCATATTGATTGACAAGAAAATAAACTCAAATCTTACAAGGATTAGGATGACAAGTTACTAGTACAACAAGAACAATTCAACCCTTAACCCTTCTAATCTCTAATCCTTGTCTTGAATATTTATCCATATTGATTCTAACCCTTGTTAATCACCAAATAATCCCCTTTATCTCAGCCCCTAACACCTTGAATATCTCCAAATTTAACCATAGAATCACTAAAACAACACTTGGACTATATAGAGCTCACTTAGGCCTTCATCTTTCTTGTGTAACTTGTTATGTGAATAAAAGTGGGTGATGATGATTTATGATTAGGGATGAACGACCATGAGGTGAAGGATGAGAGGTTTTTGGTTGATTTTGCATGTAAAAGAGATGTGTAGGTGAATTTATCATCAAGTTGGAGACATAAGGTGATGTGTGTAAGAGTTGGTGGAATAGGAAGAGGCCATGTGGCCTTGTGGGAAGCCAATGCATTCCACCTCTCTTTTGAGGTGGTAGTGTGTGTTATTTTACATAGTTTTTTGGTTTATGAGGTGTAGTTTGGTACCGGTAATTACTAACGTTAAGCCCTTAGGTCACGAAACTTAAAATCAGGTAACGTAAAAATGGAATACTTACAAAAATGTTTAAACTTATCATTATACTCTAAATAGGTATATTAAATGTGTGATAAGTCTCATAGGGTGCTTCTATGTTGTTAAAACCTAATAACGTAGGTTCGAGCACGCGTCTTACGTAAAAAGTAACATATCTACTTAAAAATGATAAAGTAGTAATAGTTCATATAAATTATGATTATTGGTGAAAATAAAGTATTTTGAACATATAGACTTATCGTAGTCTTGTGATGGTCATAAGGAAAATTATCAGTTACTACCGGTTATCGTATTTGCTTTTACGTTACGGTAAAAGTAAAATAGTCAAAAGTCAAAGTCAAACGTCAACTTTAAAAAGTCAAAGGGTAAAATAGTCATTTTACCTTATGAAAAATTACGGGTTGCTACACTAGGGACCACGCATTCCCTACGACCTTTAGGAATACAACGCTTTAAGATAAAGGACATGACAATTCAACCGACCAATAAAAGATAACTAGGAGTAATAGTATCTAGGTGAGCACATCTTTAATCATCATAAGAACACACCTCAATTAGACATAAGCTACCCGTAGTAATTAGATAATTAGTTAAAGTAGACTAATCGGTAGAAGTACCACCCCCAACCAATTGCCCCGAGATTTTTACATTAGCTTTCTAAAAAACCATAAAAAAGATTAAAAAAAATAAAAAAAAAGGAATCATCGTCAACCCCACCTTCTCGTCATATATTTCTTACTAGCATTCCTATTCCCCTAGAGAACGATATCAGTCCCCGAGGCTTACCCCATACTACACTACAACTATTAGGTTCACTGCCTAGGAGGTTGAAAAACTTGCTCGAAGAAAAGGAAGTTTCCTTGACCTCGAACGCGCCTTCCGCGCGCATCAACATGTATAGGTACTGTGAATTTCATTAGTTTCAGTATTTAAAACCTAGAACAAAATCTTTCACACATTCTGTGGAGTAATCTGTCCCAGAAGCTAGATCCCTGGCTTATAACTAGTTGGTTCCCTCAAGTGAGGGATCCTAGGAATTCGGGCAAACAGTAAAGTTATTTTGTCACCCTCACATCAATCCAACCCTCCAGACCTTATTAGATTAGTAAAATATGATACATTAGGATCACTTAAGACTTCCTCATGCTCAGTTGATCTCACATTCACTCATGGATGACTTAGGATCATATTCAAGATACTTTTGTATTTATCTTCACTTCAAAACTCATCATATTTCCGCTCCAATGTTCACACATTGTTCCACTCATCTTAAAACACCTAGGTTGATATTTCTCTCAATTTTAGCAAATTGATTTTTAGTCATCTTTATCTCAAAATAGGCTAAAAACTAGTTTTTCATTTTTTCTAATTTTTTAAGGAATTTTATAAATTTTCCTTAGATCATCGTCTGATCTCTAGGATCATTTGACTCCACTTGAAATCCTCAAAATTCTTAGTTTCATCTTTGATCACCCATTGGTGTTCATAAAAAACCCATTTTTTCCATAAAAGGCATCATTAGCTACCCTCACTCATTACACTTGATCATTTAAGTCTCATATCATTTAAGACACTTGAGGAAACTGAAACACTCAATATATGTAGGTACTAGACCTTACAAAAACATCTTCCTTCTTTTCCTTGGCTACTGAGAGCCGGATCCCTCATGTGAGGGATCCGTTGGAACCGGCTGCTCAGACTAAGCTAATCCTACTTATAACAATCATTTCAAACCCTCTTTGTTAACTTGAAAACTCCACATTGTCTTAATCGACTTCCTAAATCAGTGCAATTCTGTAGTTAACTCTTATGCATGCAAATCATTGCAATTTGAAGGATTTTAGTGGCTTAAGCTTTAATTCGCTTACCAAATCTTTCTCTTTATAAACCTTATTGTTAGAACTTCCAAATCATCATTCACACACTCATTCTCAATAGCTAAGACTCTCTTTTCACACCTTCCCTCTCTACCATTTCACCATGAGGAAAGCCCCTAGTGTAAACTCATCCACTAAAGGACCTCCCAAGAAACTTGCTCGGGTTGTTCACGAAATCTATACAACCGAATCATCACCCGTTAAAGCCTCAAACACTAGAACTCCCTCACAACCAACTCTACCAATCAAACCAATTCCCAAAAGGATTGTTCCTACAAGACAACCCTTGCCAAACACTATTATACCGCCTAAACCAAACACCACTACTTCCACTAAACCATCACCTCTAACACCTAGATTTATCTCTTTCACCACTCCACTCTCATCTCCACACCATTACAACTCAGAGGACTTACCACCTAGGCCATCTCATCCACCACCATTGCCAACATTTTCCTCAATTGAGAAAATGGTGCAACAACAACCTCCTCACCAAAATTTTGGTGTTGAAACAACACTAGAACCCATATCTTTTTCTCTATCACCCTCAAATGGTCCATTTTGGATTATGAGGAATCATCAAAATCAACAACCCGATCACATGGAAGTAGACACTTCTCTACCGCTACCATTGACACATGTTCCACCACCTTTACCTTTACTTGAACCACCTCCAACCTCATCAAATGTGCCTCCACAAATTCCTCAATCTTTTGTGGAATATCCACCTTCCTCATCAAATCTTCCACCTCAAACCACTCCATTACTACCACCACCATTCCCTAGCCATGGCAATGATTTCTTTCATTGTCAACATGTCGAAGGACTAGTCCATGAAGTACGTGACAAATTACGTTTCATGTTCTATCACCTTCTCGAACGTTTTGATGAGGTCAACAAATCTAATCATCCTTAGAACTTTAGAATACAAGCACAATGGTGCTCTTTGTTAGTTTTCGTCACAACTTAGAATTATTAGAAAATGTACTACTTGCTTATTTCATTCTCTTAGTTTTTGAGATATGTATAACCTTTCTCGTGTTTTATTGAATGAAATCACATGTCGAATGCTATATGTTTTGTGTTATAATACATAACTCTTTTTTATGTTAACATCACTTTTTATATCTACATTGCTGTCAAAAGAATGCAGGTACACGGTTCCCTCAATTTTTCCTAGACGGATCCTTCACAAGAAGGATTCGTGGGATCCGTGCAACAGAAACCTTATTTTTCACTAATATGAATCTCATTTGCAAGAAATTATGCACCATATACTTGTTTTCTAACCTTTGTTTTATAGATTTTCAAAATACACATGAAGACTTTGACATCCTTAACAAGGGGGAGCTTTTCGTCAAAGCAAAGCAATTGCAAAAACGGTTGCAATACTTTCACTTAGGTTTTCTATACTACTTGATGTCCTCCTCAAAACGGAGCACTCGTCAAAGGGGAGCTTTTCATCAAAGACGAAACCATTTGCAAACATAATTGCAACACACTCGCTTAGACGTCCTAATTACTTGACGCCCTCAACAAAAGGGAGCATCCGTCAAGGGGGAGCTTTGACGAGAATCTTTCTCTCCTCTTACTCTCTATTTTTTTTTTCATATTGTTACTTTTCACACGTTTTTCTCAAAACAATGTGTTAGTTTCTTTTCGACGCTCTTTTTGTTTCGACAAAAAGGAGGAGAAGAGAGTAAAAACTCCAATTCAAATTTTTACGAATTTTATTTTCTTCTAAAAATAATCTTATGATTTGTCATCAACAAAAAGGGGGAGATTGTTAATACAAATAAACCATAAAAACATTTATTTATATTTTACGATCTTCAATGTTTTGTCGATAACAAACGTAAAATCATTTTAACGAAACAAATAAAATACGTAAATGGTTTGAGCCAATAGTTTACTAACACACTTACATTTTAATATAAAACATTAAAGCAAGTAATAGTGTTTACATTGAGCCAATAGTTTACTAACACAGTTATACTAAACATATTAAAACCATATCAAAACATGCTTAGTAAATAAGTTATATAAAACCAAATACATTTTTATATTAACACTAAACAAGTAATATTGTTTACATCTTATAGAAATGCATACGTATAACAACTAGTGTTTACATAATATAGAAATGTACATATATACTTTTTATATATTGTAATGGGTAAAGTAATGGGTAAAAACCAAAGTCTATGACCCATGACCCATGACCCATGATTCACTGACTAGGTACAATAAATGGAGTTGGGTAAAAACCAACGTCAATAACCCATACCCATGGAGCATATTCCATAACCCATGACCCATTGCATATCATCATGCATGAAGTCATGTTGGGTATTATCCATGATTCATGACCCAAAGTCCATGACCCATGACCCAAGATCCATAACCCAATGTCTAGGTAAATTGCATCTTGTTGGGTATCCATAATCCATTACCCACAACCCATGGCTCATAACCCATAACCATAAACCCGGTTTGCAACCTGAAATCCGGACTAAACTTACCCAGTATCCGGATCCCCATGATTGCACTAGCCGGATCCCTATGGGGAGGGATCCGTGGGAACCGTGGGACAGTAGACAATTTTGTCTATAAATAGTGAGTCATTTCTCTCTTGCTCACTACCACTTTTACATATACTCTCTCTCAGTATTGTAAAACCTCTAACCTCTAATCCAAAGGATCATTCTATGTAGTTTTATGTTTGTGTGATTCTCTAGGTTCCTCTTAAAGGCGAGATCACCACCTCTTGAAGACGTGCAAGATCAAGGTCATGAGTTGCTAATCTTCGTCATCATCAAGACCACTGAAATGTATCTTGTTGATAGTTCTTTTCTCCCTCCATAGAAGTGCTGTGTTGAAGGCATTAGTGAAAGGTGTCGAAGGGTCGTGTCGAAGGAATTAGTGAAATATGCCAAGGGTGTACATTCGATATGGTGCATCGATGTACAAGATAGATAGTTTGGGTTAAAGGATATTGATATCCTTCTAGTGTTGTAACAATGAGTGTGTCTCCTTTGGGGTAGTTATGTTGTGGTGTAGTGTTGGGTAGTAGTTCCTCCTTTGCAATGGAACTCGGTATCTAGCCTTGTACCGGATAAAGTGTAGGCGACGTTGTGATAGGTTTGGTTCTTCCTCGTGGAAGAACTCGGTGTCTAGTCTTGTACCGGATAAAGAGTAGGCAACGTTGTGAAGGCTTCTCCGCCACATTAAGGATCTTGTGTTGTGTAGTGCTTACGAACTCTCGAGTAGGATACTCGAGGAGTGGAGTAGGGAAAGGAAGGTGTCCTTGTAGCCGAACCACTATAAATACTCGTGTCGTGGTTTTGTGTTTCCTTACTCTTTATCTTTACATTACTTACTTATATGCTTATCTATCATTATCCAATACACACATCAAATAAATTGACATAAGTCGATCTAAATAGTTTAAAACAAGGTTTTAATCGGTAAAACTATTCCCCCCCCCCCCCCCCCCCCCCCTTCTAGTTTGCAACATATTATTTAAGGATATTACATAATTATATGTACTCTCATCGTTACGATTTATGAAATGAGCTCATTTAGTAATTACAGAAGTTAGTGAATGATAAGTTAAAATATTTATTTTAAATATTTTAAGTTAATGGATGATAAGCTATATTAAACGTGTGTCTTATTTTTTTAAACTATTTGATATTATATTACTCGACATTATTTATTGTTGTTATTTAATATTTCGAAGCGTAAGTAAAAAAGAAAAGTAAATTTGCGTAATTCATTTGTAAATACAAAATTTTAAAAGTATTACAAAGTTACAATTTTTACCCGCAACTTATACAAATTTACACCTTTTACCCATAACCTAAAAGTTTTGCATGTTTAGTCCTAAAGTTAGAATTTTCACCCTTTCTACATAGTTTTTGAATTGGCAGATTCTAACCTAAATTTTCATGTAATTATCTCAGTTTCCAATTGAATCCCACAGTTTTTCCAAAGTTTACTCTTTCTACCCAAGTCTCGTAAAATTTGCATTTTTAGTCTAAAAAGCTACAATTTGTAAAATTTAGTTTTATTTGGTAAATTATGCTTTGTTAGCTTATTTTAAGCTTATTTGAACAACTTATTTTTAAGGAAGTCGCACGAAAAGTGTAATGGGTCATAAGGCCCAATACGTGGCCCGATAAGCCCAAAACTTAGCTTTTAAGTGTTTCGAGCTTATAAGCTTTTTTTGGGGTGTCGTTAATATGGTTTTGGCTTATTCTAACTTCTTATTTGGTCAGTCTTTGGTCTTAGTTTGCTATAACTCGCCATTGGGCTCTTTGGCCCGGTTAGTGTGCGTTTGGTTTTAAAAAAATAACATGCGACTGGAATAAAAAAGGGTGTAAGGTTCTAAACGATCACTCCTAGGTTTGAACCTGGGACGCTTGGGTGGTGAGTAGGTAAGCTACCAACAGTGCCTTGACCTCTGTTGTGATTAGATTCTTAGCTACTATGTATTTAACGAGGGTTTAACAGTCTTTATTTAGTCATTGCGTTTGCATGCATAACACGTATATGCGAACTTTATAACACTTCACCTTCCTGATTACAACTAGGTTTCCCTTAGCTCTTAAGTTCCATGTAAAATATTTATAAAAGTGTGGCTCAATGAGCTCAACGAGTGTTCCAAACGAGACCTTTGTGACTTTAATGTCTTGTTTTCCTTTACACAAAAAAATATAACACATGAGTTTTATTATACGTGAACATGTTCTAATTGAGTATGTGTGTCTCGAACAAAAATGTAAATTACTTTATATACTAAATAACATGATTACTTTATACCTATAAATGACCACACAAGTTTTCAATGACAAGTTAGATTTTGTTTAAGGAGCATACGATTGATAACGCGACATGAATCAATGAGGTTAGCTAGATTAAGTATGACATAAGTATTTTTAATACACTACGCATGGACATGAGTTATTGAAATGAGCTTGGAGAAAAAACTTGGGACACCAAGGATGGTGGTGGGGAGGCACGAGTGAGAAACTAACGAGATTGACAAGAACCCGCTTCACAACTATTTCTCAATACCTTAAACCATTTATGCTAACCCAATGACTTCTCAAAACTTCTACACAAGATTCATAAGTTTTCTTTCCTTGCTCGAAAGAAACTAAGAGTTGAGGTGCGTTTTGTGGTTTTGGTAGTGTGGGAAAGAAGTGAATAAGTTATGTTGATTTAAGGACAACCACCACATGGTTCTAAGATTTTAATATTCACTAGCTATGCATGGGATTCAAGCAAGAAGGAAAAAAAGATGTGCATGGGAGTTTAAGTATGAACCGCTCGGCTAGATTTAAGGAAAGAAAGAATGGTCACATCCAATCTTGTCTAATGGAGACATATTATACATTGGTTACAAGCTCTTGATGGTCAAAGTGTGACATTAGAGTATAGTATACATGGTGTTGTAGTCTTTGGCGTGGGAGTGAGGGAAACACAAGAGAGTCTTATATCACATGATACTTTCCATGTGATTTCAAACAAATTTTGTGTTTTCTGTATTGGACTTGCGCAGGAATGAGGCCCAAGGAAGGAACAAGTGGGCTAGTGGCTTGTGGGTTAAGATATTAGTTTTGGTTGTTTATTGTAGGTCGAGGCCCAAGAGTAGTAATAGCCCATTTAGGTTTGATCTGTGTGGCCCATTAGACGTCTAAATAAATTATTTGACGAGTCCGATAAAATAAATAGTGTTGGTACGCGTGGGAGCTTAGTTGATATGTGAGGTATGTCACATATAGGATTGACGAATATAATTCATTGTTAAAACAAATATGACTCGAAAACGGTTAAGTAAAAATTTTATTGAAATTAATTCGAGTTTACAATTGTAAATGACTCTAAAAAATTGCGGGTTATTACAGTACCTACCCCTTAAGAGAATTTCGTCCCGGAATTTAAGTTGTGGTAGATGTCGGGGTTGCATCGGCGAAGAGGTGTGGGTATTTAGCACAAATTTGGTCTTCACGCTCCCATGTGTACTCTGGTCCTCTCTTGGAGTTCCATCTAACCTTGACAATGGGGATGCGGCTTTGTTTTAATTGTTTGACGTCCCTGTCCATGATTTCTACCGGATCTTCGATGAAGTTGAGCTTATTGTCAAGTTTGATCTCTTTTAGTGGAACGATAAGAGATTCATCTGACAAACACTTCTTCAGATTTGATACGTGAAAGGTTTGTGTACTCTACTTATTTCCTCAGGGAGTTCAAGTTTATATGCCACTAGACCAATCCTTTCCAGGATTTTGAATGGTCCAATGTATCGGGGATTTATCTTTTCTCGTTTTCTGAATCTGACCATTCCCTTCCAAGATGATACTTTCAACATGACTTTATCACCAACTTGGAATTCTATTGGCTTTCGTCTTACATCGACATAACTCTTTTGTCGATCTCTCGTAGCTTGAAGTCGTTTCCTGATTTGCACTATTTTCTCTGTCGTTTCTTGAATAATTTCATGTAACACCCCCCAAATTTCGGTACAACGGAAGACTTAAACAAGCTTTCGGGGCGTTACTGGATTGGTACATCACACAAGTATAGGAAAACAATATAATCATAAATAGTTCTCAACCAATCTCATAGTTAATTATCTGATTACATTTATTCTAAAATATTCAAATATAAGGCCCAAAAGAGATTATAAAATAGGTCTACGTAATATTATTAGAGTTTAATTATGATCCTTCAACCATGCCTCTCTGCCAAGCCTCCATAGAATAAGCAATCCAAACATCAACTCAAATACCTGAGAAAACATGCTAAAAGGTCAGCTAACACTGGTGAGTTCATAAGTTTAAATATAAATTTAATAGTGGACCTGAAAGAGTTTATTTGCTATGAGAGACTAACATAGATACACAATAAACATTCCAATCACATTCCATCAACAATACAACAACACAATCGAGATCTCAGCAGGGCCCCGAGCAACTCTAGTCAGGCACAGTTTTAGCAAGGTCTAGAACAAATGCTACCCTGGACTAGGTCGGAGTAGATATCTATTCTTAGCTAGGCAACGTAGTTAAAGCAAGGATTGCTACCCTAGACTAAGGCAATATCTACCACATGTCTATCTATTCTAGTCAGCACATGAGCAAATCAAAAAGAGTTTAAGCAGGTCCAAGAAAGAGTAGCATGATTTCTCACCCCAATTTAGTTAAAAACAAAGATAAAAGTGAGCCTATGAAACTCACCTCAAACAAGCAAAGCACAAATAATCACTAGCAACACAGATAACAGCTAACTCGGCTCGGCAACTACTGACTCGGCACAACCTATTAATATAAACCAATTCTTAATATGTTTTCCAATCTCAATATTATCTACCCCAAGTATATTCCAATTCTTATCTCCAATTGTGTCTCGTTTCACTATTTAGTTACAAGCGTTTGGTATCATCGTGTGTGTGGTATCGATCCGACAAGACTCCATGAATGCACTATATCTCTACCAATGCGACTCATAACGACACAAAGAAACATCTAAGCGATAAGCTTTATAGTTTAATAAGTTTCGAAATAAATTGTTAGATCTTATCGAATTCGTCAACTCGATAAACTCAACCATTTATTTATGTCACTTATCATCCCAAAAACCAGTCACATCCTAGCGAGTTATAAGGATAATTCACCCATTAATACCTTTATCCTACGCAAATATCGTGCTCTTATTAGATTCATCAACCTAATAAGTCCGCTATCCACATGGATTAAGGCTATTAATGTCAAGTTATCCGTAACCCATGCATAACACATAATAGGTATTAAATACTCATGACACATTTCGGTAAACGTTTCCTCGAAACATTTAATAACTCATTTATTACAAAACCTTTCCATTTTAAGATGTTAGTTCCCTTTTAAATATCGAATAACAAGGCGAGTCTTGTTATCAAATATTTAATATAAGAACCTTTTATTATCTATATTTCTAGTTTTATTTACAAGTTTATATATATATTACGTCAAGTTTCAATATTTGTTTCGAGTTATTATCCGTCTCGAGTTCACAAGTCCGAGTCATGACTCGCGGCTTTTACACATCATATTGTCCAATAAATACTAAAAGTCCATGTTACGGCGTTGTCGGGGTCAACCGAGACTAAAAACTCACGGTAGCACCGACGTTGCGCAAAGTTGACATATATAATATTAAGTCCAAAATAAACAATCCCACAATCTCCAATCAACCTCCAAACAATCTCAAATCAATCCCAACATTCAAGTTAAGTACCAAACACACCCGTAACCAATGTCGCGACCCTAATAGTCTTGACACGGTCCCGGTTAAGACCACGCGAACCAAACGAGCCCTAGAAGCTCTTTCGCTCCCCGCGTCTCATCCAAACTCCAATAACAACATCCAATATGTTACCACAACGACCCGACCCGGACCCATTGGTCCTTGAGGGTCTTGGCTTCAACCCAACGCCACCCAAATAGACCCTAGTGGTCCTTTGTGGCACGTTCCATGCTCACAACGCCTAACCAAATAAACCCTAATGGTTTGTTCCTTTCCCAAACGCAACCAAAAAACATCTAAACACCATCAAAACTCAAAACCCATCATCCAACTACAATCAAAACCTCCCAAAAATAATAAAAATGTAAGCACACACGGAATCAACATTACATACGATACCAAAGACACTTGTTTTCATGTTTTATTAGTTTTAAACATCGTTTCAAGTCCATTTTCATCAAACCCAAACCACGTGACCCACGGATATGAGATATAGGGTCTCATTCATGATCACAAATGACTCAAACGAGTCTATATGTTGCTCCTTCTACCTTACACATTCCCGATCTACACTCATATCATAAAACAATAACACATGTCGCGTATATACGCGTTTTGGACGACCAAATGTGGGAGTTAGGGTGCGTGCCCTATACCAATGGAAAGAGGAGAGAAAGATCTTTAAGATGGTTATGGTGGTGTAGGCTGAAGCACCATCGTGGCCGGATGGTGGCCGGAATAAGGTGCGGCGGCTAGGGTTTGTTGAGAGAGAAAGTGGTAGTGAGAGAAACTAGGGTTTCTAGTGAGAGAGAAAGGTGTGTGTGTAGGAGAGGGGGGTTTTATATGGGGAGTGAGGGATTAAAAAAAAATTATTGTGAGGGGAGGGGGTGGCCGGCCAAGGGTAACAAGGAGGGCCAAACCCGTGTTTTATGTAAACTTCCCCGATTTACCTCTCTCGAGCTCCTATATTTCCCTATTAGTGTACAACGACTTTTATTTATATCTTTATTGTTTTTATTTACGTTTTTCCATGAATTTTGATTATTAATACGTCACGTCTCGTGTTACGGGTTAAAAGTTACGTTTTCTCTCGTTATAGGATTTTATTGTGCCGACTCAAGTAGTGCCTAACATTACGGGCTATAACTCATTCGATAATAAAATAAATCATAAAAGCCAATAAACGATACCAAGACAAGTCATGACTAACCGGAATAGCTCCTAAAGGAAAACTACTCGGTCTAGCTAGCATAATGCGATTACCTAAAAGGGCTCCCTAATTGCGCTTGTCACATTTCAGGTCCAGTGAGTTGGACATCTCCAAATTTGGCCCAACAAACAGGCGATCGACACTTTCTACCATATAGTGCTTGAAATGATGCCGCCTTGATACTGGCTTGGTAACTGTTGTTATAGGCGAATTTCGCTAGCGTTAAGTGTCTATCCCAACCTTTACCAAAATCGATCACACATGCTCGGAACATGTCTTCTAAGGTTTGAATAGTTATTTCACTTTGACCATCATTCTGCGAATGATACGCAGTGCTCATGTCTAACTAGGTGCCCATAGCCTTTTGAAGTGACTGCCAAAATCTAGATGTGAAATGGCTATCACGGTCAGAGATTATAGAAATCGGCATTCCATGCCAAGAGACAATTTCCTTCAGATATAACCGTGCAAGAGTACTCACCTCGTCGGTTTCCTTGATGGGTAAAAAATATGCGGGTTTGGTAAGACGGTCAACAATAACCCAAATAGTGTCGAATTCGTTAGTAGTTTTTGGTAGTTTGGTAATGAAGTCGATGGTAATCCTTTCCAATTTCCAAACTGGAATCTCTGGTTGTGTCAGTAAGCCGGAGGGTTTTTGACATTCAGCTTTGACTCTAGAACGTGTTAGGTATTTTTCAACATATTCCGTGATTTCAGCTTTCATGTTTGGCCACCAGTAGAGTTTCTTAACATCTTGGTACATTTTTTCGGAACCCGGATGAATGGAATACTTTGATTTGTGAGATTCGTGCATGATGAGGTAACGTATCCCCCCGTAAAGTGGAATCCAACTTTTGTCATTGAAACAAAACATACCATCCAACCTTTTCATGAACCCGTTCTCATTTTCTGGCATACCATGGATTTTCTCATTCGGTCGATTTTCTTTCTTGAGTGCCTCGGACTGAGCCTCAAGAATCTTCGATGGAAGAGGTGATTTAATTGTCATTCCCAAGGATCTCACTCTGAGAGGCTTAAGTCGCTCTTTTCTGATTAGGTCATCTGCCACTACATTTTCCTTTCCAGGTTGATAGCGAATTTCGAAATCATAGTCACTGAGTAACTCCAACCATCGACGTTGTCTCATGTTCAATTCTTTTTGGTCTAAGATGTGTTGAAGGCTTTTATGATCTATGAAGACCGTGCATTTGGTACCACCCACGTAGTGTCTCCAAAATTTAAGAGCAAAAACCACTGCTCCTAATTCCAGATCATGAGTGGTGTAGTTCTTTTCGTGAGTTTTGAGTTGCCGAGAAGCATATGTGATTACTTTACTCCTTTACATTAACACGTTGCCTAAACCCTGGTACGATGGATCACAATATACTACGAAGTCATTAACTCATTCTGGCAATGCTAAGATTAGAGCTTCACAAAGTTTTTGTTTCAAAAGTTGGAAGGAAAAATCTTGATCTTCTCCCCAGATGAACTTCTTGTTTTTCTGGTTTAATTCCGTCAAGGATTTGGCAATTTTAGAGAAAACTTCAATAAACCTTCGGTAATAACCAGCAAGGCCTAAGAATTGACATATTTATATGGGGTTTGTAGGAGGTGCCCAATTTTTTACAGCTTCTATCTTTACAGGGTCGACGTGAATGCCTTGACTATCAATCTCATGCCCAAGAAATTGCACTGTTTGGATCCAAAAATCACACTTGGAGAATTTGGCATACAAATCTTCCCTTTTGAGTAACTCCAAAATGGTCTTTAGATGTTCTGTGCTCTCTTCTTTGTCGTGGGAATAGATAAGAATGTCATCGATGAACACATTTACGAATTTGTCCAAGTAAGGTTTGCACACTCGATTCATTAAATCCATGAATACCACTGGGGCATTGGTCAAGCCGAATGGCATCACTTGGAAATCATAATGTTCGTATCTTGTTCTGAAAGAAGTTTTAGAAATATCTTCTTCCTTGACTCTTAGCTGATGATAACCTGACCTAAGATCAAATTTCGAGTAAACACTCAATCCTTGTAATTGGTCGATCAAATCATCGACTCTGGGCAACGGATATCAGTTTTTCACCGTAAGTTTGTTCAACTCCCGATAATCAATACACATTCGGAAAAGTCCCGTCTTTCTTTTTAACAAATAAAACTGGAGCTCCCCAAGGCGAAGAACTTGGTCGAATGAAACCTTTGTCTGACAATTCTTTCAGTTGGTTAGCTAACTCTTGCATTTCAAACGGAGCTAATCTGCATGGTGCTCGGGCCGCTGGGGTTTCTCCCAGTACCAAATCGATTTGAAATTTAACTTGATGGATGGGTGGGAGACCAGGCAATCTTCAGTAAATACTTCCAGAAAGTATTTAACTACTGGCACGTCTTCAAGTCGCTTCTCCTCCGACTTTTTCTTCGTTACTTGAGCTAATAAGGCGAGACATCCTTTTTCTATATACTTCACGGTTTTGATGAGGGATATGATGCTTTCACGGTTTTTACTTCGATCTCCACGGATAATTAGGGTTTCGTCATTAAAAGAATGTGAACAACTTTCTCGTCACATATGATTCTAACATGGTATTTAGATAGCCAATCCATACCAATGACAACGTCAAAGCTACCGAGTTCAATAGGAATGAGGTCTATGTCAAATGGTTGATTTAGTAAGAGTAAGGTACAACCTTGGATTATGGTGTTAGTTTCTACCAGTTTCCCATTGGCCAGTTCAATTTCATAAGTGGTGTCTAGAATCGTTGGTGTAATGTTAAGCAGGGGTACGAATGTAGTAGAGACAAAACTTTTATCGACTACAGAATCAAATAAAAGTTTAGCATAGTGGTTGTTAAGTAAGAACGTACCCGTGACTACGTCCGGGTTCGGTTGAGCATTCCTGTCTCCCAGCACATAAGCTCTCCCATGAGCATTGTTGTTTCAGTTGGCATCTTTCTTTGGGCACTGGTTCCTATAGTACCCCTTTCTCCATAACCATGGCATGTCACAATCACTAGTTGTAGGTTACTTCCAGTAGCGGGAGTCTTGCAATACCTAGTCTGACGACCCACTTTGTTACATCTCTCACACTTAACAGTACAATGTCCCTTGTGATGGAGTTTGCGTCCGTTACACAAGGGTTGATTCCCAACATACCCCTTGCTTTCAGTTGGGGTAGCAACATAAGCCCTGGCGGCTTCTTGTCTTCGGTTTTGTTGATTGTGATGGTTGTTACGGGTTTGGTGGTATTGATTTTTGTTGTTGGGGTTGTTACGGTAATGGTTGTGGTGGTAAGAGTTGTTGTTGGTGTTGTTCCTTCGATCATCAACTTTCCTCTTGTTGTCATTACTGCCCTGAATAGACCCATACTTCAGAACCTGATCCATTAGTCGATAGGAAATAGTAATCATTTCTTCCACCAACTGAGGTTTGGATGCAGTAACATTACCGTCAATGCTTTAGGGCAAGCCCCCGATGAGATTCTACAGCAGCTTTTCATCATTGGGAATCATCGCTGGACACAAAGCAGTTAATTCCTGGAATCTTTTGAAGTAGGTTTTGAGATCACTTCCCTTCGTAGCCAGATGATAAAACTTGTCTTCTAAATTTTTGATCTCGGTTCGAGGACAATACTTCTTCATCATTAGCTTCTTCAACCCTGTCCAGGTAGTTTTGCAGGCTTCTTCAATGCCAATTGGTTAGGCATAGGATTTCCACCAAGACAGAGCATCTCCCAACAATGTACATGTAGCAAATTTGACCTTCCAATCTTCGGTACAGTCACTTAGGATAAAGACTGATTCGGTTCGCTCAAACTAGTGGATAAGGCCAACACCGCCTTTAGTCCTTTGAAAAATGTTGGTTTGCAGTTCATGAACTCCTTGTAACTGCATTTTCGAGTTACTACTGTTTCACTCCCACCAGTGTGGTAATCAGTGATGTCTATGTGGACACCCTTTGTGGGGCGTCTTGTAAGAGCTGTAACGATACCCTTATTTTCCAACTTCTGAATAGTAGCTGGTGTCATTATGGAAGTCTTCTTTTTAGGAGGCATACTTCTATAAATACACAAATGTATACGTTAGTTTCCAGAAACCATCAATATCACAATAGGTGAAAATATCATAAATAGTTCATAATAGTTGAGATCATCACATAACATCATCCAACCAAAATGTGAACACATAAATCATCACAAGCAGGTACAAATCATAAATAATAGCACGACATGTCTGAATAATATCACAACACACATGGACCTATAAATGATCGTCTCAGCTCATATAAACCGATATCATAACATGGAAATATATAACAGAATCATAACACAACATAGTCATAAATAACTTGTCCAAATTATTACATAACAAAATACAGGTGTCAGTATTCATGCCACACATCCGTGGCTACAATCCTAAAATACACTAAATGCTACAACTGATAACTGGTATAACTACTCGGAGCTCTATCCACATGATCTATGGACTCTCAATATGGTTGAGAAGACATTGTATGTCCTCCCGATGACGAATCTGCATATCGTCGATGAGCCTATCCAGTGTGGCGATCCTGGTGCGAGCAAGCACGATCTCGTCATCAAGCCTCGCATGTCCCCTCTGACAGCTGGAAATATGTGCCCGCGTCTCCAGCGTCTTTGTCTCAACTCTAATCAACCCTCTCTGAAAGTCTAATCGCTCAACAACAAGATCCTGAACGATATCCTCCACTGACTCAATATGATCGAGGGGTAGCTCATCTAGATGGCCCAAGGCGATGTCAATCTGCTCCTCATGACGCTCCTGCCGCGCCATGAGAGTGTCAATGGTAGGTAGGCGGGAAGCAGCAGCCCTAGAACTCTCTCCGATCTCAAAAACTCAAGCCGGAAGAACAAAGTCTGGTGAAAATGGTGATGGTGAGAAAGTGCGGGCCCGCTTCTGAGGAGGCATATCCTCCTCATGAGTGGAATCCATAGGGCGGGGTGAAAGAGGAAATGTCTGAGTAGATAGGGTAAAGAGGTGATCAGGAATCTCTAGAGGAGGTGGTGGGATGGGTGAAGGTGGCTGAGATGGTGGTGGTGGCACAAAGTAACGTATGTATATATATATATATATATATATATATATATATATATATATATATATATATATATATATATATATATATATATATATATATTTGAAATATAAGTAAATGTATATATTTTTAAAACACTCTTTTCACCTATAAATACCCCATTATTAACTAAACAAATTACATACATTTAACTCAAATCACAATTTCAATACATTTTTTTTTCAAACATGGCTTGCAATCTCCCACACACTATCGAAGAAGTCAAGGATGGCATTCGGAAACTGATTGACAGCGATAACATTTATAAAGAAAAATTTTACGAGTTATCCCAGATGTTTGGCCAAGCAAATACATCGAAGGAGGGTATGAGGAAACAATACTCAAATTGCAAAGACATTTCGTCTGAAATACGTGCTCCCATCGACAAGTTTTTGGCAAAGGAAGGTTGGAAAGATCACGAGATTGAGAAAACGTTGGGGGGATGTGCGTCACAAATACAAGATAGCATAATTCACAATATCCGTTGGATGAACAAGAAAAACACTGAAGATGAACCAGTTGACGAGCACGGGTTGACTGCGACACAAATATATAATCTTATGCGAGATGAAGAAGTTTTGAGAGAAGTAAGGGAAGAGCAAGCAAGGGTTGATGCAGAAAACGCAATGCGTCAACAAGAGTTGTATTTGGATTATCCTTCATATGCTTTGTCTCCTAATTATGATTTTGTTCCACACAGGGAGTCTCCTGAATATGGTTTTGCATGTGTGGAGCATTTAGATTAAGCTATGTTTATATATTTCGTATCGTATTGTATTTTAGTTCGTATGTTTTTTTTCCGTATCGTATTTCGTTTCGTATTGTATGTCGTACCGTATGTTTAATAAAATGTGTTTGTTTATTTGTATTCAAATTTCAAATTTCAAATTTCATTACCCACTATAAATACACACTCTATAACACACACATTATTTCCAAACAAAAAATGTGACAACAAAACACCAACAATATGTTACCATCTTCTTCGTCATCATCCTCTTCGTCGGGGAACAAAGCGAAACCAAAGAAAACTGTCGCCATACCTCCTTGTTGGACAAAAACGGAAGCATTGAAGTTTCTTATTGTTAACACTAACGGGATTCGTCCGGAAGACGTAGCCGGTATTGAAGAAATCAAAACAGCGATCCGAGCAAAATATTTTGGCTCAACTTAAATGTCGACTTTTTTTATTTGTATTGTAATTTTTATTTATGTATTGTAGTTTTATTTTAGGTTTAATAAAATGTGTTTGTTTTTAAATAAAATAAAATGAAAAAAAGTGAGACTTAATGACATGTGTTAGTGGTGTGTTACGAGGGAAGGGTATTTGAGTTATTGATGTGTTATTGGGGAGGTGATGAGATAGCACTGAGATAACATACCAATAACGTGTTATTGGTATCTATGATACCTTATGCTCTAAGCTTGAGCAAATTATAGTGATTAAGGCTAAATCGATTCTTTGGTCAAGGTTGATACATGCTACTACTTAAGCAACTACAACACATGAGATTGGCAAGACATTCATGATAGTTGTTCCACGTAAAACTCGGAAAAGCAGGAAGTTTTCATGTTTACTAATTCAAGATTAATAGTAAAGGTACCTTGAACATGAACCAATAACTAAAGATTCAAACCGCCGCAATTGAGAAAGTCTTTATGAATACTACGTTTATACTCTGGACTATTTAAATAGCTTTTGATCGAGACTTGGAATAATAAGTTTTGCCTATAGTTGTCTTGCGCCATATGTAGTCTTGATCATTAGTTGTTTATTTGATACAAGGGAAAATATGCGGTTTAAAAAAAGATGTATGCTCTACGTGAATTAAGGCGGTTATTGTCAAAGATTTGAGTTTCTTTTCGTTGAAATTCGTGGAGTGATACCTCTACTTGGTCAAAGATTTGAGCATATAGTTGTTTCCTGGAATACAACTTCCGACCATGCCATCATTTGGATAGAAAGGGAATCCAAAAGGGCTTAATCTTTTGATTATTTTCTTTAATTTTTTGGTTACCAAAGAAAATTGCTACCTGTTTGACTAGTTTGAAAGTTTTAGTATTATCTTTACTCTTGAAACCTGTGTGTTTTCATCATAAGATCATCCACTATGGTGAAGAGCATACTGATGATTTATGATTTGGCTATTGACATGTTGCAACCATTTGGTTTTGGAAATATATGCATCTAAAGTAAATGTTATTTAGTCCTATTCTGTGGTAGATTACAATGTCACAGTAAGCTAGATACTCCCGGTTTATTTAGATAAATTAGTATTTGATTTCATTGAGGATATGACAAATGCGGCACATAATGTTATGACCGCTTTTGGTTTACATAATTGGTAACCTATGTAACACTGAATATACAAAAGTGTTATGAACAACTAAACAATTACAAATCTAACTAATAGCACAATTGCAAAACACAATAGTACAAAATAACCTTTTTAACATAGTAAAAAACAGTAGTTCAAAAAAAAAACATAGTAAAAAACAACGGCTTTCATATTCTAAGTAACTAATTAAATTTACATTTAAGCCCATATAAAATTATGGATTTCCATAATTTTTAATAAAATTATAAATTAAAAAAATACATGTAAACTTTATATTTTCTAAATAAAAAGAAGCATTTATTGTTGTTGTTGTTAGTGCAAATATTACGATATTTAAGCTATACAGTCTCGTTTGTTTTGATTGATGACAAACTTGTAATATATAACGTAAAATGTACAAGTTACTCGTAATCACATTTTGTACCAACATACATTCAACACCTCTCGATGTTTCAAGTCCTTGTATGTTACAACACAGGTTCGTACATGTTTGTTATTTGGCATTATGATCAAACCCCTTAACAAATTATTTAGAATGCTTAAAATACATTTAGAGTCACTAAGTATTTGAATAGGTTAACCATTCTATTTCGAACCTCGTTTTACATTTTGCATTCACAAGTATTTTATACAAATACATCTTTTGTAAAACGTCTAACGAATATATACTTTTATTCGTACAAGTAAACTAACTAAAATATTCATACAAGTACTAAAGTTTACTTACACTTGATAAAATACATTTTATTTTGACAAGAACTCAACTAGATATTTTATCTATACTACTTTATAATGCATTTAGTCCTTCTAAAATTATAAGGCTTAAAAATTCAGACTTTTTTACTTGCTTATTATGGAAAGAGTTTTTCTAACCAAAAATTAAGATAAGGAGCTCCAATCATGAGATGACATGTGTCACTTCTTAACAAACTCCAAGCCTAACTTCTAACAAACTCCAAGCCTAACTCCTAACCACTAAAAATTAAATAAAAGCTCCAATTATAAATGACATGTGTCATTTCTCAATTAAAATTCATCTTTATTTTTAAATTAAAATATCTTTTTATCTACTTATTTTTTATAATCTAATTTCATCATATTTTCTAAAATTTTATGCTCTATATTCAACATCCATTTGATATATTTTTATGATTTTTTAGTTTTTATATTTTTAATGGGTTTATTTTATTTTAATTCAAATTTTACAACTTTAACCTTTATTTCATTTATTTCAATTAATATAATCTTGATTCGTCAAAATCATATACTTTTGGGGTAGTGTTTGACGCGTAAAAGCTACGGAAAGCTACGGGAAAGTTACGGGTAACCCAAACAAACATTTACAACTAACACATATACATTCGAAGTGTTGTGAAACGAATTCACTAAACGGGTAAGCAAACACATATAACTATACTTATCGCCGCCGCTATGCGCGGGTACCCGGCTAGTTTTACAAAAGGTAACTAGACATTTTACTAACTAGTTACATAATACATTTTACAAGTTTACTTTGATAAACATTTTAATCAAAATAAAATTTCATTTACAATATCTAAGATATATCAAATCTAATATAATCATAGAAAATATTTTGGAAAGATATGAACTAGATTTGCAAGATTTTGTAATATATTCTAAGATACCAAATCTAATAAAAGATATTGGAAAGATTTAATAAAGATTTTTTTTATTACCACTTTGGCTATAAATACCAACCCATTGTTTTCTCATTTTATCATCCCTTCCAACACACATTCTCTCTATCATTCTTGCATCATTTAGATCTATAGATAACCATGTAGTAACATACATTAATCACCTTTATCATCACATGATCATAATGCCTCTAACATTCATCTTTGTTGTAAGCATACTTTACATTTTGATCAACCAAGGAAATTTGGAGATCTAGCCATCCTCATTCACCACAAGCATACACACATGAATATCTATCACATCAAGCTTGGAGAACTTGTGATCTTCATCATTGAAGGCTTCCTATCAATGGAAGTTCATTTAGAAGTAGTCATTCATATCAATTAGACATTTATATCAGGGATCATCATTGTAAACATTATTGCATCATCACAACACTTTCACCAAACTAAATTAGATGGTTTATGTGTATGTGCCATAAAACACAAGGTTTGTTATGTTAGGCCTTAAAACATAACGAGAGTGGTTGTACCCGGAAAGAACTCGACATCTAGCTTAGTGTCGGAAATATTGTATAGGCGATGTTAGGTTGGTTCTACCTTGAACTAGAACCCGGTATTTAGCTTTGTACCAGAAAAAGTGTAAGCGACGATTGTAAGGTTTTCTCCGCCGAGAAGGAGATTGTTAATTTAGTGAAGTAACTCTCGAGTTGGGTACTCGGGGAGTGAAGTAGGGCGGAGAGAGATCCGTGCCGAACCCCTAAATCCTCGTGTTCATTTGCACTTTCCTTTCTTTATCTCTTTACTTTTATAATTGCACTATACTATTGCTTGTGATGTGGTTTGATGTTTGTGTGACAACTTGGTTTACTTGCTTTATATTAGTCACAAACGATATTGACACTTTCTATTATAACAAACTTAATAAGCGATTGATACTAAAAGATCTAAAGTTTTTAAACGATAACGATTCATCCCCCTCTCTACGTTTTCACAATTGGTATCAGAGCCTCGTGGCTCTTATTTTCAAAACAAATGGTTTTTAAAATGGAGTACGATCCATGTATCAAATTACCATTGAAGCGAAATATAATATGAAACATATTTTGCTAATTATACTTAGAAATTTTGTTGTTAAATATAACTTTGTATTCAAGCTTGAAGGTTTTCTTGAAAAATAAAATAAAAGTTTCTTGAAAGAACTTGTTGGTGTTGTATTGTGTGCTTATTAAAACTTTACGAAGAAATATGATTTTAAAAGGTGTGTTTGGGATAACTATAAATTTAGTTGAAATGTTGTTAAATAGGTGTATTATATGTTCACTATTAAATCTAATAAGTCTCACACATTCTCGCTATGCGAAAGTACATTATTTTTCCATTCTATAACATTTTTCACAGACGACCACGGATTGGGCGGAACCAAAAAAATGGGTCCGCCCTTGTAAAATTTTGGTTCCTTGGACTGCACAGTATACAAATCTTACCCAACTTCAAAAAATCATAACTATATAACCGTAAGTCCGTACGAGTCGCGCCACCTATCATTTTAAAGTAAATTGAGTCTACTTTCATTTAAAAATACTCTCATAGCCTGAATCTAATTTTAAATAATTGAAATAGACCAAATGCTACAGTATGTCTAAGATATTAAGTTTCGCTTTAACATAAAAACTCAAATTTTTGAGTCAAGCAATTTAAGTTGGTATTCTTAGAACATTTTTCTTTTGAAACTAAATAATTTGGTAATATGGTTAAAGTAAACTAATCAAGCTTGCTATACATCGTCATATTTAAACGCAAAATGACGAAAAGTGTTTTCCTTTTTATGCTATGCTAAATGACCACTTGTTTATGTTGTTTGCATATATGTTGCTTACTTATTTTCAAATTGTTGTTTACACTTTTTTGTTTGTATAATATAAGTGTCAATCTTGCCATGTCATTTATTCGCTTGTTTGTCGATTTCTTGTTTATGCACAATAGGACATTTGCTAGATTTTGTGCACTAAGTTGGAAAATTGTTTTACAATCACTTATAGACTTAGATCACTTTCTTTGCATAGGTTATACTAACATCTCGCATAACTTTATGAAATGTTCGAACTCACTTAGAAATGAGTACTAAGTAATTTAGTCAAGTACTTTGAAAAATGAAGGTTTTAAGGAGTGTTTGGTATAAGAACAAAAACAATGATGTATGATGTATTTTATGTATGTTCGCTTTCTAGGATGATAACTAAACTTTAAACAATCATGTGAACTAACTTTGCCGTGCAGGGGGACATTTTGATGTTATCAAATTTTCACCGTTTTCACTATTTAGTGAAGATCGCTAACCCCTACTTGATATACAAGCTCCCATCTGTTTATATATGTGTTATTGCTTGTTCCTAATCAGAAATAATTATCTCCATATGTTTTAAGAAAAATTACATGATTCGAAAAAGTTTGCGAGGGTTAAAAAACGCTGCTGTGAACAAAACTGGTCACCACGGAACCGACGGACCCAAAATTTTGGTTCCGTCCGTGTAAATTTTTGGTGCCGCCAAAATAACATCCTCGGACCTTCCGGACCCAAAATCCTGGTTCCGCCCTTGTAAATTTTTGGTTCCGTGGTGACCGCGGTGTATGTTTTAAATTTCGCTAATCCCAAAGACTCTAGTTCACTTTTTGTTACTAGAATACTTTTTACTGTTATTCACTCACATTAGGATAACATTTGCTCTCTTAGACCATTAGGATATGCATTTCTCACCAAAATTTGAAAAATCTCAAAATCCACCCAATGAACCTTTTCCTATAAAAGAAGAAACCCTAAATTTGGTTCCTTGCAATCCGTGGGTGTCTGACTTCTAAGATTTTGCATTGATTGAAGTTCATTTACTGCATATCTTTCATATCTCACTCAACGCATCCTAAATGGATTGACTTAGAATGTTTGACATGCTCTTAAACACTTCCATCTCATTAGAAACCACCATCTTTGTATGGATGAACATCAAATCAAACACATTTCTCCATGAATCCTTAATTCCATAAATTAACACATTCAGGATGGTCATTTTCACACTTTCAACTATTACTTCTCGTTAAGCTTAGCACTTCTTAAAGCAAAGTCAAAATGACTAAATCCTCAACCTCGTCACCTTCAAACAAGCCACTTAATAAAACCGCTAGGATTAGCGTTCGATCTTGTTGCTTCATCAACTTGAACTCTTCATCCTCAGACTCGTCGCCTCTCAACATCTCATCACCCATTCGAGATGAGAACTTTCTAAACCAAAGTACTCCAACTCTACTACCAAAATCACTCACCATTATGACTACTTCACAACCATCCAAAACACCTTCACTACCAAAGTCTCCAAAAGCTTGTACCTATCGAACTTTGTACAACACCACCAACATCTCCTCATCCGTTTGTGGATGACTTAGATGACTTGCCTCCGAAACTAACAAATCCGGACTCATTATTTGCAAAGATATCATACACAAGTCTAACATATGACTATAGATATTGTTTTGTATCTACATTTTTTGCCTCACTTGGTTAACATGAAAATAATGTGTCATCCTCTAAGACGATAAAGATTTACATCGATTCATAACTCACACGTATGTTAAAGATGTATTATTAAGTCTTGCTATCCTTTAGTGCAATCTAAGCTCTATAATCTCAACAAGGTAGGATTGACAACTTAAGTATTTCATCCGAAATATTCAAGTATATGCGACTTACGATTGTAGTCATTAACATTCACATCCGAAAAATCAATACCCAATTATTTTAACAACACATGTTAAAACACTAATCCTAAAATGACTCAAACACTTATCATATCTCAACTCGGGCACTTATCCCTCTTTGACACCTCCTATGGAACTTATCCTACTTTGCCACCTTCGGCGGCACTTGTCCTAACACTCTCCCAATCAATAGCAATAAAGCAAATGTCAATAGGTCTTCATCCTTGAACATTTACCACTTAATTTCACTTGTTCTTTCACCATCATCCCATCACATTCACCTATGTGATATACCTCAGCCCTTAAGCTTCACAAACATGTACGAAACTTCAAGCACTTCACCCACTAGTTGTACCAACTAATGAACCATAAGAATTAGTATCCATACTTGTTGTGTTCAACATCTATGGACAAATAATCAACCTAAGTACTCCCATTTCACAATAAACCTCCACATCCTTATTTAGACACACTAGAAGACCTACCACCTAGATCAACCAATCTACCATCCTTACCATCATTTGAATTCGTTGAGTGTATTGCTAAAAAAGCCCTTGTGTCCAACACTCGTACTAAGTCAAATGCACATTGAACAAACTCAACCATACTTTCCCACCTATGAGTACTTAGATGATTCATTATAGCTAGAATCTCAACTATCAAATGAGCATGATTCTCCTGGTAATTTTTGTCAATTTCCAATAGGTATAAGTAGTACTACCTTCACAAGTTATCAAAGTATTAGTAATACTTTGTCGTTAAAACTTCTGCATAAGTTTTGCTAAACCTTAAATCAAAATTTTAAAAACATATGTTAAAATGCAATCTCAAAGCCAACCTCATGCACCCCGAGTGACAATTACTACTAAGAAGTTTACATAAGAAACTCGAGTGAAACCCTCTTATCATCATCTAGTCAATATAATCACCTTGAGACATGGTATATTTAGAATAGGACTATCTGACTCAACCAACATTTCTATGGATTCCTTAGATCTTACTCAACCTTACTAGTTTATTTTCTATACCCACTTCCACTTCAAACATGAGTTGAAATTCTCATTCCAAACACTCTAGCTTCAAATCTTCATTTAGTACAATATGATGTTTTGGAAGACACTATGCCTAAGAAATCATGTGTTAAGTATTTCTCTCGTTAAAAAGGTAATAAAAGATATTGTATATTCTATGAATCATTCTATCATTGTAATATGAATTATTGTGCTACAAGAGATTTCATTACACCTATTTGGCTAAATAGTCTTGAACAAAAAGGTTCTATGAACTAGTGTGACTCCTTCATGTTTTCATACTTGTTTTCATAAGCATGATAACTTTATCACATTGAATAATAATACTTGTCGAAAGATACAATTTGTATCTATTTTCTTTCAAGCGTACATCATAACAAAACCTTGCTCATAATCTAGTTCAAGCCTAGACATCTAAAGGTTATAACATACACATATCTAGAGTATACACAAGATCTATTGAGGTTAGTAACCTTACTAAGATTCTTGTTGGAAAACACTCCAAGAAGCATTCTCTAGAACGCTCTTATTCTATTGTTACACACAAACACATCTCAAGGTCGTAAATGATCAAAATATGTCATCCATTAAGCTATCTAATTTGAGTAACCTTATATTACAAACACAAGATTAAAACTTATTGTTTATTTTCTAAAGTCAACACACCATAGTTAAATTTTTGTATATATTATGACATGTTCATCACTTTAGTTATATTGAATATTAGTTGAGTCACATTAAGCCAAGTATTTGTAAACTATCAATTTTTATACTTTAGTAGTGTTAAAATAGTGATAGTTTGCCTCGCCTTAGGAACACTAATCAAACAAGTAGTAGATAGGACTTTTCTTTTAAAACCACTTACATTACACATACATGTGTTGATTACACGTTCTTGTTTAGATTGTTCATATGTCGTGACGTTATCTTGGTGTTTAATATTTACTTGATTAATTGTCAAATGTGTAAACCCTAGAAAGGTTTTGCCTTTATGATGCTTTATCCTACTTTATGTTAAGCTTAAACACGATTTGCATGATATTTATAGTTGAAGCAATTATATCCCTTGTATGATGTTTTGCATGATTAACGTGTTACTTGTGAACTCATAATATGTCATTTTGTTATTGATGTATCCATGTTTGAAAGCTATTGTCTTTTGTTGACATTCCTTACATCTATGAATAAGATGGTCTAAATGATACATGATCCTAAATGTTATAATTTAAACATGGCTTGCATGAATTTCTAATCTTGCTTCTTTTTTGTCTTTGTCACACTACTTTTTTGGTACATGTGCACTTATAATTTATCAAAGTGCTTTTGGTATGATAAACTTTTAGAAATCTTTTTATCCTACAATATAATCACATAAATTGTCATACTTACTTAGAGCTAAGTATACTTAAATATCTAAGACTAACGACAAAACAATCTTAAAATAAAATGTCTTGAATAATGTCGCATTCTTGCAAAATATGATTGTTTGTCTTGATGCTACCTTGTTGTGTGGTGATTTCTTGTCTACTAAGTGGAATGTGTCTTTTTTGCTTATATAAGATGTTATCATTTGATTTCTATCATGTTAACATGTTCTGTCACTAACAAATTTGTTTTGTAGGTTGATAACAAATTATTTGTTATCTCACTTCGTTCTAACTTTTATATGCTCATTTCGCATAATCTCCTTATTGCTACGTAGATTAGTTTTATGGGACCCTTTAAACTTGCATATAGTTTTAGAACATATAGAATTTAGTGATTTTGCATTACACTCATATCATTCAACCGCCTCTTTCCAAATCTCATTATTGCTTCTGCTTTACAAAAATTGTCTCCACCACTATTTAGCTACAACAATGTTTAATTACATCATCTTCCACCTCCTATGAGGAAACCACATGCCTCGCCATAACATCATCTCGTGATTAATCGGAAGAGGTACATGACTTTAAGGATGAAGTTCATTGTATGCTAACCATCATCCATAAAAACATCACTAAGCTCACCTCTTTCGTTAACCCTAATAACTCTTAAACACTTGTTGTCATTCTTTATTTGATACATTACACGTGGATGTCCACCACCAAGGGAGAAAGAAATCCATTCACATAATTGTCTTTTGTCAAATTTTTATGTCTCTACACCCTAAAAATACCAACACATAGGTAAACACTTACTAGCTAAAACCGTCACTAAAACCACAACTAGTTCAACCTTAACCTTTATATCACAAGTTTGTACCAATACCTCATCAAGTGAAAACTTAATGTGTTTTTACAAACTTCTTCATCTCCACAATCAACAAATTTAGGATTTTCCTTAAACTAGAACCTACAACTTCACTATCTAGAACACCATCATAGGATCTTATCCTTTTCTCGCTTGACACATATCATGCATGTCATTGTCAGTGCAAACGATATATCATGGTTGTAAATATCGTTCGGTGGTACCTCGGCGGTCAACCACCGCCAAGCGCCATATCGGTCTTGGCGGTGATATATCGGAGACCATAAATTATAAAGGAATTTATTTAAAAAAAATAAATATTAGCAATATCATAACAAATGTTTCAACAAACTAAAACTAAAAAGTTTAACATCCTAGAAAAATAAAAGCCGCAAGTCCATAAGTATTTATCAATTTATATAAAAAATAAAATAAAAATATGAGTTTGACCGATTTTTGACCTAGTTTGACCGATATTTGACCGATTTTGACCGATTTATCACCGATTTTGACCAAACCGATAAATTGACCGATAGTTTAAATATCCTATCGTCGCATCACGATAAGCGATATATCACTGATATATCGGCCGCCAAGACCTATATTTACAACACTGTGATATATTAATCAAAACCGCCATTCCCAACACTTTTTCAACACGTTGGTCTATCCAACTCTCTCTTATATAATGTCATTCTCATCCTCATATAGGTACGTATTATTATTTTTTTTTGGTAGATATGGTCTTCACTTCTTTTCAATGTCATAATCGTCCATGTCGGTCAAAACCATGTTAATACTATCTCTCCCATTGTCACCTAGAATAGGTCAATTTTATAATTCTTGTCAATCAATGAACGAATTTATCTTCATGTTATCACTTTTATATTTATGCATTTTCTTTGGTATCTTCATTATAACATTCTTAGATAGAACGCATTATTGATTACTCTTGGCCTGAAGCATATAAGAAATAGCATTAATAAATCATTCAAATCATAACACTTATGCATCATCGAATTGCAATGTCTATTCATATTTTTTCTTCCTCTTAATCTTGGTCACTTAACATTACGAAAGGATTGCATGAGTTCATATTTTTTATTTGGTATACATACGAGTTTCTAACTCCTTAATAGTTTTCTATGTTATCACCACCACCTTCCATCACCAGTTTCACTAATCATTACCACCATGTATTAGCGAAAACTTACTTTTATAAATCTTGAGTCATCTACCGAGTTATCACCACATGAATCCTACTAGTAAACCGACAGCAACACTAGCACACCTAGCCTTAACTCTTTATATTCCAACTTCACCATATCTTCTCTAGGCACTATTTTGTAGGTCTATCATATTATATTCTATTTTATGATTGTAATTCTTATTAGGAAACTACACTTCATGAGATATTTGATTATATCATTTATATATCACATATATACATCTTGTTTTTCTTTGTCAAAAAAATGAAATATATTGCACTAATTTTTTTTCATTGTAGGTTCATCATCATATACACTCGATTGTATATAACTTACTCATCTAAAGATGAAGTTTGCATCAATTATTTTTCTTATTTTAGGTGCTTCTTGACACCCTTGAACAAGGGGGAATATCCTTTAAGCACTCATATTGCATCGTCTATACACTTGGTTGTATATGACATATTTGTCTAAAGACAAAGCTTCTATTATACTAATATTTATTTTGTAGGTTCATCTTGACGCCCTAGAGCAAGGGGAGCTTCCGTCAAGCATTTATTGAATGCATCTTATACACACTTTGTTGTATATCACTTACTCGTCCAATGATGAATATAGTTTTGCACTAATATTTGTTTTGTAGGTTTTTAATCATACCTTGACGCCTCAAACAAGGAGGATCAACCGTCAAGGGAGAACATGCACGCATTCATCATCATTATCACTTTTCAACAAGCCTTTGTGCTTCGATTAAAAAAAATTGAAGAAAATAGGCTAACATTGCTATGCATTTTCTTTATCACGTATTTCTCATAATTTCTGTTGCATAAAACTAACCTTGATGTAGGTTAAGCCTCTTAATTTGATCCATGGATCCGCTACCAAACAAGGGACGAAGTGAAGTAGACAATTTAACTACACAAGGGATGATGCAAGCTCGCCTTTTTGGGAAGAAATAAAGTTAAACTCCAAGGACACGCCCTTTTTGTTTCGACAAAAGGGGGAGAATAGTGTAAAAGGATAAGGTAATGTAAAGGTAGTAAGGATACAAGTAACTTTTTACATTTTACAATCCATTACGTTTACATATCTTTGTCCTCATCAAAAAGGAGGAGATTGTTACTGCAAATATTACGATATTTAATCTATACAGTCTCGTTTGTTTTGATTGATGACAAACATGTAACTTGTAATATATAACGTAAAATGTACAAGTTACTCATAATCACATTTTGTCCCAACATACATTCAACACCTCTCGATGTTTCAAGTCCTCGTATGTTATAACACAGGTTCGTACATGTTTGTTATGTGGCATTATGATCAAACCCCTTAATAAATCATTTAGAATGTTTAAAATACATTTAGAGTCACTAAGTATTTGAATAGGTTAACCATTCTATTTCGAACCTCATTTTACATTTTGCATTTACAAATATTTTATACAAATACATCTTTTGTAAAATGTCTAACAAATATATACTTTTATTTGTACAAGTAAACTAACTATAATATTCATACAAGTACTAAAATTTACTTACACTTGACAAAATACATTTTATTTTGACAAGCACTCAACTAGATATTTTATTTTACAAAAGGTAACTAGACATTTTACTAACTAGTTACATAATATATTTTACAAGTTTACTTTGATAAACATTTTAATCAAAATGAAATTGCATTTACAATATCTAAGATATCAAATCTAATATAATCATAGAAAATATTTTAAAGATATGAACTAGATTTGCAATATTTTGTAAGATATTCTAAGATATCAAATCTAATAAAAGATATTGGAAATATTTAATAAATATTTTTTTATTACCACTTTGGCTATAAATACCAACACATTGTTTTCTCATTTCATCATCCCTTCCAACACACATTCTCTCTATCATTATTGCATCATTTAAATCTATAGATAACCATGTAGTAACATACATTAATCACCCTCATCATCACATGATCATAATGCTTCTAACATTCATCTTTGTCGTAAGCATACTTTAAATTTTGATTAACCAAGAAAAGCTTGGAGATATAGCCATCCTCATTCACCACAAGCATACACACATGAAATCTATCACATCAAGCTTGGGGAACTTGTGATCTTCATCATTTGAAGGCTTCCTATCAATGGAAGTTCATTTAGAAGTAGTCATTCATATCCATTAAAAATTTATGTTATGGATCATCATTGTAAACATTATTTTATCATCACAACACTTTGACCAAACTAAATTAGATGGTTTATGTGTATGTGCAATAAAACACAAGGTTTGTTATGTTAGGCCTTAAAACATAACGAGAGTGGTTGTATCCGGAAAGAACTCGACATCTAGCTTAGTGTCGGAAATATTGTATAGGCGACGTTAGGTTGGTTCTACTTTGAACTAGAACCCGGTATTTAGCTTTATACTAGAAAAAGTGTAAGCAACGATTGTAAGGTTTTCTCCGCCGAGAAGGGAGCTTGTTGATTTAGTGAAGTAACTCTCGAGTTGGGTACTCGGGAGTGGAGTAGGGCGGAGAGGAGATCTGTGACCGAACCACTATAAATCCTCGTGTTCGGTTTGCACTTTCCTTTCTTTATCTCTTTACTTTTATAATTGCACTATACTATTGCTTGTGATGTGGTTTGATGTTTGTATGACAACTTGGTTTATTATGCTTTATATTAGTCACAAACGATAATTGACACTTTCATATTATAACAAACTTCATAAGTGATTTGATACTAAAGATTTAAAGTATTTAAACGGTAACGTATTCACCCCGCCTACGTTTTCACAGTTGTGATTATTGATATTATTAGCATCGTTATTAGATTAATTTATCGTAATACGCAAACTTCGTATATATAAGATATTATAAATATAAATATTAAAATAAAAGCACGGGTAATATGCAAATGAATATGAGATTGTACATATATCAATAACTCATATAAACTATTATTTAGTAATTTTAGAGTTTAAGTTCTCGCATATGCTTATAACATGTCTATATAAATAACATTTAATACGGTGGTATAATGCAACGACCCATAATATATACGTAGTTTTTTTATTTTACAACACGCGATTGATAACCAATGTGTGTACGGGTTAAAATATTAGATACGACCAAAATTATTATAAATCTCATATATTTTACTAATTGTTTTTAATTATATTTAGTTTATGTGTAAATCTCGTTCATGCACAAGATTTATAACTAATTCTACCCAAAAAAATAATAATAATAATAATAAAATCTACAAAAGAAAGAACTATACTAGTTTTAGAAAATAAACTTAGGACAGCCCGCCCGTGCAAGTATGCAGCGCATTTTAGCTCTTTTTTTTTTTGAAATTGTTTTATTTGATAAGAAGTGGTTTTGATGCGTTAATGCTTTGTTTAGCAATATAACTAAGTTTTGTAGCTGCATATCATAGTATAAAAAACACCGAATAACCATAGGCAGGGTAGTGTAAATGGTAAATCAACATGTTAAACATAGATAATTATACTGCATTAAAAACTTAGATATTCGTTCAAAGGTCCTTGCTGACAGTTTTTACAAACGCTACCATTGATAGGTAAATGCACACAACGATGCTAAGTGCCACATAACTAAGGCCAAAAGATTGACATCTACTGATGCTGATAGTGGTGGCTACGCCTAATAGTAGTGTGCGTGGATTATGTACATCTTCCGCCGCAGATATTTACCAAAATTTGTGCAACGTTATAGCATTTGCACTTTTACGATCACATATATACGTAGATAGGGTAGATGGCTGCTACTTAGCAGAAAAAGTTAGTGCACCTTTTGCATAGGTTCTTTTGTTGTTGGGTCATCAGTCAGTCTTGGCCCTTTTTGGATCACGAGTTTCGGTTTCATCTGGCGGAGTTTGAAATAGTTGTCTTCGTGGTAGTAGTAACCGGCCACCCTTGTTGTCTGTTTTTCCATGGCCTCGGTGGAAGTGATAGGTGGGGTGAGTGTAGTGGTTAAGATTTCTGTAGGTGACATTGATTCAGCCCGGATTGGTTTAGGAGTTGAAACATAACTTTCACCTTTGTCTCCCCTTTCTTTGGCAAGCGGTGGTAGAGTTGGGGCAGCCAGTGTTGGAGGCAATGCGGGCGGGGCTGGTTCAGTTGCATCGTCGAGAACAAACCTTGGGAAATTTCTTTTGCTTTCTTTGCCAAAATGCAACATGAACCTGTGTTTTGTATGTTCTAAATCTTTCAATATTGGTGGGGCTTTATATGGGTCCGGTCCGGTATGTAGCTGAGCACCTCTGAACATGCCGGTAGGAGTTTCTCGCCCGGGTCAAAACATGAGAGTAGGCTGCCTGTAACGTCGGCGATGATAGCTTTGAAGCAGTAGTTGCATATGAAATGTAGGTTAGCTTTAGTTATTCATGCTTTGAGATTTATATTTAATCTTGTTTGTGTTAGTCTGCATAGGATTGTTGTCATACATGTAATTAGGAATGATTTTGGTTCCTGGTTCCTGGCAATGCCAATGCGGCGATTTATCATCAATTTTTTGGCCACAGGTTCTGCATTTATTTAGGTACCACCCTTTATCTTCTTCAATCGTCATTATAACAGCCTCTGTTGTGAACCTTTGTTGTTGCTGTATAGTTCATACCGCTGTTCTTTGTAAATATTTATAAAGTATTTAGCTACAAAAGACCTATATTTTACCGTTAGGGTGTCGGGGTTCATTTGCCAAAGTTCTGAGATTGTTAAAAGCGGGTCGTCGCTGATTCTTCGACCTCGCCAGTCTCTCGTAGTAATGGGACTCTTGGAACTGTTGCCAAAACATCATCATATCTACATGACAATGTTAAGTTAAAACGTTTCAATTTAAATATGTATGAAAATTTAGCGAATCGCTAGCCATTTACTATACACCGCTCGTATGTGGTTCGCCTCATCGACAACCGATTCAAATAGTAGTATGTAGTGTGGGCAGAAAGTTGGATATAGCCTGCGCTTGTTAATTTTTGGCAATTAGCTTTTGGAAAGTGTAAACACGTAGTAGTAGGGTGTAGTGAAACCTAACCTGCATATCTTTTAACCAAGCATGAACTCATGCTATGATGACCGGTTGCTCTAGCGTAATGCCATCTGTAGTTCAAAAGATGTGGCAGTTCATTCCACAAACTCAAGCGACACTATTTCCATTGAAAAGAATATATAAAAAGTAAGAATTCATAGTTTTGTAATTTTTATGAATGAGTACATGTGGATAGGCATACTTGAGGTTTTGTATCTCAACGTTCTTTCCGAGTATCCTGGTCATCGGACCTCCGAATTCCTTGATTCTTGAAACATTTCTGATGATCCCTATGTAATCTATAGATATCTCAGTTAGCTATGGATGAATGTTTATAAAGCGATTATATGCTTCAATAAGAAATGCACCTGTTAGCATGGCGTCACGTGTCCACGCACGCGTCCCAGTTCATTGTATGCTGTAAAATTAAAGTAGTGTGCTGGGAATGTGGCATCTTCAAACGGAGTAACTCTTGTATACCTTCCGAAAAGCAAAGTGATATCGTTTTCCAAAGTTCGTTGCCAATTATCAGCTTCTACATCCAAAGCTTTGTATCTTGTAGCATGAATTTAGCTGTAGGCTGCGGCTATATTGCTTGATGTCACGAACTTCAACATTCGCCTGGATTGCATGACCCTATAAAATGGTTGATGTTAGAAGTAATAACGGTTGCAGTAAAGTAACTTTATGAATGTATAGCGTTCAATTGTACCTTTCTGTCTAGTAGGATAAAACACATTCCTGTTGGGTTTGGGTCCGGTACATTTCTTGATATCCATTTCCGATACACTTTAGCTTCCAAAGTCTGATTAGCGTTTGTCGGATCTATGTCAGCTATGTCTACGATGTTGGATTCTGTCTCCAGCATCTTTCCTTTATTCTTTGCGCGAATTTCGGCTATTTCCTCTTCTGTAACGCGTCTGCCACTGCTGATTGATGTGACATTCTTTGATTCCGGGTCAGCCATGAGTCTGCACAATGCCATTCACACCAGAACTGTAGTGAGGATATTTAATATTTTAAAGAACTAACAATGATGACCGAAAAATGTCAATAAACACGTTTATATCGGTAAAGGGAACTATTCAGATAAACTAAAATGTGAATAAGCATGGGCGTTAGAGTTTAAAAAGAATTTACATATACAAATAATTTAAACAGGCATGTGTGTACACTAAAACATATGAATGTAGTATATTAAGATAACATAACTACTATACGTATACAACAGTGCCAATCTGCATAACGTTTTTCAAGTGTTATAGTGGGCTTATTCACACGCGAATCTAACATATGTATAGCATGAAATTGGTTCAAGTAAATGAAGGCCAGGATTGCTGCAATGGAGGACTATAAGCATGCAGTTTTAAAAAATGGAAAACACAGGTTACGATAATTTCTCGGAGCAAATGAAAACAAAGGGTCGCGCCGAAGATAAATGAAACCTGACGTCGGCGAATTTTATTTAGGAAATCTCTCAGATACAATGTTTTGGTGCTGTTGATTAGCTGCCCTGGCTGATTTTCAATGACGATTTTGAGGCCATCTGGGGAGGTGGCTCGTGAAAGTGCAACATATAGCTGCCCGTGACCAAATATAGGTTCCGGCAAGTATACCCCGATCTTCTTCAACGATTGGCCTTGACTTTTGTTGATGGTCATCGCATAACATAGTTTGACTGGGAACTGCCTGCGCTTAAAAGTGAATGGCATTTTCTCTTCTTTATACGTCAAAATTATCCTTGGCAGAAATACTTTCTGTCCCAACCGTGTCCCGCTAATTATTTTTGCCTCAATAACTCGAGAAAGCAGCTGATTCACGATCATTCGTGTTCCATTATTACAGGCCCCCGTTAAATTTAAGTTGCGAAGAAGCATTATTGGGCTGCCAATTTTGACTTCTAACTTATGAGGTGGGAGTCCTGAGAAGGTCATGGAGTTAAGGTACTCCATTGGATATAGCAACTCTGAGGCACCTCCATCGTTACCAATCGGATAGCTTCGCTACTATAGAATTATGACGCCCCCAGCTACCCTTTCCAGTATCTGTGCATTTATAACATCTGCTGTCTCGTTCTTAGGACAAACGATGGCTTTTTCTTGGAAACTTGAAGCACTTGGATGTTGAAGAGATGTGGAGTCATAAATGAAATCGATAAGTTTTGACAAGCACTCGGTTGCGGGAAGCAAATATTTGTCCCGGACGTTAATCCAAGAGGTGTTTTCAGGTTCTGTGATCATCTTTCACTCCAATGTTACCATCTCCGATGTCAAGAAGCCACCGAGAGAATGTTGACGTCTCTTGTTGTTGTATAGTCTGTCATCATTGTCTTCGTAGCCTCATATTTTCTTGCAAGACAAATATTTTGAAATGGCTCCAAAGGTATGATTCAGCAATTGAGAGGGCAATAATTTCATGTTTTCGAGCCCCTTTCTTGATAGGAAGCTGCTTGCCTAAAGTCACCTAATATGACAGGCTTGCCTCCAAACACTTTAGGTTCATTGAAAACGTCCCTCAACGTTCTATCTAAAGCCTCAAAACACCTACGTTCACTCATCGGGCCTCCCGCATTATTAACTGCTTTTGAGCAAGTGTCCTAGCTGTGTCCCCTTTTTTATAGTACACACTGATTCCTCGCTTAGTTGTAAAGGTATCTTAAATCTTGAATGTGCGGTTCCGCCACCGCAAGAGGAGCGACGCTGACACCGATGATGCAACCTTAACTATGCGGCCTTCTCGACGAATGCTATGAGTAGCCTTATAAAACGTTTTGCCTGTACCTCCATGGCCGTATACGAATAAAAGTTCTTGTTTCTTCTGAGTAACAGCCGTCATAACAGTATCGTAAACCGCTTTCTGAATGCTGTTCAATTGCGGAACCATGGTGCGACTCTGTGCAGCTAACTCTTCCCTATTGTAGTTCCTTTCTTCCATAACGACCCTGTTTCTAAACATGTGAATTACCCTTCCTGTATGGGAGGCCATAGTCTTTCAAAGATTTGTTGTGTAATCAGTAAAGTAGTTTGAAGCTCATATAAAGCCCCGCCTCGTGAAGTTCAGTGCTCGCTTACGTGTAGTGGTCAATGCCCAACGACTGTGACAAAATGAACGGAATGTCCTCCGACATCCGCTTCCAAAAGGTTTCTGACCACCAATGGATTGGAAATATCTGTGAACACCAATATTTCCAAAAGCGCCTCAACTGTGATGAGGTAGCTGCTCCGAATTCTTGTTGCATTCTGTTATCCACTCATCATCATGTAAAAGACCTAACGCCTCACATGCTAGCCTGTTTGTAGGATACTCCGCCGCTAATCTGTAGCGGATTGCAGCAAAAAACTAAAACCTTTCATGACATAACAACATCCGCGATAAACCCCAACGGTAGGATGAACATACGCTAACCTACCGATAGATGGTCCGCCAAATTGCACCTTGGGGACCAAGCCTTATCGCTTTAGACCAAACAAATCTAAGAAACTCTAGTATGTCAAAATGGCCTACATGCATATTCTTCGTTAAATGCTAGCCACTCTGAAGTGTCGATTTGGCCGACCAACCGTAATTTAAAATACCTCTCAAATGGCATGAAGCTCCTAATGTCACATCCAGATAAGTTCTCTAAGTGAACCTAAGGATTTAACGCCAGTTCTCGCTATGTATGTCAAAAGCCTAAATGCTACCAAAGAAG
>OU343220.1:158766143-158879435 GCA_910596185.1 Chrysanthemum makinoi
TTTTAGGTGTGGGGACTTTCGAAACACGAAATTCTTCTCAAAACATGTTATACTAAACATTTCTAGTTAGGAAAAGAAGATAACATATATATAAACATAGTGGAGCATGTATTTTGAGCAAGGCTTATTGATTTTCACATTATAGTGAAAATGGGTAAAATTTGATAGCATACTTGCGCTATCCCCCTGCATGAAATTGTTAGCATTCACCATTGTTTTAGGTTATATTATCATCCTACATAATAAAAACAACCAAATTGTATCAAACATTAATGATAATGTATTGTTCCAAACACTCCTTAAAGTACCCTTATTTGTCCAACTTCTTGTAAATCTTGTTCATCATCCTACCAAGGCACTTGAACATTCCCTTAGTTTGCTTGAACTCCGCTGATTCATTCTCTATTTCGGGAAGAGATGCATAATACTCATGAGGAAGGCGAGAGCTTGGAAGACCATCCTCGGGGCTATTTGATGATGATGATGATGGAGTTGGAGGTTTTGCTCTCTTGCCTTTTGTCTTAACTTCGTGCATCACTCAAAGGTACAAAGATGTGAGGGATGAGCTCATAGTGAAGGTGCATCCCTTTTGGTGTTGGTGGAATTGGTGCAAAGTTTCTATAGATACGGGTGAGAAGCATCCGTATGGAAGAGCAACCGATCCTTGAGTTGGAATATCAATCATTCTCCTAGCGATGTAGTAGGCTAAATTGAATGGTTGACGGTTGGACAAGTTGTAGAGCATATGACAAAGGCAAGCGTTAATGTGATCCCTATTTCCTATGGTGCTAATGGCGTTGGCTCTAAGTAGCTCCTCCCATTTCTTAAATTCGGGCTTAAGTTCATTTAGCTCCATTCCATATGGATCTCGGTTTACCTCTTTTCCCTTTCGGGTAACTCGGGTTGTATCACTTTTTGGGTTAAAAGGTGTTCACGGATGACATCCTTGTCGGCCAAACGGGTTTGGTAGGGTAGAGCGGTCATTGATAGCATCAAGAGCGGTGAGTGACCATTTATCCGAGTAGACACAAGTTCCTCGGTTGGGAATTCCTAGCACTTGAGCAAAGTTGGCTAAGGTGATGGTGTAGTCGTTTTGATTGATTCTAAACCTAAGACAAAATTCATCATCGTCTTCATCACTAAAGCCGGTCACACTAGCATAGAATTCTAAAACAAACCTAGGACAAATTGGTTCATCGATGTCAAGAAGACAATCGAATTGAATGGCGGCTAGTTCTTCACGAAGGTTGGTATTTTCAAGGAAGGATGGGTGAATGGTTCTACCCTCATGGAAATACCTTGATTCTAGACCCCTAAATATTTCTACTTGTTCCTTGGTAAGTCCTTTGGTTTTGTGGTGTTTGGGAATGTAGTTAAGGGTGTCTTTGTGATCATAGAATCTTGCGGCTACCATGGTTATTCCTAAGGACAAGAGTTAATATGTTAAAAATGAGAATAAGTTTTAGCGTTTTTGGTTCTAGTGTGTGCCTATATGAAAACAATTTGGAGTTGCGGTTATCTCGACTCATTTTATGCACAAAAGTGGTTTTAGTGGGGTGTTTGGCAAATACCATGAGATAAATGCTCCTAATTCAATGTGGCTTCATTTGAATATACCCGAGAATGCATATTAGTTATGCAATACCTTTAGTATTCATGAGCATGCAAGTGATGAAAATTTAACGTTTCTATTTGTATTAGCAATGAAAAATTGTTTTCCTACAAGTGAGAAGCTTTTCAAAACTTTTGACATGGGGTGTTTGGTTGTTTGAATAGGGCCTTATATTCATTATCTATCAATTAGTGGGAAGCATGATTTGTTTATGCAATATGATAATGTAGTACCTAATTTCAATGACTAGTTATGCAATTTGCCAATTGAATTCATATTTGGTATATAAGCATACATAAAACCCCATGTAATGATTTGTGATAGTTTTGTGCATAAATAAGAATCCTAGACTCGGAATTAAGAGATGAAATGTAGTTAGGATACTTACAATGATGTTATCTTCGTTGATGAGTGGGAAGATGACAATAATGAGCTTGGTTTAAGTTTTACACGTTTTGGTAAAGTGGGTTTTGAGGAAGAAGATGATTTGTATATAAGTTTTATACGTAGACACCACGGACCAGGCGGTACCAAAAATTTGGTTCCGTCTGTTATCGTTTGGTGCCGTGGCTCTGATGGCAGTACAAGACAAATTTGTTTAGTTTTGACTATTCTAATGTTTTGGGCTATGTTTATCCTACATGTTTGGTTCCATTAACCCTAAACCAAGTCTAAGAAGATTAAAAGGTTCTCATTTAAGAGGCTTAGTTAAGATGTCGGCAATGTTGTCTTGGAGGATACTTTCGATTGAAATGTTTCCTTTTTGAACATTGTCGCGAAGAAAGTGATGGCGGATTTCAATATGTTTTGTACGAGCATGTTGAACGGGATTCTTGCTTAGATCGATGGCTCCTTTGTTGTGCAAAAGTATCACAATGTCGTTGAGATGAATTCCGTAATCTACGAGAGCTTGCTTCATCCAAAGAGCATGTTGACATGCTTTTCGGCGTTTGAGGCGTACGGCTTCGATGGTTGAGATGGCTAAGGCCGTTTGCTTCTTTGCAAACCATGAGGTGAGACAATGTCCAACAAAAGTGCAAATACCACTTGTACTTTTTCAATCGACATAGTCACCGCATGATCCAGTCGGCATACACTATGGTTTCTACAACCGTTCCTTTGGGATACCATAATCCTAAACACGTTGTTCCCTTAATGTATCTAAAAATCCTTTTTAAGCTTCTAAGTGTGATGCCTTTGGGTTTTCTTGAAAGCGAGCACATAGACAAACACTAAACATAATGTCGGTCTACTAGCCGTAAGATAGAGTAGGCTACCAATCATTCCTCTATATTTAGTGTTATCTACGGATTCACCTTCCTCATCCTTGGTTAGTTTAGTGTCCGAGGACATGGGAGGTTTAGTTGGTTTGGAATCTTCAAGACCAAATTTCCTAAGCATGTCTTTTATATATTTAGATTGGTTAAAAAATATGCCATCTTCTAGTTGTTTTATTTGAAGTCCTAGAAAGAAATTTAACTCACCCATCATACTCATTTCAAACTGGTCGTGCATGATTTTAGAGAAATCATCACATAATTCTTGACAAGTTGATCCGAATATAATGTCATCAACGTATATTTGAACAATGATAATATGTGATTCCTTTTTCTTGGTAAAAAGAGTATTATCTACTAATCCCATAGTATATTTGTTATCAATAAGAAAAGTCTTAAGTCGGTCGTACCAAGCTTTTGGTGCTTGCTTAAGACCATACAATGCTTTCTTGAGTTTGAAGACATGATGTGGTTTCTCAAAGTCGGTGAAACCGGGAGGTTGAGCAACATACACTTCTTCGTTAATAAACCCATTAAAGAAAGCACTTTTAACATCCATTTGAAATAATTTAAAATCATAGGCACATGCATAAGCAAGCAATATTCTAATAGACTCAAGCCTAGCTACCGGTGCATAAGTTTCATCATAATCAATCCCTCTTGTTGATTATAACCTTGCGCTACAAGCCTAGCTTTGTTTCTAGATACTATCCCATTTTCATCCATCTTATTTTGAAAAACCCATTTTGTTCCAATTATAGTTTGATCTTTAGGTTTTGGAACTAATTTCCAAACATCATTTCTAACCAATTGGTTTAATTCTTCTTGCATGGCAATTACCCATGATTCATCTTTTATTGCTTCATTTATGGGTTTTGGTTCAATGGTGGATACAAAGCAAAAATAATTACTTTGATTTTGGGCTTGTGACCTTAAGGTTCTTTGATTGAGTTGTCCTATGACTTTTTCTAAAGGATGACTTTTAGATTCTTTGATGTTGACAATTTCTTTATTTAATGGTTCATCTTCCTTGTTATTATTAATTATTTCTTGACCTTCTATCATTTGACTTTCAACTAAGTCATCATCTACCAAAGGTGATGTCTTAGAGGGAGGTGGACTTTCGTCAAATGTTATGTTCAACGATTCCCCGACTATCATTGTTTCTTTGTTTAGGACAATGTAAGCTTTACTAGTTTGAGAGTAACCAAGAAATACACCTTCATAAGACTTTGGGTCAAACTTGGTGAGATAATCCTTAGTATTAAGAATAAAGCATTTACAACCAAAGACTCTAAAATATCCTAACGTTGGCTTTTTACCTTTATAGAGTTCATATGGTGTTTTGTTTAAGAAAGGACGTATTAAGACTCTATTCAAAATATATGTAGAAGTGTCAACGGCGTTACACCAAAACTTTTGAGGAATGTTTTGTTCATTAAGCATTGTTCTACTCATTTCTTGAATTGTTCTATTTTTACGTTCTACTACTCCATTAGATTGAGGTGTTCGTGGAGCGGAAAAGTTATGTGTTATACCATTTGTATCACAAAAGTTTCCAAATTGAGTTTCGTTGTCAAATTCTCGACCATGATCCGTACGGATCGACACAATTTGATACCTAGAAGATTTTGAATTTTCTTGCTAAGTATTTCAAATTTATCAAAAGCTTCATTTTTGGTTTTCAAAAACAACGTCCAAGTAAACCTTGAATAATCATCTACTATGACCAAAGTGTATAAGTTGCCTCCATAGCTTCTTATAGCGGATGGTCCAAACAAGTCCATATGTAATAATTCTAGACACTTAGATGTGGACACCATATTTTTAGATTTGTGACTACTATGTGTTTGTTTACCAATTTTGCAAGCGTCGCAAAAGTGTTGGTCATATTTAAGTTTTGGTAAATTCCTAACCAATTCTTTTGAAGATAGGTTTTGTATAAGTCTCATATTAGCGTGACCTAAGCGTCTATGCCAAAGAGATGAGCTATCATCTAATGTTGTTAGGCAAAGTTTGTCATTATATGTTTTATCTATTTTCATGACATATATGTTATTTTTCCTAACTCCTTTAGCTATGGTGATACCATCTTTTAGTATTTTACTACCATTTTCATCAAATAGTACTTTATACTTTTTATCACATAGTTGGCTAATACTAAGTAGATTAAATCCTAACCTATCCACATGAGCAACATTTTCAATAGTTAGGGAGTTATGAGCGATCGTACCTTTGCCAATAATTTTGCTTTTGAGATTGCTACCAAAGGTGACATTACCTCCGTCATACTCTTGGTATGATGAGAAGAGACTTTGTTGCCCGTCATGTGTCGTGAGCAACCACTATCTTTTATCCATTCATCCGGTTCCAATCCAACTTTCAAGCATACCTAAGAAGCAAATAACTCAAGCATTTGGTCCCCAATATCTCATGGGTCCATTTGGGTTACACATACCATTTATTTGATTCATGTATGGAAACGATGGGTAAGAGTTCCATGGCATGTAATCTGGAGTTTGATATGGTCTAGGAAAGTTTTGATTCCAACCATTGTGTTGGTAGTTGGGTTGTACGTTGTGGTTGCTCTTAGGAAAGGGGCGTTTGGCAAAAGGAGTTTTATATCGTTGTTGAGTAGTTTTTGATCTAAATTCATTTTTGACAAGTCCTACTCCTTAAGTAACGGCTGGTTTTAGTTTAATACTATTATTGGTTTTCTTTGTTATTTTAACAAATTCAATACGGTCCGTATTGCGAACATTCTGTTCTGCTGAAGTACCCACGGCACCATTTTTTACAACGGACGGAACCCTTATTTTGGTTCCGTCGTCCGCTGCTGCATCTTGCAGCAATTTTGACTGAATGTTCGTCCTTTTCGGCCGTTTTATTTTGACTCTTTGGAATTAATACTTCATTAAAACCTAGCCCATTCATGTCTCCCGGTGTTTTATGAATTTTAACTATTTCATCGGCAAGAGCGATGTTCTTGTTAAACCTTTTAAATTTAGAATTGTTTTCTATTAAAACATCTTGTGTGAGCTTTAGTTTTTCTATTTCAAGTTTAAGCTCTTGACATGATTTACAATCATCGTCATTTGCTTTTCCTTTTCTAGTCGTTTTGCTTTTTCTTTTAACTCATAAACTTCATTTTCCAAAAATTCCTTTTGGTTTTTAAAAATTTATTTTTAGTTATGAATTTTAGACTTAGCTCACACAATTGATTATATTGTTTTTGCAAAGTGTCATCATCAATAGAAGAATAAGAAGAGTCGGAAAGTACCTCATTTGACTCATGTGCCATTAGAGCGATCTCTTCCTTGCTTGATTCTTCATCGTCTTCACTATCACTCCAAGCACCACTTACAAAAGCTCGTTGAGTTTTGCTTTTAGGTGGCTTGGGACATTCTCCTATGAGGTGACTTGCATCACCACATCTAAAACATTTTCTTTCACCTTTACCCTTCTTTTCATCCCGATCCTTTCGAATGGCTTCTTTTCTTCTCGAGGTTGTCTTACGAACTTTCCTCTTCTTCTAAAGAACTTCTTAAAATCTCTAACGGCCATGGCATATTCCTCATCTTCGCTACGGAGCAAGATTCGTCATCATCACTTGATTCCGCTTTTGCTTTTAGAGCAACGGATTTGATCTTCTCCCTTTTTCCTTTGATGATCTCCGAATCTTTCTCCATCACCATTTCGTGTACTTTGAGGTTACCGATCAACTCGTCTAGTGACATTATTGAGAGATCTTTTGATTCCTCAATGGCGGTCACTTTAGCTCTCCATTTGGGATGGAGTGCTCTAAGAAATTTCCCGACAAAGTTCTTACTACGAAAAGATTCATCAAGTGCTTTAAGTGATGTAATAATAGTGTTAAAGCGAGCAAAGCCACAATCAATGGTTTCATCTTCGGGAATAACAAATTGTTCATATTGTTGAACAAGAAGATCAATTTTGTTATCCTTGACTTGTGAATTACCTTGATGTGTAACAATTAAAGATTCCCAAATATCTTTGGCGGTTTCACACATAAAAATTCTTTCATATTCTTTTCTAGGTAAAGCATTATAAAGCATCATTTTAGCTTCATTATTTTTAGCAACTAGTTTCTTTTGTTCATCAACGGAAATATCCTTTGTTGTAGAACTAAAATCCCTTTAACAATAATAAACCAAAGATCTATATCTTTTGATTTTACATATGTTTCAAAACGGTTTTTCCAATAGATAAATCCATTGGTTTCAAAGAGTGGTGGTCTTTGCATAGATTGCCCTTCTTTAAAGTTTTCAGAATCCATGGATCGTTTCAAGTTTATAAAATACAAGTTATTTTAGAAATTCTTGAGCAACGAGGCTCTGGTACCAATTGTAGAAAACTAGAAGGGGGGTTGAATAGTTTACCAATTAAAAACTTTGTTTTGAAACTTATTGTAAAGATCAATTGATATTGATCTTAGATATGTTAATGAAATATGCAAGCAATATGTAAGAAGTAAATAAGGAAAGAAATGATCAAACCACAACAAGTTGTTTATAGTGGTTCGGTCTACAAGGACTCTTTTCCTTGCCCTACTCCACTCCTCGAGTCTCACACTCGAGAGTTTTAACTTCACTAGTCAACAAGCTCCTTTCACCGGTGGAGAAAACCTTTACACTTAAACACACTATTTCCGACACTAAGCTAGATGTCGAGTTCTTTCCAAGGGTACAACCACTCCCACACACAATGTATTTTGAGGACTAAAATACTAACCACTCACACTCACAAGATTATGATGGTTTGATACAACAATGAAGTATGAATCAACACTAGATCATACAACACTAAACAAACAAGACTTCCAACTTCTCGTTGAAGCTTGAATATGACTTGATCTTCTTTGCTACAAAAGAGATCACTAATATGATATGAAACTGAGTTAGAAAGGTTATAGAGAAGATATGTATGAGAGTATGTTAGAAAGGGATGAAAAACTACTTGGCTTGGCATTGCTATTTATAGCCAAAGTGGACAGGAGCATCCACGGACCGCGAAACCCTTAAAAGGGTTCCCTGGTACCATTTTGGTACCGCCGGTCTGACAGTCAAGATATCAAATCTTTGCTAAAGTCAACTCTATCTAAGTGAGATTGTGCAAGATATGAAGAGTACAAATCCACACAAAATATCTAATGAAATCTTCTAATGATTTCCATGATGCATTACATGATGTCATAAGTTGTATTTCTATTCTTAGAAATATGCAAGTACATAAGTAGTGTTTGGTTTTAAGAACCTAACACATTCTAAAAACTACTATCATACATAATGATTAGAGTCATATAAAGATGTTACCAATCATAAATGTAAATGCTTGAATGATGAATATATTTGTTTGAAAAAGCTTGTTTTAATATCTATTAAACTTGACAAGCTTTAAGCTTTTATACAAATTAAATTTACTTTTGTCGTTAACAAAACTTAGGTAAAGATCAAAAATATAAATAACGTTTAATGACGATATTTGTATTAACACCTTTTCTTACGCATAAGATAATCCTACGCATAACTTTCTACGCCTAACTTTGTGTCTACGCATAACTTTAGTGTCTTTTCCCTACTTACGCGTAAGCTAAAACTACGCGTAACTCTCATTGTTACGCGTAACTTTGGTGTTTTTACGCATAAGTCCTACTTGGTTTCTTGTGATTTCTACGCGTAAGGACACTTCATCAACAAAGGTTCATTCGACTACAAAGATCCATTTTTACCAACACAAGTTTTCAACATGTCACAACCACCATACTCTAACTATTTCCCTTACACTTATTCTCCACGTCAACAACAACTAAGTCCACAACATCAACAATGGAATCAACAACAAGCAATTTATCAACAACAATTTAATCAACAACATACTCCACAACTTGCTGCAATTCCTCAACCTCAAATGGTTCAACCACCACCAAGTCTTCAAGTACAACCCTACACAAACGAATTCAATCAACATCCATCAAGGAACACTATGAAGGAACCCACTTGGTTTGCAAAGATGTGTGAAGCTTTAAGCAGCCAACAATCAATTCATGAGGCTTAAAGAAGGTTATCTTGGAAGGTCCATTTCAGATGCCTACTATCATTGTACCCGCCGATCCAAATGCTAATCCACCAAGAGATGAACAATTAAACATTGCTACTGTTGCGACCGAATGCAGGAACTTCTACACTATGAAGCTGATGAGCTTGCATTGCAATATATCCTCTTAGGATTAACTAACCTAATTCTTCGAAGTGTTGATGCTCAAAAGACTGCAAAGGCAATGTGGGAACATATTCATCTTCTTATGGAAGGATCTGCACTCAATCAAGAGGATATGGAATCCAAAATTTACTTGGCTTATGAACACTTCATGATTGAACCCGGAGAGACACTAGAGTCTTATCATCATCGATTCTCAGACATCATCAATGATTTGGATAAACACAACATCATCATGCCAAGAATTGCTGTTAATACTAAGTTCCTGAGTAGTCTTGGTCCTGAATGGGAGAAGTATGTCATCTTTCTCCATCAAGCGAAGAACATGCATCATTCTACATACGGATTGTTGTATGATTACTTGAAGCCTCATGAAAAGGAAGTTGATAGAGAAAGGATTCTCCGTGCTCAAATTGCTTCACCTTCACAACCGGAAAATCAACAACTTGCTTTATATGCTCAAAACAGTTATTCTCCTCAACCAGCAACTCAACCAACTGCTACAATCACACCATATGATCCTTCTCAGCCTCAATCTCAACAAACTCAATTGGTTCCATACAACAACAACAATGCTCAAGCACTGTCGTGAAGCTAATGAGGAATCTGATCCGTTCGAAGCATTGCAACAAGGATTTGCTATGATTGCTAATGGCTTTAGCCGTTATACCAACAAATCCAACAATCGTATTCGTTCCTCATCTAACACAAGGAATCAAGCTGTTGTGAACAATGGACGAGTTGAAGTTCAGAATCGTGGTTATGGTCGTCAGATGGGCGGTGGTCAAGGGTTTAATCCTGTGGGTAGGAATAACAATAGAGCTCAAGTGGTGGACTAGGGAAATGCTCAGAATGGGTTGAATGGTCTTCGATGCTACAACCGCAATGAGAAGGGACACCTGGCTAATGCATGCCCAAAGCCAAGGACAAGGGGCGTGCTTATCACAAAGAGGCTCTTCTTTTGGCTCTTAAGGATGAAGCTGGTGGAACTCCCACAGACAAAGAACAGAGCTTTATGGCAAATGCAGATTCAGATGATGATATGGAGGATTTGCGGGCCAATGATTTGTTATGTTGATGGCTAATATGCATGAGTTACACATGAGTGACACAGGCCCGGTGTATGAAACTGATGGCTTGTCTCAGTACCGAACAAACCATGTTTATCTCTCGATCTCATATCTCGCCAACATCTGAATCCGGCAAGGCTCAAAATGTTCAAAATGAGTCGTCCACATCTCATTCCGACGATTTTCAAATAGACCCCGTAGTCACATTTGACGATCAAGATGACCTTATGGTGTCCCTTGATACTCAAATTGACTCCGTGGTTATACTTGAGGATCTAAGTAATGATCATGTTGTGACTCACGTTGAACTCGTTGAACTTTTGCCTCATCCAGATTTTGCTCGCTTAATACAAGACCAACAAACCATAGTGGAAGAATGTCGTGCAATTAATCAGGACTTGAAAAGTAAAAATGCACTGTTAACCAAGGATTTTGAATGTTTACAAAAGCAACTCAACTTTTCAAAACTCAAGAAAAACGTGAAAAAGGTTTTGAAGCAGCCTTTGCTAAATCTCATCAAAATGAAAAATATTTAGAGAGACAAATGCGTGATCTAGCCGCTTCGAAGAATGCTTTGTTGTCCGAAATAGAACAACTGAAACATGAACATAAAAAGCAAATTAACGCTCTCACCTTGGAAAATCAAAAAGCTAAGTTGTTAACTTGTCAAAAACAGTTCTCTGCATACAAAAAGCATTCAACGAAACGAATAGATGATCATCTTGAAGAAATCATCGGCTTGCAAAACAAACTTAAAGAGTTTAAAACTGTTTTTACAAACATGGTGAGTCGGTCACAGCTATTGAAAAGTTTACTTTAAAACCAAATCCAAATGGCTATGGACCAAATCTTGCAGATTACAAACCTAAGCTTTCAACCAAAGCATTCAAACCAAATCCACGAAGTTTCCAAGAATATAAAATTGATAATTCATTATGAGTGTTGTTGAATATCATCGTCAAGAGGAATTAGATGCAGAAGATGAGAGTCGATCAAAATTAGAAAATGTTGTTTACAACAAACCTTTTAACTATTCAAAAGCGGTCACTTTCGTCACACCAACGGATTCTTCTAACACACCAAGGATTATCATAAAAACGTCTGAGTCTTCTAATGTTAATCCCAAACCAGATTATGCACAAACTTATGGTCCTTTACCTTCCATCAGTGAAGTAAACTCAAAACCCGAAAATCGCAAAATTCTTAGATATTTTGACCTTTTCATGGCTGACCTCAAAACTTTACAACATGAGATAGAATATCATTCCGAAATCAAAGTTCAACATTTTCAATCGCCTCTAGCGCGAGAACAAAGAGACATTTTTCAGAAAAATCTTTTACCAAATGTTAAAAATTTGAAAAGTTGTGCATTGTCTTTGGAAAGGGACTTTCATAAGGAACTTGGATTGATGAAGGTCGTTTTCGAGAAAACAGAAACATCTATCTCTAATACTAAACGTAAAAAGAAAATGTTGAGAAAAGATGTTGATCGACTCTTGGAAGATGTCATCTGTGCTGATGTCCATAATGCTGTGTTATTGAATTCTTTGTCATATGCATTTGAATATATCTCTGCTGATATCAGTTGATTCGTGGTAAATGTTGAGAACACGATATGTGCTTCGGATCGAGTCCTTAAACGTTGAAAATAAACGATTGTCAAACGAACTTTCAAATGCAATACGTCGTCTTAATTGGTGTCAAAAGATATTCACGATCAACAACTTGCTTTTCAACACAAAATCGCCCAGTTGCGTGACAAAACTTCTAATCCAAAAATTGAGCAACTGGATGATCAAAACGTGTCTTTTAAGTGTCAAATCTCAAAATATGAACAAGAACTTGTAAAAGTTAAAAGGAATATGGTGTCATATTTGATTTACTCAAAAGACTCGTGATGAAGCATCAAATGAACTTGATCATTATCTTGCACACACTAAAGAAGTTATGCATTTTTTTGGAAATATTCGGTCTGAAAATCAAGATTTGATTCACACTATCTTCAAGTTAAGAGAAATGTTAGGAAAGTATGATCAACTTCCGCCTACCGTAATTAAGAGAATAGCACCAGTAACACTTAGTAATCATGAACCTAGAATCCCTACTGCCAAATCACAAGTTGCTAACGTGCTTCCTTCTACTGAAACAAGACTAGTTGCGTCTTTTCCAAACGTCCGCACTTCACAGCCTAGGAGCACTACATCGAAGAATAGGAAGTTGCGACCTAAGAAAAGATCAATAAGGAATGCTAAAGTAGAAGAACACCCTAGGACACTGAATAAGACTCATTTTGCTTCCACTATAGATATTGCGTCTGGCAAATGTAATAGAAATAGTGATGTAACGAATGCTAAACCATTAAGTACCTTTGATATGGTCGATGCACCTTGTGTTATTTGTCGTAAAAGTATGAATTCTGATTGTCATGAAAAATGTGTTGCTAAAGCTATCATCTCTCGTTTAAGGAATCCTAAGAATCGGAATACCTCTAGGCCCACTAATCTTTCTAAGTCTGTGCTTGGTAGACCGCCCTCTTTAGATTCTACGGAACGCATTGCTGTCCCTGTAGCTCCAATTTCAACTCCTAGGAATGTAGTATCACCTAGTGCATTCACTAAGACTAAAGCAAATACTAGTTGGAGATGGCAGAAATGGATATATAACACACTAGGATTTAAGTGGATACCCAAAGCTATTGATGTGTGTATGTCTACTATACCTGCTCTGGAACCCTCTAACATTTCGGGTTCCACATCTACTTCTATTCCGTATGTGTCGTTGTAATGCAGGTGATACCGATCATTCTCTGGATTGTTGATAGCGGATGTTCCCGACACATGACAGGCAACCTTAAACTGTTATCAAACTTTATTGCAAAGTTCATTGGCACTGTCATATTCGGGAATGATCACTTCGCAGCTATCATGGGCTACGGAGACTATATCAATGGGAACATCGAAATTAGCAGTGTTTATTATGTGGAAGGCCTCGGTCACAATCTGTTTTCAATAGGTCATTGTGATGGAGATTTGGAGGTTGCTTTCAGGGAGAAAACTTGTTTCATTCGTGATCTACAAGGAAACGACCTTATGTCCGGCTCGCGTAATTCCAGTCTTTACACTATCTCTATGCAAGACATGGTTGCTTCATCTCCCATTTGCTTACTTTCAAAGGCGACATCAACAAAATCCTGGCTATGGCACCGTCGTCTCTCACATCTAAACTTTCAAACCATCACCAACCTTGCTCGACACAAACTAGTTGAAGGAATCCCACGATTTCGGTATTCTAAAGATCACCTTTGCTCAGCTTGTGAACAAGGCAAAAGCACTCGTGCTCATTTTCCTTCAAAGGTGGAACACAGCTCTCGGCATGTGCTTCATCTTCTTCACATGGATTTGTGTGGCCCGATGCGCGTGCAAACGATCAATGGCAAACGCTACATCTTAGTAATTGTTGATGACTATTCACGCTGGACTTGGGTCTACTTTCTTTGAAGCAAAGATCAAGCTCCACAGATGATCATCACCTTTCTCACGAAAATACAAGTTCAGATACGTAACACCGTTCAACAAATCGAATCGCAGACAGAGGCGAATTTGTTAACCAAACTCTTCGTGAATTTTATGAGAAAGTAGGAATTCAGCATCAGACATCTATTGCACGCACACCGAACAAAACGGAGTTGTTGAAAAACGAAACCGAACGTTAGTGGAAGCTGCAAGAACAATGTTAATCAATGCTAAACTTCCAGATTACTTATGGGCAGAAGCTGTATCTACTGCATGCTATACTCAAAACCGGTCTATGATTACAAAACGCCACAACAAAACACCTTTCGAGCTTGTCCACAACAGAAAACCGAATCTCAAACACTTTCATGTATTTGTATCTCTTTGCTATCCGAATAATGATCGTGATGACTTTGGAAAGCTCAAAGCCAAAGCTGATATTGGAGTCTTTATTGGATATTGTGACAATTCTAAAGGTTTCCAATCGGAATCGTCGAACAAATGAGGTTATGGAAACGATTCATGCTCATTTTGATGAACTTACTGAAATGGCTTCGAGTATAACGACTTGGAACCCGGTCACAACCGCTTAAACTTCCCCAAACCCCATCATCAGGTGAGCAAAGCCCCCACTCACTCGTCAACAAATGGAAAGCTATTTGCTCCTCTGTTCGTGACGATATTGATGAACGTGCTCCATGTGTATCCGCTATTTCATTGCTCAACCGATACTACTCTTATACCGATACACCGCTACAACAACCAATGTGGAAGAAGCACCACCAGTTGACTCCAACATAACAGTTGAACAAACCGCTTCCAACAATGATGAACCGGCTGATGATGTTCTGAATGAAGTACCCCCACCTGCAGATTTTGATCCAAATGCGTTCTTTAACCTGTTTGCTAATGAAACTACTGCACCTGATGTAGCGAAATCATCAACAAGCCATTTGAATCCTCAAAATCTGCACAATGTATACCAACATCAACCCTCTACACATCGATAGACAAAAACCATCCTCGGAAAATATTATTGGCAACCCGAATCAACCCGGTCGTTACGAGACAACGTCTTCACTCGAGATGGTGAACATTGCATTTATGCACTCACCGTCCGCCAATCAACCTAAAACATCAAAGACGCAATGACAAAAGACAATTGGATCGAATCCATGCAAGAAGTACTCAACCAATTCAAACGTCTTGAAGTATGGGAACTGGTTGAAAGACCAACAGGGTCTACGTCATTGGTCTCAAATGGATTTGGAAAAACAAATTGGATCTTTGAAGGAAACGTAATCGAGAAATAAGTTACGCCCGGTGGCTAAGGGTTATCGTGAGGAAGAGGGTATTGACTTTGAAGAATCTTTTGCTCCGGTTGCTCGTCTTGAGGCTTTCGGATATTTCTCGCGTTCGCGGCTCATATGAACATGACGGTCTTTCGGATGGATGTCAAAACTGCGTTTCTAAATGGACAACTAAAAGAAACGGTTTATGTCTACCAACCAGAAGGATTCGTTGATCCCGCGTTCCCGAACCATGTCTACAAACTGAACAAAGCTCTGTATGGTCTCAAACAAGCTCCTCGGGCATGGTACGATAAGCTATCATCTTTCCTAATTGCCAATAATTTCACCAAAGGTTCGGTTGACCCTACTCTTTTCATACAATATCACGGGGCACATATCTTAATTGTTCAAATTTACGTGGATGACATCATTTTTGGGTCTACACATAAAAAGTACTCAATCGCTTTTGCAAAACTAATGAAGAAAATTTTTGAAATGTCCATGATGGGTGAACTTACATTCTTTCTAGGATTACAAGTTCATCAATCACCCCGTGGTATTTTCTTGAGTCAGTCCAAATATGCCCTTGAATTGTTAAACAAATTTGGAATGAATACCTGTGACACCTATGCCACTCCAATGGCACATACCAAGAAGCTAGACACTGATTTACATGGGAAATTGGTGGACCCTACCAAATACCGTAGTATTATTGGGTCTCTCATATATCTAACAGCTAGCGACCGATATTGTTTTTGCTATATCTTTGCTCCGTTATCATCACGACCAACTGAAACCCACCTCTCTGAGGCTAAAAGAATCCTCCGATACATCAAGGGAACCATTAATTTGGGAATCTGGTATCCGAAGGATTCTGGTTTTGAACTAATCGCTTTTCAGACGCTGACCACGCAGGATGCTTAGATTCACGGAAAAGTACTTCGGGAGCTTTACAATTTCTTGGTGAAAAGCTGGTGTCATGGCAATCGAAGAAGCAGGATTGTACATCGCTGTCCTCAACCGAAGCAGAATATGTAGCCATGTCGGCGTGTTGTGCTCAAGTCATTTGGATGAGAACACAACTCAAAGACTATGGTTACGTATTTGACAGAATCCCGATGTACTGCGACAATCGGAGTGCTATTGCGATCTCGTGCAACTCACTTCAGCATTCGAAATCAAAGCACATCGATCTTCGATATCATTTCATCAAGGACCACGTGGAGCAGGGTACAGTTGAATTATACTTTGTGGGTACAGAATACCAATTGGCAAATCTTCTCACCAAAGCCTTGCCTCCCGCTAGGTTTAATGAGTTGGTCCACCGGATTGGTATGAGGTGTTTGACTCAAGAGGAATTGGATGACCTCCTAACACAGTCTTAAAAACCTGTCAAACACCAAAATCTCTTTTGTAAATATTTTTTCAAAAACAAAATACAAAAATATAAAACCTGATAAAACAACAAAAATATTCTTCTATCTATTTTTCTTTCAACATGGCAAGTACATTTCTTCCGTCAACACTATAATCTTTCAAAATTCTGTATTTTTTCCGATCAAGTGTTGAGGGGGAGAAAATATCTACTTAACTGTTTCAAAACATTCTTGTACTTGCATGTTGTCATATTCTGGTTGTTTCTTTTATCAATGGTGGTACATTTTCTGGTTCAACTGACACTCCTCGGACTAAAATTTATAACCTTTCATTATTTTCTTAAGTCAAGGGGGAGTGTCGTCAAGTTTCTCTCTTAAAATCTTTCGTTTGGTAACCAAAATGGAAGTTAAATGGCTTTGGATGAAAAAAGAAAAGGTGGAGGGACCAAAACTGCCAAAAGGATAAAGTCATTTTAATAAAAACACCCCACCTAACTATTTCACTTCACATTTAATACTCAAACCTAACAAATCCTACGCTTAAAATTCGTTCAAGAAATCCGTGTTTCAGATCTTCAATTTGTAAGTGTCTTTGTGTTCCTAACAAGATTACAAACAAAGGTTTTAAATCGTTTTGAAAATTAACGGTTGGATCTTTAACTATGGACGATTTTGTGTTCTACGCGTATGCGTATGAACACATAATCTTGTTTATGTGTTTGTGGTTAAAAGGATTGTGTTAAAACGTTTTAATAACATCAATGATACCTTTTCTATCCTCAAAACGAACCCAGATACACGAATTGAGTGAATTTGAAAATTAGGGTTTATGCGTAGTTTTGGGTGTTTTCAAATGTGATTGTATTTGGTCAAAAGATTGTTGTGTGATGTTAATATCATGATGAATTGATGTTATCTTAGCTCTAAAACAACCAGAAACAATAATTAAGTTAGAATTAGAAATTAGGGTTTAATGTTCTTGAGTTTTGGGTATTTTTTATTCACCACGAATTGGGTGTTAAAACTTGGTTATTACACTATCACAACATCTAAGACTTACCAGAAAACGTTTGGTGCATATCCTATGGCTAGAAATCATATGCGTAATTCATGAACCTTAGGGTTTTGACTTAAGCGTATGACTTTCTACGCGTAAACTGTTTAACAAGCTTTCATGCCATGATCTGTTTTATAATGAATGTTAATGATAATATTGATGTTATGGTCATTTTATTTCAGGTTTGCTACTCGTAAAACTCAGAATCAAGGTTATTGAATCTCAACGCATAAGGATCACCTTACGCGTAGAAAGTTATGCGTAAGAGAAATCTTACCCGTAACTGTTACGCGTAAGGTTCTACAAAGGGACTACGCGTATCTTGTGAAGGATATGCGTAAACAGTTACCTCTACGCATAAGGTCTACTCTTACGAGTAAGCCTTAGGCGTAAGGTTTTATATACGCCTACGCGTAAGCTCTACGCATAAGGTTACTCTGTTCCTGCGCGTAATATTTCTTACGCGTAAGACAGATTCCTACGCATAAGCTTGTGTCTACGCATATAACCCATGTTTACGCATAAGCTACTATGTCTACGCATAAGCCTTGATCAAGCCTTCATTATGAATTGTTACGCGTGCAAACTTGTATATAAAATGAATCATAACGTCACGAAACCAATAATGTCACTAATAAGCTTAAACGTTCTATATGTTGTGATTAATAAGTGATAACATAAACTTTAAAATTTAAAGTTCACTAAATCACGAAACTTTTCACGACGTCATTGGACTATTAGACATACAAGTGACTTTGGACTCGTAACAACCATTGACATTATACGTTCAATAATTAGACATTAAAACCTTCTGTTGACTAACATTATGTCTTTCGATAGGTTGGTTCTTTTGGCTAATGTTATTTCAGATCACGACATGGCTGCTCAAATGAATGTGGATGCACCTGAGGTTCTCACAATTGCCGATATCTTCCCTAATGGCTATCCAAGAAAGATTGGAAAGAACAATCTAAGAGTTGACTTTGAAACTCTTTCATGCTCGAGTCTTCCTGCCGATTGCTGTGGATATTCTAAAGAATCATCCATACCGAACATGCTCTCACACTGCCATCGTTCCGAGATCTACATTCAACAATTCCGGAATTCAATGCAAAGGATCAAAGGTCAAAGTGCGGTGACTGTGACGCTCAATCACAAACAGATCACCATCACACATGCAGATCTACGGGCTGTTATTCTAATTCCTGAAATCGAGTCAACCGACTTCTATGCCACACCTACTGAAGAGACAGTTCTGAAATTCCTGATTGATATTGGCTATGATGAAGCTTCAGGGATAATCACTAAGCACTCTCATATGGAGCTTAAGAACATTCCTCAACCGTGGAGAACCCTCTACATCATCATTACCAAATCTGTTTCTGGTCGTGATAGTGGCTATGAGCATCCCAAGCTCATAGAACTACAAATCTTCTGGTCATTAATCAACAAAAAGGACATCAAAATTGAAGCACTGTTATGGGAAGACATGATGTCATTTCTCAAGAAACTTAGCTCAAAGATTCCCTACGTCAGATACACAAAACTGTTGATCCAGAGAGCACTTGGACTTCATCCTGATATTCCCAAGAGGCTCAATGACCCCGACAATCACGATATGTTGACTGAGCCTACCCTATCAGTCAGAATCAAGGAATCGTCTACAAAGAAACAGGGTGTGGTTACCGATCACCTTCGACTAATGAAATCAAAAAGCTCGAGACATACAAAAGGTATCTGGTAGCAGTAAAAGAAGGCAAAGTTGGTCATCTCGATGAGAAATCTTCTAGAACACCTATAAGGAAAACCAGAAGAGGAAGTGGAGGAAGTGCTGCAAGCAGTGAGAGTCAGAGGACGTTCCCCAGGAGGAATCCTCCACGAAAGGGGACAGTTCCCGCCAAGGAAGTTGTTCCTATTCCCGTATCCAAGCCTGAACCGCAGAGAAAACTAATGGACGAGGACTCGAGGGTACGCATCGATGAAGAGACTTTCTACTCAAAGCGCTAAAGATGACACTACAACAGTATCTAAACCTCCTAGTCCTCCAGCAGATCAAGGAAAAGGGAAGACTCTAGTACTTGTGCCTTATGAAGAAAGCTCAAGCTCAGATGAAGAGCAACTGGATAAATCATACAGGAAGAAGTTCAAATTCGTTAGACTTCAACACGTTGCACAACAATTTGCTCAAGAACAAATGGGTGGCCCCGGAGGGTCGAGTGGTAGAGCTCAACTTTCACCATGTCCTGATGCGGTTAATCAACCCGATAAGGGATCTGGTGCCACCACTTTGGTACAACATCAAACACGTGTGGAAGACACTCTTGATTATAACTTTGAAGAACCAGAATTAGAGAAGTTAGAGAAGGTAAAAGCTGATGAAGAAGCTGCAGCTAAAGCCAAAGCTGATGAAACAGCTAAGTCTGGAAATGAAGAAGATGTTGAGTATGATAAGTTTCTTCTCGATAGTCCTGCACGTTCAAAGGAAGAAACTTCTGAGCCACCAAAGGACCCGGAGTCTCCTCACATCTCATCATCATCAGATTCTTCTTCTCACTCTTCACCACTACCATCAAAAAGATCAACCAAATCATCATCCAAATCAGTGAAGAATCCAACTCCATCTTGGATCTCTCAATCAAAGAATCGAATCGTTAAAGCTGTAAAACGAGTCAGAAAGAAAGACGTGCTCTTCAAGAAAATGAATTTCTTCGCTGATCAGATACAGTATCTTCATGATGAGCAAGACAAGATGCAAGTTGAAAGGGAGTATGTACAGAAGCTTATGAAGGATGATCTTCAAGGGAGCATGGACGAGATGATAAAAGGATACTCTCACAAGTTCTTAATGGAGGTCGTTCCGAAACTGACAAAGGAGATGTATACCAGACAACTTTATCCGAATCTCTTACATTTAGCCAAGCAAGCCATGAAATCAACTCCATTGAATTTGAGCATCAATCCAGTTGAAACTACAATCTTCTCAGATGATGAATTGGTGAACCGGCTAGTAGCCCAAATGTCGAAACGCTCTGCAACGTTTGCCTCCCACGAAGCTAAGTTGTTTGAAGCATTGCTGGAATACCAACTCAAGTCATCATTCAGAGAAGAAGCTGTAAGGCCTAAACGATCAAGAGATGACGAAGACAAAGATCAGGATAAAGATAATGAGCCTAAACGCACGAAGAAGTCTGGCGAATCATCCTCCATTCAGTACTCGATGCAACCTCCACCACAAAGGACTCCTGCTCAACAAAGATCCCCTCCTCCCTCTTCTGCAGATAAACCTCAGGATTCTGAGACACCACCCCAGACTCAGAAAACCGGTGATCATTTTGAGTATACGGGGGTGTCGATGAAGAATACCATGAGCCCCAACAACAAACCGCCTCTCCTGACAAAGTACAGAAACCAGAACCCTCATCTAGGCCTAAGAAACAGAAGAAAAAGGCGCCCAAGGCAAACGTCCTATCATGGCTAGATGACGATAACACAGAGGAATTTGAATGGTTTTCTACACTTGTCAATTCCACTCCCTACCCTGCTGAAGGTCAAGATCTGGTAGACGGTAATACATTGGAGCATGCAAAGATATTGCAAGAAAAATTCTGAGTAAAGAAGATGACGAAATCTGAGTTGCGGCGAATCAAGAATGAAGCTTTTCAACTGTTAAAAGATAGCTCAGAAAGTGCCATCGAGGTCGAATATCACCTTGAAAACATTGCTCGAGATATGTCAAATAACATGGATTGGCTCAACCCAGAAGCAAACATCGACTTTACCAAGCGGGACTACCCTCCATATTACACCGACTGGTCTAAACCACTACCAACAATCAGCCAACCAAATGAGCCTAGAATTCCATTCCGATATTTCTTCAACAAAGACCTGGAATTTCTTCTACACGGTGGCGATGGGTCTAGGAAATACGCTACATCTTTGACACTTCCATTCCCGGCAGCAACATACTCTAACTGCATAGCCATCGAGGAAAGATCTAACCACTTGTTCTCCAACGCAGTGGAAGAGTACAACCGAGATGCAATGTATGGGATTCACCATTGGCCGGAACACCGAAGAATCTACTACAAGTCGCTGCCAGTTCGAAATCTCAACATGAAGTGTTCAGTCCTAAAAGTATCGTTGCCATCAAACACGTTGATCTTTCGTCCAAATGGGACTACACTTTTCTCAAGAAGATTGTGGTCAAAAGGCAAGACGAAAGGGATTATGCATTCTCTAAAGCTGACTTTGAGAATCTGTCTATCAACGACATCGAAGACATGTACCTTGCCAAAGTACAGGGTCGCATGAGATAATTCTCCACTGACGTGAATTCATCAAGTCATTGCTCATCTTCATCAGACACATAGTCATCAAAGAACGTGTAGAAGATCTCCAGCTTGCAGTAGAATCTTATCAGACCCGTGTCAACTTCACTTCACCACAGCTTGATATTCCCGACATCAACCAGCTTTCACAATTTAAACTCATCAGCAAACTATTCGGCGTCGTTTACCGCAGTGAACTTTAAAGAAATTGCTTAATGGCGTGTAGAGATCTTCACAAGTTTGGAGATCACACTTTGAAGATGGTTAGGGACGGATTGGCTTATCGGTTGAAGGATATACATCAGAAGATTGGGTCTCCTACGCAATGGAATTATCAAGATCGAAGGGATGTGAAGAGGATCATCATGATGATTGATGAACGGTTGTATCGAAGGGATCAGTTCAGAAGATTGGAAAGCTATGTTGGTGGTCGACCCAGGATAAACATCACCGGCTTTCAATGCCCGGTTCACACTCCTGGAAACATCTCTGGACTACCTGGTACCCCTTGAACTGCTTCTTTCATTATAACTTTGGATGTATGATTTATTATGTCAATGGCTTGTGCACACATTACAGTGTACAACCCGCTCTTGTAAATAAAGGACCCTATGGTACGCTTCAGTGCCAAAATCCTTATAAAAGGAGCCAAAGCTTCTTACTTTTGAGTAAAACCTATCAAACCTTTCATTTTTCAAGGTTTTGCTCAAAAGAACAAGTACTTTCCCTTATGACTTTCAAAACCTCAACTGTTTATATCACTCGTTGAGGGGGAGTACTTGCTAAAAACTTTGTTCACTAATTGTTCACAGTGGTCATTCTTCCCGCATCACTCAAAATGGTCATATTTATTCTCAACTTTTCAAAAATAACATTTTATATGCCATTTTTGAGGGGGAGAAAAATACGTGATAAGAGATATGTTGTGTTTTGCTATATGAACTCTCGTGTAAAAAGACTTCAACCCATGAATTGACGAGATCTTAACTGTTAGTAACTCGAAAAGACTTGTCCGGGACGGGTAATAATTTCAAGCTAGTTCGCTAGTGATGTAAACGTGTCTCGCAAAGGACTTGTCCGAGTAGAATGTACCATTCGAGAAACTCTTGGTAGACATGAACTTTGACGGGCTCGACAACCTTTCGGGGTTGTCCACACCTTCAAGATAGTTATTAGAGCTAGTTGTCACCTAAAAGCTGACAATGCAACTCTTTAACTATGCCACGTAACCGTGTCTCGCGGGGGAATGTCTATCTTGAGTTAATCAATTCAAAAGTGCGCGCTCTTCCCTCACTGTGCAGATTTCCGTCAAAACTCTAAAGCACATGTGGAGGGGGAGTATTTTTGCTAAAAGATAAAACTCTCATAGTGGTTCAAACATGTTTTCATTTACAAACCCTTTGAGAGAATTTCTTGAAAATGGTTTTATGGCAATGGAGTCATAAGGTGATTAAGGTTAGGAATAACCGTCCTATGATCCGCCAGAGCCGGAGGGATCTACCCAAGGACACTACCAATAGTTAGAATTTAGAAGTCCTTAGGTATGATTATAAAAAGGAGAAAATGAGAATCGGAGAAAGAAGGAGTTGAAGAATCAAAAAGAAATGCAAAGAAAATGGTGAAAAGAAATAGCCCTCCAGATTATTCAACTTAGGGCAGACACCGGGTACAATTCATATGCTACTGGTTGTCACTAGATGACACCGGTATTGAAGATTAAAAGTCGTCATGGACCCAGTGGCGCATGCACTAAACCTTCTTAGCCACTCAAGTTTCTCTCAAACGAAGCTTGTTTCATTCTCACAGGGAACCCTACGTAAACTATCGGCTTTCTCTTAGAGATTTCTGGTATTGAAGAAGGAGACCCTCTCCCTAGTCTCCGCTCCAGAAAACCAAAACGCACTATTGAGTCTAGAGCCACGAGATTCATCAAAAGATCTCTTAGGTACACTTGACATTTCATCACTTGATGTTCAACAATAAGAACATCAGTGGTACGTTATCGAGTCCTTCACAGATCTTAGCAATCTGTCTAGAACATTTATGAGAGGTTCACATATGTGATTCTTAATGATTGAATGGAAACTCCAGCCAGGGTCAACATCAAACAGCCCTGACAGCAGGTCGCTTCGGTAACTCCCCGTGGATTACGCTTAGTGGTCTCAAACGGTCTACAGTCGTGAGGTGATGCTTCGGTGTACCTCAGCGACTCATCTGAACCGTAGATGTACTTTGGTACATCGCGTTATCTCACTTGTGGGACTCCGGTTCAGGAACGGCCTTTGTAAGAATTAGAGTTGTGTTTTCACACTATGCTGTTAACACTCTCGAAATTCAAACTTGTAAGTGCCGGAATCCGCTTATTACTAACCGTTTTCATGTTTTCTTCTTATGGAAGCTCTGGAGCGGAATGATCGTGCAGATTCTTCGCATGCTCATACTGACATCATCACTAATGGAAGTTCTATCTAAAAGCAACACAAAAGTCAGAATGATTCTTCATCAACCAAAGAATCTACCAAGTTAAAGACTTAAAGAACTTCATCAAGATGAAATCCAACGCCAAAGAGCGTATGAGTGTGTTGAAGAATGACGTGGAGACACCGTAGCAAAGGAAGGCACTGAGGCAGACTTGATGCAGACAACAACAACATACTATCACTACCATCACAAAGAACAATGATCAAAGAACAAAGACAAAGATGACGTCAAAAGCATAACTGTTCAAAGAAGACAATTTCTCTACACTGGAGAGATTGTTCGAATCAAGGCAATTCTTCTCACAAGAAAGAAGAATGTCAGAAGACGTCAAAGCTACTATTACATCAACGCCTTCACCGTTCATATTCATTCATCACTAACGCTTAGGGGGAGATTGTTGGAAACACTCCTAAACCTTAATCAAGTGTTAGTGATTCACATGTAATAGTTAGCTTAATTATGGCCTTTATGTTTGTTATTAGCCTTAGGCTTATGTAGAAGGCCCATAAGCCTAGGCCTAGCCCAATAAGGAAAAGGATGGGAACTAGGAGTGTTGCCCTAGCTTCCCTCCTATAAATACTCTTGTATAACCCTCAATTGAGGGTTGGTTGTTCAATTCATTTCTTTCACATACATCTCTACGCATAACCGGCTACTCATATCGTGTGTGTGTGTGTTTGATTCATTGTTCAATCGCCTTTATCTCTTTCTATTAAGCTTGTGTGGTAAAACTAGTGACCTAACAAGGACCATGAATAGCTTTAAAAATAGATTGTCAAAGACCAATTTGATGGTTTAAGAACCGCCAAATCCATTTGAACAACAAAGCACGATTAAGGGAAAATAAACTACTAACCCCTAACCCTCCAAATTGTTTTTCAGCCATCACAGTTTTCCAAGACACCCACATGATCTTGCGCTCTTCCAACTCAACCCCCAAGAAAAAAGAATTCCTCATCCTTTCAATATTCTTTAGAACCGCTTCTGGAGCCCTATATAGCGACATAAAGTATGTCGGAATAGCACCCAGAACCGACTTGATAAGAGTCAGCCTCCCTCCCACAGATAATGTCTTTGCTTTCCACTTTGAAAGTTTTGCACTGATCTTATGAATAACCTCCTGCCATGAGTTTATACGTGACATGTTAGCACCAATCTTCACCCCTAAATACGTTAAAGGAAATTTGTTAGCTACACATTCGAAACAATCAGCCAAAAATTGCACAGTTGAAAACGGAACTCCCAAGCCAAACAAGCTGCTTTTTTGGACATTAATCCTCAACCCAGAAGCAAGGAAGAAAACTTGTAACATCATAACAATAGCATTCATATTTTCTCTAGACCACTTTCCAAGAAACATAGCATCATCCGCATAAAAAAGATGAGAAACCGATATCAACTCGCCTTTTCCTATCATTAACGGCCTGAACATGTCTATATCAATTATCCTCTCGAAGGCAACATGCAAGCTCTCCATCAGAAAGATAAAAAGAAAAGGGGATAACGGATCCCCTTGTCTTAATCCCCTATGAGATGAATATTCATCCGTCGGTGATCCGTTCACCAAAATCGAAGCTTTGGAAGACTGAAGACAACCCTGAATCCACCCTCACCATTTATGGCCAAAACCAAATTTTTCCAAGATCTCGTCAAGATAATCCTAACGCACCGAATAATAAGCCTTTCAAAATTTTCCAATATCTCATCAAGATAATCCCAACGCACCGAATCATAAGCCTTTTGAAAATCAACTTTAAAAATTAAGGCTTGCTCATTCCTCGCCTTACACCAAGAAATAACCTCATTAAGAATTAGCGGCCCATCAAGAATTTATCCTCCTTTGATGAAAGCCGACTGAAAGAACGTTTTGAAATTTACTTTAAACACACGAGTAACATGTAGTGAAAACTTAACTTGAATAAGTAGTACATACCTCACGATATAAAGTAACAAATTTATTTTACACCGACCTATGTGAGATAAAAACTATTTTATTTTTATTTTTTTTTTTTTCTTTTTTGTTAATTAAAGTTCATTTAAGTTATGTGCTTTAACCGTTGCCGTAAAACCGAATACTGCCTATTTTACTAAAGATGTTATCGCCCATGAAGATGTTTGATATAGTCCATGCTTCTAGTAATGAAATATATATATAATTCAATAGTCAACAATCGTTCTTTCTTCAACTGTGGTTGATATGGAAACCCCAAATTTACGCAAACTCTTTTCTGATTTGTTTCTCAAATTAACTATTTAGTTAATATCGACTTCTTATGTTTTACCTTAAAAGAAAAGATATCACAGGCTATTTGTATCGATGCTAGTATGCTACTATTGAGATTGACTTCCATAGAAAAATTGCCAGGTTCATGTATTAACTTCTAATTAGTATATGTTAAACATCTATATCTATACTACTTATAATGCACCAATGAATCTCTCTCTTATTAAATTTTCAGACTTTCAGAATTGCAACTAATTTAGCATGATGTACAACACTTGAAACAGCCAAACCTCATTCGTATAACAACCTTAAAACTCCAAAACCAGTACGAAACATACTCTTTTTTTATCCAGCACCGATTAAAAAAAACATACAAAGAAGTAGACAAATCTACTCTCTAACCTACAACACACAAAACAAGCACCCCCCTCTCTACACCAGCCGCCACCACCACCATCATCTAAATCTGTCACCACCATAAAAGAAAAAAAGGAACTCAGTTTTATTTATCACGACTCGAAAACAAAGAACCAAAGATCTCAGTTTTGTGTTCAAAATTAACAAAATCTTTTAAAGATTTATAACCTGAGAATCATCACAGATCTGTGAGAAACAACCACTTCTCTTATATGGTTTAACTGTATATTACTTTAAAAGGGAAGCGATTGTATATTACTTTGGAGATATAAGGTAGGAGTTAGCTTTAACTGAGTTTTGTTCGTGTGGTGTAGGAATGACTGAAAATGAGTTTTTGTTTAATGGAGAGATAAGGTTGAGGAAGTAATGTGTGATGGTAGATGCGTTTTTGACTGCAAGAAGAAATGACTGCCACTTGTATGTGTAGGTTATGACTTATGAGAAATTAGGGTCAAGAGTTGTGATGGGTTGGACTATGGGCTTATTTGGTTGGACCAATCCGTTAGCCGGATATTTTTTTATATAAGTTGGGCTATTAATGGTACTTCCGAATTTAGCTTAAACGAGGAGTGCAGCCCGCTGCGTTGCAGCGGGTATTGTAGCGCCTCTTTAAATTTATTTTTTATTTTTTTTTTGAAATTGTTTTATTTGATAAGTGGTTTTGATGCGTTAATGCTTTGTTTAGCAGCGATAATTAAGTTTTGTAGCTGCATATCATAGTATCAAAAACACCGAATAACCATAGGCAGGGTACTGTAAATGGTAAATCAACACGTTAAACATAGATAACTATACTGCATTAAAAACTTAGATATTCGTTCAAAGGTCCTTGCTGACAGTTTTTACAAACGCTAGCATTGATAGGTAAATGTACACAACGATGATAAGTGCCACATAACTAAGGCCAAAAGATTGACATCTACTGATGCTGATAGTGGTGGCTACGCCTAATAGTAGTGTGCGTGGATTATGTACATCTTCCGCCGCAGATATTTACCAAAATTTGTGCAACGTTATAGCATTTGCACTTTTACGATCACATATATACGTAGATAGGGTAGATGGCTGCTACTTAGCAGAAAAAGTTAGTACACCTTTTGCATAGGTTCTTTTGTTGTTGGGTCATCAGTCAGTCTTGGCCCTTTTTGGATCACGTGTTTCGGTTTCATCTGGCGGAGTTTGAAATAGTTGTCTTCGTGTAGCTGTAGTAGCCGTCGCTCCTTGTTGGTGTTCTTTTTCCACGGCCTCGGTTGAAGTGATAGGTGGGGTGAGTGTAGTGGTTAAGATTTCTGTAGGTGACATTGATTCAGCCCGGATTGGTTTAGGAGTTGAAACAGAACTTTCACCTTTGTCTTCCCTTTCTTTGGCAAGTGGTGGTAGAGTTGGGGCGGCCAGTGTTGGAGGCAATGCGGGCGGGCCTGGTTCAGTTGCATCGTCGAGAACAAACCTTGGGAAATTTCTTTTGCTTCCTTTGCCAAAATGCAACATGAACATGTGTTTTGTATGTTCTAAATCCTTCAATATTGATGGAGCTTTATATGGGTCTGGGTCTGGTATGTAGCTGAGCACCTCTGAACATGCTGGTAGGAGTTTCTCGGCCTGTGGGCTAAAACATGTGAGGAGTAGGCTCCCTGTAACGTCGGCGATGATAGCTTTGAAGCAGTAGCTGCATATGAAATATAGGTTAGCTTTAGTTATTCATGCTTTGAGATTTATATTTAATCTTGTTTGTGTTAGTCTGCATAGGATTGTTGTCATACATGTAATTAGGAATGATTTTGGTTCCTGGTTCCTGGCAATGCCAATGCGGCGATTTATCATCAATTTTTTGGCCACAGGTTCTGCATTTATTTAGGTACCACCCTTTATCTTCTTCAATCGTCATTATAACAGCCTCTGTTGTGAACCTTTGTTGTTGCTGTATAGTTCATACCGTCAGTGTCTTTGTAAATATTTATAAAGTATTTAGCTACAAAAGACCTATATTTTACCGTTAGGGTGTCGGGGTTCATTTGCCAAAGTTCTGAGATTGTTAAAAGCTGGTCGTCGCCTGATTCTTCTACCTCAGCAGTCTCTGTTAGTAATGGGACTCTTGGAACTGTTGCCAAAACATCATCATATCTACATGACAATGTTAAGTTAAAACCGTTTCAATTTGAATACTGTATGAAAAATTTAGCGAATCGCTAGCCATTTACATACACTGCTCGTATGTGGTTCGCCTCATCGACAACTGGATTCAAATAGTAGTATGTAGCAGGGGTTGCAGAAAGTTGGATATAGCCTGCGCTTGTTAATTTTTGGCAATTAGTTTTTGGAAAGCGTAAACACGTAGTAGTAAGGTGCAGCGAAACCTAACCTGCATATCTTTTAACTAAGCATGAACTGACTGCTATGATGACCGGTTGCTCTAGCGGTAATGCCATCTGTAGTTCAAAAGATGTGGCCATTTCATTCCACAAACTCAAGCGTACACTATTTCCACTGTAAAAGAATATATAAAAAGGTAAGCATTCATAGTTTTGTAATTTTTATGAATGAGTGCATGTGGATAGGCATACTTGAGGTTTTGTATCTCAACGTTCTTTCTGAGTATCCTGTTGGTCATCGGACCTCCGAATTCCTTGATTCTTGAAACATTTATGATGATCCCTATGTAATCTATAGATATCTCAGTTAGCTATGGATGAATGTTTATAAAGCAATTATATGCTTCAATAAGAAATGCACCTGTTAGCATGGCGTCACGTGTGTCCGCACGCTGTCCCAGTTCATTGTATGCTGTAAAATTAAAGTAGTGTGCTGGGAATGTGTCATCTTCAAACGGAGTAACTTTTGTATACCTTCCGAAAAGCAAAGTGATATCGTTTTCCAAAGTTCGTTGCCAACTATCAGTTCTCTTACATCCAAAGCCTTGTATCTTGTAGCACGAATTTAGCTGTAGCGTTGCGTCATATTGCTTGATGTCACGAACTTCAAAATTCGCCTGGATTGCATGACCCTATAAAATGGTTGCTGTTAGAAGCAATAACGGTTGCAGTAAAGTAACTTTATGAATGTATAGCGTTCAATTGTACCTTTCTGTCTAGTAGGATAAAACACATTCCTGTTGGGTTTGGGTCCGGTACATTTCTTGATATCCATTTCCGATACACTTTAGCTTCCAAAGTCTGATTAGCGTTTGTCGGATCTATGTCAGCTATGTCTACGATGTTGGATTCTGTCTCCAGCATCTTTCCTTTATTCTTTGCGCGAATTTCGGCTATTTCCTCTTCAGTACGTGCGCATCACTGATTGATGTGACATTCTTTGATTCCGGGTCAGCCATGAGTCTGCACAATGCCATTCACACCAGAACTGTAGTGAGGATATTTAATATTTTAAAGAACTAACAATGATGACCGAAAAATGTCAATAAACACGTTTATATCGGTAAAGGGAACTATTCAGATAAACTAAAATGTGAATAAGCATGGGCAGCAGAGCTTAAAAAGAATTTGGTGCATATACAAATAATTTAAACAGGCATGTGTGTACACTAAAACATATGAATGTAGTATATTAAGATAACATAACTACTATACGTATACAACAGTGCCAATCTGCATAACGTTTTTCAAGTGTTATAGTGGGCTTATTCACACGCGAATCTAACATATGTATAGCATGAAATTGGTTCAAGTAAATGAAGAGCAGGATTGCTGCAATGGAGGACTATAAGCATGCAGTTTTAAAAAATGGAAAACACAGGTTACGATAATTTCTCGGAGCAAATGAAAACAAAGGGTCGCGCCGAAGATAAATGAAACCTGACGTCGGCGAATTTTATTTAGGAAATCTCTGTATACAATGTTTTTGGTGCTGTTGATTAGCTGCCCTGGCTGATTTTCAATGACGATTTTGAGGCCATCTGGGGAGGTGGCTCGTGAAAGTGCAACATATAGCTGCCCGTGACCAAATATAGGTTCCGGCAAGTATACCCCGATCTTCTTCAACGATTGGCCTTGACTTTTGTTGATGGTCATCGCATAACATAGTTTGACTGGGAACTGCCTGCGCTTAAAAGTGAATGGCATTTTCTCTTCTTTATACGTCAAAATTATCCTTGGCAGAAATACTTTCTGTCCCAACCGTGTCCCGCTAATTATTTTTGCCTCAATAACTCGAGAAAGCAGCTGATTCACGATCATTCGTGTTCCATTACACAGGCCCCCAGTTAAATTTAAGTTGCGAAGAAGCATTATTGGGCTGCCAATTTTGACTTCTAACTTATGAGGTGGGAGTCCTGAGAAGGTCATGGAGTTAAGGTACTCCATTGGATATAGCAACTCTGAGGCACCTCCGTCGTTACCAATCGGGATAGCTTCGTCAGCGCTACTATAGAAGTATGACGTCCCAGCTACCCTTTCCAGTATCTGTGCATTTATAACATCTGCTGTCTCGTTCTTAGGACAAACGATGGCTTTTTCTTGGAAACTTGAAGCACTTGGATGTTGAAGAGATGTGGAGTCATAAATGAAATCGATAAGTTTTGACAGCCCTGACTCGGTTGCGGGGAAGCAATATTTGTCCGGTACGTTAATCCAAGAGGTGTTTTCAGGGTCTGTATCATCTTTCACTCCAATGTTACCATCTCCGATGTCAAGAAGCCACCGAGAGAATGTTGACGTCTCTTGTTGTTGTATAGCTGTCATCGCTGGTCTTCGTAGCCTCATATTTTCTTGCAAGACAAATATTTTGAAATGGCTCCAAAGGTATGATTCAGCAATTGAGAGGGCAATAATTTCATGTTTTCGAGCCCCTTTCTTGATAGGAAGCGTTTGCCTAAAGTCACCACCTAATATGACAGGCTTGCCTCCAAACAGACTTTGTGGTTCATTGAAAACGTCCCTCAACGTTCTATCTAAAGCCTCAAAACACCTACGTTCACTCATCGGGGCCTCGTCCCAGATTATTAAATCTGTTTCTTTGAGCAAGTGTCCTAGCTGTGTCCCCTTTTTTATAGTACACACTGATTCCTCGCTTAGTTGTAAAGGTATCTTAAATCTTGAATGTGCGGTTCTGCCAGCTGGCAAGAGGAGCGACGCGATACCTGATGATGCAACTGCCAGAACTATGCGGCCTTCTGAGCGTAACGTTGCTATGAGAGCGTTCCATAAAAACGTTTTGCCTGTACCTCCATGGCCGTATACGAATAAAAGTTCTTGTTTCTTCTGAGTAACAGCCGTCATAACAGTATCGTAAACCGCTTTCTGAATGCTGTTCAATTGCGGAACCATGGTGCGACTCTGTGCAGCTAACTCTTCCCTATTGTAGTTCCTTTCTTCCATAACGACCCTGTTTCTAAACATGTGAATTAGCCCTTCGGGTGGCGTTGGGAGGCCATAGTCTTTCAAAGATTTGTTGTGTAACTGTAGCAGAGTTTGAAGCTCATATAAAGCCCCGCCTCGTAGTTCAGGCTCGTTTACGTGTAGTGGTCGAATGCCCAACGACTGTGACAAAATGAACGGAATGTCCTCCGACATCTGCCTCCAAAAGGTTTCCCAGACCACCAATGGATTGGAAATATCTGTGAACACCAATATTTCCGAAAAAAGCGCCCTCAACTGTGATGAGGTAGCTGTTCCAGAAGCTTCTTGCATTGCTGTTATCCACTCTTGATCATCATGTAAAAGACCTAACGCCTCACATGCTAGCCTGTTTGTAGGATACTCCTGGCCGTTAACTGTGCGGATTGCAGCAAACGAAGTGCAACCTTTCTGATGACATAACAACATCCGTTGATAAAAAAGGTCCCCAACGGTAGGATGAACATACGTTAACCTACCGATAGATGGTCTGGCTAAATTGCACCTTGGGGACCAAGCCTTATCGGCTTTAGACCAAACAAATTCCGAAGGAAACTCTAGGTATGTCAAATGGCGCCCACATGCATATTCTTCGTTAAATGCTAGCCACTCTGTAAGTGTCGTTTTGGCCGACCAACTGTAATTTAAAATACCTCTCAGCCGGTGCGAAGCTCTGAATGTCACAGTCTGCATGTTCTCTAAGTGAACCGCAAGGATTTGGACTGCCGGGTCTCTGCTATGTATGTCAAAGCCTAAAATGCGCCAGCAAGCCTCGTGTGGACCTATGTATCTGCCATCTACGAAGTTACTAATTTCATCTATCCGAACCTGTGACTGATTCATAGAAGTAGATGCCGTTGCAGCCCCCGTCGCCGCCTCTCCTATTTCTCTTGTAATTTTTGCCATAATCCTATTAGTACCTTTTGAGATGTACTTGAACAAATATTTTATCAACATCGACCATCCACAGTACTCTACGTTTATATGGGCGTAGAAAGTCATACATAGCAGATAGTTGTAAGGAACCACATAAGCGTTATCTAACCGTACGCTGTGCCTGGTTTCGTTGAATGGGATATCTCGTCTTCTGTAATGGACGTATCCGGAGTTATCAACGAAAGTCGCGCCACAATACTCCTTTGGAAAGTATTTCCTGCAAACCTGCCTATCTCGCATACATGGAGCATTCGGAAATGCCATACCACATGGTCCGTGCACCATAAACTCAGTAATTACTCTAAAGCCCTGTGGATCTTGTTGTGGGTCAGGAAGTTCAGCGGTTATGTATCTGTCAATGTCCGCATCCCTGAGTGGACGGCCGCCATGGTTGGTCCACAGTAGTGTATGACAATGAGGAAGTCCACGCTTCTGAAACTCAACGGTGTATAAAACTGGGACGAAGAAAAGGGTAACGATCAGTGCTATACAATACTTTAATTTTACGTGAACATGTATATAAGAACTGTGATATAATTTCATAATAAAGTATGGGAGAAAGCAAAGTGCACAAACCTGCGGTAACCGTTCCAAAAGGCCTGTGGTCGCGTATAAACTTCACGAAGTCATGAATCTTCCGCTCAAAAATTCTGTCAATTACATCTGGGCGGTCAGCTGCTGATAAGAGTGGATACGCCTGCAAATAGTCCTCCACCTCTGGCCACTTTGGGTTACACGTAAAAGTCACAAAGAACGACGGGTTTCCATGCTTTCTGCAAATAGCCAACGCGTCAAGGTAGTGACTATACATATACCTAGGCCCTCCGGTAAATGAGGACGGTAAAATGATCCTAGAACCGACATCAGATCCATCTACATCCCCTCTTGCTATTGCATCATGAAGACCAGCCTGGTAATCCCCCCTTATATCAGCCTGATTAGACCTAATGAAGTCCATTCTATTTTGTTCGATGCTACAATAGGCCGTGACCACATACTGCTGAAAAAGCCGCCCTCCCCTACTAAGAAGATTGTAATACCCCAGGCGATCATGTAACTGGTATGTATAAAAAGCTTTCATCGACATCCGTTTCCCTCTACGTGTGGCGACACCTTCAACGTTTAGGTACTTAAGATCAGTATGGTACCCCTGCTCACCATAAAGGAACAGTAACGGAAATTGTGCTGACATGTAACACGCGTGTAACTTACTTATCCGCTGTACATCCCCGGAATGTGTTTCCAAGACTATATCAAAATCGCTTTCCGTTTCAACTGTATCGTCTAAAATTATAGCCCCAATAGCATCCGCTGTAGGCCGATCATACTGTGACGATAGACCTTTACTGAACAAAGCAACCCTAAAGTGAGGCACGTCATTTTCTTGAAGCCTGTCCCTAGCCATTCTGAATAGCTGAACCAATGCGTTGTTGTGGTCCAAAAACTGTATCAGCGACTGTACCACATCCTGTCTGGCAACAGGCCTAGCAGGTGTGTTAAAATGGCCCACACGATGTTGTACCTCCTTATCCGTGTCGTAAATATATAGCTGTAAAAAATGGGGGTCTTTGCCAGGTTCAGGGCACAACCTACCTATCCGATGATAGATTTGCCCTGATATTTTGAAGACATAAGGACCACTCCCAGCATTAACAGATTCATCTATGTTTGCTCCCAACGACGTCATAGCAAACATTTGGTTATACATCCTTATGTTCTCGATGAAATGCCGATCTGAGAAAAGCTGATAAATAAGTGGTGGATAAGCACGTGCAACAAAAAGCTTCACCCGACCCTGTAAACAGCACTTGTGATATAAAGGACCGGTCCTTCTAGTAGATATTGAAAGCTTCTCCTCGTCCCAAAATTTGGCGCGACAGTAACGACACACACGGTCACATTGACCAAGGCGCCTATATTGTTGTGGCGGGCCTGTATAAAAAGTAACGACCCAAACAGTAAACCATCGAGCAAAACTGAGCTGAAAAGTGCTAGCGTAAAATTATAGTATTAATCTCACTTACCAAACATCGCACCGTGGTTCTGTGGTGTCACATTTGAGCGTTGTTGCTGGGCATGAGTACCTGCTGCATCAAATAACACATATGAGAAACCCCAAAGTGACCACAAACGGAGAAACAAAATCAATAACGAAACACGAACCAGCACCATCAGCGGCAGAACTATTTCCTTCAGGTTGAGAACCTACAGACATAGCAAATTTAAAATTTTAAGAAAATTCCAATAAACACAATTTAAAACGATACTATTAAGAAACCATAAATAAAATGACTGACTCGGATGTTGGGTCGTTGAATGATCTCTTCCATAGTCCAAACGTTCTAAACCACACAAAGCAAAAGTTTAAGAAATATTACAGCAATAAACATTCAGCATAAGGTAGGCGTTAAGGTGAAGCTAAGACACAATTTTTCATGTGCACATAAGACAGCAATGGAAAAGGAAGAAAGATTAAACAAAAAAAGAAAGCCTAAATGAAGATAAGATAGTATTTCTGTTTTGTTTGTGTGGTCACTGGTGATGCATAGAAAAATGGGAAAAAATCTAACTTTCTTTTTTTATAATGTTACTCACCTACTCCATTACTTATATTTTCTAAATGTTATTTGCTATGATGTCCTCTCAGTGCATCCAACTTAAATAAGGAGTTATGTTAGCCTTTTTTTTTTGTTTTCTTAGTGTATTTTGTAAGTGTCATTTTACCAAACATAGTGCCCAAAAATGAATGTAAAAGAAATCCCAACGCATATACCTTGCAACGGTCCTGTCGTTGTAACCGCAATGTTAGAAGGTGCAGCGTCCGAACTCACACTCGACGACCGGCCCTGTACAACATTCCTGGCCAGCAACTCTGTAATAGAAATGGCAAGAACAAAAAGTGTTGTTAAAACGATAAGAATGATATAAGCCACACATAGCGGACTATAGATAATACAACACGACACATGAAACCAGCATCCAAAAGATGAGGCCGTAACCAAACAACCCTCCAACATACCTGCATCGACGTTGCGCCGCTTATGGTTCGACGCACTCTCTAACGACAGGCCTGCAACATGAGAATTTACCATGACACATATGAATGAAAAATTAAGAAGAACATCAACCATAAGTGGTAACCACCAAAGAAAAAGGGTTCGCGCGCGAAACGTACCTGTGAAGTCTAAACGGCTGCCACCATTAAAGGAGCTACGACGGTTTTCGCCAGTCGATGAAGAAACCGTTTGCGACCCTAGGTATTCACGCTTTCTCTTCGCCCCAGAAGAAGGGCCAGCCAACTGTTGAGGTACATCCTGTGGCATGCATGGATGCGTAGAAGACTGGACACGGATGTGTTGTGAACCCCCGCGTTTTAGCGTTTCGTTACAACCACCAGCAACCACAGGATCAACCAACATCTCACGTGCACCAATTTTTTTGAGAGGTTTGTTCTTTGTTTTCATTTTTTCTCAAGCATTTAGCCACAAAGATTGACAAATAACAGTAAAAGCAACTTAAAAGCAACAAATATCATACAACATCAACAACAATAAGGTTCATGCAACATTAAAGGAAACACGTAAGCCATCACGCATCTAAGAAGACATAAAGCAAGAAAAGAATCATCATAAGAGCATAAACCCAAACATGAAAAGCAGTAAAAAGACATGCAAGGAACAAAATGAAGGAAAGGAAGCGTCACCTACCAAAACCCTAGAGATCTGAAGAAAATATGTTTTACCCTCCTTTGAAGAAACCACAGAAGAAACGATATATATCCCATAATAACAGGCCGGGTAAAAACCACAGCAACAAACGGGCCACGTAACGGACTGATGCCCAAGATGGGCCAAAACGCCTAAAGCCCCAAAAAAAGCGAATATTCGAGGGAATATGGTTGTGTTTTAGTATATAGATAGAATTTTGGTTGGGATTGTTTTACTAATAGTGCTGATGTTGACGTTATTATACATAGAGTAAATTGCAAAAATCGTCCCTGTGGTTTGCCCAGATTGCAAAAATCGTCCCTGGGGTTCGCTAATTGCAGGCGGCGTCCCTGTGGGGAAACTTTTTCATCATTTTGGTCCCTGGATTTAACTATCGTTAAATGAATTCCGTTAGAAGTTACACATTTAGCCCTTTTGGCCAATAATCGTTGCAGCGTCCATCCTTTAAACCACAGGGACGATTTATGCAATTACACAGTTAGTCCTCAATACAAAAACGATTGCACCTTTAGTCCTTAATACATAATTTCAGTTAAAAAAATTGCACCGTTAGTCCTTTATACATAACCTAAGTTAGTCCCACCACCACCACCACTTACCACCACCACCACTACTCACCGCCACCCACTGCCACCACCACTACCACTACCACCACCACCACCACCACCAATACCCACCGCCATTCACCACCACCACTGCCACCAGTTACCACCACCAATCATCGTCTCCACCCACGTCTACCACCACCACAACCAATCACCACCGCCACTCACCACCGCCACTAACCACCACCACCACTTACAACCACCACCACCCAACACCACCAATCACCACAAAAAAAAATAATAATAAAAAATCAAAAAAATTTGTAAAAAAAATCAAAAAAAAAAAATTGATTTATTTTTCAAAATTTTCAAAAAATTTTATTTCTAAAAATTGTTTTGAAAAAAATTAGTTCGAATTATTTTTTTGAAAAAAAATATTATTTCGAAAAAAAAATTTGAAAAAAATTTTATTTCGAAAATTTTTTTTTGAAAAATATTTCGAATTTTTTTTTTGATATTTGAAATAATTTTTTTTGAAAAAAATTTGAAATATTTTTTTTCCAAATTTGAAATTTTTTTTTTCAAAAAAAATTTTTCGAAATAATATTTTTCAAAAAAAATTTTCGAAATTATATTTTTTTTCAAAAAAAAAATTTCGAAATAATTTTTTTTTTTTAAAATTTTCGAAATAAAATTTTTTGAAAATTTTGAAAAATAAATCAATTTTTTTTTTTGATTTTTTTTACAAATTTTTTTGATTTTTTTTTGGTGATTGGTGGTGTTGGGTGGTGGTGGTTGTAAGTGGTGGTGGTGGTTAGTGGCGGTGGTGAGTGGCGGTTATTATCACAAAAAACTTGTAATCGAATAATATTGTTCGTCAAATTTTTTTTATTACAAGTTATGTTGGGTCGAGTACTATAAATTTTAAGTTTGGATCGAGTATTACTAGTTATGTTGGGTATAAGCTAAATCATTTTTTGGACTATCAATTCCTGTTTGTATCAAATCAAAACAAAAATTAACTCAAAACTCACCTAATTCGTGACTCATATCACGTGGGTGCACTAATATATTAAATAAAATAGTATGTTATTGCTTAACGATATTACAACAAAAAAAAATCTCTTTTTCTATAAAATAATTGTCACAGTAAACTCTACTAACTTGTAAAGAATAATAGCAAAATATTGTTTGGCAAAGTTTTCAATCACAGGGTATCCGCAGCCGCAACGCGCGAGTACCCTGCTAGTCTCTATTAAAAGTAAGCGGTGCTTCATTAGTTTAATTCTTTTAAAAAATTAGTAAATGATCTCTTCAGGTCTACTTTTTTGAAAAAAACACACACATTTAATCGAGTTAAAATATCGTATTCGACTTGTCTAATCATATAAACTATGATGTGGTAAGCTTGCTAAATTAGCTAAGGGGGTGTTTGTTTCATTAAGATGTTTTGGGTCTGAATCTGACTACCATATCTTATTGGTAAGAGATGGTTATAAAGTCTAAATCTGAATGAAATAATGTTGTTTGTTTTTGTATAATTGTCTAAATGATTTCAATTGTCTATTTTTTTAATTGTTTATTAAACTATCACAATACGAGGACTAGATACTTTGTGTAAACACGAAACGAAATATTTTTATGAAAAGTTTTACACAATGATAAACTATTAACTAAATTATCTTAAATATAACATAGTAAAAAACTATTTGTACTTATTATATAGATGACCACAAGCCTAACATATAATAGTATAACATTTCAAAAATATAACAAGACACAAATGGGATCAATGTCTCTTTCTCACAAACTCTAATGACAAGAGGCAACAATTATATTTTGGGATGATTTCATATTTACCCAATCTAAATATGAAAATGTCATATATACTCAAAATATAACTTTTGAGTGCATGATGTACAATACATTTAAAGCATGTTTTGGGTAAATATGACATTATCATGTTTTAGTTGGGTAAATATTGAATTGCCTCTTATATTTTTGTCACGACCGTCATGCAACGTGGTTGAATTTCTTAAGAAATAAGGACTATTATGAAGGTCATTGATACGTTTATATATAATCAACAGTCATAATATGTTTTATTTTTTCTTCTTTTTTTTCAACAAACGTTTTTATTTTCTCAACAAGCTTGAAATGATGGCGAAGTTATAATCTCACTCGGGCCACGAGTGAAAATGTCCTTACACAAAACAAAAATAAAGCCCAATATGTAATGGGCCCTTTTTCAATTTTACCCTAAAGCTATAACTAACCCTAAATATATATTACTACTTTACTCTTTCAACCATAATAACATATGTGTTGCAGTCACCAAAGACATATCTAAACCAGATGAGATCACTAAACCACGAAACATAAAACCTCTTGAAATTTTTCCAAAACAGGTTGGTGGTTTTCTTGCTTTTGTTCTTTCTTATTTAAACGAACCACAATCATTTTTTTTTTATTATTTTTTTATTTTTTCATTTCTATAATCTTGTTTTGAAGAACAAGTTCTTGCTGATCGATGAAGGGTTTTTTGTGAAAATCTTTACAGATTTTGTGAACAATATCTTGAAAAAGAACCTGAGATCTTTGTTATGTTGTTTATGTTATATATATATTTTTCTTTGTTACATTTTACGAAACACAAACAAAACTTGGTCTCAAACTTGAGAGGTGGCTGAAGATTTTCGAGGGTTAAGAGACGGTCAGACCTAATCACCAACTCTTACTCAGTAAGATCTTTACATCTTACCGCGTCTGACTCAACAAAAAAAAACAAACACCCCCTTTGTCTGACCGCGTCTGACTGAGTAAGAGTCAGAGGCGGTTCAGACGTTTTTGGCAAAAACAAACACACCCTAACTTTGAAGAAAATGCTTACAAGCTGATTATAAATAAAGTTGCAAAGGCAAAACAGATTATCTTTGTATTGAACAGTTGGACTTAAGTTTTATGGTCTGATCCTTATGTTCATCTTTACGCCAATCATGTACATTGTACATATTGTGTTTAAAGAACTCACATATACTGGGTTCAAAACGACGTCGTATTGAAAGAAAAACATTGCTTTATGTTAATTGGTTTTTAAAGGTTTTTTTTTTTTTTTTTTTTTTTTTTTTTTTTTTTTTAACTTAATTGGTTTTAAAGTAGTAAACACTAATTTATAGAAATTTTTCCTCAACGTAAACAAGGATTACAAACCTTTTTTTTTTTTTTTTTTTTTTTTAATGTTTTGGCAAGAATACTTTGGGATGGGTTGTTTGATTTTTAATCGATAGACTCAATGAATGAATTACTTAGACTAGCAGGATACCCGCGCGTTGCAACGGCGGGTACTCTGAAATAAATTTTTTAGGTAAATCATATATTTTAGTTTATTATGTTCTTTTTGACAATAAATGTACAGATAAGAATTTTGTTTAGCCCGTGCCCGGTCGGGCTCAATACTTTGGGATGGGTTGTTTGATTTTTAATCGATAGACTTAATGAATGAATTACTTAGACTAGCAGGATACCTGCGCGTTGCAGCGGCGGGTACTCTGAAATAAATTTTTTAGGTAAATCATATATTTTAGTTTATTATGTTCTTTTTAACAATAAATTTACAGATACGAATTTTGTTTAGCCCGTGCCCGGTCGGGCTCGAGCCCGTATGGCCATGCCCGTTCGGGCTCGACCCCGTTTGGACCGTACCCGTTCAGGCTCGGGCTCATTTGGGCCGTTGCCCGTTCGGACTTGAATATTTGTATAATGTGCTTTATTATTCGTATTAGTGACATTTAATGCATTAATTGTATTTAAGTTGGTTGTACAATATGCTTGATAAATTGTATTTCTTGTGTAAGGGGTGTTTTAATAACTGCATTAATTGTATTTATTGACCAGTTAATTAATTAACTATGTTAAATATCTTGATCACATATATATTGCTTTGTATTTTGTACATTAGGCTTTAAGACTTGTAAGTCTTAAAATTAAGATTGATGAGAAAGATCATTATTAGTGCATTGTGTATTGTACAATAGGCTTTGTATTTTGTAAGTCTTAATTTTAAGACCATGAGGAGAGAGATTCATTTCTCTATTATAAGTAGTATAGATGATCTAGTAACTTTTTACGTTAGAACCAACTCTTCTAAACAACCACATACAAATGTCGTAGAGTTTTCAAAAAAAGAAAATGAAATTAAAAAAATAAAGACACAAACACAAAACAAATAAAAAAAAAAAAAAAAAAAGTTTCATATTTAATTGGTTTTTAAAGTAGCAGACACTAATTTATAGAAATTCTTCCTCAAAGTAAATAAGGACTAGAAACCTTTTTCTAAAAAAGTTTGGCAAGAATACTCTGTTTGAATTTTAATCGATAGACTCAATAAAAGAATTACTTAGATGATCAAGTAACCTTTTTACGTTAGAACCAACTCTTCTAAACAACCACATACAAATGTCGTAGAGTTTTCAAAAAAACAAAATGAAATTAAAAAAATAAAGACACAAACACAAAACAAATAAGAAAAAGAAAAAAGAAAAAAAGAAAGAAAAAAAAGACACAAATACAAAACAAAAAAGTTAACAAACCAGATCAATTATCCTTTCATCATTTGTCCAAACAATTTGGTTGCAATTTTAACAACCACATTGTCTACAAATTCATGAAAGAACAATGCAATATTTATGGCAACTTGCATTACCAACAAACATTTAAATATATAACCTTGCAAAATTTCTTTTCAATGGCCTACGTGGGATCACAACTAATCCCTTTTACTAGAGCATCAAAATGACATATGTGATAACATAATCTGCCTTGACCTTTCTTTTGAAGCTAGAATAAAATATCAACCTTTCTAATTTACGCTATATTTGTCATTCACTTAATAGAGAGCCATGTTATCGATCGATGTTAATAGCATGGCCGACTTCTATAGCTAAAATTGAAATTTCCATGTAATCAAATGAATTTTGTACATTACTCAAATAATTTATTTTATAAAAGAAGACCATTGCAAAATATTTGCTCAATGACTCGAGCTTACAATATCTAACATTTTTGATCATTTAGAAATATTTGAATGGTCAGACAAGAAGTAGAAGTGCAACATGAAGACATACCAACAACATTAAACTCCACAAATACGTAAGAACAAGAAACACCTTTTAGATCAAACATGTAATACGTATACGGGTAGTTTATATGTCCTATGATACCAACGGGTAGCATCATTAGCGGCGAAGGGAAGTAAACAAACATTGGATGTGATGGACCGCAATTGTTGCCACCCGACGAGATATAAGATGGTGGCGGATATCAGGGAGTCAGGGACAAAACTAAAAGGGACCAGGTGCACAAAAAAACTTAAACCATAATTGTATGGGTAAGTTTTTGGAACTACGCGCATTAACATCGAGGTTTATTGGAAAAATTAACAATAAAGAGCATAAATTTATCGGTCCTGTGACACAGCGGCAAGCCCTAATTTTCTGTCACGTCACTGGTGGATATGATTTTGACATTGGAGGAGTGATACCTAGTGATAAATCAAAATAAGAAAATCCTGGTGGTGAAGCAAATTGAAGTTACGTGGTTTAAATGTGATGGTGGGTTGAATGACGTGGTCGTGAACGGAGGAGATGGTGAACAATTAGTGCATGAAGAACTGTATTAAATCTAGTGAATATTAAAAGAAAAAAGAAATCTAGGCTCATTATTGGATTGCACATTTGGGCCCTATTGTGTTTCATGTGCAGAAAAGACAACTCAAATACAATTGTGACCGTCGTGTTTATGAAAATTATATTTATGGGAGTGAACGTGTTTTTAACACAAAACTGATAAAAGACACTAATTGACTAATATGTAGTTTGTTATCAACTTTAATCATGAATGCCGAAAAATTGTGTAATGAGAGTAGGAATCGAAAATGTCACTAGACGGAATTAAAAAAAAAAAAAAAAGTATTTGTTTACATTTATAGATTGTAATCTTTTATATAATAAAACAAAACCCCTATTGGGAATTTTTTATTTCAAAAAATTCAAACCATACCTTATTTAGTAATTATTTTATTAATTCGATTTTTATATTTAGTTGAGAAAAATATTAAAAGCTAAAGTATTTCCTAATTTACTAAAAAAAGATTAAAAAAAACGTTTTTGTTTTCTTCAATTTGTATTTTTGATAAAAATAAGTTAAAAAATACATGTGTCAAATATAAGAAAAAAGAAAACTTTCATAAGACGGGTTTTATTCAACACAATTTGGGGGGCCAAAGTGTAAATTATGTTATAAATGTCTCAAGCTCTCCTCCTAAGAAACCTTTGATCCAAATAACCCACAATCGAATTCCGGCCACCGCCTAAGAAATCCGGCCACTTCCACCACTTCTGTCAATAACGTGTACAAATTTGTGACCAGAATTAAAACAAAAGTATGTGAATAAGAGGTTATTTGTAAATTGCACTAAAGGTGTTCGATGTTATGCCTTTGATAATTTTTGTGTTAAATTTTATTATTTTTATGCACAATTTTGATTTTTTCTAGATGTGGGTTTATGTAAAGTTCTGGATTTAGTATATCTTTATGAGTTATCTAGGGGGTGTTTGGATGTTTGTTCTGAAATTGATTATTGTGATATGAATAATCATAATGAAATATATAATATGATGTTTGGTTTTGTATACTGGAGCTGATAATGGGATTGGAAGTAGGCAACTACATGAAAGTGGGTGCATTACTGCATTGGATAGTGTTTTGAGTTTTGGACATGCCTTTGCATTTTAAGCTTTGATAAGATGTTGTTTGAGCGCCAAATTATTGCCACAATTTATGTATTGTAACAGAAAACTAATTAGTTAAAAGGTGATAATCAGTATCCTATTCAGAACTTAATTTCAAATGGCTCAAGTTAGTTTATGTTAGGGGACATGTAGTAAGTCTTTAGTTGTTTACTTGATAGGTGGAGTGAAATGTACAGGCGTATAAAAGGAATTCAATATTTAGTGCAAAGTCAGGATGACGAAGGCTAAGCAAGATGACAACGGGTAATCTAATCTTTTTATAATGAAAAATTGTAACCGATTTCTAATCATTCAAGGCTCAAACCTAAACTACTGATAATTATTTATAGTTAGTTGTTGATGCATTTTTGTGTTGATGTTGCTACTGATTAGTTGACTTAGGAAGTATTTAAAATCTACCCCAAATGCAACTAGGAGCCCAAACCCTTGCGTGAAGACAGTTAAATTTCAGAAAACAACCTTTAATGAGAAATGGTCTAAAACTTTGACAATTATTATGATTTTTTTTTCTGGCTAAACAACTATTGAAACTCTTTATATCCAAATAGCCTTAAAACTGATTTGTCCAAACACCCCTTAACGTGATTGTGATGTCTAAATAACCCCTAAATTCAGTTTCTTTTTATAAAAAAGCTCCAAATATAGTCTATTTTGTCCAAAGAGCCCTTACATACGTGCTGAAAAATGTTGAAAGAAAGAGTTGATGCCATAAATGCGAATATGTGATACAGTGCATATGCTAATAGATGGTCAGATGCAATCTATAGAAGATCATTCTGATCCATTCACTTATTAACAGGTCTGTTATGTGTTTTATCTTAAACAAATTAAATGGGTCAAATAAGTACTTCTACTAAAGACTTAACATGTAAGATGGGTCAAAAGGGTTGAAAGTCATGCACATTCTACATTTAATGGGCTGAATTTGCCGCATCTAAATTGTCAATTTTCATATAACAGTTGGAGATGTAGTACTAATTATCAAATACATGTCTTTGCTTCTCAGATGGCAGGGTTAGCTCGATACAGAAGATATAAAAGCGAGTTCAATAAACAGTCATATCACATGACTTTCTAAAAGCATTGTGGGAAAAGAAGACGCAAGAGTGAGAAAGGTAGTGACGTGTTTAGAGACCTACATTCAACAAAACCAGTTTTTCAAAGAACATGTAGGATGGCGGCTTCAGGATTATTTGCTATTATCTGGCCGATACCTAGGGTATAAGAAGTCAAAGTCCAACCCGTCTCAAAAGAGCCTGAAAGATAGCAGATGCAAGAAAATTCGCTATTATCACAAGGATTTAACCCAAATGCATCTAATAATCAACAAAGAGACCGCTGTAACTCACTAAATAGGTTCGTTTACCTGCAATCATCGAACATAAAGTTTGACTTTGATAGCTGACTTTTGTGTTGTTATATTAAGGTGGCCATTGGAATCCTAAGTATCAAATGCGAGTATTCAGAATCTATCAATATTTTTTTTTGCTTTACTAATACTCAATCATTGATATCATGCTTTTTATGCAGGAATACTTTAAGCCATTGTCATGCTCAGGAAATAGCAAGACTAATCAAAACCATAGCCGGAACAAAAGAGAACACGAGGTTTGTGTGAATTTTATTTTCGAAATTGTAACCAATTATTTTTTCATCCAGTTTGGCAATAATGTTGTGATTCAAAATCAGACAGGCTTCTAAAAAAAACTCTATTTTTTATGATTGACAGATGAAGAGCAGATTCGTTTATACTACGATCTTTGCAGATAATGTAAGTTACTCACACACGGTTCAATTTGTTTTGTGTGTGAGTAAGACCACATGTCAAAAAGTAAGACCACATACAAACTTCAAAACCATTGTATTAAAATCTATGATAGTGTTCGAACACTGGAATTATATTTGACAACTGTTCTTGCTCTGATGTAACAGATCGTCTCCGAAAGCACAAATGCATTGAGCAACAGTGGTCTATATGGTTATGGGCATGTCATTTTAATTCTTACTTCACAGGTGAAGCATCGTAATTTAGTTTAAATAAAGGAGATTTCTTGCTTTGTTTAGAAAGATGCATGCTATTTTTCCAAGTTCTAATGAGAATATTAAACTTGCTTTGTTATGTCATAATAAATGTAGATTCCCCTTGCCATGAAAGATCTTCTTTCCAAAATAAGCGAAGAATGCATCGGCCTCAAATTATATTTGCTTATTCTTATTAATTATGACATGTTACATAACGTGTTTAATTTGAACCATAGAACATGCTAACAATATTAGGAAGGACATAGAAAGCTCTAATTTTATGTTTTTAGTGCTAAAATATTTATATGATTTGTAGAACTTGGAATTAATAGTGATGATTTGGGTTTTACAAAGTGGTTTAAAGAATTCAGAGGCAAACCATGATAGTGGTTTGTTTTTAGTTACTCCCTATTTGTAGATATTAATAGTCGAATGTTAATTAAATAGTTCTAATACATGTTGAAAGAAAATGACTTTGAACACTATGGGGTGTTTGGGCGAGCTTATTCAAAAGAGTATATGTTTATTTGCAGCCTATTAGCTAAATAAGATCTTTAGTGCTGGATACCACCTCCAAACCTCCATCTCGGCTTCTATAAGACAACCACGACACATTTTGAGGTTTGGTGCTAAGGATCACAGTAATAAGTAAAGTGAAAACCTATTTATGGAATCCGGAATTCGCAAATCTGCGGGTAATTGACAATTCACGGAATTGATTAATAATTGTTGTTGAATTATCTAAGCGCGATAAAGGTTTATTTTATTTATTTTATTTTATTATTTTATTATTTTTTATTTTTTTAACTGAAATTAGTTTATTTTTTCGTACCCAAATTGATAGCCAGTGGGCAAATATTGAACATGTGCTTGGGAATATAAGGCATTCTGAGAGCGTGATTAATAAACAAGTAGGGTTGAATCAGTTGGAAAACCCCTTGCCTCTCAACCGAGAGGTCAGGGGTTCGATCCTCACTCCCTACAAAAGGCCGGAGGTCCTTTCTACCTTCGGTAGAACTGGAAGTGGCCTCTCTACCTTAGGTAGGGGTAAGGCTGTCTACATCTTAACCTCCCCCAAACACCGGAAACGGTATTGGGTACCTATTACCTATAACCCTGAGAGCGTGATTAATGGTGTTAACTGGTACACTGGTACTTTTTCTATTTGAATAAGGATAACGGATGTTTTGTTTCCAGAATAAGGTTGATGGAGGTTTTGGGTGGTTTTTTTGAGGCATTGGTAGAGGTCTCGGAAAACTTTGCGGTCATTGGAAGTTGAAGTCAATAGGGAAAATGGTACAACTTGAAGGTTTGTGTCTGTAGTTTTACTAAGGCAATCTGTCTCTGTTTTGTATTTCGAGTAAATGCTGAGAGTGAGTCTGAAAGTTAGCATTAGAATAGATCCTATATGCACTTTGAATTCAGAAAGTAATGGGTCCAACATCAGATGTAAGAATTGTTCTTTCTTCCCCTTTTCCAGATTGTTGGCTCTTATTATGTTTTGCTGTGCAGGGAAACTATGCAGTCTCTGGAGGGGTGAAGGGAATTGAGGCTGCCGAAGCAAACGCAAAATCATTCAAGGCTCGAATGGCGGTATACACTGGACTTCCTTTCTAATCCATAGTTCATATATTCCGTTGAAGTGATTATCTAATTATAGCAAGTTGCAGTCACAATATTCAGTTTTTCATATTTGGATATCAGTTTCATACCAACTCCAGATTGTTGGCTCTTATTATGTTTTGCTGTGCAGGGAAACTATGCAGTCTCTGGAGGGGTGAAGGGAATTGAGGCTGCCGAAGCAAACGCAAAATCATTCAAGGCTCGAATGGCGGTATACACTGGACTTCCTTTCTAATCCATAGTTCATATATTCCGTTGAAGTGATTATCTAATTATAGCAAGTTGCAGTCACAATATTCAGTTTTTCATATTTGGATATCAGTTTCATACCAACTACAGTATACTATTTAAACGCAAATATTTTCTTATTATTCGAACTTCAAATAACATAAACACATCCAAAATTATTTTCGATCAGAGTGTAACACAACTGATTATTTCGATCAGAGTTTAACACAACTGATTATCTGATAATGAAGAATCTTAAATCACAGAATCACTTTCAAACATATATCCAAACACCCTCTTATTACCAACCCATACTATGTCGCATCAAGCCACAAGTTAGGTGTAGAACTCACTCCAAAAAAGCCACCAACCAATCCCATACATGGCCGATGTGGGATCGTAACAAAAATGTTATGGGATAATAATCAGTTCAGAAATTGAAACATAATGTTTGAAAAGAAAGAAAGAATAGCAAACATCATTTGACTAGCAACTAAACAAGTAACAACTATGATTTTGTCCAAACACTTTTAGCGAGCGAGTTTTCCAAAACAGGAATGTCGTGATCGATGTGGTTACTTCTAAACTTGAAAATTGATGGAACTTTCTCATGAAAGTACCTTTAACCGTCTTTTTTTTGAAGAAGCACAAATTTCTGAATTATGTATGATATTTTTAATCACAGTTTACATCGCCCGTTCAGTGGGAGACAACGGTGAACACTCTTTTATCAAGAGGACTGGAAAAGAGTTATGAACTTGGACCTGGAAAGGTGAAATCTTGCCCATTGTTAACTTATTTATTTTTTCACTTGCTTTGCTTAATAAACTTATGCATCAATTTGAATGTTAGACTAGGTTATTGCTGGGATTGTGAAGAGAGTGAACAAAACATCGCCCATTGAGAACATTGGCGCATGAGCTGAAGTGACCGTATATGGGCTTGATTTGTATACAATAATCACATCATTGCAAGTTTTTCTTGTGGCAAGGCATAAAGGGATTTTGAGCTTCTATAGAGCAAATTAATGTAGTTGAGTTTGTGTAAAGCTTTGTTAGCCATTGTATTTGCATTTTGATTATATGTTCTTCGAATGATATTTATAATGACTCATTTACTGGTGATCCTTTCTAATCATGATCGTATGCTTACAGCTTATAGACACTTCTATTTTCTAAAAACCATGGTAAATATAAACTTTCATTGTAAACGATAATATTAGAATGTGATTTGAAAGATGGGAGGCATTATAATTTGTAAACTTGCTCTTCCTAATATTTTTGTGTCTATAAAATGATATTTCACCGTCATGTGAAATTGTGAGTGTTTTGTTGTGCAATTGGTTGTTTTTGTCTTGATTTTAGTTTTTCATCATAATTATTGCATGGGTTTTCTTGATGCATGCCCATAAGAAAATTGTATGTGCATCTAGCGTTTCAAACCATGGGTTTGGTTTTCTTTTCTTTTTATAAAGATTTTTTTAAGGGCTATATATATCTTAAGATTTACGTACCATGCAAGAGTTGTCGATGTTTTATAGCACAACCCACGTGGACATAAAACATGCATTTACTGCATTTGTAAAGCCAATTTTTTTTTTTTTTTTTTTTTTTTTTTTTAGAAAGAACTAAAACTTAAAAAATTACTCTAATACTTTTAAAAAACACAAATAACAAATATGTTTGAAATTTTAATATAAAAAAAAGAAAAAATCCCGCGCGTGCGCGGGTATTATAACTAGTATATCATTACATCAATAACTATCATTTTGATTCATTAGAGGCCTCCTTTTTTTCATTGCATCTTGAAATCTAAACAAATTACATAAATCCTGTTTTTAGTTACCCACTATACCAGAACAAACTTGTTATTAATGAGTATTTTAGTCTATTTCTATCAATTTCATCACTTTCCTTGTTAGATAGTGACGTTGTACTAGACAAAGGAGATGGTGAACAAGCGAATCAAAAACTTTTTAGATTGTTCGTAGTTCATATAAGTCCTAGAATATTTAAGGGAAACAAAACTATTTGCTTGCGAATGAAAGTTAGTTCCATTATTTGTCTAACTAGTTATAAGCCCGTGCACGCACGGGGTTTTAACTTAAATCAAATTTAGTTTGGTTATTATTATTTGAATTCTTTGTAAAACATATTGTATATCATCGTGTACACATGATTTCATTTGCTTGATGTGATAAAGTAATAGTAATATTTGTCATCACAGAATCACAGTTCACAGGTCATTGTTTTGCCATTATTGGTGTACGAAGGATGCAAGTAATCAAATAATAGCCAAAAGATAAGTATTTTACTTTTACTTCGGATTTAATCGCACATAGACATACCTACGCATATGTACTTTCTTATAACTAAACACAAATCATGAAACTTATGATTTACCTCAACGAAGGGCCAGCCATGAACTCAACATTGCTATTAATATTCCTAACAAATAAAGTTCTTGAAGTATGCTCACCAGCAACTGCTATAGTCAACACGGGACGCTTAATACTAATTTAGGGTACACCATCAAACATACCTTAATTCGAGAGACCAAAACAAAGCCCATCTTGGGAATCAAAATCCATTTTCATTCCTCCTCCACTACTTCTTGGATAACATGTAACAGTTGCTACTCACATAGCAGGAATTAAGGTCCTCGTCATTCTTTTGTTGGTTCATCTTAGCAGCAACAACTTTCTCTTAAATTTTTGCAACTGCTCTCTATAGCCTCAACAATAATTCTTTATACAATTCCCATTCTGCCTCTGCTTCGGATTTTACAACAGCAAAGTACATGAAAAAGGCAACATGTATATAAACGCTTTACAAAGTTCGCAAGTAATTCAGGACTACTGAAAGTTTATGGTCAAATCATTCGTTGAGATCAAAGTTAATCCCATTAACAAAGGGCTCATGCACGCTATAAATAATCACAACACTTTATAAACTAATATCTCATATTTATATTGTCCATCGTAGTGTGATATCAACTATATGGATCAGATACAACATCAAGTTCTCATATTTTTGGTCATACACTATAAATCTAAAGAACATCCACAATACACTTGTATCTATACATATAAACATTAAAGATCAAACGATTAAACTTTAACAAAAATTTCACATATTTTGAGTCATATATAATCTCAATACTAAAACAATACAATAACTACTTTTTGCATGATTGTATAAAAAATGTCAAATTGCCTCTATTGCTATTGAATTTAATTCATGTTACATACCTGCATTCATATCAAGTGAATTGCTTAAATTCCAAGAGCTTTAGCAGAATGATGGTCTGCTAATTATATCATGATATCATATAGTTACAATTGGTTATGGCCCAGGTTGATTAAATATAAATCAACCTTATAAACACATGTAAAATGAAGAGTGTACTAAACATAACCAAACTAAATAGTAACACAACTATATAAATCAACAAAAAAGTATTATAATTGTGGACACAATTTAATACTAACATGTAAAAAAAATCTAAGTATACGAAACATGTATAATAAAATTTAAAAAAAGAAAAAGAAAAAACAATGTCAATGATATTTGTGCACCTTTAATCTCATGTTTACAATCGAGATTATTAATCACATGGATGCGTTGTCAGATTTGGAATTGAAGACCATAAGATGAGGGTTTTTTTCTTTTTAATAATTATGAGATGAGATGAAAGCTTTGAATGGGATTTTTGACATTTGATCTTTCCGGTTTTTTTTTTTCGAATTTATAGTTTTGGCTAAAAATTATTAAAAGTAACACTCAAGCCCATGTGTATTCGCAGGTTTTTTGTACATATAAAATAAAAACGTTTTTTTTTTTTTTTTTTTTTAACTTTTTTAGGTAAATTAAGAAAGAAATAGATTTAATTTTTTTTTTTAAATTCAGGGAAAATAATCAATTTTAAAAAATTATTACTAAATAAGGAATGATTTGATTTTTTTAAAATAAAAAATTCTCACTAGAGTTTTGTTTTATTATATAAAAGATACAATTGTTGTTTGTACTTTGTGATCTATTATATGAATTTATAATAATCATATCCTTGTGATGCTAATTAGGCCAAGAAAGTTTCTATATAAAAGTATTAAATAAGAAGAAAAAAAAATGTAAAAGACTACAAACATTAGACATTTTTAGACCGTAAAATAATAAAAGTATTAATAAGGAAAAAGGAAAAAAAAAAATTCTAACCGACTACAAACCTTAGACATTTTTAGACCGTAAAATAATAAAAAGTTAACAAAGCATACAAGTTATCCTTTGCCATATTAAGTGATGATAAAGTTATTAGCATCACTCCTATCCTTTGCCATATTAAGTGATGATAAAGTTATTAGCATCACTCCGAGTGGACAAAGAACAACACAGTACTTATATCAACATGTTAACTACATCTACACCTCATTATATAAGCACATAAATTTTCTTCTCAATGTACTGTGTGGGATTAAACCAACTCTTCTATCAAAAAGACATACAAGTTAAAGTTTGCTAACTCACTAGTCCTACTATTAAGATGGTTAACATGCACGACGTCACACCTTTAGCTCACTTTGAGACACGATATCTCATTCATTTCTACTCCATTTTTGACACTCTTTAGCTCGTTGCGAAGCTCTCGTCGAGGAGAACGCAAAGCTACCAAGAAATATAAATATATATAACATATACATATATTAAATAGTGTCCAAAATTTGCAAAAACTCATTTTGCAAAAACTCATTTTCCAACAGTTGTTGAGTATCCTTCTACCATCGTTTTTAGCTGAAATGCAGAATGATACCCGGTAGCTAGTCTAATGCTTTCGGCATTGGAGTTACGTATAGTTTGTCATCAACTTTAAAACCTCCAAAATTTTGAGTTGTTATACATGGCTTCCAAAACAAACTAGAGACGAGGTTAACTATATGTTGAAATAGCCAAATAACAAGATTATCTCTCAATTGAACTCATTGATTTAGTTGGCTTGTTATAAGGATATGATTCTTTTATATATTCTTACACAGTTCATTTATATCCATGTACTAAGAAGAAACAACGTGGCTTTTCTCCATTTTGCTTTTCAATACTCTTTCAAAAAAGTAGACACTAATTTATTGAAGTTGTCATCACCTTCCTAAAGTTTGGGGCAAAGAATTTTAGAAATTGTCCGAGTCTATTTTTTTAATATACTGATGAGAAATTAATTAAATGAAAGTAACTTTTTATGTAAAAGCCATGAGAAAAATATTCAAGATAGTAAAAAGTTAAAAAGCATATAAATTATCCGTAACATCTCATGAATCGGAAATACGATAATACAGCAACGTTACATTACATTTTTAAAAATTTAGCAAACCAATTCTTTATTCGCAAAAAGTATCAAGAAGACATACCAATAAACATGATTACGTTTTAAAGAAGTCAAGCTCCGCCAAAATGACATGCTTTATCTCGATTTAAAACATAAATGTAATTCAAGACGGAAAAAAAAAATACAAGACGCAAAATTAAACTTATAAAAATTAATAATATACGTAAACAAATTATTCTTTGAAGTGTAGCAGCTATTAGATCTAATATATGTTTTAAAGTCTTCATGCCAGAAAAAACTAACATGATTTATCTTTAACTTAAATAACCAACAACTATAAACAGCTATTTTTAATGGAAAACTAAAAATGAAACTTTAAAAGTTATAAATGACTAGACAAATTATCACTGGTTGATGTAAGACTTTTTTTTTTTTTAGAAAGGCATCAAATTATATAAAGACAAGAACACAAGAATACACAGGAAAGGCACCCAAACTCTTTAATAAGAGTATAAAAAGCATGGGCCCAAAAGAAAAACAAGAACTAAGAGCAGCAGGTATGCTACCAAGTTAACACGCCAAACAACAAAAGTTTGTCAATAACATGCCAAATGTGATACCAGGCAAAATGCCATCAGTGAGCCAAACGCTCCTTGAGCCACTGCAATGGCTCATGCCAAATGCAACTTTTGCCTTTTTTTTTTTCTTTTTTTTGTATTATGAGTGAGTGATATATTTGGTGGGGTATTTTGTGGAACCAATAACATGTTAATGGTATGTTATGAGGGAGGGTGTTTTAGTTATGGATGTGTTATTGGAAAGTGTATCATGTGGCGCTGAGATGGCATACCAATAACGTGTTATTCGTTATTGGGATACCTTGTGCTCTAAACTTACAAGCACCTAGAACCAGAACATACCACAAACGAACCACTTGAAAATAGGCCAAACAAAAAACAAATGCAGTCCCACCTTCACAGACAAGGATCATTCGCCAAGGACAAAATGACATAGCAGACAACAGGGAACACCCACTTGCTATCTCCCATGCCAATATCCCAAACAGACAACCTTAAAGATCAGCAACCCAAAAAAGAAAAGGAAAATGACAACTACTGAACGCAGCCTGAACCGAAAAGCACAGCCAACCAGATACTGATGCAGACCAGACTCACTGTACCAGACACATAAAATAAGACATTTTGAATCTTTGTCAACAAAGAATAACATACTACTAATCTCAAACTTGAATAAACGATACATAAATGGTATATAAGCTAGCACATTTTCCTTCGAGAACCTATGTGGGATTAAAACCCATATTTATTCACTTCTATCATGAATTAACATAAGCTATATGCCATAACTTTTGTTTGTGGGCTGAAATACAACGACGTTACTAATTCATTGACTCAGATAGGGATTATGATTCTTACACAGTTCATTTACATACCATGTCCAAATAACACAAATAAAACATCCATGTACTCAGAAGAAACAACATGGCTTTTGTTAATTATGTTTTTCAATACTTTCTTTCAAAATAGTTGACAATAAATTATTGAACTTTGTCCTTTCTAACTGTAAAACCAAATACAACCTATTTTACTAAAGATGATATAGCACTTAAAGATGTCTGATATAATCCATGCTTTTAGTACTTACATATAGTACTTCAATAGCTCCACAATCGTTCTTTCTTCAACTCTGGTGATCATATGAAACCCCAAATTTATGCAAACTCTTATCTGATTTTTTTCTCAAATTAACTATTTGTTTAATATTGACTTCTAATGTTTTCTTACCTTAAAAGGAAATATATCGCGGGTTATTCGTATCGATGCTAGTATGCTATTTCTTTTAAAAAATTAGTGCTTCATTAGTTTAATTTCCTTTAAAAATTGGTAATGATCCATTTAGTTCTACTTTTGATACAAAGCTTTTGATACAAGATCATCAAAATCACCCTTGGATTGGAATCAACGATACCCGTGGGATGCTTAACAAAGGATGTTCAACTAGTCCAATAAAAGTGACCGTATTTGTTACAAATCAAGTTCATTACTCGATAAGATTACATGTAACCATATACTGGTAAAGGAAGTCATTGGATTTGGTCTACTAATATAGATTAAGATCGAAATTGAAAATTAAAAGCTTCCAAGCTTAATTGGTTTTAAATGGCCGTTCTTTATATCTAAGAGATACAATGTGTTTTTATCAATACTTTTACATCGGAAAAAAAAAAAGTTGAAAAACAAGAAAACTATATAAAAAGTAAACAAAGTATACCAATTGCTCAAAATGCTTGAATGATATATACCTCATTATATAAGGTAACAAATTTTCTTCTAAGTGACCTATGTAGGATAACAACCAATTTTTTCTTCTTTTCTTTCTTTATTAAAAAGTCACAAATGACATGTAGTTCATAAAATGTGTATAATTTAATGTCATTCGTGTTTAAAAAGTATATGTAAAATATTATTGTATTTGTTTTCAATAATTCTTCCATTTTGGTTGATATGAAAGTTCCAGGCTTTAGCAAATTTTACGACTCGTTTCTTAAAATAACTATTTGCTTATTGTTGGTGTCTAAAGTTTTACTATAGAAGAAAGGATATCACATGTTATTTGTACCATCACGACTCGTTTTTCAAATTCACCTATTTTTGTAAATCATCATGTGTAGTTTTTAATACTTTCTTTTAGTAGACACCAATTCATAATAATTTGTCATCGCCTTCTCATAATGGCAACCTGTTTGGTCAAAGAATTTTAGGCATTGTCCAAGTTCTATTTTAATATACTTAAATGAAAGAGGTTTTTTACGTAAATCATAAAAGAAAAAAAAAAAGAAAAAAAGTTGACAATCATACAAATTACCCATAGTAAATATTAAAAAATTACTACTACCTCCGTCCCAAAATAGTTGTCCTCTTTTGACTTTTTGAAGTCTTTTTTTTTTTTTTTCAATTTTGATCTTAAATATTTTTGTTTGTGTCATATAATAATTGATGCAAAATATATGAATGGATTAGTTTTTAAATGTTTTTTCATTGATGTAATTTTTATCTAGTATTATATAACACATACAAAAATATTAAAGATCAAAGTTGAGAAATTAATACTTTAAAAAGTCAAATGAGGACAATTATTTTAGGACAGAAGGAATATAATAAAAAAGTTAACAATCATACAAATTACCCGTAGCACCATCAATACAGTCATAATATATATATGTGTATATACTATGATTGTATGAGAGAGAGACGAGCAATATGATATTTATGTCAATTTACATGGCAAATATATACTTCTCTATATAAGGTAACAAATTGTCTCTTTATTAACCTATGTGGGACTAAAAGCCAATTCTTTACTCCCAAAAGTATTAAAAGGACCTACTCTTTCAAATGTTAACAACCAAATCTATACAATCGAGCGTTCATAGATTATGGCGTTAAAAGGTATTGATCGCCCTATATTAACAACCTCATCTCTCTCTTGAATTGTGGTGTATGCGAGTTTGATATGATTTACGAAACTATAATTAAAACGGGTATCCGTCGTCAATCAGCTTACAATACCACACAAATTCGCATCAAATGAAGTGTTTTCAACTACACAAATTGGCGTCACCAAGTCTTCTTTTTCCTCTGTTTTAGTCCATGCCAATTGAAACCATTGAATTCCCTCTTAATTACCCGTAGGTTGCTCAACATATATAAGATGTTCAACTAGTCCATTGCATTTAAGCATGTCTGCTACAAATCAAGCTTCATTCTTAGACAAGAAAATATAAAATCTTTGATCCTCACTATCTATAATTTTATTATGACAATTTATTTTCTTGAACAAGGTATTGCACCCACGCGTTGCGGCGGTTCTTTTCCTTTATTTTTATATCATCTTATATGTGAACGTGGTAAATGCAGCAAGATATTGACGAACTGCATCATATATACTTCGTAGTTAACAAACAATGAAAAAACTTGCTATTGTCAATGGCACTGATGACAAATAATGTGTTTGAAAAAATTCATATATCTGTGTGTGAACTTGTACACAAACTACATTCTTCATACTATGTTAAACACATAAAACACATAAGCAGTCCAAGGATTGTTAACTACGTCCAAAGAAATTAGTGAGCACGTCCTTATGACTCATCTCAAAACCCAGTAACCTGATTTCAAGTAAGCGAAAAGCACCTGTAGAATGCATCAGCTGCAAAATGTTTGTTTTACCCTTCTTCGTAGCAGAAAGTTGTATCCCAATACTGGTACAGGTTTGAGAACTATCCAGTCAGGAAAGTGAAGCCTAAAAGAAGAAAAATATGCAATACTAATACCGAAAGAAAACACCGCTGAACCACACACTACCGACTTCAATATGTTGTGTAGTATTCGACAACCTACAACCTGGTTACTAGCACGGATAACTTCGATCAAGAAGACGAAACACCCGCAGTTTACCGACAGAAAAGATAAATAATATTCACAAGTAAGTTTCCCTAATCATTTGTTTGATTAGTTATTGAAAGAATGCGTACATAACCCTTCCCCCCTCACCTCCTTTTTATAGAGATGAGGGGGGAGAACAACCAATTCTAACACGGTACCTATGTCGGCTGTGATAATAGAATAATACAGACGTGTTAACCGACCCAACGACGCGTACGCGTTATTGATATTCTAGAACGAGTTGACTAATGGAGCACGAATCTCCTAGACTCTTGTAGGCTAAGATAAAGACTAAATACATAACAATTTCCACCTTAGGCTTTATATTAGCCAACACCAACACTCAGCAACTCCAAGCAGTGTTGTAACTTGAGTCCAGGTACCACCTTCTCCAAGGCATCCGCAGCATTGTGTTCAGTACCCACCTTCAGAACTTCAACCGTCTTTGCTTCCAAGACCTTTCTGATAAAGTGATAACGCACATTGATGTGCTTAGTCCTTTCATGAAAAACATGATTCCGCGATAAGTGAATCGCGCCCTGATTATCACAATTAACTGCCACATTGTTAAGCTCCACGCCCAACTCTTCCAAGAGTCCCCTTAGCCAAATAGCTTCCTTCACAGCTTCCGTAAGGGCCATATACTCCGCCTCTGTAGTTGAAAGAGCCACCACATGTTGTAGCGTTGCCTTCCAACTTACAACACATCCCTGTACTAAAAACGCGTAACCAGTGATAGACCTACCTTTATCCGGATCCTTAGTGTAGTCTGAATCAACAAAACCTGTTACGTCCACATGGTTGCCACGATTTGTCCCATACATCAAACCCACGTTTGCAGTGCCCGCATACGCTATGTCTGGCCTCGTGCACACCATCAAGTACATTGAGCTCCCAACCGCATTTGCATACGGAACCTTACTCATCCTTTCAACATCGCAATCCCTAACCGGGCAATCCTTCAACGACAGCTTGAAGTGCCCACCCAATGACATCTTAACCGATTTCCCATTGTCTATTCTAAAATTATTTAAAATCTTAGAAACATACCCGGATTGTGACACCCTCAGATTCTTGCGACTCCGATCCCTAATGATCGCTATACCAAGAATCTTTTTTGCTTTCTTCTTTTCAGCAACATTATCCTTTGCACCCTCTTGACCAGGTACTCTGGTTACCATAATGTCTGCCCCCACCTTTATACCAAGGTGTACCTTTTCCAGCTCCTGTACCAAGCAGTTCGTGTTTGTCTTTTCTTCAAGTTGCATGTCCTCCAACTTTCTTTGAGCCACTGCAGCATCATCGCTACTATCCTGAACAAAATCAGCTTTACGATTTTCCTAAGCTCCCTGCAGTTCCACCTCAAACCAAACACATTCATTAACCTGTACTCCATGGACTCTTGTTTTAACACCAGGACCAAGTTGTTTGAACCCAACTTGTTTGTGACCAAGTTGTTTGAACCCAACTTGTTTTTGACCAAGTTGTTTGAATCCAACTTGTTTTGAACCTCCATGCTTTTGTACACCAAAAGTATTCACTTTTGCTTCAAGAGTATACACACAGTTCTTTCCCCTGATCCCGATCATCATAACCAGACAACCTTTGATCACCTTGATTTTACCCAACTGCATCATCACAGTATAACCCTCTTTTTCAAGAGTAACCAATGAAATCAAGCTCCTTCTTAACCCCCTGGAACATACCTGACATCTTCCAGTATAAAGCTTGAACCATCATGCAACTGTATCTTCACTTTTCCTGTCCCTCTGATAGTGCATGTCCTGTTATCACCTAGCCAAACCGAACCACCATCAATATCCTTGAAGTCATACAAGAAATCCCTCCTAGGTGTCATATGATAAGACCCACCTGAATCCATTACCAATTCAGCCATCTCATCATTACCGACTACCACCAAGGCTTCTCCAAGATAGGCGTTACCCTCGTCATCAGAGAATCAGAATCCTGATCATGCTTACCCTTCTTGACGAACCCACTTAACTTCTTCTTTGGACAGTCTCTCTTCAGATGACCCTCTGAATGACATATGAAGCACTTTAGTTTACCAGTTCCACCTCTTGACTTAAACCGCGAACTTCCACCAGAATGAGCGTTCCTTGAATGATTTGGCCCTCCCCTTACATATAACCCGTCACCAGTTTCTTCCTTTGTGTATTCGGTTCTTTTCTTCAACTCCTTTGAATTCAGAGTCGCAAGAACATCTTCCATTGTCAAGGATTCCCTCCCATACAACAATGTCTCCACAAATTTTTCGTAAGACGATGGCAACGACGTAAGTAACATAAGTGCCTGATCCTCATCCTCAATCTCAATATCAATATTCGCCAAGTCAAGTATCAACTTATTAAACTCATCTATATGATCACCCAGTTTCGTACCTGGACTCATATAGTATGTGTACAGCTTCTTCTTCAGATACAGTCTGTTTGCTAAGGACTTAGTCATATAAAGACTAGTCAACTTCGTCCAAATTCCTGCAGCAGTTGTTTCCTTGGTAACTTCCCGTAAAACCCGGTCTCCCAAGCTTAGAATCAAAGTACTGTATGCCTTCTTCATCAAAGTAGTCTTTTCACCTGCTTTCATGTCCTCGAGTAATGTCTCTAATGCAGCATCACATTCCAGCTGTACCATTAAAGCACGCGTCTTTATTTGCCATAACCCGAAATCACCAGTTCCATCGAATTTTTCGATGTCAAACTTGGCTCCCGTCATTCTTTAATTCCTTTATTAATTTGCTAAACCTTGTGAAAAAATATCACAATCACAAAATAATAAAGTCCCTTGTGCAATACCCTCTTAATTAATAACATTTTATTTTTCTAAAATAAAAAATATTTTATTAAAAGAACACCACCCACTATCTTACTTTATAAAAAGTTAAGACATGAGATTCTCTTATTTCCTGTCACAACCAACCATCTTCACTATTCCTCCTTCTTCTTCTTTCTTTGTACAACGAACCAGAGAAAAAAAAACAACCTTCAAGATCGATCCTAGTAAACCAGAAAACTTTCGAACCAAAGCTCTTGATACCACTTGTAGTATTCAACAACCTACAACCTGGTTACTAGCACGGATAACTTCGATCAAGAAGACGAAACACCAGCAGTTTACCGACAGAAAAGATAAATAATATGCACAAGTAAGTTTCCCTAATCGTTTGTTTGATTAGTTATTGAAAGAATGCGTACATAACCCTCCCCCCCCCCCCACCTCCTTTTTATAGAGATGAGGGGGGAGAACAACCGATTCTAACACGGTACCTATGTCGGCTGTGATAATAGAATAATACAGACGTGTTAACCGACCCAACGACGCGTACGCATTATTGATATTCTAGAACGAGTTGACTAATGGAGGCTTCACGAATCTCCTAGACTCTTGTAGGCTAAGATAAAGACTAAATACATAACATGTTGTGACCCGACGACTGAACAACTGAATCACACTCATTGGGAACACCTTGTTTCTTGATTTCGTGGTGTCATTCTGTTCTACCGCCGCTAACACGAGGACTACAATATTGGAACCAAAAAAGTATTATAATCAAGTGTCGAAAAACATACTTCTTCCTTTTGAAGGCTTTTAGAAAATATCAAATTTGGGTCGCTTGCAAAAGCAAAAACCAATTGCTCCAAGAAATTGCCGATACAACTACTGAATCAAATTCAGGTACCAATTAATAAATTACAAATTTTACCTTAACTGAATTTAATATTTACCCTCTATCTGATGCTGCAAATTTGGCTTAACATGAATTTCCAACAAAAGACAAACCTAAGTAGATGCAGGCATCAAATGGAATACGTTTGCTAAAATAAGCCATCTATCCGCGAACACTTGGATCCTTCACCTTTTTAAGCTTGCCATATAATTGCATATGGAGATAACACCTTAGAAAAGAACAACAATGAGCTTATGAATCTGCAAGCAAAATAAAGCAGTCACAATTAAAAACAATAATTCACCCAGCCACAATGACTACTTCAAAACGGAAACCGAAAGCTCGTGAAAATATTACACAAAAAAAAAAAAAAAAAAAAAAATGATTGTAAGGTCTGAACTGATTATCAAGTTTTGTAATTATTTTGCAATGGAGAACTTACATCAAACATTTAAAACTCAGTTTTGAGACTAATAGGAGTATGTCAGGATGTCGGTTCCGAGGAAATATTGGTTCACTCGATTTTGTTGTTTGCAATTGTAATAATCAGATCATCAGTTGTTGGGGTGTTTGGAAAATTTGCATTTTTCAAAAAAAAAAAAAAAGATAACACGTTAAGAAGGGCTTCTATTTTACTGTAACCATTATATATTGAAACCTATCATGAAACTACTTATTTGCCCCCTAAATAAACCCACAATCAGAAATCACTTTTACATCTAAACATAGCCACATAACTCAATCGCAAAACCTAAATCCAAACACCTCTGAACCTTATAGTAAGTAATTTTACCGGTTGATATTTGTTTTCCAACGAAATGATCTGATCTACGAAATTCAGTCCAGTTTCGTTACCCATCTTTTGCACCTGCAAACATAAAAAAGCAATATTTTAAACACCTGTCATACATCCCCACAACATAAGTTATTTCAAAGCAAATAACGAACCAAAGAGCACAACTTTTATCATTTAGTGATCATACATGTGATGATCAGACCTTTCACGCCCATATTCTGCCTATGTTATAATAATAATCTTGATCCGCTTTCTTTCCCAACCCCTGGAGAATACCTTTTGACACACAAAAAATGGCAATATATAAGCCAAACAAACAATAACAACAAATATTGTATTCTTAAAGCAATCCCAATGCCCAAATACCCATATGCAACCACATACAAATACTTTCAACCAAATCTAAAATAAAACCCTTCAATTATAAATACTTTCTGATGGATCTAGGACACTCTCCTTGTGTCAATGATATTTTGTATAATATTATCAAGCAAGCGGAATTTACTTAAGTAATACTTAGAAGACGAATTATATGATGTATGAGAATAAACACAAGTTAACACAAAACTCAAGCTCCAATATTATTAATGAATAATACGAGTGATCTTAACTTATCACTAGGGTTACACCTTGAAGCTTTCGTAGGTAATATTGCAATATGATACGTACCTAAGACAATGACCTAGGATCTCCTTTTATACAACAAGGAGTCCTTTACAAGATAAGTATAAAGCTAACATAATAGAATATACACAAGATCTATTCTATACTTATCAAGACGCGCTTAACCTTATCATAAACTGATAGCAGTGGTAATGAAGAACTTGCAATGGGAATACGTTTCCACTGCTAGTGTTAAACCAAGCAGTGTAAACCACTACTATCCGTGGTAACGGATTATTCCCAACAATCCTCCCCTAAACTTATGATTTCTCTGCAAATCAATAAGTTTCTCCAATATGCATTAACTTCAAGGATTTGGGGAATTCAATCAAACACTTCACTTCGTTTCTCTTAACTTTTGTATAGCTCTTGAACACTGATCTTGAAGCCTTTGTAACAATGCTCTAACCTTCTCATTGTCTTCATTGACTCTTATGTGTAAGCTTAACATTACTGTAAGAGCTCCAGCTCTAAGTGGATATTCTTTCTCAGCAAGCATGAAAAGGTCTTCTCCATTTGCTGTAGAGACATGATGAACTTCACATGAATCATAATAAAACCATTTAGTACCAAAACATGTGAATAAGGTTTTCCAGTAGTCATCATCAGCATTTGGTTCAAAAAGCCTTCTAAGATTTACCCATAACTGCATCTCCTTTGCATCTTTGAGATCTTGAGCATTAAACCTTTCTTGAACTAATTTCCATAGTGTATTAAGGTCATCTCTGTCAAAAGCTTTAATAAGATCTTCAAATGTCATGAATGATGAAGTTTCTCCTCCCAGCCTTGTAATCTTCCATGTTGAAGCAAGATTGCTAGCAGTGTAAACTTCCCAATCAATGATAGGATGTCGAATTTGCAGTGGTTCTGGATAAAAATCTCTGTCTTCAATCACAATCATTTCAGTCATTTGATCTTCAGTGAACTTCTCAGTAGGAATCTCCTTCTCAGTAGACTTTGTATGATCTTCATCAACCTTAGTCTTCTTAATAGTTTGAGAATCACTTACTTTAGCCTTTCTCTTCAATCTAGGAATCTTTCTTTCTTCTTCTTCTTCAACCCATTGGAGTAAAAGATTTATCTTGTTTCACAGTTCTGTAGTAAGCCTTTTCAACTTGATCATCAGACATTCCTTTAAATTGATGCTTTTTCCATTTACCAACCTGACAACAATAAGACTTCATGTATGCAAGTATTTGAGCCTTGGTTGGTTGTCTTGGTTTCTTCTGACCCTTTTTGACTGAATTAATCACATTTTCAAGTGCTTGATTGTTCTTCATTTTAATAAAATCCTTTAACTGAGCAGTTCTTTGTTCCTCAGTTAAGGATGCATCAACAACAAGGTCAATTGCCTTTTTCTTGATTTCTGGATTATTAGCCACCAGAAACTGAATATCTTCTTGAGTAGGAACATAGCTAAACTCTGGAGCTTTTTCTTTCATAATTGTAGGTTGAACAGTGGAAATTGAATCTGCAGTATCTTCCATTCTATCCAATCTTTTAGCTTCCAAAAAGCTTACAACTTCTAGTTCTTTCAATCTTTTCTTTTCAGCAACTTTCTCAGCAATTTGATCTTCTGCTATCTTCTGAGCAAATTCTCTATCAAGATCAATCTGAACTTTTCTTTTCTTTGAAATCTTACCTTCAGGTTGCTGTACATCTTCCATAACTGCTTTACCCTTGTCTGTCTTCAATTTATCAAATTCTTCACTTGTAGTGGCAATATTTGGCTCTGCAGTGGAAATAAAATCAGTGGTAAAATCAGTTGCAGTTTGGAAAATGTCTTGATCTTCAAGTTGCTCTCCATGAGTTTCAGCTTCCTTTGCTCCTTTACTTGTATCTCCTTCATCTTCAAAATCAATTTTCCTCCCCTCAGTGTCAGAACCTGTTTTCCTCCCCTGTTTGGAAGAATTTCCCAAATCTTGATCAACTGAATCACCATCAGAAGGTGAGGATGAAGATGAAATCACCATCTTTGCAGTCTGCTTGTGCTTTTTCAACCTCTGTATCTCGTCCTTTAAAGTCTGAATCTCTGTCTGTAATTGTTGAACATCCTTGGCATGCTGCTTCTTAACAGTAACCAAGTCCTTTTGTAGAGACTCAATTTGCTTTGCTAATTTGGTACACAGAACCATCAATTCCAATTGGTTTCCACTGCCCTCAGCACTTCCAACTGTGTTACCGGTTGGGAGAGGTGAATCATGGGGCATTGGTCCAGATTCCTCCATAGTAGGACTAGGTGGAAGTCTAGAACCACCACTGCTTGTTCCTAGACCAAAAGGTGCAGAAACTTGTTGTGTTGTCATGAGAGGAGTTGACTGTTTAGACCTTCTCTCATAGGTTCTTGAAACTGGTGGGGTATAATCAATGTTGGGAACATCAATTATAGGTGTATTTTGTTCAGATGAAATTTTAGCAAGCATTTGGGGTAGGAGAGGTGTAAAAATCATATTGCCATCTTTATTCAAATTTTGAAAAACTTTAGGCTTTAGGCAACTGATTTGATAAACAGTAGTATGAGGTTGCAGTTGAAATTCATTAAGCACAGCTTGCACAAACCTGGGATACATTAAAAATTTGGTTTTACTTTGTACATTGCCTTTCATACTTGTAAAAATATAGTTGGACCAATTGAAAATCTTATCAGTGACTATACAAACCAAAGGATAAGCCATGGTTGAACTAAATTGCTCATAAGATGTTTTCTTATGACTAAGGCAATGTAACAAAGTATGAATCAAAAATCTCCAGTGGGGAGCTTTTTGAAAGTAGCCTTTTTGTCAGTGGTATCATACCCCATGGATGATAAAGTATCATGAATGTCAGACATAGGTAATGTGATGAGACCATTGAGATCATCCAACTGAAGTACTCTCCTCAGGGATGCCTCAGTAACATCAATAGTTACCCCATCTACAGTGGCTCTGAGAGCATCTACTGTTTCATGTGTATCTCTATTCTCAAGTGTTATGGACTGAGCAGAAGTCCAAAACTGATTGATTTGAGAGATATAAATTGTGGGTTTTAAAAGTAAAGCATACCTTATATGAGTGGTATGAAGAAAGTCCACAATTTGATGAAAAACATGGCCACTCTTCTCGTTAGACTTTTGTAAGTAGGCCACTAGGTTGTGCTCATCTGCAAATTTCAAAGAAGCCATAGAAACTTTTGATGAAAAATATTATTATGTCAGTAAGAATTGAAGTAATGACTAGCCAATTGAGAGAAAAAGATATATAGGGTTAGGGTTTAGAATTGATGCGCAAGTAAAATTATCTTGAGAAAGTAGTTATAATATAGAAAGAAGATAATTTACTTAAAATATTAACCCTATATATATGACTATCAGTGGTTACTTTCAACGACTAGTGAAAAATAAATTACTGACATAATCAGTTGTAACGGCTAGAACAACAGTGGTAAAATAACACTGTCAGTGGAAACTGTGAACTAGCAATGGTAATTTTTCACAAAAATTTCAAAGAGCAGTGGAAAATAAAATCATTAGAAAACAATACTGCTCCCATTATAGTTTTTAGCAAACTATCAGCTATCAACGAATTTGATATGTCTTTACCATGAGCCATTTGCTATGGACTAGCCAACTCTTAATCATACAGAATATGGTGAGTTGATAACCATATAGTTTTTGGTAAACTAACAACCATAAACGGATTTGTCAAGTCTTTACCAGTAGCCGTTTGCTCTGGACTAGTTGATTCTTATGTTTATTAGACATGGTGAATCAATAACCATTTGATGTGTATCTCAGATATACACCTTTTAACTCCAACTTCTCATCAAAATTAGATATACAAACTCATACAACAATTGCATTACCCTACAGCCTCCCCTCAACACCAGAAAACATTTATGGATTAAGCATTCCAAGACTTGTTACCAAGTACTGAAATCTTCCCACATCAAGACCTTTTGTCAATAAATCAGCATAGTTGTCATTAGTAGAAATTTTGACAACTTGAATTAGTCCCTTTTCATAGCAATCTCCAATGAAATGGTGTCTAATTTCAATATGTTTGGTCTTTGTGTGTTGAACAGGATTCTTGATTATGCAAATGGTACTGCTATTGTCAATATGTATGATGGTATTCATGAAATTGTACCCATAGTCCAAAAGTTGATTTTGAAGCCATAGTACTTGAGCACAGCAACTTGCAGCAGCAATATACTCTGCTTCAGTTGAAGAATTAGCCATCATTGTTTGTTTCTTGCACTGCCATGACACTAACCTGTTGCCAAGAAATTGACATCCACCAGTTGTAGATTTTCTATCCAAGCTAGCTCCAGCATAGTCACTATCTGAGTAAGTAACCAGATCTAAAGGAGAATCTCTGGAGTACCACAATCCCAGAGTAGGAAATGCTTTAAGATATCTGAAAATTTTCTTCACAGCAGTCAAGTGAGAGAACTTGGGAGTAACTTGAAACCTTGCACAGGCACACACAGCAAACATAATATCTGGTCTAGATGATGTAAGATACATCAAAGAGCCAATCATAGACCTATACATGTGCACATCAACAACTTCACCACTGTTTTTCTTAAGAAGTAGATGTGTAGTCTTGTCTGCAGGAGTGCTGGATGACTTTGCATCAGTAAACTTGAACTTCCTTAGTATCTCAACCACATATTTATCTTGATTAATGAAAATACCATCTGGCTTTTGTAGTACTTGAAGTCCCAAAAAGAATGTGAGTTCTCCCATAGAACTCATCTGAAATTCTTCTTTCATCAGTTTCTCAAAATATTTGCACATCTCTGTCTTTGTAGACCCAAAAATGATATCAGCAACATATACTTGAACAAGCAAGATATCATTCTTGTCTTTCTTGATGAACAAAGTTTGATCCACTCTGCCTCTATGAAACCCATTTGCAAGAAGATAAGTAGTTAAGGTTTCATACCATTTCCTTGGTGCTTGATGCAAGCCATACAAAGCTTTAACAACCCTGTAGACTTTGTTAGGATATTCAGGGTCTTCAAAGCCTGGAGGTTGTGAGACATAAACCTCTTCATCTATCTGCCCATATAGAAAAGCACTTTTTACATCCATTTGATAGACTTTAAAGCCCATAAAAGATGCATAGGCTAAGAACAGCCTAATTGCTTCAATCCTTGCAACAAGGGCAAACACTTCTTCATAATCTATACCCTCCTCTTGAGTATATCCTTGAGCCACAAGCCTAGCTTTGTTTCTGATAACAATTCCTCTTTCATCTTTCTTGTTTCTGAACACCCATTTAGTACCTATTACCTTCTTTCCAGAAGGCAAATCACAAAGCACCCATACCTTTTGAAGCTTAAATTGGAGCAGCTCTTCTTGCGTTGCTTCCACCCAACTTTCATCTTCAAGTGCCTTGTAAACATTCTTCGGCTCCATTTGTGACAGAAAACACATAAATAGACATTCATTCTTGCCTTCATGTATTTTAGATTCATATATTTTACTTATGAATCCATGAACATCAGGCAACTTTGTTTGTCTTCTAGTCTTCACAGGTGAATAGACATCCCCAATCACATTTTCAAGTGGATGTGATTTATGAATAGTAGTGTGGGGAGTCTGAGGAACTGCAATCTCTCTTGGCATATTAGAAATTTCAACATCATTGGCTTGAGCTTCCATAGTAACTGGAGTGGTGATTCCCACATCTGGTGTTGTAGTGGAAACACTTTGCCGAATAGTGGAATATGAATTTCCACTGCTTTCAAAATTATCAGCATTCAAATTACTATTTCCTTCTTTTTCCAAATCACTAGAAGGATGAACAACTCCAATTTTCAGTAAATCATTATTATCTGCATAGTCCCAAAGAGGTAGACTGAATTCATCTTGATCATCTGCATCCTCTTTGCTTGGTTCATCCTCATCAAGAAACTCTTCGAACCGCAAAATCAAAGAAGATGTTCCTGTAGAAACAGGCACATAGTTCATAGTATTTGTTAGAGTATCAAGATAAAACAGTTTTCTGGACCGTTCCTTTGACATTGACTTTGTTTTCCAGGAACTCAACATGCAGATTCTCTTCAATCTTTTGGGTTCTTAAGTTGAATACTCTGAAAGCTTTACTAACCATGGAATACCCAACAAAATACCCTTCATCAGCCTTTTCATCAAACTTGCTCAGATAATCTATGGTATTGAGAATAGATACATGACACCCAAATGGTCTCATGAAGTCAAGGGTAGGTGGTCTACTCCTAAACAATTCATAAGGTGTCTTGTTCTTTGTCATTACCACTAAAACCCTGTTTTGTACATAACATGCAGTGTTAACTGCTTTAGCCCAAAAAGTAATTGGCAATTTGGAATCGGCCAACATGGTTCTAGCAGCTTCTATCAGTGTCATGTTTCTCCTCTCAGCAACATCATTTTGTTGAGGAGTTCTAGCCACACTAAATTCTCTTTTAATACCTTTATCTCTGCAAAACTCATCCATAACTCTATTCTTGAATTCGGTTCCATTGTCACACCTAATGATTTTAACTTTCATATCATATTTGTTTTCTACTTTTGTAATAAATATCTTGAGGATACCAGTTGTTTCATCCTTAGTTCCAAGAAAGAAAACCCATGTAAATCTGCTAAAATCAGCAGTCACCACAAGACAATATTTCTTAAGATTCAAGCTGCTCACAGATGTAGGACCAAATAAGTCCATATGTAACATTTGAAGTGGGTGAGCAATAGAGTTAACCAACTTTGACCTGCAAGAAGCTCTGTGTTGTTTGCCTTTTAGACAAGCCACACAGGTTTGATCATTTTCAAATCTTTTCTGTGGTAGACCTCTAACTAAACCATCTTTGACAATCTTGTTAATGGTTTTGAAGTTAACATGACCAAGTCTTCTATGCCATAACATGGATTCATCCACTGTGGCCTTTGCAAGCAAGCAAGCATAATCATCTTTAGCTACAATATTGTTCATATCAAAGCTATAGAGATTGCCTTTTCTAGGAACTTTAAGAAGAATCTGACTTTCATCAAGCATCTTAAAATCCTTAGAGAGAACAAAGCACATATCTTTGGTAAAAAGAACATTGTTCATCTTGTCACACATTTGTGACACACTAAAAAGATTGTACTTAAGCTCTTTTACATAATACACAGGTTCAAAGTCCAAGTTACCAGTTTTAATAACACCTTTATGTCACACCCCCAAATTACCTGTTTTGCAGCGGAATGGAATTCCTGGGGAATGACTGTCATAGCATCAAGTTACAGTTATATCGAACGACCTAAAGTGTCGTTTTGAAAATATCATTTGATAAAGTAAAATAATCAGAGTTTACAAAACATAGGTCCCAAAATATTTCCAATATACCAAAATGAGTTTGTTATAATCAAACGATAGTTAAGTGCATAAAATATATGTGAGACGCGTCGACACCGCGACTCTATGATAAGTCTACATGCATGCCATGAAGTGAATGCCTTAGGTACCTGAGATAAAACATGCTAAAAGTGTCAACACAATGGTTGAGTGAGTTCATAGAGTTTGTTTTAACATGTAAGCCTGTAAAGAATGTTCACACAGCAAAGGCATTGTAAATCCACTCAGTTGCAAGCTCCGCCCATACAAAACCCGCAACCTGTGTGTTTACAACCCACTGCTAAAAATAGTACGTCAATCATGTATGCATGTATCATAGTAGTTAGAAGTATAAATGTTTTAAGTATGTAACTAGTATATTGATCACGTAAACGTGCATCAAAACTTATGCACTTAGCCATGAGTCTCCACTCCATCTCCAGAAACCTCAGGTGGGTATGATGCTCACAAGGAAAGTAATAGCATTAGTTTTACTTCATCTCCGAAACCCAATGCATGTGTTATCCAAGGAGACTTTGTGTTGCTCATAAGGAAAGTAATAGCATTAGTTTTACTTCATCTCCGAAACCCAATGCATGTGTTATCCAAAGAGACTTATCATGCGAACGAGGGGACAGCTCCATGTATGTTGGGAGACTTTATATTGATGCTCCGATCATAGGAGACTTTATAGTGATGCTCCGACCATAGGAGACTTTATAGTGATGCTCCGACCATAGGAGACTTTGTAGTGATGCTCCGACCATAGGAGACTTTGTAGTAATGCTCCGACCATAGGAGACTTTATAGTGATGCTCCGACCATAGGAGACTTTAGGTCAAGGTCATAACACGTACGGTTCAATAAGTTCAAACAAGTGATTAGTTTGTATTTAAGTTCAAGGGTTCCATTCAAAAGTTCGTAATTAAGTTCAAAGATTTAAGTCGAGTTCAAAAGTTCAGAACAGTCAAAGAGCTCGAATAATATCAAAAGGTTCAAGATAGTCGAAGCGTTCAAATCACGTCAAACAAGTTTAAAATATATCAAAAGGGTCCTTTACAGGTTAAAAGAGTTCAACTATATGTCAAAAAGTTCAAATCAAGTCCAAAGTGTTCACTTATATGTTAAAGGGTCCGAATCAATTTAAAAGAGTTCAAATATACATGTCGAAGGGTTCAAAATCAAGGAAAGTGTTTCAACTAATAGCGTTCATAACATAATGATCAATTTAGTTCGGGCACAATCTACTTACTAGCATAAGTAGTGAAACAAAAGAGTACAAGTTCATGATAGTTCAAACAATATTGTTTAAGTTCATATAAGTGTAAAGTACAAGCATGAAGTTGAGCATGTATCTCCCCCGAAGAGTTTATAAAACAATTAAACGAGTAAAAGTGGGGCTACGAACTCACCTGTTGCAATAGTTATGATGACAAAAGTAGATACACTGAAATGAGACGCAACTCTCTAACCGCGACCTATAATGAATGATGTGATCTAATATAAGTCATGAAACAATGTCGTGCATGCAAACTCATATGATATCCATACCACTTGTACATTTTGGAAAATAAAGTTTATCGTCGAAATATATGTTTATGACATATTGTCAAGTTACCAAATACTTTACAAGTACTTTAAAATTTATTGAAGTCATAAAAATTATAAAAATACATTCCTTGCAAAAATTGAGTGAAATAATAATTATAGAGTAGTATTTACGAAAACCGTCGTAATTATATAAATATAACACTTTATATACAAAATAAATTTAAAACACCGGGTAAACTAATAATATTATTTTTATAATCTTAATATGAGTATAAAAATATATCGGAATAATTTTTGGAAGCGTCGGATCAAATGTTCAAAATAATTAATTACGCGATAGCGTTTATTTAATAGGAAATATGCGTTTATTTAATAAGAAATATGCGTTTATTGTAAAATGCGAAACCATGCATGAACTAATATGATGATAATGATGCTAACGATATGTAGACTAAACCTAGTCTATATGAAATGTCCTTGATGATTGCTCATGAATTCGCAGCTAAACCCCTAAGGTTACGCGAATTTAATACTTGTAAACCTAGTTTACGATATACGATGAAATAGTAAATGTGAGAAATGACCGGAAATTGAGAATTGTGACACTTTACCAAAGAACTTTTCCATTTACTCCACCTCCAAAGCTGACATACTGTCCATCATAATGCTCAAAATTAGAAAGATAGGACTTGTTGCCAGTCATGTTCCTTGAACACCCACTATCTGTATATCCTTGATCTGACCTTTTTGTCCTTGGATGTTCCTGCACATATGAGTAAAGAGTTAGTTTCTTTTGGGGACCCAAGCAATGATTGACTTGGATCCTCGTATCAATATAGTTAAATCTATCAAAGGTTATTGATACACCATTGGGATTGGTTGTAGAGGTATTTCCTTTAGGTTTCCATTCCCAACGTGCTGAGGCCTTCACAGCATTGCCCATGTTCCCCCTTTTCTTATTAAAACCCTTGCGGTGGTAACCTTTGAATGAGCAGTGGTAACTGCTGGTTGATTTTTAGGTACCCATTGTTGATTATTATTAACCTTTCTAGCTTGAAAGGTTCTTTTTCCTGTTTGTGCAGATTTATTAAAACTTGTTTTGGTGTTTGCACTTTTAACAGGTGACTTAGGGTGAGCAGTGTTAACAGTTTTTACAGTGGCAAGTATTTTGAGGCCACTTCTAAGTTGAACTGCTATTGGGACCATTTTGAAATTGGAATTAGGGTGTACATTATGTTGATACCTGTTAGTCTCCACCCTTTTATACCCATAGACTTCCCTTCTCCCAACATGATAGTCACAATAAGCATGTAAATGATCAAAACTACCACAGATATAGCATGCCTTATTGTTCATAACAAAATCACTACCTAGTTGTTGAGATTTAACATGATTCCAACTCCTCTGGTTACCCCTAGGAGCTGTAGGATTATTCCTATACATCTCAAAGATACCTTACAGTTGGTCTAGGTTTATTAACTGGTTTCCTAGGTTCCTCTGTAACAGTATTAACAACTTTTAGGATAAAAGTCTCTACATTCTTTTTAACATTCTCATCAACAACTGATGAGTCACTAGCACTCTCAAAAACATCATTATCAAGCTTACTCTCTTCCTCACTCTTCACCACTGTGTCCTTTAAAGGACCATATTCTCTTTCAAGTTCCTTAAAGTCTTCTAAACCTGTATGAGCTAAATCTATACCTGGAGGTGATGGAACACCCCTTAGTGGTGGAGGCGTAGTATTATAACCCATACCAGACTTAGCTTTATTATATATTTGAGCATTCCAAATTTTATCAATTGACTTAGACTGATGATAGCATGTGTCTATAGTTAAATTGACATTTTCAATTTTCTTTTGGAGTTTTTCAAGCTCCTTTTGGTATGCTTCATTCACAGCAGTTGGATGTTCTACCTCTCTCCTAAGAAGAATCATATCATCATTATAATTTGACTCATTTGCCTGATAGTGCTCTATTTGCTTTTCTAATACTGCCATAGCTCTCCTAAGATTAGCCACAGTATAATTAGCAGTATTTAATTCTTGCCTTTCATGAGAGTACAAATCATTAAGTCTTTCAACTTCTTTAGCAACCCTACATGTTTTAGAACAACTATCAAAGTTTTGTACCTCAATCGAGAAAGCCATGAGAGCAAATTCAGTAGCAACAAGAGCAGCATCTGAATGTTCTTCTTCTTGTTCATCAACCATGAAACTCCAATCATAGCTCACACCATCAATAGCCAACATTGCCTTTGGTTCTTCCACAGTTGGTCCCTTCTTTTGCTTGTACCATGAAGACTGTTGTCCTTGGTCTTTGGTCTTCTACATTCTCTAGCAAAATGTCCAAACTTGTTGCAGTTAAAGCACTCCACTTTCTTCTTATCAAAACCTGCAGTATCATCACCATTAATGTGGATAGGCTTGCCAGTCTTCTTGTAGAATTTCTTAGCCCTCATGCTAAGAAGAGCTATCTGCCATTTTATATCCATCTCCTCCAAGTCATCTTCATCAATTTGCTCTATTTCTTCATGAGTTAAGATAGAGCCATCAACTTGTGTAGAGATAAAAGCATAAAAGGTAGGATCTCCAATACTAGCAACCTTCTTTTTGGAACCTGCAGTGGTAACATTAACATTACCAGTGGAAACTTTAGAACCTACAGTGGCAATATCATCATCACTTTCATCTTCAGAATCATCACTGTCAACTGAATTTGACAACAATGCCAAGCTACTAGAGCTTGTACCAAGTTTCCCCGCCTTCTTCAACCTTTGCTCAATAAGTTTGAAGTTGTTGTAAAGATCATTGAGCTTCATTGTTTCTATGTCTGTTTTGTTTTCCCAGACAGTAACATTGGTTTGAAACTCTGAAGGAAAACTTCTTAGAAACTTCAAATTGAGGTCTTCCTTTTCTACTTCAATGCCAAACACAGCTTAGGCTGGTAACAATCTTGAAGTTTGGTGAAAATGCTATCAAGTGAGTCATTGCTTGAAGCAGAGAAGTTTTCATAACTTTGCTTTAACAATGTCTTCCGAGTCTTCTTTGTTGCATCATTACCACCAAACACTGAGCAAATCTCTTCAAACAGTTCTTTAGAAGTCTTGAATTTGCTGAATGCAATAATCTGGTCTCTAGGAAGAGTCATCGATGCAGACTTCTAGCTTTAAGATCATTCTTCTTTGAGCTTTTTCAAACATTTGATTCAGGTCTACGAAACTTTCACAACATCTGTGTCACCAACTTTGGAAGTAGTGGTCACAGACTTGAAAGAATCACCAAGTTGAATAATCTCCCATAGAGCATAGTCTTGTATGAGGAAGTATTGCTCAATCAGTATCATCCACATCTCAAACTCATTAAGCTTAAGCTTAGAGTCTGGTGTAGAAGAAGAGTTTGATTGGTTGTTTTCCATCTCCATTGTCTTGAGTGAGTGAGTCAAGCTAATTCTTTGGATCTTCTAAAACAAAATATCGAACCTTCGCTCCGATACCACTTGATGGATCTAGGACACTCTCCTGTGTCAATGATATTTTGTATAATATTATCAAGCAAGCGGAATTTACTTAAGTAATACTTAGAAGACGAATTATATGATGTATGAGAATAAACACAAGTTAACACAAAACTCAAGCTCCAATATTATTAATGAATAATACGAGTGATCTTAACTTATCACTAGGGTTACACCTTGAAGCTTTCGTAGGTAATATTGCAATATGATACGTACCTAAGACAATGACCTAGGATCTCTTTTATACAACAAGGAGTCCTTTATAAGATAAGTATAAAGCTAACATAATAGAATATACACAAGATCTATTCTATACTTATCAAGACGCGTTTAACCTTATCATAAACTGATAGCAGTGGTAATGAAGAACTTGCAGTGGGAATACGTTTCCACTGCTAGTGTTAAACCAAGCAGTGTAAACCACTACTATCCGTGGTAACGGATTATTCCCAACACTTTCAACCAAATCTAAAAAAAAAAAAAAAAAAACTCTAAAAATATTCAGAGACAGTTTCTTCTATATTCTTCTTCAACTTTGACATATGTTATCACTAGCTAAAAGACCCGTGAAATTCACGGGTATTTTAAAGAAAAGCAAAAAGATATATATTGTTAATATATTACACAATAACGTAATAAGTCGTTAGTTAGAAACACATGTGTGTATGCAGTAAAATAAGAAACTTCATACAAATGAAATATATGTGTAATATGAGAAATGGTAAAATAACCAAAAGAGAATATAAAGTCGCGTAATTATATATGTGTTGATAAACTTGTACTTCTTTGAAAACTAATGCGTGTTAATTCATTTGTCGACGCTCTTTCAATGTAAAATGTTATTGTACTCGTAATCAGAGTCACAATCTCCTAATTATGACATTTATTTTCTCATGGTGGTGTTATCTGTAACCTAGTATTATTTGCATCTTCAAACATGATAAAATTTATCATTTTTGTACTTATATATATATATATATATATATATATATATATATATATATATATATATATATTTGTTTTTCTCCTAAAACTATATATAATAATATACCTCCGTCTCCATATTAATTGTCATGACTTTTAGTATTTCTTTCTTAACTTTGACCTTAAATATTTTTATTTGTGTTATATAATATTTAATAAAAATTATACCAATAAAAAATACATTTAAAAATCAATCTATTCATATATTTTACATCAAGTATTATATAACACAATTAAAAATATATAAGGTCAAAGTTTGAAATAAAAGACTTTGAAAATTCAAAGTGGACGGTCAATATGGGACGGAGGGAGTACCATAATTGGGAAGAACTATTTTTTCTGGTGTCTGTTATTCTTGAAACAAACTAACAATGAAAAAAAATATTAAAACAGTTATTTCATAAACAAACTGCCAGAAAGATATATTCCGTGTATGTTATTCCTAGCGTTAACTGACAAAAAATTCAATAACACAAAAAAATAAAATATAATATCAAAACAGTATTAGGGGATGTGCAAATATGAAAAAGATAAGGTACGGATGAGTTTCCCATTTTTGTTAAAAAACCTAACAAAACGCTTGAAGTTTTACAATATTGTTGCACATAATCTGCTAAAATATTACTCATTGTATAATTTCTTTCGAGTTGTACACACAATAATACAAACTTCTTCAACATGGCATTTTAATTAAAATAAATCATTGATACATACCCCTTTCATTCGTTCTATATACAAATATTCTATTGATTTGGCTACAAAAAGAGAAAACCAACATGCCCACTTCATTATAACCCGTTTTAGTCACTATAAGCCTTTTGGATAATAAAAATTGTACGTAAAGTCATTTATTTCAACTACGAAGACCATGATCAAAGATCTCTAAAACAAACCCGTGAATTAGTGGAACCAAAAAACACCACAAAGACCATGATCAAAAATCCATAAAATCAAGTAACTCTAATCAAAATTATTTGTGTACATTAATTAATGTAAAGTTTAAATTACATTTCTTACCCTATTTGCTAGTTATGAGATAAAAAATGTGAGTTGTTTCTCGCATCAAAACATTTTTTCACTCGATCTTGATTCATATAAATATACTCTGTTTAGTTACAAAATTGAACGAAAGTTGGTATAAGAAATAGCGATCATGCACTCGGACACAAACAATTAATGTGTTAAGAGCCATTTACAATTATTAATTTGCTGTGTATATCTCGACAATTCATCTGAGTGCAATTCTAAAAGAGATAGTTGAAATATATCATACCATATCTTTTTGTTTTGATACAAATTGTGATGAAAGCCTCACATAGCTTTTTGCAATTTTATTCGTAACAATAAAAAAGTTGTAGTTATATAAACCTCAAAATACAAAATTATTTGTGCAAATACCAAAACACTTTCTTCGTAACAATATATAACAAAACGACAGTTATATGAAAATCAAAATACAAGTATTTGGGCTAAACATTACCAACTCAATTTAGTTGTTTTCATTCACAATATAGTCGTTAAACATTAAAAACCATACCAAATTATTTTTGTAGTATTGTTTAGTTTACTCTAAGTGCACCTGGTTACTTTGTATACTGGTTCCATCTCTGCAACATGTTGGAAGCTAATTAAGAAAACATAAAATCTTAGAGAAAAAAGTTAACCTAGTAGGAAGGTATCTGTTAATAAGTATAGTAGAAACAATTATTATATATAGGGTATGTTTGGCAAAAATAAATTGTGCTGGTGCTGTTGCTGTTGCTGTTGCTTATGCTGGTGCTGTTGCTGAAAAAAATTATAAAAAGAGATTATTTTTATAAGTTACATGAAGTAACCTTTTATTTTTAGAGATTATGGAAAATTATTTTTTTTTAAATAATTTCTTATAAGTTCTGTCTGCCAAACAAATATTATTTTTTAGATAGCTTATTTTTTGAAAAAGTAAGCATAATTTCTCTATAATCTTATGTGCCAAACATAGCCATAGTCAAGTGACTACATATAATCAACTACAAATTATAATACATATTTTATTTGGTAATTTATTTTGGATTAACTTAACCAAAGCACATGCATGGGAACAAAGGAAAAAAGAATTCAATGCATGCCTTTTTTTCATGCACCTTTCTTTTATGTTTTATTTACTTTGATCCATTTTTACACATTCAATTTCAGTCAATAAAAAGCCAGAAAAGAATTTAAGCGCATAAAGTTTCCCTCTTTATCATAGCTATCATCAAATGTAATAATATAAATGAACAGTAAATTGGCATTAAGTCTTAGGAGATATCCATTAGCGAATTACTGAAAAGAGAAAATTATTAAAATACCAATGCAAATCAAATTGAAAACCGATCATCAAATGGGTATAAAACTTTTCCACCAAATATATTACAAAACGATAAAGTAACATATTGTATTAACCTTGACAACATTCTTCATTGATGATTTCACTTTTATCCACACATTGGTTACATAATTTAAAGATTAAAGTAAGAGTATAGTGTTAGTATTAAAAATAAAAAGGCAAATAGAAATAACATCACATGAATCTGATTAATTAAAGTTAAAAACATGGTGGCATTTGATAGCCAAAGCAAGCCTGAAAACTAAAAAGACATAACATAAAAATACAAAAATGTTGAATCATATGTCTCACGGTATCGAGATGAGCCCATGATTTCAACTCTAGCATGTCGATGTTATGGATGAGCCTGCAAGATCAAAACAATAAGTAATCTACTCAAAACCAAACATACACATTAAAATAGTGAAATGGACTAAGGATTGCATAAAAAGATGATGGAAACAAAGGCATTATACATTTGTACAAATAAATTGATAATGCTTAACATATAAAAATTATTTTAATTCAATTGAAAAACTACACATAAAAAGGGAGATGATGAATGTTTTAGTTGACGGAGGCTAGGAATGGTGATGTAAAGATATCAATCTAAGTTAGACAATCATTTATACGTATCATATAAAATTGAAATTGTGTTGTAACAATTGCCGTATATATTTAACAACGATATCAATTGTTTAACTGATATTAGCATTTAGTAAATACTTGCCTAAACAAATTTGAAAAAAAACACATTTGACAAATTATTCACGACAAAGTTGGAATTTTTGGTCAAATTATTTAAACAAAATAGTTTAAAATGATCCTAAAATTAAGACATGAAGATAGGGATGAATATTATGTTTGCATAACAGCCAATTTTAAGAACATATTTGACTAATAAATTTACATTTTCAAAAGGGCAAGTTATTTTTTTGGCCACATATCAGCATGAGGTTAAAAGTTAAATATAGAAAAAATTAATTAATAGCTAACTAAAAACAGTGTTTTATTAGTATAGATAGATTGGTGACATAATTTAAAGATTAAAGTGAGAGTATAGAGTTAGTATTAACAATAAAAAGGCAAATAGAAATAACATCACATGAACCCGATTAATTAAAGTTGAAAACATGGTGGCATTTGATAGCCAAAGCAAGCCTGAAAACTAAAAAGACATAACATAAAATACAAAATGTTGAATCATATGTCTTACTGTATCGAGATGAGCCCATGATTTCAACTCTAGCATGTCGATGTTATGGATGAGCCTGCAAGATCAAAACAATAAGTAATCTACTCAAAACCGAACATACACATTAAAATAGTGAAATGGACTAAAGGATTGCATAAAAGATGATGGAAACAAAGGCATTATACTTTTGTACAAATAAATTGTTAATGCTTAACATATAAAAATTATTTTAATTCAATTGAAAAACTACACATAAAAAGAGAGATGATGAATGTTTTAGTTGACGGAGGCTAGGAATGGTGATGTAAAGATATCAATCTAAGTTAGACAATCATTTATACATATCATACAAAATTGAAATTTTGTTGTAACAATTGCCGTATATATTTAACAACGATATCAATTGTTTAACTGATATTAGCATTTAGTAAATACTTGCCTAAACAAATTTGAAAAAAAGACATAACAAAAAAATACTTGCCTAAACAAATTTGAAAAAAAGACATGCTAGAGTTGATATCATGGGCTCATCTCCATAGCCAAAGCAAGCCTGCAAACTAAAAAGACATAACAAAAAAATACAAAAATGTTGAATCATATGTCTTACGGTATCGAGATGAGCCCATGATTTCAACTCTAGCATGACGATGTTATAGATGAGCCTGCAAGATCAAAACAATAAGTAATCTACTCAAAACCAAACATACACATTAAAATAGTGAAATGGACTAAGGATTGAATAAAAAGATGATGTAAACAAAGGCGTTATACTTTTGTACAAATAAATTGTTAATGCTTAACATATAAAAATTGTTTTAATTCAATTGAAAAACTACACATAAAAAGGGAGATGATGAATGTTTTAGTTGACGGAGGCTAGGAATGGTGATGTAAAGATATCAATCTAAGTTAGAAAATCATTTATACATATCATACAAAATTGAAATTGTGTTGTAACAATTGCCGTATATATTTAACAACGATATCAATTGTTTAACTGATATTAGCATTTAGTAAATACTTGCCTAAACAAATTTGAAAAAAACACATTTGACTAATTATTCACGACAAAGTTGGAACTTTTGGTCAACTTATTTAAACAAAACAGTTTAAAATGATCCTAAAATTAAGACATGTAGATAGGGATGAACATTATGTTTGCATAACTGCCAATTTTAAGAACACATTTGACTAATAAATTTACATTTTCAAAGGGCTAAGTTTTAGTCAATTTTTTGGCCACATGTCAGCCTGAGGTTAAAAGTTAAATATAGAAAAAATTAATTAATGGCTAACTAAAAACTGTGTTTTATTAGTATAGATAGATTGGTGACATAATTTAAAGATTAAAGTAAGAGTATAGAGTTAGTATTAAAAATAAAAAGGCAAATAGAAATAACATCACATGAACCTGATTAATTAAAGTTAAAAACATGGTAGCATTTGATAGCCAAAGCAAGCACGCAAACTAAAAAGACATAACATAACAATACAAAAATGTTGAATCATATGTCTTACGGTATCGAGATGAGCCCATGATTTCAACTCTAGCATGTCGATGTTATGGATGAGCCTGCAAGATCAAAACAATAAGTAATCTACTCAAAACCAAACATACACATTAAAATAGTGAAATGGACTAAGGATTGCATAAAAAGATGATGGAAACAAAGGCATTATACTTTTGTGCAAATAAATTGTTAATGCTTAACATATAAAAATTGTTTTAATTCAATTGAAAAACTACACATAAAAAGGGAGATGATGAATGTTTTAGTTGACGGAGGCTCGGAATGGTGATGTAAAGATATCAATCTAAGTTAGACAATCATTTATACATATCATACAAAATTGAAATTGTGTTGTAACAATTGCCGTATATATTTAACAATGATATCAATTGTTTAACTGATATTAGCATTTAGTAAATACTTGCCTAAACAAATTTGAAAAAAACACATTTGACTTATTATTCACGACAAAGTTGGAATTTTTGGTCAACTTATTTAAACAAAATAGTTTAAAATGATCCTAAAATTAAGACATGTAGATAGGGATGAATATTATGTTTGCATAACTGCCAATTTTAAGAACACATTTGACTAATAAATTTACATTTTCAAAGGGTGCAAGTTTTAGTCAATTTTTTTTGCCACATATCAGCCTGAGGTTAAAAGTTAAATATAGAAAAAATTAATAATTGGCTAACTAAAAATTGTGTTTTATTAGTATAGATAGATAGATATTATTGAGGCCAACCCTCTTCAAAACACCCAAATCTACTCAACTGATGTCCTAAATTGCACCCCCTTAAATATGTATTAATTTGTAAACTAAAATCATATCTAAGAAATCGAAACAAAATAATAGGGCAAAAAGTTACCTCTAATGAATGGCACTAGGTCCATCAAATTTAGAACATAGATCTAGGTCAACCCAATCTGACCCGTTAAAGAGATAACCATTTTGATATGATACCAAACCAATTCGACCCGGGCTTTTTTTCATCATTAGTTTATAGTTTTACATGATCATACCTTTATAGGATAATCTAAAATGACATTAGTTTCTTGACCTTCGGTTGCAGTAGCCTGAATAACAACAAAACAATAATTAAAATTTTGAATCTCGGTAATAAACGATTGAAAGTGCATCAATAAACTAATCCTCATGATACAATATATAAAACATCAAAATATCTATAAAAAAATAAACCCAAAAGGCCACACCATCCTATGTTACATCTGTAAGATCATATACTCACCATTGATACAAGCGGCGACTTATAGCACAACGTCCTGCTTCAAAGTTTTCATTCGTAATTTTACATTCAAGAGATTTTAAGTCTCCAAAGTTTAAACCTTGTATTGGCTCCAAGGTTTCCATAAATTAATTATTTTAAGTAAAGGGTATTTTGGGTGTCCAAGGTTTAAACCGTGTATTTGCTTCAAAGTTTCTATAAATTAATTATTTTAAGTAAGAGGGAATCATATTTATTTGAACCAAGAAGAAACAACCAAAGTAACTTTTTATGTAAAAGCCAAGAGAAAAATGTTCAAGATAGTAAACTGAAAAAATTACTTAAATGAAAGTAACTTTTTATATAAAAGCTAAGAGAAAAATGTTCTAAAAACAGTAAACTAAAAAGTTAGCAATCATGCAAATTATCCGTATCATAATAGTTGAAGTTCCCATAAAAACCCGAAAACAACGTCACAAGCAACATTATATTTATGTCAATTTAATTAACGAATATACACCTCACTATTTAACGTGACAAACTTTCATTTCATTCACCTATGTGGGACTAAAACCAATTCTTTAATGATTGTTAAGAGGAAACAAAACCATTTTCTTGTGAAAGAGAGTTGTATAATAGTTCTTTGTACTTTGTGGTTTCTGTGATATGAATAGATTGTACTTCATAAACTTGTGATGACTAGGTAGTTCAAGACTTTATCAACTTAAAATAAAATAAGGTGTGATCAAGACCATATTATATTTAGCTTGCACACTTGGACTTATAGGTCTTAAGGTTCAATCATTTTGTTAATCCACACGCAAATCGTTTATGTATGATGTCCAAAGAACACATATTGGTTGGTATTACTGAATATACCATAGGAGCACCAACGTGTTTTTTTTCCCGATACTTTTAGAATAGTAGACAATAATTTATAAAAATACGTCATTAACGTTAATAAACCAAATAACATTTTATGTACATGCAACAACAAGAAATAAACTGTTCCAACAACCACAAAGTGATACATATCTTTGAACGAAAAACTGAAAGACACAAAATAATAAAAAGTAAATACATCATACATATTAGCCTTTGAACAGAAAAATGATTGCTAACATATCCATATTTAGCATGACCCTATGTCAAAGAGGATAACACAATACTAGCATCAACACGTTCCAAACATCTGCCCAAGCAAGCATATTTTCTTTGTTGAGATCTATGTGGATTAAACCATCTCTTTTATCAAAAAGATAAGTTTTTTTTATAGCTAAATCAAACTAAATTTGCTAAATCCTTTGTTCTACAACTACGACGTTTAAGGTGTATGGATATCTTATTTTGGTAAAGAGTCTTTCACCCGGTAAAATATATTACACCAAAAAACATTGAATTACAAGGATGTGGGTGATTCCCACATCATGGCGATAAGGCTAAACAAACACACCACGTGTGCATCGAACCTACAATAACAAAGCTAAACAACTAGCTCACACAAAACTAATAAAATTTGTTTATGACATGCCATAAACAAAAAAACAACTAACTACTTTTTGCGGCCTTCCATCATGAAGTCTCCCATAGGACCCGCATTAGCCTTTGAATTTGATGAAATCATATAATTTGCAATGTCAACGTAGATCTCATACACTTCATCTTCACTATCCCTTTTCACTTCCACAAACGAGTCCCCACCTCTATTGGTACCCGTATTCACTTCCACATGAGTCTTGCTTGAACTTGAAGCCTTGCCCTCCACGCGTTAGTATCTTCAAAAATAGTAGCAAATTCTTGGGATAAAACATCATACTTGTTGGACATGTTGACCTCCTTGCCTTTATTAGAAACATTCGATTGTAGCTTGGTAGTGGCATTTGCATTTGTATTTCCGCGTTATTAGTGTACACTTTGGGGATATATTGAACCTTACCAACATTAATACCCGTTCTTCCACCTCATTTCGCACCACCAGATTTACCCATTTGACGATTACCTACACTTCGTTTATTAGTGACCACTTGGAAGCCATCACTATCATTATGATTGGTAGTATACAACCTGTGCAATTTGTGTCATTGGTAAATGTAATTTATGTTTTACGGTTTGAAGGTGTAGCTGATGTAAAATATGCAACTTATGTGGTTGGTGCATATGTTTGTTTATCTTGAAATTATACATAACGTCCCTTTTTTGAATATCGGATCTTTGTGTTTGAGGATTATCTATTGCACAAGAATAATCCGAGCTATGAAAGAATGACTCGTCGCGACAAGAAAGGTCTTGCAATTGGGATGGGACAACCGGCAACTTTGTAGACGTGGTGTATTTACAATGCGCCACATGGAAACCTACAAGGGGATGGTCTGACCTTTGTTGCTTGAGCAAAGAAGGGAAGAAACAAGTGAAAGAAGCGAGGCTAGCGTATCAAGTATCTTTGAAGATATTCGTCGATTGCAACTTGGTGAAGAGTGAGTTTGAGAAGGAAGTGCATGGATTCAGAAACTTACCCGTTGAAGAAAGGAAGCGGTTACACGATGCGTTTGAAACCATCAAGTTAGCGTGTCGCGACCAAGTTTGAAAAATGTGAAGGGTTTTCTTTGTAGTTTGGATTTAATAAGTAGCACAAAAGAATGCAAGTTTATTATGTTTGGGTGGTTTAAGTTTATTGTCGTTTAAAAAAAACTCGTGTATGCTTACCGAGTAACCTTTAATCTAGTAATCGTGTGTTTAAGTTTAAAACTTGGAATTCTCTTTTATTAGTATACAAGTTTGGGTATTTGTTTAAATCGGATTGTGCATTCGGCTTATAACAGTTGGGTTCTCTTATGATTTTTGTTGCTTAGTACATACACTAGCAAAGCAATTTACTTTCAGATGGTGTCTGTTGTGTGTTATTCAAGATAGTGTATGGGCGCATTTATGGGCATATTTAGATCGGATGTGCAACATATATTAAGTAGGACTATGTTTGCAGATATGTTTTAAAAAAAGTGGAATGCAGCTATGCTATGATGTATTTTGTTTAAATGGTGTGCACATTAAGTTGCGATAACAGTTTGGGTATGTGTTAAGATGCATCTAGTATTTGTATGGCAACAAATAAGATTATTAAGGACAATGTATCACAGAAAACAATGATACATCGTTCAATATATTAGGATCAATTCTGAAACATAAATAGAACCACTCAATATAGAGGCAACAATTCGAAACATAAATCCAAAATGATCTTGAAACATAAAAGACATGAAGCACGGAAGCATACAACTCCCGCAGTTAGTTATGGCCATTGGTCTTGAATGGGAAATTCCTTGCATCATGGTATGCGTAATTGCCAAAATAACCACACTTTCTCTTCTTAATGTGCGTCGTCATTAGCATTCATGGTGTTTGATTTAGGCACATGGACATGACAAGTTTCATATTCAAAAGCTTGACACACATCTGGGGACAAGAAAATGAGGGTCAAAAAAGTCATGAGGATATACAATTAGGAAGATATTGCGGACGGTACACATAAAAATACAAAAATTACCTTGGGCCTTAATCCTACTTGTTTGTAATATGTCTATTTGATACGAAGGTGAATGTTATGGTGTGAATGCATTGTTGCTTTGTTTGAAAAATGTGTGGTGATTACTAGTTTGTGTAGGGTATTTGTAATTAAAATTTGTGGTTATATAAGGACACTAGTTATTGTAATGGGATTTGATTTGAGTAAATAAAGGAATTAAAGAAAGAGTTATACAATATTAAAAGTGAATAATGTGGTTAAATGTGGAAAATTCACTAGAATCTGCACATTAAGTTGGAAAGGAATAAAAGCAAATTAAAAAGCAAGTAATGCATCATACTAACCCAATTTTTAAGGACACAATGTAAGAACAGTTAACCTATAGTTTATATAATTTTAAACACTGTATAACAAAACTAATACATCACCGAAAACATTTATCAACCGAATCTTGAAAACCTTTAAGAAGATGGAAAATACAACAACCCGAATGTGTCAAATTCAGTAGCATATGCATATTAAGTTGAAAAGGAATGAAAGTAATCTAGAAAGCAAGTAATAAAGTAGGTTGGCGTGTATCAACAATACGTTAAACATTATGAAGATGGAATAAAACACATCAACTCTGCGTCTCGTTACTTAGTGAACAAAGCAAGTTTTTGACAACCAAGATAAGCGTTAAAAAAAAGTACTTATTGATGAGTCTAACATAACAATAAGGTCTTAAATAGTTCAGACTGAATGGAAAATCGGTAGAACGATTCTGAAACTACTCACTATCATCCATGAACGGTCCCGTCCTCGTCCTCCTCGTCTTGAAGGCCCTTCCTCTTCTTGGGGCAGTTCCTAGAATCATGCCTAGCCATCTTGCCACAACTTTTGCACCTTCTCTTTGGCTTGTCGGCTAGTTCCGTTTAATTTCAACCTTTGATTTGCGCCTTGTATGAATCACTTGACCCTTATTATTAATATCTGTAGGGGTAAGAATAGTCAATTATGCAGGTTGATTCGCCAAGTGCTTTGGCATAAGCTTCATTCGTGTTGGTTTAGGAGGGTTGGGAACATCAATTTTGGCTTTTTCCATCAATGCTAATTGGTCATCCCTATATATGTGAAGCTTTTGAATGTCACCAACCAAATGATTGATAGATTCTTCAACATTCTTTGTAAATATCTCTTAATGTAGCATCAACCACAAAATCCGAATTTGTTGTTGCTGTATAGGCTTGCCTAGACTCAACAGATTTGTGACTTATAGCTTGTTTAGACCATCTATTATCCATGTATTGTTTTGGGAAGTGGAAGACCTTGGACATACGAGACGCATAAAAGATGTGACGACACAATAATCCATAACATTCGTACCTTAAACAAGTGCCTGGCGAGCATTGATGAATGCATTACCTAACTGGATAAATTGTGATAATAACATTTACACAATTAGATGAATATGCGCTTATTCATATATGCGTAAAGTGAAGGATATGGACTATTGGATGTTTATTGTTACCTCATACTTGGCTTCCACGAATGAATCATTGATTCGTAATCGGCTTCGTGTCACGAATCACAAAAGTAGAACGAATCGAATACTTGTACACTAAGTGAACAACAATGCATCAATGATGAGAAAATCTCATCCTGAACATCATAAAAAATTGTATGTGTGTAGAATGCAGTGGCTTCCCTTTCAATTTGCAAATGAGTCTTAAAATCAGGAGTCTTGTAGTTTGAATCATGTGTATTCTTGCCATTTATGAACCTTTGTGAATCAATTGCAGTATCATAATGGCTAAGAAATTCAATCAGACTCAAGTGTGGGTTAGTAATTTGCCCAAGAAAGTGGTTTTCACTCTCGGACCTAGATGTTGTCGCATAAGGCCGACATGGGTTCATGACGAAGTATGCGGGATCCATTTAGTCCGCATTGCAAACATATCGGTCAACCATTTGTTGTCATTTAAATTGAAGTCGTTCATGATAGATACCCATTCGATCTCAAACACATCAGGTCGATTTTGTCGTCCAAACAATGTCACATAAGCGTCGTTTGAAATCGGTGTTGCTACATAAAGGCGGTCCAACCTACAACAAATGAAAATAAGTAAGTGATCAAGTTTATCGAAAATAGGTTAACGATATATAAGTATATATTGAAGGAAAATAATACCTTTCCATGAGTTTTTGCATTATGTGCCACATACATAGGCGATGCATTGAATCGAAATTTTTTCTATGGCAACCTTCATCGAGGGGTCTTGGTGGATTCTGACTACCTTTGGCGCACTACCAAATATTTTCTTAAACCTTTTCAATAGCCAAGTATACCGCTTGGTCGCCACTACTAGTAATGCAAAGCACCAAAGAGATGCATCTATTGTGATTGTCTATGCCCGTAAAAGGAACCAACACCATTTTGTACCTATATGCCGCAAAGTCATTAAAGTATGCTTATCAGTGTTTCGTTGTACATAAAACACGATGTTCAAATCACTAAGTTGAGCCACATGACAAGTAAATACTACTACCATATACCATAATTGTTAAACTCTACTAGTAAAGTTTAACAATTATGGTATAACAGTTATGTTCAAGAAACTAAATAAAGTCACAATGAAAGAACTAAGTTGAGACACACAGCATTTCACATTTGACCTCATTAAAGCTTATCATAATAGCAAAATATAATTATATCGTTGGTTTAGGGGTATGAAGGTGAAAACAGATAGCTCAAAGCAGAGATAGCTCATCAACGCAAGTAAATACTCCAACCATATACCATGCTGTTAAACTCTACTAGTACACATTAGTTATTTCCCAATTACCCCTTTGAAAATATTGTTTCAAACTTTCACGGACATGGTACACAGAAAGGTGTTCAAAATCAATATCAGTACACATTAGTTATTTCCCCATTTTCCCCTTTGTTCATAATCAATACTAGATGCGTTTCCTCATTCCCCTTTGAAATACGATGATAAAGTACCCACTTATTGGACAAATGGATACCAAACATACATTTCCCCTTTGAAACTGATTGGACAATTGGGTTGAAATGATTATGTTCCTAATACAAACTTCCTAATCTGGGTCAAATGGGGGCTACCATAAGGATGTGGATATGATCACAACATACCCACGGTATTCAATGAACTGTACACAACAGATGGGTGTTCACATGGACCGGGTCAAAATGGGGGCTACAATAGAAACACACTGCGACTACATTGCACTAACATTTAGGAAAAAAGGAAATCATTGAATAAATTAACATTGTAGAATAAATAGTATGTGTAGATGTAACAATATACCTGTTTGACCTAAACGTTAGTCAAATGAGACCACATCACCAAAAGCAGCGTAGTTAAGCTTTGCTTGTGAATCTGCCCAAAACAACCCTATCAAGGTTTTTCCTTCTTGTGTTGCTTGTATTCAACAGAAAAGTCGGAGAAAAACTCACGTCGCTCAACGGCTTCGACAACCATCTGGCATCCGATTACCAATGAAATTATCCAAACCCCGCCTATTGTTCCTGCACTCAACATCCCTAACCGATGTTTTCAAACCCGCCATACATTTCTATCATCACTTTCCAAGCTCTTGTTGGACCAATATTAGCATTGGAAAGCGACGCAACAAATCTGTTTAGAAAAAGTTTCCTCGCTGACGAAGATACTTGTAATCATTTTCATGAACAAAGCGTGGTTATGTTTCTCAAAAAAGTGTACACAACAAACTTATTTTCGAGTGCGCCTAAGGCAGTAGAGCTTTGCATCCACAACGTTGGGAGGCTCGTTTCCTTCTTTTAATCACCTTCGACTTACGCAATATCAATTGATGGGGTATCCGTCTTTGACTTATCTTTCTTTGAAATATCATCCTTCGGCGACGGTTTCACACCTTCTCTAGAACAACAAAAGTATTTCAATCACGGACTTTGTTTTCCTATTAGGACGCCCACCCCTCCTAACTTCGAAACCACCTTCCCTCGCATACTCTTTATAAAACTTTAAGGCTTGTTCAATAGTATCAAACTCAGTTCCCTCCACGGGTTTATTCTTAGCTTCGGGAATCCAAAACTTACTACCACGCGGGGTTGGTTGGTAACTCCCAACTTGTGTAACACTTTCGGCATCAACAACATTGTCTTGCCGCAGTATTAGTTGATCGTGGAGTTGAAGGCTCACCTTATAACAAATAAACATTACCTATTAATATGAATCGGATAAATAAAATAAAACTCATGTATCTAGTTAAACGTATATGTATAAACAACTTATTAAATACGATACACATACCTTATTACAATATAATAGCTTACATAAAGGCGTGAAACATACCTTATTACAATACCTTATTACATATAACAGCTTATTTTCAATACCTATATTAAACGTTAGCATAGATCTAGTTACGATTGCACGCGACTCTTCATTCAACTCATACACATGCCTTATAAATCACAGTACACATGCTCACATAACGACTTATTTTTGAATACCTATATGAAACTTATCATTATATAACCACCGTGCACGTGTACATATATCATTCAACTCATACACATACCTTATACATGTTGTACACAATCTCGACTATAATTTTTAGTTCCAAACCTTCAACAACTATAACACATGCTCAACTCATACATGGGTACATTCCAACAACATCCATATAGATATAGTATAAATACTAATATAACAGCTTATTTTTGAATACCTATATGAAACTTATAAGTACCTAAGTACAGACCACGACGCATTCAGCATTCAACTCATACACGTGACCACCAAAAAAACTTATTACAAAAACATCCATATATCCGTTAATTACCAAACCCCTATCTGAAACTTATAATTAACTACAAACCTTTCACAAATCATTCAACTAAAAAAACATACTTGTCAAATTGCGTTTAATATACGTATTGAAAATAAGCTGTTAATATAGATACAAATGATTAACAAAACTAAAAAAAAGGACTAATAAGAACACAATTTCTATAATTCCTAAAAACATACTTGTCAAATTCTTTATTTCAATGAACACATTACCACAATTTAACCATTACCACAATTCCTATATCAGTAAAAAAAACTTACTGGGCAATTTCTAGCCATTACCACAATTTCTATATTTCAATGTCTAATTCCTAAAAAAATACTGGGCAAATTTGACATACTGAGCAAAAATGTAACCATTACCACAATTTCTATATTATTGTTACAAAAAAAGAAAAAATCATAATATTAGACATACCTTGCATCGAATCATCCTCAAGTGAATTAGACATACTGGGCAATTTCGAGTATGATGTTTGTCAATTGAATATGTCGTTTGATGTGGGTTGATGGTTTTCATCTTTATATGTATCCGGTTTGTGTTAGTTATGATTTTGATTATAGCGTAATGATATGATGATTGAGAGGGTATTGATGGGATTCCTATGAAAAAAAAAGCGATGTTAATGGTTGAGAGTTAATGGTTGAGAGATAATGCAGAGAGATAAGAGAGATAATGCACAAACCAAGATTACCATAATACCCTTATATTAAATAAATAATTAAATTTTATTATTTTATTTGATCTCATCCATCAAGCATGATCCAACGAATGATATGTGTAACTATTTTATCTATTTAAGCTTGTCACCACAAGAAACGCAAATATATATATATATATATATATATATATATATATATATATATATAAATATATATATATATACCATTAAAAAAAGGGTGTACAAAACATCCTTGAAATAATGCTATAACTCTTTTTACAAGGAAAAAATATAAAATAAAACATGTAAAACAAAAAAATTTGAAGAGCTGAGAATCACGTAACAAACTTTTCTCAAATATACGAAGCGCATAACATACAAATTTTTATTATTTATGTATGCGTAATATACTTTCAATTTGGAACGAATGTGTAATATGGCCAGGTAGCTAACAAGTTACCAGGTCAAAAGTTTGAAATGACATAAATGGTCCTCGTGGCTTTGCGATGACTTTCACGAATTAAATCATTAATGACTTTATTTTCGGTTAAAAAGTTTGAAATAGTCTGATGGTTATTGGCTTTTAGATTTTGTCCGTTTTTAGTTTTGTCGCTTTTGCTACGTTTTGTAAGTTTTTATCGGTTTTCATCCGTTTTTCTACATTTTCTTAATTTTCCGTTTTCTTCGTTTTGTTACATTTTCTTTCGTTTTTGCAGAGTTTTCATCCGTTTTGTCCGTTTGTTCTTACGTTTTGTCCGTTTTCCTTATGTTTTATAGGTTTTGTCCGTTTTCTTACATTTTGTCCGTTTTTTTTTTCTTCTTTTGTACTCTTTAAACACATTGAAAATTTTTTCCAAAAAGAAAAAAAAAATTGGAAAAAAAATTTCCAAAAAAAAAATTAGAATTTTTTAGCAAATTTGAAAAAAAAAAAATTCCAAAATTTTTTTAAAAAAATGGGAAATTTTTAAATTTTTTTAAAAAAATTGAAAAATATTTTTCAAATTTTTATAAAAAATCTTCAAAAAATATTTTTAAAAAAAAAAATTTTTTTTTTAATCTTAAAAAAATTGAAGATTTTCAAATTTTTTAAAAAATCTTGAAAAAGTTTTTTTTTTCAAAATTTTCAATATTTCGGAATTGGAAATTTTTTTCCAAAATTTTTCATTGAAATTTTTTTTAAAGATTTTAAAAAAAATATATTTCAAAAATAATTTTTTTTATTCAAATTTTTTTTTGAAATTTGAAATTTTTTTATTTTTTTCCTATTTTTTTTTCAAATTTTTTTTTTTGAAATTTGAAATTTTTTTATTTTTTTTCGGAAATATTTTTTTCCTATTTTTTTTTCAAAATTTTTTTGGAATTTTTTAAATTTCTTGAAAAAATTTCAAAATTTTTTGGAAATTTTTTTTTCTTTTAGGAAAAATTTTCAATATGTTTAAATAATTACAAAAGCGTAAGAAAAGCGAATAAAGCGTAAGAAAAGCAGGACAAAAACTGAAGTAAAAAGTAAGAATAGACAGCGTAAGAAAAACAGAACAAAAGCTGATAAAAATAAGGAAAATGGACAAAAAGTAATAAAACGGCAAAAACGGATGGCAAAGCCCAACGAAGAAAACAGACAAAGCGTAAGAAAAACGGACAAAAATGAAGAAAAAATGTAAGAAAACGGATGAAACCGATAAAAGCGGACAAAGCGTAGAAAAGCGGACAAAAGCGTAAGAAAACGGACAAAAAGCGGACAAAATCTAAAGCCATTGACCATAGGGCGGTTTACGAAACTTTTTAACGAAAATAAGTCGATGGATGGCCGTTAATAATCACGCAAAGCCACGGGGACCATTTATGTCATTTTTCAAACTTTTGACCGGTAACAGTTACGGTCGTAATGCAATCTGTTCCAAATTTGAAAGTATATTACATACGTAAATAATAAAATTTGTATGTTAAATGCTTCGGTATATTTGAAAGTTTGTACGTATTCCGGCTTCACCATACAAAAAATCAACAAAGTACCCATGATATGAAGATACTTCGGTCAAAGTATGAACTTCCTTCCAAGTCATGAGGTACAAAATATACCAATCAAAACTTGCATAAGAAATATATACTTCGTCATATATGGTAACAAATTTTATTTTCTATGACCTATGTGGGATTGGAGCCAATTCTTTTTTCTTGTACCAAAACGTCATACAACTTATATGCTTTAACCATTGTTGTAAAGTATAAAACTAAGTATATGAAAGATGATCTAGCACACGAATACATATGTAGTCCATAAAGCGTCGTCTCATTTATTGTTATACATGTTTGAAAGTTATATGTAAAATCTTGTATGGGTTTTTCAATACTTTCTTTCAAAATACTAGACACTAATTCATAAAATATTGTCTATCACATTCTCATAATGGCAATCAAAAACGTTCTTTTTAAAGTTTGGTCAAAGAATTTAGGCATTGTCCGGTCTGTTTTAATATACTTAAATGAAAGTAATGTTTTACGTAAATCCTAAAACAAAAAAAATTAACAATCATACAAAGTACCCGTAACATCATCACTGCAGTCATAATGTATGTATTATGACCGCATTAATGAGACTCCGAGTACAATCATATTTATGTCAATTTATATGACTACTATACACCTCTCTATATAAGATAACAAACTTTCTCTTTATTGACCTATGTGGGACTAAAGTCAATTCTGTACTCATTAAAGTATCAAAAGGACATACTCATTAAAATGTTAACAGCCAAACCTATAGAATCTAGCGTCCAATGATTATGGCATTAAAGGTGTATTGATCACCGTATATTAACAACCATTCTAATGGTGGTGCCATGTGTGCACACTCCTCATGGCGTTATAGCTCCCCTGCCAACTACATAACATATGTTACTGTCTTTTTTTTTCCTTTTTTTGTTTCTTTTCTTTTTGAATGTAAAAGTAGAGTGAGTGAGTTTTTTTGTTGTGCGTTATAAGGAATATTATTGGAAGGATGTAGTTTTGATTTTGTGTTATATATGAATATTTATAAGGTAAAAGCTAGTAGGGTATATATAACACCCGTGTAACCATTAGGGCACCTAGCGCTCTTAGCTTGAAAACCACCGAGTTAGTGACCCTTACTTAAAGTTGGGTCATTTTAGCCATTGAATCATTTTGTTTTGATAGACTTGATAATTGAAGTACTAAAATGACCAAGTAATGTAGAATCAACGAAAAGAAAAATCAAATATGAGGGTTAACAAAGTATACAAATTCACATAAAACAAAAAGAAATCAAATATGTGGGGAGTTAACAAAGTATACAAATTACTCAAAACAAAAGAAATTGAAAAGATAACAAAGTATACAAATTACCCATTGATATAAGAAGGCTTCAGTAAAAGTAGCCGTAAGCCATTCCCATGAGAAAGAAACATAATGCACCAAATTGAACTTGTTTAATCTCTATGTATCTCATTATATATATTAAGAAAATTTCTTTTCAATGAACAATGTGGGATTAAACTTAATTCTTTTATTAGTTATAACCGTCGTTCATACAACCAAAGTTTACTAAATGTGATCTAGCAGAGGAAGATTTCTAATGTAGTAGTCCATAAATGGACGTATGAATTTATTATTTATGCCATTCATGTATGATAGTTACATGTTTTTGATAATATCTATAATTCAATAGTTGAATGATGGTTCTTTCTTCTTTCTTCGATTGTGGTTGATATGAAATTCTATGTTTGTGCAAATTCTTTTGACTTCGATTCTCAAATAACTATTTTCTTAGCTTCGACGTCTAAAGTTTAGACTTCTATGTTTTAAACATGAGATTGCTTAATTTGTAACACAAGGGCACATGTTACTTAAAAGGCCTTCAATAAACATGATTACGTTCACTTGAAAAGTCAAGCTCAGCCAAATGACATGCTTTATCTTGATATAAAAGGTGTGCAAATTAGGGCTATGATAATCAAATACTTTTTATAATTCTAGAAATAACATATTTGTCCTTCACTTTAGAATGAACCATGTATCGATGCTATGGTGATCGACTTTTATAGCAAAATTGCATGTTTCATACTTTCATGTTGTAACTTGTAATCTGTATATATGTTAACAAACACCTACGATAAAAGTAACTTTTACTTAATTTATCTGCCAAATTATTTTCTAAAAAGAAATTTGATAGCCATATTCCCTTTAAAAACAAACAATAATATTTATCACAACTACAAAACTAAAAGCGAAAATTTAAAAGACACAAATACAAAACTTAAAAAAGTTAATAAAGCAAATTAATTGCGGATGTCAAGAACAACGTAACATTTATTACTAACCAAATTCGTTGAACAAGATACACTTTCACTATATAAAGAGTGAGGCAGATATCGTAATAAATTTTTCAAATTTCAATATACGTAACATACTTATTTTATTATTAACATAAGTAATATATTTTCAATACTTTAACAATATCGATAATATTAACAAGTTCCAGGTTTTTAAAGTTGTAATAATGGTTCATGTGATTTGCTTTTGACTTTCTTAGTTAGTCGTACGAAACTTCCATCTTTTATATATGTTTTATACACATTTTTATATATATTTTTATGCACATATTTATACAGCTTTCTGAGGCGTTTTACATACGTTTTTTGTACACGCTTTTTACATACGTTTTTACATAGTTTCTACACGTTTTTACAACGTTTTTATATCGTTTTTACACACATTTTTATATACATTTTATATATGTTTTACGTCTTTATACCGCGTTTTTATTTGTTTTTAAAGATTTTATGCATGTTTTTATATCGCTTTTTACACTTTTTATGCACATTTTACCGTTTTTATACACATTTTTACAAACATTAATATTATTATTTTTAAAACGTGTATAAAACCGTGTATAAAGAACATTAAATCGATAATAAAAAGCGTATATATAAACATAATAAATAACATATAAAACGTGTAAAAAGCTTATAAAAATTTGTGCAAATAACGTGTAAAAAGCGTGCATAAACGAAAACATGTATAAAAGCGTGTAAAACGTATATAAAAATGTAAAAAGCGTGTATAAGCGTATATAAAATGTGTCTAAAAAAACATGTGTTAAAAACATGTAAAAATATGTATAAAAACATGTAAAATAACGTGTAAAACATATATAAAAAAGATGAAAGTCAAAGCAAACCACAAGGACCATTACTGTAACTTTTTAAAGTGAAAAAATGACAAAGAGCTAACAGTGAAAGTCAACGTAAATGACATGGACCATTAACTTTAAAAAGTGGTAACCTGCCAATGAACCATGTTTTATAATCTGAAATGTTTTATGTGACGATAAATTTCGGATCCAAAAACTCATGTCGCATATTTCAACTCTTTAGAATATTATAGTAGTAGGAATGCGTAGCGTTGCGATACGGGTATCAAGTAACAAAATTCTGACAAAAATGTTTCAATTTTATGTTTTCTTTACAATAACTTTACTAATAAGCGAAAACATAATGAGTTTGAGTAACTTTAAAAAAGTGATTGATAATATCAAACTAATTCATATAAAAACAATTGAAAGTGAAGTGATTTTGCGTTCGGTTAGTAATAATGTTATGGGGTTATGGTCAAATTAGTTGATAGTGGTCCATACTAATAAGTAAGTAGAAACATTTTTTTATAAATATAAATGTAATAATCAACATCTCGTAATAACTAAATAAAATATATTTTTGAACATGTTTGTATTATTAATACTAGCCTATAAACCCGTGATAAATCACGGATGGCTTATAAGACATTTAAAATAAACACTCCAAATACATAAAGTAAAAAATGTTAAATCAAAAAATCCATCTTAGCTTTTGGTTGTCAAATAACTTGAACGAAATGTTGCACCCGCGCGTTGTGGCTGTTATACTTGCCTCTATTTTTTATGCTATATGTGTTTTGTCATATATTTGCGGTGACATTCGTATAATTCGTATAATGATAGTTGGGTCGGGTTGTGGTTTATGTAAATGTAAGTGTAGTTTAAGTTTTTTAGCATCTTTAATGAAGTTTATAATAATTATTATTATTATTGTGTCGCGCAAGAATAAAAATAACATCTATGGCAATCTAATAATGTTAGGCTATGTATGATCCAATGATATTGGGTGGACTGTTGGACCACTTTGCCAACGTTACAGCAACTGTACTATGCATCACCTGCGAAATGTTGGTTTGAATATCATGTTATTCAACCTGCTCATATTTCCATTGCACACTAAACGATCAAATTCTATCCGGAACTATATTCGAGTCTGCACATCATCTTAAATTAAATTGTAAATGGAACTTAAGAAACAGATTGCAAATACAAATGCTGAAATACATAATATGTCATTCGGAAGCTAAAAAAAAACCATATAAAGCTTCTCTAGAAAACCTACCAAGTACCAATATCCAATGAGAGCCAAAATTTTGTAAAAAATTCTTAATATATAACATGGTATGTAACATGGCTATTCTATTACATTATTAAAATAATACCAATTGTACCATTGTTCAGATTCTAATTAGACATAAAAATGATAATAGAAGATTAGTGAAGCAATGATGCGATCCTAATAGCCATTAGATGTTAGCAGGTCTTTATGGTTGTAGACGAATCCTGTCAATCGTCACCCTCGACCTCATCCCCAAAACCCACCTGTTTCAGCCCCAAAAGGCTCAAAGCAGCGTCAATTTAAGCACCCGTTTATTGAGCCTACCCATTTAGCCCTCACTTCAGCCCCCCAAGCGCACCCATTTAAATCCAAACGGACCACTTCACCCCATTTTGACCCAAATCCAACCCCCAACCACCCATTTAGCTTTCAAACCGCTCATTAAGAGCCCCAAAGTCTCCCATTTCACCCACCCAAACCCACCCCTTGACCACTAAACCCACCGTTTACAGCCCATTTCAACACCCAAACACACGATTTGACCTCGTTTGACCAAAACCCATTTACTACTTTTTGTTGTTAATTATGACAAACATAAGCTACTTTGGAACAACAATCTACTTTTCCATATGAACTTTGTATAAACTGTGTTAAAAACGAAATTAATGTAAATGAACTTAAGGAAAACTATGTCACAGTTAAACATGTGAATGAGCTTATTAAAATTTATAGCAAAACAACAAATTATATTCCGCAAATATTTTCATTAAGAAACTAAGCCAGCAAAATATTTGCATTACCTACCGAGGCTTGAGGCGTCTTTGTTTGCATTGCCGATTGTGTAAAATTACTACTCACCTGCAAATAGGTACAAAGAAGAGCACACATGCACAATCTAAAAGGTAATTCTTCAAGATTTTTATAAATTTCTCAAAAACAATCATAACACCGCCTACATAATTTTATGAGTTTCTTCAAGTACACATACACTTTCGCAAATCTTATACACGAGGCGATATTATGGCGCTCACTATCATTCAATACACGGTCCGAAGAGGCGGTCACTATCCAGGACATTACGATTGCTATTTTTGTGATTTTTTGATCACCTTAGAGATGAAATTCCATTTTAAAATGGGTACCTGAACATCAAAAACAACAATTCAAGCATCCATTGAATTGCTGGGTGAGTCACCTGATGATGTATAGTCTATATCCGGGTCACGGACCCGACTAAAGTCCAATACTAACTTGGCCGGTGAAGCGGGCTAAGCGGATAAACATTTAGGCTCATGAAGGCCCAAGCCCGAATCTATTGATGGAATAGATATCCGATATCTTCTAAATAGGAAGATAATCATTCCTAACCGATTAAGGTGGGATCGCCGAAGGTGAGGAACACCAGACCAACAAGGATTCGATGGATATATAAGGAATCACATCCCTCGTTTAAGGTGCGCTCCGATAACCCTAATTCTCCTTAAACCATAAACCGATTACTTCTACGCCGGAGGATAATCGTGGAGACAATCCCCTGATAAGCTAACGGTGTCTTCGTTTCTTAGTCGCGGGTCTTAAGCAACAATTCTCAATTGGTGCGGGAACGGGCTCAAACAAGGCGTCAACTTTGCATCAACAAGTGGCGCCATCCGTGGGACCATTCACTAAGAACTAGGATAATGGCTTGTCCTTGTCGGACTTTCTTGGAAAAAGCGCCTGGCCAGGCAAGGCTCTGGCGAGATCTCGGGACAACCAGGTCGCGCTAAAATCGAGGATCGGGAGGCGAGGATTGACCTTCCCTCACGGTGGAACGCTCTCGGGGACAACCAGGGCAACAACTACTACCACCGTACGGAGATCCGGCTGGCGCTCCTTTACTCCACTGTCGGTATTAGAAGCTAACTTCACAAAGCACGGCACCGACAAGAACAAGGGTGTGTTGATAAACGGATACCCCTATCCTAGAGGGGTTCGAATTAGAGCCGTAGTTTGTCTCTCAAAATTACGAAGCCCTAGCTATCCTCATGCAAGAGGAAGCAAAAGAAAAGACAGTCGGAATCTGCATGCTCATTTCGACTTTGGCCGAGTTGGGACATCTCCACCTTGTCGTCGAGAAGGAGAAGCGCGGGAGGGATAGCTAGACCCCAGGTGTTCAATAGAATGGGAAGGAGTCGGGAAGATGATACATCGACTCTGACCTACAAATGAAATTGAGGAAGAGGAGAGGCGCACAATGTCCACGCTAGACTTGGTAACCCATGAGAGCATTGAATGGCCGGGGGCGATATTCCCCAGTGAAAGTTCCCCAAGTACAAATTAGGGGACAAGCTGGCATTAACGCCGGGAAGGAGAGAAGAGCTGTCTTCTAGTAATTCCTCGGACAACGACAAATGAAATTTCGGACATTGGAAATCAAAGAAAAAAGCGTGAGCAGCAGAGAAGAGAGGAGGATATGTCTCTCCCATGGCGCGTCGAGAAAATAGAGCAGCGTTCACTAGGCGCATCGGTGATTTTTTTGAATAAAAAGAGGCGCTATGCCTACTAATGTTAAAACCTATGATGGGCGGTGACCACGATGATCACCTAAAATTTAGTCGGCACATGACCATTGGCTGGCCACCTTTGTATGGTGCCACTTGTTCAATTCCCACCTTGGTGGGTATCATGGCGGTTCAACAAGCTCCCACGCGCGAAGCATCAATGGCTTTGAAGAGTTGTGGAAGGCATTCCGCCTAAATTTTACTCAACGAAAAAAGTGGCTAAAACCCCATTGAACTTCGCTAGAGTCAACGGCGAAGGGAATCCAGGCGCTTTCATGGGCGCTTCAAGGATGGGTGCATGCAAGTCAAAGCATGTCCCGAAAGTACTCAAAATCACGGGGTTCATGAATGGAATGTTGGCAGGAACTTATCAAAAGATTGAATGACGGGATTCCCCAATCCTTGATGAGGTTATAGGCATACACGGTCCTTTGTACAAGGAAAGCATTTGCGGCGGATAGCAAGAAAGCTACTCAAACTACGGTCCACAGGGAACAACACGGGAGACAATCCACGAGGCCGAATAGTAACGTAGCGGGAACTATCGCAACCAATGGAATGGCGCGACAATGACAAATATACCCGCTTACCAAATCGCCAGAAATACGGCTTAGCGAGAAGGCGCTAACTTCGAGACCACACAAATCGCACTCGAGGATCGGCGTGTTGGGAGTGGATCTTCGCGATTACCGCAGCGAAGGGCCACACCACTAACGAATGTGTCCAATTAAGCCAACTCATCGACAAGATGGTCAAGAGGGTAGATTGGACCATCAGTCAAGAATATCAAGGAAGGAAAGGACAAACAGAAGAGTGGCAATAAGAAAGAGACACCTAAACACAAGCCTGACACCATTTACATGATACAATCATGGCGTGGTCAGCGAGAAGGTAAGCGGGGATGTTTCACGAGAAAAGGAAATCTCGTTCCCCCACTTAGCGTGAATAACGGTGGTGGAACCACTTACTATAGAGATAAGCCTTGAGTCGCGACATCCACGCGTATGTATGTTGATGGGGAGCTTACGCCGACATCATGTATGAGCAACTGTTTCAAGCGATTGCGTCGAATACAGCGGTCAGTTAATCGGTTCCGAACATCGTTGGCCGGTTTTCTTGGGAAAAGATATGGCCTATGGGGCAAATCACGACTACACAATGGGTATTGAGCGAAAAACATTCCGCAACGGCATGGATGGAATTCATGGTGATTAAATCTCCTAAGCCATACAATGGCATTATTGGAGACACGGAATATCGACTATCGCGGCGGTGCCATCAGCATGGGATGCTTAAATTCGGTGGAAGGTGGTATTGTTACTCTTTACAATACCACTATACCACCTGAGAATGCAACGATTTCATGCGAGACGGTACCAACTCCGGCCTGGCAGGATAACGAGTTCCAAATCACGAAAGTGGCAATTCATCGAATACCGGAACAACAAATATCCATCGGAGGTTCATTGTCGGACAACGGCAAAAAAGCGTATGTCGCTCTGCGAGAAGAATTTGGATATTTTAGCGCAGGGCCTAAACACATGAAGGAGTACCACGCCTGTCACAGAGCATAAACGAAAATCGGCAGGGATACCAACCCATACGCCGAAAAGAAAGCGGGGCCAAGCCGGGAAGCGGCGCAAGCAATCTTGGCGAGAGGTACAAAACCGGTAGAGGCAAGAATCATGCGGGAAGTTTACTACCACGACCGGCTTTCCAATCGATCATGGTAAAGAAGAGGACCATTTGGCGAATGTGTAGACTTCACCGCCTTAACAAAGCATGTCCACAAGACTGCTTTATCTTTACGAATAGATTGGAAAATAGAATCTACGTGCGGATATCCATTGAAATGCTTCCTCACGGCGTACAAAGGATATCATCAAATCCAAATGGCTAAAGAGGGCGAGGAAAAAGCGCCTTTCATACAAGCCGAGGTTTCTTTGCTACACAAAATGCCCTTTGGCTTGAAGAATCACGGCGCCACCACGGAGGTTAGTGGACAACGCTTTCGAAAACAGGTGGGCGCAACCTAGAAGTCTATGTTGATGACACGGTCATAAAAGCCATACCGAAGATGAGCTAGTCGCGACATCGAGCGTTCAAAACTCTAAGAGATCAACATGGTGAATCCTAGGAAGTGCACCTTGGCCTACGCGAAGGCATGTTCCTTGGATACGATAGAACCCGACGGCATAAAACCATGTCGGAAAAGACAGCGGTCATCGAACTTCCCTCCTGCATACGATGAAGGAAGTCCAATCTCTCAATGGTTGGCGGCTTAAGCGAGGTTCTTATCAAATCGGCAGAAAAATCACTACCTCTTTTCAAAACACTTTCGAAGTGTATAAGAAAGGTGACCGGATGGGCTGCGGGGCGAAGAGGCCTTCATTCGGCAAACAACATCCGGCAAGCGCTCCCGACACTTGTCGCACCCCGCCGGGGAAGAGCTAATCATGTACTAATGCGCACGCAATTGAAGGCGGTCAGTCGCAGTGTTGCTACTGAGATAGGGACTCATACAAACTCCATCTACTTTGTAAGCAAGGCACTCAAGAAGGCGGAGATGAACTATAGTGCCATGGAAAACTAGTTTTGGCGTTGGTATTTCTTTGCTAAACGGTACAGCGCAGGTACTTCCAGCGCGCAATAGCGATAATCACGGATCAACCGATCAAGCGGATCATCTCAAACTGACGCATCGGGTAGACTGCGAAGTGGAGTGTATTGCTAGGTGAGTACAACATCTCTGCAACCCGCGTACGCAATCAAAGGCAGATTCGGCGGACTTCATCATTGAAAAGCCGGTTTCGCGGCGAGGTATCCACACCAATTAAGCCGAGTTACAAGATCCATGGATCTTGTTCTGAACCGGATCCTCATGCATTGATGGCTCGGGAGCGGGCCTCATTCTCACAAATCCGGAGGAATGGAGTTCACTTACGCTGGCAGCTTTGAATTCATAGCAACAAATAATGAGGCGGAATCGAAGCCACGCTTCATTTGGACTACGCTTCGCAGCTTGAATGGTGTGCGCAACCTAGAGGCAAATGTGGATTCCCGCTTAGTGGCCAACCACGTGTTGGGCGAATACGTAGCCAAAGATAATATGATTGATTATCTCGCCAAGACCAAGACGATCAAAGGTTTTGACAGGTTCACCATCAAACGAGGTTCCTAGAGGAAAATGCAAAGGCGGATGCACTAAGCAAGATTGCCTCGACAAGCTTGCACATCTATAAAAGCAAGTTACGTAGAAACAACGAAAAGCAAGTCTATCTCGAGAAATGGAAGTCTCCACAATCATAGAGGGCGGTCCTACATGGATGACACCAGATAACGAACTTCTGAACAAAGGATCGTTACCCAAGGAACGAAGGCTCGCAAAATACGGCGCATGCGAGAGATTTGAAATCGAGACAACATTCGTACGGCGCTCCTTCACGCAACCATGGCTCCATTGTGTAGGCCCATCACAGGCAAATTGTGTTGCGAAAATCCATGAAGGATCATGCGGTATGCACTTTCGGGACCACGATCCGTTGTGGCGCTCGGTTACTCTTGGCCTACCATACCTTAGATGCGGCGGGATTTATACGGAAGTGCACCGATTGCCAAGTGCATAGGCCCATCCCACGTAACCACAACATGAGCTACGTAGATAACATCACCATGGCCATTCTACAAGTGGGGTATTGACATCAGGGGCCCTTTTTCCGTCGCAGCGGGGGATTAAAATTCCTCATAGTCGCTATAGACTACTTCACCAAGTGGATTGAAGAAAAGGCGGTGGTAACAATCGCGTAGCAATTGGCGCTGCGTATGGGATAACATTGTATGCCGTTTTGGTCTTCGGGGAAATCATCTCGGATAACGGCAATTACGTGACAACCCCAAGGCTGGTGCAATAAACTAAGCATTAAAAAGACGCCAGCGTCGGTTAAACACCCACAAACCAGCGGCCTAGTGGAGCGGTGAATCGGCTTATGAAGGAATTAAAACCGCTGGACAAGCACAAAGGGATATGGGTAGACGAGCTATCACATGTTTTGTGGGCACATCGCACCTCAATCAAAACGGCCACAGGGAGATACACCCTTCTCTCAGTCTACGAGACAAAAGTTGTCATACGGTAGAGATCGGCATGCCAACCATCCGCCTTCTTTGAGATAAATGTGGCAACTAATGCGGAAGCGTCTTGACCTAGATCCGCTAGAAGAAAGGCGTGGCGCATCTATCACGTGAAGAAAAATCAAAGTCAGAATGAAGGGATACTATGGCGCTAAGGTAAGAGGTGTCTCATTAGAACCGGTGACTTCGTCTATCGTGCTAATGATGCAAGCCATGCAGCGAACACAGGTAAGCTTGGACCAAAATGGGAGGAGGGACCTATGAGGTCTTGAAGCACTAGGACAGTGGCGTACGCTACTGGGCGGATGGTCGTGAATTGCCCGCACATTACATGGAACATCTGCAATCTCAAGAGGTGCTACCTATAGACATGGTTCTGACCAAACATACAAATATGTAATTTCTTTTTATCATGTTTTATTTCCTCACAAACACTTGCAAGTATTAATAAAGCGTTCGATTGTCTAGCTAACTCCGTGACATATTTTAATTGTTACTTCCATATCTTGTATGTTTTAACAACCTTTTTATTTTTGCCTACATGGCGTGCATGCAATATATAAACCCACGATGGTCAAAAGGATAAGTTAACCTAATAAACAACTTGTTGAGTAAGAGGGTTGCAAACCCATCAACTTTGGATCACGTATCCTTGTTAAACACCTTGTTCTCAAGACGTTGGAATAAGCTTTGTGCGTACCCCACGACGGATGCGCAACAATGCACATAATGCCGCGTTTAACAACTTTGGAACCAAGACACTTGGATTCCTTAATTGGGTATTTTGATTGTACATACCATTAATATACACGATTATACTTGACATTTTTTTAGTATCTTGGGATCTTCATACAAGATTATGAAGTCCTTATATTATCACACTTGCATATCTGGTAACAACGTATACTTCTTTTACGCAAAGATAAACAAGATAAATGGAAAAATATATTTACAATACACTTAACAAAAGGAGGTTCATGACTACGAGTTATTTCTCACAGATAGTTTCAGAGACAATCTAAAAACTATGACTACGCTTCAAGGAGGAACTACCCAGCGCGGTAGTATCATCCCCATCCTATTCAAACTCTGCAACAAATCAAGCATCTCGGCGAGCCACGGTGGCAACACTCATGGGCTTACGTCGGGGCCAGAGTGCGCGTAATACCACACATTACGGCTTTGCCCTTAATACCTTTCTTTTCGGCAAGCCATCGCATGCGCTCAACACTGTTTCAAGGGACTTCCACTGTCGGGACAAAAGGATTCGGGGATATCTCTAGGTAGCGAATCGAGCGTGCGGTTGGGATGCATCGGGTCTAAGATAATAGTGCGGCAGCGCGACCTCTCCACCGAGATGACGGGCTAGCGTCGGACCTGCAAAAATTACGTTTATTGAAGTCCACGATCGCTCGATTCGGCTATCTTGGGGAGTTCCAAGTCCTTCATCTTCTTCATGGCGTGACGGATTGTCATAAGCCATCATAAGTAGGTACGCTCAGCGGGTACCTTGCCGCTCACCTCTTGCAGCTTCTCAATGGCTTCGACTTTCCACGCTCCGGTACGCACTTCACCACATCCCCAAAGGTCAACCACCTCTTGCGACTCCGGGGTACTTAACGCCGAGTCGACCCATGGCTTATGAGCCATCTGGCTTCGGCTATGGTGGAGAAGTTGCGGATATAATTCCTCGTCGTACTCTATGCTTAGTTTCGCAACTTCTCCTCTAGCGTTTCGAGCACTTTTCACAGTAGTGCCGAAGTCTTCAAGGCGGGAGGTCGGTAGCGTCTTTCCATTTTCCAAATATTTAATAGCCCAAAGACAAGAAGACTTATAACTCGCGGCCTCATACGCTCTTGATTTATTTGACACATCAGTGCCATTTTCTCCTCGGAAGTTTCTTAGCATATGACGAGTCTCCTTCACCTATAGCACTAGCCAATGAGCCTCAGTAGTGCAATTCGTTGGTCTTTTACGCTGTTGCTAGTCGCCCGAAATTACTTTACCCAACCGGCGTCCTTGAGTGAGACCGATCATCGACAAGTTGTTCCATGGGTGAATCCCGGCGGTCTCAGGCTCGCGCCTTGGCTCTTCAGCCCAGATGATTGGCGCCAAATTGGACTTGCTTGGGGAGGCGACTCTGCGGATTGTTCAAACCTACAAACATGATGAGATAATCCGCGATTATTAGCTATCTAACGTACTCGATACATAATCTTTCAAGGATACTTACGCATGAATGAATGTGTCGGTGATGGTGGCGCTGACGCAACATCAGCGGAAGATGACTCCACACTAACAATAGCGGGGCGCTTCTTCCGCGGTGCTTGGCGCCATCGCGGCTGCGCTTCCTCGCTCCAATTCTAGACTCTCTTCTTCCTCATCTATTTCTTCCACGTGCTCTGCCACTATTTGGTTACCGGGAGTTGCTCTATCTTGTTGTACTCGGCATACTCGTAAGGGAGTTGCTTGGGCGCCATGGATGAACTTTCACCGCGCCTTAGGTCCATCGCTACTGATACGCCCGACCACGAACTAACACGGGTTCTTCTCCTCCTTGGGGTCGAGTTCCCACCTTTACATCCATTGGCTTTGTCAGTTGCACAGCGAATAGGTCCATCTCTGCAAATAACAAAGAAACACACATAGTTCATGACAATTACGACGAACAAATAGTGACTAACTTACAAAAATGCAATTCAACGAGTGCAGCATGAGCACCCACCCGACCATCGGCGTCTAAGAAGATAGGGACTTCTTACTTTTGCCAAAATAGTTGTGGCTCAGGCCAATATGTACCAAGAACTCCTCGGGGTAGGAGCTTATAGGGATGCGGTTCGCGTTTATTGTTTCCGCATCCTCTACATTATATGATCGAGGGCTTATCCTTTGGCGGTGTCCCTTAGCGTAAAATCAGAAGAGACGGAAAACAAGTGTTGTCAATCCGGAAAAAAGGTTTCCCTCAATTTCGGCCGTCTAACTTGCTGTATAGCATTGGAGGGCTCCGGGCGTTTTCGCGAAGGAAACCCCCCGTTTGACCACGTGGTGTGGTAAAATGCCCGGAATAGGTGGATGGTAGGGTTTATGGCAAGTAAGTGGCAGTTCACCTCGAAATTAGTTAATTCGCGCACCTATCTGATTTGGTGGGACAAGTGAATGCGGTAATAATTCAACACATCAACTTAAGAACAACGATATGGGTATGCTGATTTCGAATTCAAAAATCGGCGTGTATACACCAATCTTCCCATCGGAAAAATCCGCTATTGATGCATTCGGCCGGAACTTCGGATGTCTTTAGCTGGGGATATAATAATCGATGCAAACTGTTGTAATTCCTCTTCCGTTATGTCGGATGTAAAATCAGATAATTCTTTAACCATGGTATTGTTATAACCTAGAACAAAGGCGCAGCGCATTACCTTGGGAGTATTTCATCGAAGGCTTGGATGTGTTGGAAGCTTTGCTAATGGCGGATTGTTTTTCTTGTGTGTTGAGACGGTGAAAATGAAGTGAAGGGGTTATATAATCTTCTTCCCCCACACGATGATCAACACGTGGACTCCCCTAACCCTACATATGTGGTGGGGATTGTTTGATGGGACATGGGTGCAGTAACCTTTCCCCATTTGGAGCGGTTTACTTTCTTATGGCTAGGAACAATGTATCACGAGGATTTTCTTTAGCTTCTTGGCTACGCTCCGTTTATTTTTCATAGAATACGATAATTAGTCTAGCATCCGTAGTTATGCTTGCGCATACTAGGCGGGGGACATGATGACGATATAGTCTATATCGGGTCCGCGGACGGAGCTAAAGTCCAATACTAACTTGGCCGGTCGAGCGGGCTAAGCGGACTAAACATTTGGGCTCATGAAGGCCCAAGCCCGAATCTATTGATGGAATAGATATCCGATATCTTCTAAATAGGAAGATAATCATTCCCAACCGATTAAGGTGGAATACGCCGAAGGTTGAGGAACACGGAACCAACAAGGATTCCGATGGTATATAAAGGGAATCACATCCCTCGTTTAAGGTACGCTCTGATAACCCTAATTCTCCTTAAACCATAAACCGATTACTTACTCTCACGCCGTAGGATAATCGTGGGAAACAATCCCACGGTAAGCCTAACGGTGTCTTCTGCTTTTAGTGCTTGTGGTCTTAAGCAACAATTCTCAAGGTGGTGCGGGAGCCGTTCAAACGCGTCCATTTTGCATCAACATCACCCATTTCATTCTGCAACTACAAACGAATAGTACAAATAATTAAAAAAACTTCGGGTACTTTAAATAACATCAGACACAGAAGTTAAAATTGAAAACATGAACACATCGGCATTCAAACCTCAATCTGATATTTTTTATATTTCCATCATTGACCCTGAACATGTGCTTCCAATAGACTTGCAAAGTCTCTTAACAATCTCTGCAGTCTGTAATACTTCTTAACATAAACAAAAGTGCAAATATGCAAAAAAAATTACGCAGTCACAAATACAACAAATTTCTTCATTTAAACAAATTAGTTCCTTAAAAATTTATTTGTCATCGTTTAATCACTACATATTATTTAAAAAAATGTAGTGATTAAATGATGACAAATAAATTAACTTCATAACAGCCACAATTTCCAAAAAAAACACTCCAGAGTCAATGAAACAACATATGAGAAAGCATCTTGAAAGAAGTAAGAAATTCGACATACTTATCAATTGCTTAATGATCACCCTGTTGCTTAGTTCCAGCATCCAGATCGATTGCTTCACTGCGTCCTTTCCTTTTTCTTATTTTTTTTTTCTGGCACACCTCGTGTCACTCGCCAACAACCTTGCATTATAATCAAATATAAAGATTGTAGAATCAATAGGCTTTTGATCATAAATGCAAATTGGCTTAAACGTACGTATCAATAGGCTTTTTATGATCAATTTATAACATTGAAAAACCAAAAATCAACACTGTGAATGCATAACATTGAAAATTACCTCATTTGCACGACAAACACTTGTTAGGCATCAAACACTTGAAAATTATCTCATTTGCACAACCATCTCTTTTAGTCATTAAATCAAACACTTGTAAAGCATCTTTAAAATCACTTATTAAGTCTACATACAAAACACCTGAAAGTCATAATTATGCTCTAGTGTGGCCAAGCTCCACCGATTCTTACTAATATGAAACAACCAACAAACTAATAAAATTATTTAAACCCCTCAAATGGTACTCAAGAGGTACCATGATTGCAAGCACCCTCGAAAACAGAATGCCAAACACCCCCTAAATAATAAGTATAATGATCTATTCTTATCTGACTTGACTTTAGAAGCACACTGGAAGTAAAAAAAACCCCCTAACTATTCAAACTAAGAGATTAACAACTACTGATAAACAATATACAAACGCAAGAAGCAAGTTCCATTAAGGTATATCAGACAGTTTGCTATGATCATTCAAATGGTACTCACGTGGAGAAACATAACCATGATACAACTGAAAGTTCATACCTCGTTCCTAACCTTTTTAATTTGAAAAACTGAGCCAATATGAACAAAATAAAATCCATTAGAAACGTCATATTTTTAAGAGCGCCGAGTGTGGTGGCTCAATCCGTTCTTGTCTTATATGCCACCTGCCCACCTCATCACTATGGCACCACTGTGCCCCTTGCCCTTTATACCATGTGGACTACGTAGTAAAAGAGTAAAAGGTATTCAAATTTCAAAAGGAGTGACATGAATGTGGTTTTTCAAATATTAATTTGCTTTAAGAACATAATTAATATTAAAAGTGGGTGGGTTAGTCGTCATGCATCTCGTTAGACCCGCATCGAACAATTCATGAACCAGTAGCATAGTAATATGTTCATATTCATCGCTTTAAGCCGCAACTCACGATTAATAAAGTTTAAAATAAAGAATTTCCATAGTTTTTAAAAATAATAAGAGCACTGACATTTTTGGACGCTCATAATTTTGTTTTATTTTAACGAACAACAATTTAATTTATAAGAAAGCTCGACACGATGTTATATATAAACCATCAAACGACCGTGTGTTGGATTTAAGGTTTTAGACCAATAATTATGTGTTGCATTGGACTGTTTTAACAAACGTATATATCGTTAAATAAGCATCATTCTTGTTTAAGAGGACATCATAAGCATTGTTTTAGAAACACTGTATTTATTTCTTTCGTCAAATGTTTGGCCTCGACATTGTATAATAACAGCAAATCATGAGTCACATAAATAAGCCAAGGTAACTAAAGGTTTTATGATTAGCTCCAAATCAACATGTCATATATCTGCACCCTAAGTTTTAGCATATATACTATATCAAATTTCAAGTATCATACTTAATACGGAGTAATAAGCTTTCAATCTCACAAAACATATAATATTTGATATTATAAGTTAAAAATATAATTAAACCCACTCTAGTTGAGATAATTTGACAACGGCTTGTGTTCACTTGTGTGAGATATTAACCGGATCCAAGACCTAACTCAGAGCAGTGGCTAATTAGGTGAGCTTGTTTAACATAATGAGACCTTTCTCCCTAACCAAATTCTTCTTTCTACCAGGAAATAAAAGCTCTACTGCCCATCAACTAATTCCTACATGTTGTAGTGGACGTCATAAAATGCAACGTCGTGCCCTTCAAAATCAAAAAAGTATAGTACCAAAAATTTTTAACCATAAACAATTCGGTCAAAATCATAAACCAAAATTTTAACCATAAACATAACAAATCTTTATCCTTAAATTACATAAACAAATGGGGAATAATGTATAGTACCAAAAAAAAGAAAAAAAAAAGAAAAAACATAGCAACAACAATAGCCCCACACGACATCTTCAGTATTGATAAATTGATATCATAATAGATGGCAACTGGGATATAGGATAAATTGCCCCACACGACATCTTCATATGATGAACCAAAGAGTAGATGACACCCAATCACTTGATGAACCGATTTTTATTTTTTTGGGATAGCACCAAAAACATATTCAGTAGATGAACCAAAGTTGTTTTTTTTGGGATACCAAAAATAATTTGGCTGATGTAGATGAACCGATTGGGATGCCATCAGCTTTTAGAACTTAATCTTTGATGGTAAGTTGAAGATAAGGAAGGTGGGAAAATTAATATCATAATAGTTGGTAAGTTGAAGATGGGAAAGAATAAAAGACCGGTAGGATTGGAAAGTTAGAGGAAGTGGCATTACTTACGTGGCATTGATGAGGTGTCTTTTAGTGCCAGCATGGCTTTAGTGAGGTGTCAATTTTCAAAAAAAGTTTCTTTTATTATATATAAGATAAGATTGTTTATTACACTTGTCGCATATAGATAAAAGATATAAATAAAAGAGTACTTATAATGTATGCATCTTGTAAAGTTTATATTCATAAAAATATTTGAATTATTAATATTGTTTATAACTCTTGTCCCGCATAAATAGAAGATATAAATAAAAGAATGCCTATAATGTAAAAAAAACTTACATGTTTAACCAATCATTTCAAGCTATCCATGAAAAGTATAATAATTAATATACTAATATATTAATCATTGAATTAGCGCTTAGCACTTTGCACATTTGCATCATTTGTCTTAAAAAAATTATCTTTACTTTTACAAAAAAACCATATTTACTTTTGTTCTTGAAATACTCTTACGATATAATAATAGTTTTGAAACTTTGTAGTTTTGCATGCATTTTAAAATCATATTCATTTATATGTGCATTTTTGCATTAAAACTAAACTAATTTTAAAAGAAATAATAAATGAAGCATTAAAATGTTGTGAAAGATAAATTAGTAAAAGTTATGTATTGTGTACATTATGCATTAAAAATTATAATGATTAAAAAACACATTAATGACATTATAAAAAAAATTAAGAGAAATGGTGCTAAATGCTTTATAAGTAGTATGGATTTTTCGATTAAGTAATTGTTAAATTATTGAATTAGTAAATTTTGTCTTGTATTCATCTTTGAAACAAAGGTTAAGTCATAGAACTTGTTTGCCTTTTAATAAAATAGTTAGTTTTAGTCCCATCATCGATGAAAGAAAATATGATAGATTATAGGGAAAAGACAAAAAATCATCGAACTTGACACCTTTGTGATTGTGTGTTAACGTATTTTTGTTCATTTAGCACATAAACCTTTGAATTTTGTCATTGTATATACGATTTCTGACGTGTAACCGTGGGCTTCTTAAATTTCATCGGGGTGTTACGTGGTACTTACTCGTTTACCCACTATTTCTTTTTAGGGATAATAACAAAAATGTATGGAACTTGACCATTTTGTCATTGTAGCCCAAACTTTTTAATTTGTGTTAATGTATGTATCGATCAATCTAAACTTGGCATGCGTTAGTCTTTTATACTAGCGGCAGTTAGCTTTATAACTTAAATTTCGTTTTC